>CM029472.1:28740562-29403169 GCA_017140325.1 Eucalyptus leucophloia subsp. euroa | reverse complement strand
AAATATTGATGATAATCAATTATCATAAATCCAAAAATTAAAATGCTCTAGTTCCTTCGTTATGGAACTCTAGGTTTTCTCTTTTGATTTAATTTTTACACAGCTTTTTGTTTCAATCTCCATGGGGGGAGGGTTTGAGCCAGATCTCTCCTACCCTCCCTTTTTTTGGCTAATTTGGTTCTCCACTCTCTTTTTCTTGCTTTCTTCTCATTTTGTGGAGTTTTTCTCTTTTGATTTAGTCTAGATTCAGGAGCTTTTCTCCCATTTCGAGAGGTTTCTATCCCAATCTAATCTAGATTTTGGATTTTTGCATGTATGATTTTGGGGTTTCGGTTTTCTCAGGTTTCATTAGTATACAAGTCCAATTTTGAAGAAAAATAGAGGAGTTTTGTTAGTATTTAGCTCTCACAAATGTCAAATCTATCCTCATTCAATGTTGTTTTTCTAAACAACAATGATGTTGGGAACAATGAATCTAGGCATGCACCACTAAAAGATAAAGCCGTCTCAATAAATGAGGATCTCGTGTATGATCATTACTAAAGACGAATTTGGTAATTGGCCACCGATTTTAGTTTGAAGAAATCATAAATCTGCTCTTTGAATGTGACTCTTAACCTTGTTTGGATGACTCCTTTAGTTATCAAGAGCTGCTTTTGTTTTGAAGTTGTCTGAAATTTGTCTTGGTTTTGAATTGATGGCGATGTTTTTCTCTTTTATTTCATAGAAATGAATGAACTATTACTATGACCAAAAAAAAAAAAAAAAAAAAAAAAAAGCAGTTACATAAATCAAGGACATGCCAAATCAAGGAAAATATGAAGAATCCTTTAATTATCTCTAATGTTGTATATCAAAATTTGTTTGTGTGTTGAAGAAAATCAATCCGTGTGGGTGTGCCAAAAGAGGTTTTGACAATGAAACAATGAGGCGCCAAGGTGATCCGACTTGAAGCCAATGAAAAGCAATGAAGATCATTCCATTATTTCATACTCAAGCACAAACCGATCAAATGGGGCTTGGATGGAACGTGAATCCTCCATCGAACTACGTGTAAGGATATGTTAATTGACTGGAACTGCAATAATCTGGGATCGCAGTATATCGAAATGAAAATTTATGATAGGAACTAAAAATTACGCGAAAGTGAAATGCGAAGGAAATGAAAAGTTTGAGTCTTGGTTGAAGCGTGCGTGTCCCGGTTCAATCCCGTGGCCTTCCTCTATGCGCGGGGTAAGTTACTCATATTTAATTGAAATTCGGCTCAATTTTCCGTGTAACTGCTCCCAAGACCTTGCGTCCAGCCTTTCATTACACGCCCCTGTCAGATCACACATGGCCATGCACATATTCCACTTCTTGATATTGCCGACCTTTGCATTTAAAACTTCGGCAAATCTAGCATCACTTTCTTAACAAGACAAAAAGCGAGTATTCTGCAGGGGAAAGAGACACGGAGAGGGAATCTTGGGAATCTCGAACCAACTGGATGCCTTGGTGGCATATCCACTATTCAGATGGCGAAAGTCAAACCTAGTCTAACCATGGTCAAATTAGCGGTTCAGGGAAAAATTTGTCTGTATGGATATAGGAGCATAGCAATTGGTTTTGCTTCCATTATTACCAAATACAAACAGTCCTATTTTGACTAACGCTTTCCCTAGTTAAGATGGATTTCCTCATTGTTTGAGAAGAAAAAAGTAATTCCACATGATTTTATCCCAAACTTGACAAATGTTATTGTTTTATGCTATCACACTAGTAGATTAGCGATGCATCATAAGGGACTAAATCACCATCGGATTCATCCTCAAAGAATAAATGTTGGGCAAATCGTAATAGAATTCAAACTTTTTTCCCCCGCTTTATTCACCGGTGTTAATGACTTTGCTTATGGAATCAATTTGTACTCAAAACCAAGACAAAGTATGACACTTGGAGACACTCTGCAATGATGTTTTTGGTAAATTGAAGTTTCTCACTCAACGGTCCTCAAGGAATTTTTATTAGTTATTCTGTTTTTATACTTGATGGCGGTTCGTAAATCGTACTCTACTAACGACATGATGGCGGTTCATAAATCATGCCCTTCTAACAACATGATATCATTAATACATATAGAATGAACAAAATACATTTAAATATCACATACCACTAATCATTGATTTTTTATATCATACTTGAATTAAAAAAAAAAATTGAACATGACGGTGACTTGACAACTTTTAGTTTGCCAAAGTGAAAAAAAATTATACGAGCTTGGAGAATACTCGCGATCTTTAACTAGCCCCTTCTTCTTTTCAAGTAAACTATGGCGCTGTAACATCTTATCACGTCAATAATCTTTCTGGGCTCTTAATTTCCTTCAGGTTCTTGATTGTGCCTTTTTCTAGTTTAGCGAAATGGTTAGGGTAAATATTAGGACCCCAATGATCACACATGACCATGGCATGATCACTTAATGGACAAAGAACCTGAGTAATTATAATTGGATAAAGTCCGCATCAACACTTAGAAAACAAACCAATCAATTTAGGGCATCAGAAGGGCATTAGTTGAAATAACTAATGTAATCAAGTCCACATATTTAGATTCTCTCATTACTTAGGAAGTGAGCTATTCTCGCATATTTCAATTGG
Organism: Eucalyptus leucophloia subsp. euroa; assembly: GCA_017140325.1. Taxonomy (NCBI): domain Eukaryota; kingdom Viridiplantae; phylum Streptophyta; class Magnoliopsida; order Myrtales; family Myrtaceae; genus Eucalyptus; species Eucalyptus leucophloia. The sequence goes on along the minus strand of CM029472.1, from coordinate 29,400,530 downwards.
TTTCTAAATTGACTCCAATAAACTAATGGCGACTTATTCACATAGAATTGTCAAAGGTTAATACAGTTAAATTAAAAATACCAACGCTGTGCAAGATAAGGATTTGGAAAAACTCATGCCAATCAACAACTGTTAGTCCACCTTTAACATTGCCTCTAACCCCATATCTTCGGATTACTTCGGTTATCATTCACTTCTATGGGATTTATTCATAAAAGCTTGAAAATAAAGAATAGCATAAGTGCTAGTGCTATTACTTTTGTATGACACTCAATTGAGTACCAAAGCTTTTTTTCACTTACTTGAGTGTCTTAAATTTGAAAAGTCAATCACTTGAATGCCACTTCCAATTTGCCCCGCTTGAAAAATTGAAGTAACCGCCCCAAAATTTTTTAAATATTTTTTTATTTTTTTTCAATTTTTTTTTTTTTTCTTTTTTTCTTTAGGGTTGGTGAGGATCACCAACGACCCTTGCCAGCAACAACCACCTCACACTCAGCCGCAATAGCCCTCACCCACTCTAGGTGGCGTCACTCATGGCTGCTTAAACCTGGATGCCACTCAAAGCAAGCAAGGGCTGTCGTGGCAAGGCCTTCATAGCGAGGGCCCTCACCCAGGTCCTGGGCAAGGACATTGAGGCCTCACCAATCGCTAAGCGAGACCGCAACGACCCTCGCTTTTCTAAGCAGCATCACCTACAGTCCCCCAATAGCCAACAAGGGCCCTTGCAACCTCACCTAGGGCCTTCATGGCTGTCGGTGAGGTGGCCGTAGCTGACAAGGATTGCTGATGACCCTTGCCAATCCTAAAAAAATTTTAAAAAAATACAAAATACAAATAAAAATATAAAATTCATAAAAAATTTTAAAAATAAAAAAAAATCCATGTGGGACATTAGAGCAGAATTGACACTCAAGTGATCAATTTTTCTTCAAGATGGCATTCAAGTGAGTAAAAAAGAAGGTTTTGGCAATCAAATGAGTGTCGTATGAAAGTTTTGGTGCTTCTAGTCAATCAAATGAGTGTCGTATGAAAGTTTTGGTGCTTCTAGTGTTCTTATACCATGAAACTAGCTTTAAAAATTTGTATATTCTATAGAAAGATTTAGATCTTAATACATCAAAACCGAAAGGGTAGTGTATCTCGCTAGCCACAACAAAGGAATATTCATTCAAGATAAAGAAAATAAGCTATAACATTTGTAAGACAATTTGTTGAAAGAAACTGAATCCCTAATGATCGTCTTTCCTATTTGGGACCTCCCTCATGTTACAAGAAATAAATTCATTGAGAAGTCGCACACCAGACAAATCTATCATTTAACCTACGACGGCGAGTTGGGAAGAACTCCCGCCAGTGATCCTAGAACTCATCGTTCGACAACTAGCCATGGAAAACTTTGTAGCTGTTCGACAGGTGTGCACCTCATGGCGGACTGCTGCTGCCAAGGAGACGTATAATGCGAAATCGAAAGCCCCGTGGCTCGTGATTTATACGTACAGCCGAATAGCCGAGTTATCCAATCCCTCTACAGGGAGAATTTACCCAGTACAGTTGCCAGGATCTCCTGACTAGACCTTGTCTACACCAGGACGGATACTTCTGTCAAAGAGGTAAAGTGAATACCGTATCGTCAATCCATTTTCGTCCATCAGCATCGAACTCCCGGCCTTGGAGGAGCTTCACCCTGAGTTACGTCTCATTTATGCGATCGCGTTGTCCTCAAGCCCTTTTTTGTCGAGGAGCTACTCAGTCATGATTTTTTATGGCCCATCACCAGGGTTTGCCTTTCTCAGGTCAGGAGAAGATGCGTGGACGGCAGCGAATCGTGCGAGGCCTCGGCATCGGTGCACCGTCCTTGTACTGATTTATTACAATGGGCTATATGTGGGCTTGGATGAGCAGAGTCAAATAATGACTTTGAACGACAGAAAGAGTCGCATGGAATCGCGACTATTTCTAGGGACAAATCGTAATGTTGACGGTGTTCCTTATCTTGTTGAATGTTCGGGCTCATTGCTAGTGACTGATTCAGAGAAGGGAACCGAGGAAGAGGTCGAAAGCTTGAACGTGTCTCTCTTCTTGAATGGCGGCTCTTCCTTCTCGGTGGAGTTCAACGCCAAGTCTTGCCTTCCCGGGATCAAGCCAATCCGCGTTTATTGCCATGATGGCAAAGAAGATAAGATCAAGAGTTACAGCGTAGAGGACAGAAAATTCGAGACATACGTTGATGCAACTAGCAGTTGTCTTTTTGATGCAACTAGCAATTGTCCCTCTGATGCAACTAGGCGTCGCGTCTTTGATGCCGATTGGTTGCAACCTGATTTTTGAACTTAATGTTTCCTTGGTATGAAGATTTTGTTGTCAAACCTTGTTGACACCTCGGATTTTAATAGAAGTTTTATTAATTAAGTTTTTTAATTTTGATTCTTTCCTGATAATTAGACGATAAAAAGATAAAACAATAAAAAAACAAAAAACAAAAAAAGCAAAAAAAAACAAACAAAACAAAAAACAAAAACAACAAAAAATTCAAAATAAAAAAAAAAAGCAAAAAGCAAAAAAGCAGCAGCCCCTTTCTTTTTTCTTCACGTGGGTTCGCACGACTGGCCCCCCCCTTCTCTCCTTCTTCTTCTTTCTTCTTCTTCCTTCTCCTTCCTTCTTCTTCTCGTTCTCTCCGTGCATCACGCGGTGGCCGGCGACGCGCTCAAGGGCAGCCTATGGTAAAGAGGACGGAGGTAGGCCGTCGAAGGAGAGGACGACGCACATGCGCCTTCAATGCGCGACTTTAATGCGAGATGGGACGCCGGTTCAGCCGTCGAGGTCCGGTCGGCAAGCCAAAAACCGGCGGCCGAGCTCCTCCGTCGACCGGACCTCCTCGCCTATAAATAGGGCACCACCGACGATGGCAAAGGAGCGCAAGCTCCGAGATCTTCCCCCGAGAGACTTCGGGGAGAACTCAAAGAGCGAGCACGCGAGAGAAAGCTCGGTCGCGAGCTCGAAGCCCACCCTCCACCGAGAGACTTCGGGGAGGCCGGCGCAAGCGAACCCGAGAAGGAGATCCGGCGAAGTGGAGGCTCGGATCTAACTTGCGAAGTGAGAGAAGATTGAGAGACCGAGGAAGGTTTCGAAGATCTGCGCCTGGAGATCTGGTGAACAACTAAAGCCGAAGGAGAGGGAGGGTTCTGGAGCCGAAGGGTTTGAGCCGAGCACTCCCGACCACCTCAACGAGAGGAAGTCGCTACGAGCGTCCAAAGCCGACACCAGATCTAGAGGAGGAGCGAGGCCCCGATCGCCATCCCGTTGCCGGCGACCGCCCACGCCACCCACACCATCGCTGTGCCCGACGCCGTCCAGCCCACCCTGCCCTCAGATCTGGAAAGTAGAAGATTAGATCTGAGGAGAATCCACGAGATCCGGCCACCACGACACGCCGTCATCCACCGCCGTGCTGCCCCCTACCGACGAGCCCCGGTCGAAGTCCCCGAAGCTAGTGAGTATCCCTGACCTCCCTCGCCGGGTTGGGCACGCCGGAGCGCGTAAGCTCCGATACCGGTCTCCCCATTCCCGTGGTGTTCGCCGTCTCCGCCGTCGCACCTCACACCGTCACCGTGCCGCCGCCTGCCGCGACGCCACCGTCGCTTGCCGCGTCGCCACCGTCGCCGTGTCACCGCCCGGTGACGTCCCAGCCAAGCCCCACCTCGGCGCCGCAAATCGTCGAGCTCTAGGGTTCCCAAAATCCGGTTCTACGAAGGAGAAGTCGGGTCGGAAAGCGGGTCGGGCATGGGTCAGCGATCGGGTAGGGTTTCCCCCGATGTGGGCCTGCGCGTGTGGGCCGGTTAATCCATGGATTTTTTATAACGAAAATGGGCCTTGGTTAGTTCATGGGCTTGGAAAAAGAAAAAAAGGGAGAAAAATCTGAGTCGGGCCCGCAACGCGGGCCCGTCCGCGTTCGGGCCGGCCCGGGTCGAACCCAACCCGCGGATCCGACCCGGGTCGGTTTTTTTTTTTTTAAAGTTTTATTTTAAATAATATTTTAATAAATAAATAATAAATAATTTATTTTCAAAAAATATTATGAAATGTTTTAATTTCAAAAAAAATCGAAAAATATTAAAAAATGTTGAAAAATGTTTTATTTTCTAAAAAATAAGAAAAAAATAAAAAAATTTATTTTCAAAATATTAAAAAAATTTTAAAAATATTTTATTTCATATTTTCCAAAAAATGCCAAAAATCCAAAAAAAGCCAAAAATTCATGAAAAAGCCAAAAAAATTCAGAAAAAGCCAAAAAGACTTGTATTTTTCCAAAAATACCAAAAAACAAAAAAAAATCCCTTTCATGTCAAAAAAATTAGAAAATGACTCAAAAAATGTTTTTTTTCCTCCCAAAAATGCATGGAAAATCCTCGAACATCCAAAAACCTCAGGGTTTAAACAAGATTAGGTACCGAAAGGGCATTAGTGATTAACTAGTGTAATCAAGTCCCCGATCCTAATTTCTCGGTTGCGCAGAGTGAGTATTTCTCCCGATACTTCACTTGGGTTTCTAATCAACCCACCCCAAATCGATTAGTGGCGACTCCATTTTAAAAATTAATTTACAGGTTAAAAATTTAGACTATTAAAGTCGTGAATTGGTGGACTTGGGAGAGTCCGGGCATAATTAATTTCAGCCGAGCCATTAGCCTCCTTAGGCGCTCGTACCCGATCGCGGGCGCCGAAAAAAAAAAAAGAGGTCGCGACAGCTTGGCGACTCTGCTGGGGACTTTGAGGACTTAGGCCATTTTATCTTTGTTTAAATACTTTGCTGACTTGGGTTTTTTTTTCTTTTGTGCGGGTAATAGCTTAAAATTTTTTTAATTTTTTAAAATAAAATGTTTTGTGATTATAAATTGTTGTGCATGCTTTACTTGTTTTAAACACTACACATGGCACACACAACCCGGCCGCCGGACCTGGGCCGCCATAGGATTTCTAGGATGGTGTTAAGAAAGATACGACCTCGAACGCGAGACTGCGATGTAGAGGTTGCCTTTCTTTTCCCCGAATTTCTTAGCCGAGGTTAAGGGGGTATGCTGCTAACGCGAGACTGCGATGGGCGGATACCTTTTTAATTTCATCAAGCCTTCTGAGTTAGAAATCGAGCCGCACGTCCCATGCGCATGTCTTTGTGCTTGCCATTTTTCTTTAAAAGCAAAGTGATTTCTTTACTTTTACTCAGTCTTTTTATTTGGCCCATGGCAATTTAGGATAAGCTTTTCAAGTCCCAGTTTATATGTGATGGGGAAAGACGATATCCAGTTCATTCCTGCTCCCAAGGCGGAGCTCTTCAGATGGTGGGGTCAATTGGATCAGTTTGCCCAAGAGCGCGTGAAAGCCAAAATCGGTCATCTCCTATCGTTGATTCAAATCACTGTTCGTCCCGAAGTCATACAAGCCATGGCACATTTCTGGTGCTTGAAGACGACTACTTTTATGTTTGGTGGGTTTGAGCTAACCCCAACTCTGGAAGAATACAACATCATCACTGGAATGCCTCTCGAGAAAAAGCTTGTTAGGCCATCAACAGGCTTCCTCCCATGGCAAGGGTTAGCACGACTTTTAGGAACCGAAATCCATGTCATGAGACAAATTCTTGAAAACAACCATAATACCTGCCCACTAGAATTTATGAATGCCTGTTTTCAAAATCAGCCTATGACCCAAAAAAGTGAGATTTTCCTCTTGGCCTTTTTCGGGTTCATCATTTTCCCCCATCAAAGAAATGTCATAAGTCCTAAGATGGCATGGATAGTTGATCAAATCTTGAGAGGGGGAAATTATGTCAACACGATTTTAACTTAAACATTCTTGTCTTTTAATCGTTTTAAAGACAACACGGAGAAAATCATGCGAACCTCTCCTGAAATTTTACAAGTCTGGTTCTTTTCTCACCTAAGCGAATTCCGAGACTTCATGCGATCGTCTTAAGCAAATGCTTTTGAAAATCCGTTACAAAAATTTATGGTTTTAGGACCATACATTCCCAATCAAAGCTGTTTAAATTGGATAAATTTCCTAAGAGACCCGGCTCCTGAGGCATTCCAATGGTGTGCTGGTTGGTTCCATGAAAAGAGAGCTCGCTTTGCTTTCAAGCGCCGCCATCCAATTCCGTTGCTCGGCCTCACCGGTGCCTTTTCCTATTTCCCACAAAGGGTGGCACGACAATATGGAGCCCTTCAGGAGATCCCGCCATCTTTCAAGAAGAGGGTCCCTCCACTTCTCTTCACTCATCAAAATTTTGAATACATGATTGACATTGTTGAGGAAGCATGGAACAAGTGCCATCGCAAAAGGATCGTGGTACCGAAGGGCTTGAGGGAGAAGAAAAAGCCCACCACGCCTCCATGTCCTACATCCACAACCATCGTATCCCGACAAAATGGAAGCCATAGTCCCTCACTCAATCGCAGAGAGCAGCCAGCACGAGCAAGCGAGCTCATGGAGAGGGATTTGGGAATGGACTGGATGCACACCTCAAGAGCCGGTCCAAGAAGTAGGCGTCCTCGCAAGAACAAGGCTCCCGTCGCATATAAATTGGCAATCATGTGCCCCTTAGTGTTAATAGTGTGAAAGTTTTGTCCCATTGTTTAGGGACTTTTGTTTAATATCTAGTATTTCATCATGTCTTTTCAATTTCAAGTTCTAGATGTTAGAAGTTGCGGTCTATAAATCCTCTTTTGATAAATAAAAAAGTAGTTAGACCATTGCCATGGGTCAATCTTTGTTTACTTTCGTGCTCATTCATTGTTTTCACAACAAATAGGTAATTATGAATCGCCGGCCACCAATCGCCCGTGATTGGCCTCATGCAATAGGACCCGATCAGAATGATGTACAAAATCGTCTCATTAACATTGAAGACGGCGTAGGACAGATGTCCATTGTCCTTCAACAACTCTCGAGACAAATGAAATCCACTCAAGCTGAGCCCAACTCTATAGTTGCCTCAAACACCATCATGACGCTCGCAAATTTGCCAGAAAATAGCTAGTACCATAGACAGTTTGAAAGGATCATGAAAAAGTTAAACCAACTTCAGGGGCGGAATCCCATGGACCTTTCCAATTACACCGGCATTGAGATCCCTGAAAAACTCAAAGCACCTGAATGCGAAAGGTATGCCGATACCTCCCGCCCAGAGACCTACTTGCAGGCCTACTTGGTCCGAAGGATGATTCAATCGTACCAATCAAACTTGACTGGCCCTGCCTTGCGATGGTACATTGTCAGGAAGATTAGTCCCCTTAAAACCTGGAGGGAACTAATTCATGTTTTTCACCAAGAGTATAATATTGACATCACCCCTGACATCACCTTGCCCTACGAAGAGCCGATGATCGCGGAGCACGAGGAGCCGTTAGTCGCTGAGATAGGAGAAGAGCATGTCAATGAAGCCTTGCATGATAAATGGGCAGCTGAACAACACCCTGTTACTGAAAAATTTCCCACTAGGAAAGGCAAGGAGCCTTTGTACGAGATCAAAGACTCAGAGCCTGTTCAAGACCGGGGCATGACTGGACAACTCCCCAAGCTTACTCCAAGAGCTAGGGTCCAAAGAATACCAACCCCTATCAACCTGGAAAGTGAATCAGACAGTGAAACTCTAATGTCTCTCACTTCCCTTGATAGAATCAAGTTAGCAAAACGAAGGGCCTTACTCAAAAGGTCCGGACCAAGAAGCCAAGAAAAGAAAGCCTAAGCAGATCGATTCAGCATCTACCGACGAGCCACCGCACCAAAGCTTCGAGCATTCCCAAGAATACAGCTTTGAAGGCCACCATCCTCTAGAGTACAACCCTGAAGACTTCCCGGCCCTAGAATACAATCCCAAGGACTTCCAGCGTTATTTTGACAATGAAACTGACGATTCATCGTATAACTGTTTCATACTCTCATCCGGGGATGAAGGTCCGTCAGAAGAGGAAGCATACGTCTTTATCCGCTACGATCCTAACGAAGTACTAAGCTCGTCCTCTGACCATGAGGATAGCTTCAATACTTCATCCTCATTCGGAAATTTTGACCAAGAAGAAAGCAATGGGGTAATCTCGGTAGAGTCCAACTTCCCTGAAACAGAAAAATTCACCACTACAACGAATATGCGGTGGGAAAAAAAGTGGCCTAACCAGAGATACATCAAGCCCGTCTTGCGCTCATAGGATCATGACCCCTGGAGAGATGTGGATACCCAATCTCCACAAGTATAACGACACGACTTGCCCCATGGCCCACTTATAGTACCTCCATGTTGAAATGAGTCGGTACTATGACCCTATGTCATTCACAACTCAGGCCTTCCAAGAAAGTCTTACGGGGTCTGCATTACAATGGTTCATCACAGCAGATATCTACCTCATGAGAGATTGGAATGAGCTGTCTTCTGCATTCTTGCTTCAGTATCAAAGCCAGATTGGGACTGAAGTGCCTTGTTAGAACTTGGTCCACTTCAGAAGAAAACCAATGGAGGATTTCCGAGCATATGCAAGGAGGTGGGAGGCTTTTATGATGCAAACTTACCCTCAACTGGCCGAAGAAGAAATGATAAAGCTGTTCATAGGGGCTTTACCTCGCAAGCATCGTTGTTGGTTGCATGGGTTGCATTTCCATAGCTTCAATGAAGTGGTCCTCTCATGCGAATACTTCGAGTCTACTGGAGGCGAGGAACTCAAAGGCGCTTGATTTCAAAACCAGCACTATCAAAGTGCTCCTTTTCATAGGAGTTTTCATGGGTGTTGCTTGTTTTTATAATTTCATGTTTCTTATCCTGTCTAGTGTGCTACTGTTGTATTTTCCATTCCAGTAATCTAATGTACAGTTCTAATATTTTGTTTTGAAAGCATGAGGCGGTATCCCAAACCGGCCCAGTGATGTTATCCAACCATGAAAAGAAAATATCATCCAAGGAGAATACTGAGGGCTGGGCTTCCTCATGCTTTTTCTCCCCCAAAGACGTATTTTGAAAATAAAAAATATTTCATCACCCAAAAGTTTTTGTTAAAACAAGATGATAAATTTAATCATGTTTGTCTTTCTGACTCATTCACTTCATGTCTTAGAAGATCATTCCCGTCCCCTTTGACTTAGTGTGACAAGAGGGCATTTGAAGCAAGCGCATCATGTGAACTCGCCAAATTCAAAGACACCCTGCCAAGAAAACAAGGGCAAATAGAAAGGAGCATCCCGTTTAAAAAAAATGGGGTAAGTCTTATTCCCTTAACATAATATTGAGAATGACAACCCCTCTTTTCTATTTACAGGATACAAAAGGTGAGACATAATAGGTATAGGCATACAGTTGAAATCGAAGCATCCATGACATGTCTCACTCCTGCCCAGCTCCATCCTAAGCCAAAGGACTATCTTGTCGCATGACGCGCCCAAACGGCTAGATGTTACGGACTTATCAACTTCAACATAAGGAAGGGTTCCTTCTCTTCCTTTTAAGTGATTATTGTCAACGGGGAGAAAATCTAGACAATCAAGGCGATCTATAGCCCCACACCCGGACAATGACTTTGGAATTTAGAAGCTTCACTCAAACGCATGCTCTCCCAAGAAGTAATTGCCATAAGAGAATTGGAGATTTTGATTGTCCATCTCAGATTCCATAGAAGCTTGAGGTACATGACTTTGCCCAATGGCCATATAGTCAAAGACAGAAGAAAAATTCCGCAGAAGGAAGGCGTTGAAGATAAATCGACAAACCATCAATCATACATACATGGCCATGAGTGAGGAAGGCCAATCGAAAGAAATGTCAAATTGTGCCAAGACGAAAAGGCTGTCATCGACATTCAAATATCCCTAGGAGTCGGCAAATACAAACTTTAGAGAAGAGTAATTTGGTATCGTTTCCAATACTCTTAGTGTTTGAACTCACTTTTGACATATTTTCTTCTATTGATAGGAAGCATAGGATTCAAGAAGCAAGCTTAATGATTAATTTGGACAAATCAAGTGACCTGTATCGATTTACCTAACTTGGTATAAAAGGACGTGTCATCCAGGAGCCGGTTCGGTTAAATAAAAAAGAAGTGCCCTACGGACACCGTCGGCCCCTCTAGCCGAGTGGTATCCGGGAAGAAGCAAAAGGGTCCGAAGTTGGGGGTTCGAATCCCCGACGCGGCAGTTAGCCGCTTGGTAAAAAATAATAATAAAAAATTTTGCTTCCCTTGCACTTGCAAATTACGAGAGAAGAGGTGACCTAACGAAGCAAGGGACATAGGACTTCGTGTCCCCCTTGCACTTCAAGTTCATCCAATCATCCAAATGAAGGGTAATTCGGTATCGTTTCCATTACTCCCACTATCCGAACTCGCTTTTGACGTATTTTCCCTATTGAAGGAAAACATTGGGAATCTAAAACCAAACTTGATGGTCAATATTGGCCAAGTGAGGTTCGTGGAAATGACCCGCATCAAATTCACCTAGCTTCGTGTAAAAGGACGCGTCATCCAGGAGCCAATTCAGAGAATAATCGACCTAACGAAGCAAGGGACATAGGACTTCGTGTCCCCCTCTCACTTCAGGATCACCCAATCATCTGCAAACCAGTGAAGGGTAAAGTTGTATCGCTTCCAATTATTCGACTCTTAAAAGAGTTCATGACTAACACATTCCCTCTTGTTTGCATTCAGGATCACCTTGACTTGTCAAAAACAAAGATAACAAATCAATGAGAGGCATGACAAACTCTCCCAAGCAAAATGGCGTCCCAAGTATCGCCAAAGCAAATGACAAAAAATCTTCAAGCCTCAACTCACATTTGATTTTGGCCGACTAATTGATCTACTTGTACATCTTCTCTTCTCGCATGGGCAAAAGCAAGAAAGAGATCAAATCCATGATCAGATCCCCAATCCCTGGCTGATTGTTCATGTGTCATATCCCTAATCAATAGGGACAACCATCGACACCCATTTTGAATAACCCTTTTGATGTTCAAAATTTAACATATTTGGAAACACCATTATGTTAACCCCTAAAGTTGTCAACAAGGTCTTTTTTGAGTCAAAACCATTCATTTGTTTTGAAGAGTTACAAACTCCATCATATTTAAAATGTTGCATGTCTTTTCCAAATGATTTTGCATGATGATTTTGTCTGTCTAAATCTTTGATTCCACCGAGGATTATTAGAATAGACAGCTAAGTGAAGAATACAAGATTAATTGAGCATGCTGGATGAGGCGCGTCAGAATGATGAAAGGCAAGCCATATCCTACACACAATCCCCCCATCTATACACTTGTGAGATGAGTGCAGAAGATTCCATGGCTGCAGGGTAAAGAGTTCTCTCGCGAATGGTACGATAACCAAAATAGTGAGAGGCATTCCATTGCTCACCCCATTGAGCCCCATACACGGTGAATTTCTCTCATACCCCGTCAAGAACCACCCCACATTGGGGCAAGATCGGAGCAAAGCAGCATAACAAGGTGAGAAGAGGGATATAAATTTTTTTACTCGCACTTGCATCAATCTTCGGGTGTCTTTATTGCATATGAACACTCACGTCAATTTAAATGCCCTAGAATGATGAAGAGCAATTCTTTCTCTACGCACTTGTATTCATTGTACAACTCAATTGAGTCTATAATTTCACCCTCACATGGAGGCAAAACAGAAGTTACTGCCATTTAAGCAGCATAATCGGAGCGCCGGCAAAAGATGAAGACTCAAGAGTCTAACAAAGGCGTTTGATTGAACTTGCCTAGTCAAGTTCCTCTCAAGCAACAAGAATGAAAAAACATGGGCATAAAAAAGCAATGTACCTGGTAAAAGCAAGGTCAATGCCCATAAATGAAGAACTAGAATAAAAATAGGGGCATGAAAAAAGCGATTATGTGCCTGGTAAAAGCAAGGCCAATGCCCCTCAGTCAAAAATACAGCCAAGAAAAAGTTGCTGTTAAGGTTCGATTGATAGAGCCTCCATCTGACAATGAGAAGAAAGATCAGTGACAAATGCCAAGACAATCACCAACTCTCACCCTCTTACACATGAAGCCAAGCCTACATTGCATCCCATTGTAAAAGTCTCTTCAGACTAGGGGCACTTCAATTAACGTAGGATTTCATATGTCTATAAGCATCGCTCGAAGAAGTACGAGCAAGATTATTCTATCTCTTTTCGCAGGATTCTTGACTTGCAAACCCTGAGATGATCGTGCGGCACTTTGTTCATAAGCCTTGACCTTGACGGTCCCATTTGATGAGCCATTGACCAAATCTTCATCACAATTTCAACAAAGACCTCTCACATTGGTAAAGTCGTACCGTTTGCGAGAATACTCAGACCCCTGCTGACATGATGACAGAGAGATAGTGTGGTCCTTATAAATCCTGCATTAATGGTCAGGATAGCCTTTTCCATGAGAGTGAGTGAAAAGTCCTTTCAGACTGAAAGTCCCTCATTTGGCATGCTCAAGACATCTACATTCTAAATGAAGGTTGTCTTTCAAAATCTTCCCTAGTGGAAATCAGATGATGCAAAACTGACAAAATTATCATGCATGAATCTCATTTGAACTCATGAATTTACAGCATATACAATCATGTGTGCATATTGTGCAAATAGCAGACATACTCTTAGAGATCAGAGATATTGCCAGGTAAGCATATCTCTATCCCCATTTGTCTTAAAGTACCTACCACTGTCCAGGTACTCTCTTCTTGACACTCGACCTATTCGAGTCGTCCCTTGAGTTTGGGTGCTTGCAACTGTCTTAGTATCCCATTGTCTTTAAGTACCCACCACCGTTCGGATACTCCCTTTTATCTTTAACACTCGTATCCCTATTGTCTTTTCGACCAGTTGTCTCCCTTTTTCCGACACTCGATATTGATACTTGTCAGTATTGATACTTGTGGATGACCAAGTATCCCTTTATCGTTAAATACCTACTGCTGTCTAGGTATCCCTATTGTCTTTGAGTACCGGCCACCGTTCGGATACTCCCTTTTCCTGACACTCGACCTATTCGAGTTGTCTCTAGAGTATTGATACTTGTGACTGATCAAGTATCCTTTATCTTTGAATACCTACTGCTGTCTAGGTATCCCCATTGTCTTTGAGTACCGGCCACCGTTCGGATACTCCCTTTTCTTGACACTCGACTTGTTTGAGTTGTCTTCATAGCTAGGATGCCTACAATTGACCAAGTATCCCATTACCTTTGAGTGCCTTTCATTGTCTAGGTACTCCATTTCGTGACACTCGACCTGCCCAAGTTGTCCTCAAATTGTATCATTGAATACTAGTAGCCATTCAAGTATTCCATCGTGTTGTGATTGTGGTTATCCAGGTATGTTTTCTTACACTTGGACCAGCCAAAGTGGTCCTCAAGATCGTATCATCAAATACTTGTGTTCATCTAAGTATTCCAGTACTTTGTACACCTGTGGCTATCCAGGTGTTCCACCCCTTTCAAGTGCCTGCGGCAATCCATCCGTCCTCGATAGGTAAGCCTTGAATGCTACGTCATTCAATTCTATTGTTAAGGAGGTGAGAGACCTTCATTCAAGTTCCTCGATATTTCAATTACCAGGAGGTGAGAGACCTTCACGAATATCTCGGCACGCCCTCGATATTCCCATTTACCGGGAGGTGAGAGACCTTCATGAATATTCCTCAATATTCCCAATTACCAGGAGGTGAGAAACCTTCACGAATATGAGGCACGTCATCGATATTCCAACTACCAGGAGGTGAGAGACCTTCACGAATATCTCAAGTACACCCTCGGTATTCCCATTTACCAGGAGGTGAGAGACCTTCATGAATATGCGAGGCACGTCCTCGATATTCCCAATTACCAGGAGGTGAGAGACCTTCACGAATATATGAGGCACGTCCTCGATATTCCCACTACCAGAAGGTGAGAGACCTTCACGAATATCCTAGGTACGTCCTCGATATTCCCAACTACCAGGAGGTGAGAGACCTTCATGAATATGCGAGGCACGTCCTCGATATTCCCAATTACCAGGAGGTGAGAGACTTTCATGAATATCACGTCCTCGATATTCCCAATTACTAGGAGGTGAGAGACCTTTATGAATATCTCAGGTACATCCTCGATATTCCCTTTTACTAGGAGGTGAGAGACCTTCATGAATATCTCAGGTACACCCTCGATATTCCCACTACCAGGAGATGAGAGCCATTCATGAATATGCGAGACACGTCCTCGATATTCCCAATTTCCAAGAGGTGAGAAACCTTCACGAATATCCCAAGTACGCCCTCGATATTCCCAATTTCCAGTAGGTGAGAGATCTTCACGAATATCTCAGGTATGTCCTCGATCTTCTCATTACCAGGAGGTGAGAGACATTCATGAATATCTAAGGTACGTCCTCGATATTCCCACTACTAGGAGGTGAGAGACCTTCACGAATATCCGAGGTACGTCCTCGATATTCCCAATTGCCGGGAGGTGGGAGACCTTCACAAATATCCAAGGTATGTCTCGATATTTCCAATTATCAAGGTGAGGGACCTTCATGATATCCTTGTGATTGCCAAGAGGTGGGACATCACAAATATCCAAGGTATCCTCCAAGAGTTTGTACTTGTGATCATCCAAGTAGTACCCCTTCGATACTTGTGATCATCCAGGTATCCCCCAAAAGTTAGTACTTGTGAATATCCAAGTACTCTTTCAATGCTTGTGAATGTCCAAAGATGCACCCCCAACAAATCGATGCCCCGAGAAAGTTTGTACATGTGATCGCATCCTCCCGAGAAAGGATCATCCAAGGGTTCCAAAAGTTTGTCTTTGATCGTGTACACCCTTCGATACTTGTGATCATCCAGACACCCCCAAATCGATGCCCCGAGAAAGGTCGGCGCATCCTCCGAGAAAGGTCGGGTTCCTCCAAAGAGTTTGTCTTTGATAGAAGTCGGTACCCCTTCAATACACCCAAGTATCTCCAACAAATATGATGCCCCGAGAAAGGATCGGCGCATCTCCCGAGAAAGGTCGGGTACCAACCGGTGATCATCGTATCCCCCAAGAGTTTGTACTTGTGATCATCCAAGTATTATCTCCCAACAAGCGAGATGCCCGAGAAAGGTCGGCGCATCTCCCGTCAAGGCGACCGAAGAAAGGTTCGGGTCCTAGACAAACAACTTATTGCTCTAACAGGCGACCGAAGAAAGGTTCGGGTCCTAGACAAACCAACTTATTGCTCTAACAGGCGACCGAAGAAAGGTTCGGGTCCTGGAAAAGCAATTCCCGTCAAGGCGACCGAAGAAAGGTTCGGGTCCTAGACAAACCAACTTATTGCTCCAATAGGCGACCGAAGAAAGGTTCGGGTCCTAGAAAAGCAATTCTCCGTCAAGGCGACCGAAGAAAGGTTCGGGTCCTAGACAAACCAACTTATTGCTTTAACAGCGACCGAAGAAAGGTTCGGGTCCGGAAAAGCAATTCCCGTCAAAGGCGACCGAAGAAAGGTTCGGGTCCTAGACAAACCACTTGATTGTTTTAACAGGCAACCGAAGAATGGTTCGGGTCTTGGAGAAGCAATCTCCTCATGCAACAGGTAAGATGACATCTTGATACTTGCCAAACTCGGGGTTCACACCCTATCTCACTCACTCCCGGTAAGTAACTACAGGTATCTTCTTATTTGTAAAGTTATATTGCTCTTTTTCGCATAGAATAATAGGTCCCAAATAAAATATAATCTATTACGCATGCATGGATAAAATTGAGGCATCAACCTGTCTTTGAATGCAACCTCTGCGAGCTCACCTTCAAAGAGGGGCAGCTGTTGACACCTCAATTTTTATTAGGTTTATTTTATTTTTATTAATTAAGTTTTTATTTTATTTATTTTGTATTTTTCGGAATAATAAACAAAAAAACCAAAAACAAACAAAACAAATAACAAAAACAACAAAAAATAAATAAAAAGCAAAGCAAAAAGCAAAGCAGCCAGCCCCTTTTTCTTTCCCCCTTCGCACGACCTGGCCCACCCCCTTCTCTCCTTCTTCTTCTTTCTTCTTCTTCCTTCTCCTTCCTTCTTCTTCTCTCGTCTCCGTGCATCACGTGCGGTGAGGACGGCGACGCGCTCAAGGGCAGCCTATGGTAAAGAGGAGGAGGTAGGCCGCCGGAAGAGAGGATGATCTCGCCATCATGCGCCTTCAATGCGCGCCTTTAAGCGAGATGGGACGCCGGTTCAGCCGGAGGTTCCGGTCGGCAAGCCAAAGACCGGCGGCCGAGCTCCTCCGTCGACCGGACCTCCTCGCCTATAAATAGCGGGGCTTCCCCGTCGAAGGATGGCAAGGGGAGCTCGGAGATCTTCCCGAGAGACTTCGGGGAGGAATCAAAGAGCGAGAGCAAGGAGAGAACTCGGTCGCGAGCTCAAACCCACCTCCACCGAGAGACTTCGGGGGAGGCCGGCGGCAAGCAATCCCGAGAAGGTCGATCCGGCCGGTGGAGGCTCGGATAGCAACCTCGAGTGAGAGAAGATTGAGGCCGAGAAGGCCCGCAAAGCCTCGGATCTGAAGATTGGGCCGGAAGCCGAAGTGCCGAGCCGAGGGTTTGGTCCCGAGGGACCTCAACGATCCGTCGAGGAGGGGCGGATCGTGGGAAGCCGCACTGGAAAGGGGGAGGTCGTCTATGAGATCGCCATCCCGTTGCCATTGACCGCCCACGGAGAAACCCACATCAGTTGTGCCATCGCCACCGCCGCCACCCCACCCCCGCCCTCGACGATCCGGAAAGTAGAAGATGGGATCCGAGGAGAATCCACGAGATTTGGCCACCGCGACACGCCGTCATCCACCGCCGTGCTGCCCCCTTCCGACGAGCCCCTACCGTTCGAAGTCCCCGAAGCCGGTGAGTATCCCCGACCTCCCCCCGCAACGGGTTGGGCACCGGAGCTTGCGAAGCGGTTCCGACGCGGTCGCCCCATTCCTCGCCTTCCCGCCGTCTACGCCGTCGCACCTCACACCGTCACCGTCCGCCTCCCGCGACGCCACCGTCGCTTGCCGCGTCGCCACCGTCGCCGTGTCACCGCCCGATGACGTCCCGGCCAAGCCCCACCTCGGCGCCGCAAATCGTCGAGCTCTAGGGTTCCCAAAATCCGGTTCTACGAAGGAGAAGTCGGGTCGGAAGCGGGTCGGGCATGGGTTAGCAATCGGGTAGGGTTTCCCCGATGTGGGCCTACGCGTGTGGGCCGGTTAATCCATGGATTTTTTTATAACGAAAATGGGCCTTGGTTAGTTCATGGGCTTGGAAAAAAAAAAAAATGGAGAAAAATCTGAGTCGGGCCCGCAGGCCTTTTTCGGCCGGTCCGGTCGGACCCAACCCGCGGATCCGACCCGGCAGTTTTTTAATTTTTTAAAGTTTTATTTTAAATAATATTTTAATAAATAATAATAAATAATTTATTTTCAAAAAATATTAAGAAATGTTTTAATTTCCAGAAAATCGAAAAATATAAAAAATGTTGAAAAATGTTTTATTTTCTAAAAAAAAAAGAAAAAAATCAAAAATAATTTATTTTCCAAAAATATTAAAAAATATTTAAAAAATATTTTATTTTCCGAAAAAAAAAAAAAAAAAATATTTCATATTTTCCAAAAAATGCCAAAAATCCAAAAAAAAGCCAAAAATTCATGAAAAAGCCAAAAAAATTCAGAAAAAGCCAAAAAGACTTGTATTTTTCCAAAAAAAAAAAAAGGTCAAAAAAATCCCTTTTGTGTCAAAAAAACAGAAAAAGACCCAAAAAAATGTTTTTCCTCCCCAAATTGCATGGAAAATCCCTCAAACATCCAAAAAACCTCAAGGTTTAAACAAGATTAGGTACCGAAAGGGCATTAGTGATTAACTAGTGTAATCAAGTCCCCGATCCTAATTTCTCTGGTTGCGCAGGAGTGAGTATTTCTCCCGATACTTCACTTGGGTTTCTAATCAACCCACCCCAAATTGATTAGTGGCGACTCCATTTTAAAAATTAATTTAGTCGTGAAGGTTAAAAACTTGAACCATTAAGTTGTGAATTGGTGGACTTGGGAGAGTCCGGGCATAATAAATTTCAGCCGAGCCATTAGCCTCCTTAGGAATCTATCATTCAACCTACGATGGCGAGTTGGGAAGAGCTCCCGCAAGAGATCCTAGAACTCATCGCTGGACGGCTAGCCATAGAAGAGTTTTTAGCTTTTCGAGGGGTGTGCACCTCATGGCGGTCTGCTGCCGTCAGAGACACGTACAACGCGAAGTCGAAAGCCCCGTGGCTCATGATTTATGTGGGCAACGGAGTAGCCGAGTTCTTCAGCATCTCTAGAGGGAGAACTCACCAAGTGCGGTTGCCAGGATCTCGACCCCAGGCCGTGAATCCAACACGATGGATACTCGTGTCGAGGGGGGCTTCGATCAACGCGTGTCGAGGTGGAGCTATCAGTACTGCATCTACAATCCGCTCTCGAGGGTCGGCATCGAACTCCCCGCCTTGGCAAAGCTTCGCCACAAGTCGCGTCTCCGTCCGCTAAAGAGGCACCGGTGCAGCGGCTCCACTAGAATCCACAGGATCGCGTTGTCCTCGAGCCCTTCTTCGTCCGGGGACTACACTGTCATGGTCACTCTCTGTCGGGATCTTCGATCACTAGGGTATGCCCTTCACAGGTCAGGAGAAGATGCGTGGACGGGAGTGAGCCCGGCCGCGAACCTGCCTCGGTCCACCTTCCTTCAACCGATTCATTACGACGGGCAATTCGTGGCCTTGGATTCGCGTGGCCGAATCTTGACCCTCGACGAGAGGGAGTGCCGAATGCAATTGCGACTCTTTCTTGGGCACAATTTCGCGGGTTATCCCTTATCTCGTGGAATGTTCAGGCACGTTGCTGGTGGCTTGGAAGATATGGGGCCAAGAGGATGGAACCGTGGAAAGCATCCGAGTTTTTGTAGTGGATTTGGAGAAGGGACCTCAGGAAGAGGTCTTAAATTTGGGGAACGCGGCTCTCTTCTTGAATGGCAACTC
Organism: Eucalyptus leucophloia subsp. euroa; assembly: GCA_017140325.1. Lineage (NCBI taxonomy): Eukaryota > Viridiplantae > Streptophyta > Magnoliopsida > Myrtales > Myrtaceae > Eucalyptus > Eucalyptus leucophloia. Next base: position 29,381,496 of record CM029472.1, on the reverse strand, counting down.
TGCGATCTCGGCGGAGTTCAATTCCGAGAGTTGCCTTCCCTGGATCAAGCCAAACCGTATCTATTTCCATGACAAAGATAAGAAGATGCACTATTACTCCATGGAAGATGAAAAAGTCGAGATATGCTCCGATGCACCTAGAGTTTACTTCCATAGAGCCATGTGGATCCAACCAGATTTTTGAACTTTCTTGATATGATTTTTTTTTTTCTCCTCCTCAATATGAAGATTTTGATGTCAAAGCCAGGTGGAAAGGAGCTTGTCCAGTTTGGGAAGGAGTTTCGATTGATAAAAAGAAGAATCTACTTCAGAGCTGGTGCAGTATTCACGGATAAAAGTATTCGAGTGGGACTTTCTCCACCTTTGATCACAAAGGGCCCTTCAAGTGTGATCCATGCAATCATTATTTAGGGACACTTCTCAGTGTATGTGGTAACCATCTATTTAGCTTTTAATTTTTGATTGACGAGTTTCTTTGCACGGCATGTATTTGGATGTTTTTAGGAGGAGATTACAAATATAAATTTCAAGATAAAGGATATCTGCCCAGTAATACCAAACTGCGAGATTTGTTGGGAAATCGCCTAGATTTATAGCTCGGTGTTTTGATTGATTTTAATCGCCATTCTTAATTTAGAGAGGAATCTACTAAAATGACCTAATTACTTTTCGAATTTCTTGTCTTGTACTGCAACCCATGGCACATTACGATCTTAATTAAATTACTCTTGTAAATGCAAAGATAATTACTTAAGAGACAGACAGTTACCCAATGATAGCCCATAAAATTAGTCGCAATCTGTGATTTGTTTTAGCTTGGAGTTCGAGATTGAACCACATACTCCGAAACCATAAGGAGATTACAAGGTTCAATCTAATTTGCATCCGGATCACAAGAATTCAATTGGGTATTGAGTGTATTATCCCCCGGGATTGTTGGAAGTCGCTAAACACAAGGTAGAGAAAGTACCTAAGTTTGAAGTTGTTCACTTAGACTTGATTTGTTTAGAGAAAACTATTTTACCAAAGAAACATGCATTTTTTTCCGTGCGAGAAAATAAGTTGGTCAAATGAATTCAGTTAACCAATGAGAGAGTGAGAGAGAGAGATAGTTTTGTCATGATTATTAGGAGTTAACCTAGAGACTAACTCAAACTCAGGGACCAATCCGCACAAAGTTGTATTCATTGTAAAGACGAATGTATTCTTTAAAATAATATATCAATCAACAATGTGATATTGAGCAAACTAGTACAATCAAATGGAAATCTAAGATATGACAACATCGAAAATCTCCACTTGCCAAAAACAATGAACCACAAAAGATGAATATGTGAAATAAAATTAAACAAGCATAAACACACACACACACACATATATATATTACGTGCACATAGCTGGTCCGAGTTGAATGGACACATACAGATATATATTACATGCACATAGCTGGTCCGAGTTGAATGGGCTATAAATACATCGAAAAAGGTGGAGACGTTGGACATTTTAAGTTACATATTAGGGTTTGGAATATATCTATAGGAATGGTCTGGATTAAATCTACCCTTAAGTCTCAGGATGAAAGACCAACCCGCATAATGCAAGTTCCAAAGGCCTCAAAACCAGTCTGGATTAGATCTACCCTTAAGTCTCAGGATGAAAGACCAACCCACATAATGCAAGTTCCAAAGGCCTCAAGACCAGGGAATCGGATCAAGACTGGCCAGATTGGGCCAGTCCAAGATCAACCCTAGACTGATGCTCAACCTTAATGATTATGTGTAAGTGCTTAAACATAGCACCCATCTAGATTAATTTTTATCTAGTACTTTTAATTTTATCTAAGTCTTACGATGCACACATTTGATTTTCTTTTTTAACTTGCAACACTTGAAATTCATGCAAACTGACATATGTAGATTCATATGCAATTACTTTTTCCTAATCTTTTTTTATTTAATTTGAGTAATATTTTTAGATTTTATCCCAAGCCACTAGAGAGGGTTGGGAATAAGTTGGTCCATCCCAAACGAGCCCTACTTCAAGCTTACCAAATTGAAACACAGTACAAACTTATTATGGCACCATTTAACGTCGGTCGGTGCAAAGCTCTTGATACACACTTGAGAAGGTCCGGGATAATTCACATGGACTAGACGGAGACTTCAAAAAGGGCACTCGAGTGGTGACCTTCCCGGACCGATGTGTTTGCTAAATCGCCATTAAATCAATCGTAAGGCTGAATTTTCCCAATTGTCTGGTCAAAGGGAAAGGTTGTGAAAGAGGTCTCTTATTTGTAGATGATCCTGTTCTATAGACGAACATATGTGTTAGATAAGAGTTCTCCTTAATTATCCAACGTCGTGCTAATTTTCTACATGTATTTCCACGAAGGAGGTCCACGCAGGTGATATCAGCTTAATTATATATTCAGGCGGACGTGCATTTTTTTTTTTTTTTCATTTTTTTGGATAAGGACGTACATGTTTGAGAGGCGTTTCTTTGCACATATCGCCAAGCAGAATCACAGCTCATTACGTATACCAAGTGATTTTAGAAAACAAACGTATAAGATATGACCAGCACAGGTTTCTGCGCACTGCAGCGATTAAGGTAATCCGTGCTAAGTGCAATTATTGCTGGATGAATTCAGAGTCAGTGAAATATAGGGCTGTAGAGAGATAGCATACTTTTACTTCAAAGTTTTAGATATCTTGTACGCTTGATATTTGGTTTTAAAATAAAAAATGTTGCCAAAACATTTAGTCATTTTCGCTATTCATCAACCAAATTGTTTGTCATGCACAGTGGCGCTACTAGATTCACGTGTGCACGTGCACATGCGAGATTGTCAATTTAGATGCAACATGCAAAGTTGAATAGAAGATGATATGACATGGATATATTCACATGTGACATGATGTGGGAAACTCAAGCATATACACAAAGTGAAAATGACGTTGTAATTGCTTCCTTAAGTTCTTGACCAAGCATTCTGACCAAAAAAAACAAAAAACAAAACGTTCTTGACCAAGCATGTTTCGCTTACCAATAAAAGTTAAAAGTCGAAATAGAGAAGGAAACGATGAACTTTCCTAAGGTGGTTAAATACCCATGACTATGTTTCAGATGATCCCGTAAGTTGTTAAATTGAGATAAGTCCAAATCTCAAATTTATGAATTGAGAATTGAATTGAATAATAAGATTTGATAAGGTCCCTAAATTTAGTATTTTGTGTCATGGACACTTGTAAATTTTATCAATAATCTTATAAGATATGAAATTTTTAGTGGGAATTATAATCTTGGAAAAAGAAATCTTAATTTCACGTGCATCCGATGATTGGTGTGTGTAAGAAAATATGATTTCTGATTGTTATATTGAAAGAAAGATTACATCCAAATATAATCACAAAATCCGTATATGTCATTTCATTTTTCGTTGCATTATAAAGTGCAAAAGTTATTTTTAAATTTCTGTAACAATCCAAACACAATGTATATCCATAAATATGACAAAGTTACCCTTTTTGATAGGTAACATAAAGAAACTGAATTGCTTCAGTCAACATATACATATCGCATTGTGGATTGGTTAGTATACCGGAAAGATTCGCTTGTGATTCCGGAAATAAGTGATTCAGCTAAAAGATGCCGCTAGCGTTTTGAATCATACCAAATCTTACAATGCTAATACTTACGGATGATCCCTCGCAAATAATAGATCAATCAACGGAGTCATACGTTGGCCTAAATTGGAGGACAAGAAAATGCCTGTTGGAAGTGAAACTTTGTTTCTTTTTGGACTTTTATAGGCTACGCGGGCTCTGTGATCTTGTCCCCTTTTTCATTTAAATACAAGCCATTTTTATCATTGTTGATAATAATTAGCTAAAATTCCCATATTTACAGTTATCCATCAGCTGTAATGGAGATGGCTTGTGCAAAAAAAGAGCCCCGCAGATTGTTTAGTAAACCTTTCTTTACATAATATGCATTAGTCAAACGTTTACGCACATTCTTAGATATCATCTAGCACTTCTTCAATACATATATAGATAAAATTCTAAAGTAGAAGAAACAGCTTACTGAAAGGAGTATTTTATTTTTATTTTTTTTTTTGTCCTACTATAATCCTCAACTTACTCTTAGATTTTTGTTATGCCTTTTGCAAAACGTGAAAGTCGAATCCCACATGTGAAACTAAACGTTCTAACCCCCAGCCCCTTAAGACAGTGAGAGTCAAACTCCCCACCTCCTTCTTCCAATGTGAAAATGATAGTCACTGAAACAATGCCCAGTGGTTATTAAAAAGAATATTCGAATGATTATCTTTGAGCTAAAGTTTTTTTCTTTTTCTTGTTTTTAAATTTACTAAACAACCCATTAATAGACGATGGGAATAAAACACCTAGTAAGTGGTGACTAATCCTAGGAATGTATTTGGTTTGAGTTTTTAGTTGACTACCATTACAAAGAGCTAGTTTGTTCTTGCATTAAACATACGTACAAAATACTTTTATGTGTTTCCTTCAAAATTTAAAAAGCATCCAAAATTTGAAAAAAAAAATGAAAATATCATGTCTGACATTACATGTCATGATATATATGTCATCAAATTTCAAATGTTCAGGGTTGAAAAAAAGTCGAAGTGTGGGCAATGCCGCTTGTAAAGCTCTTTTCATCGAGTGCGCGATCATGACAAGGCTTGAGGAAGAAGCTCCGGCTAACTCTCTTCATAAGCTCAGATAAATGTTCTTGCATCTAGACCGGGCCATGTGGTTGTCTCCCAACCTCTTTCCCCCACAGCTACCACTTCAATCTGATTGCCAAAATCAGCGTCCCAAGTCACGGTGTCTCATCAAGGAGACGTGGATAACAGGAACATAGGCAATTTAGTAGGCAGTTAAAGTCGGACAGGAAAAACAAATTGGAAGTTTTGACTTTTCTCATTCCTGATCTCACATGATTCCTTAGGAATTTAAAAAGATTGTCTGATTGATACATTCCAATACGTCATTGTCAACATGCTTATAAGAGTCTATCGCATCATTTATTATTGAGTTAATATTATCAAAAATTTCAAATTAATACGTTTATACCATATTTACCATAAATTAATTTTTATGTCACAAAAAATCTCAAATTAGTACACTAGCCATGTATACCCCAAACTAATTTTCCTATCACAAAAAAATCCTAAATTGATATACTCATTCACATTCACCCCAATCTATCTTTTGCGTCATAAAGATTAGGGATTTTAGCAGCAGCTCATAAGGATTTTAACAAATTTCTCAATATATGAATTTGATATATGTCATTAGTTTTGGTTTTTTTGAGTAAAAACTAGTTTGGAGAAATGCAATATGAATGTACTAATTTGAGATTTTTTTCTTAAATGATTATTAATTTAGGATAAATATGGCTCGTGCATACTAAATTTAGATTTCCATTGGTATGGGCCCTTTGTTAATTATCATATTAATTTTGTAAATCAACATTGCATTCTTAACATAAATTTCTTAATAATTGGCGGCACCAATTTATGGGAGTAGGAAATTGAAGTGAAACTCCCTCCCTTTTCTTGTTGTCAGGTCCCGTGAACTTGAAGGATGTGCTTCTATTCAACGTTGAACTACTCGAAACCTTTATATGCATTTCGTCAGATCCAGCAACTTTAAGCTCATCCTTGTTTTCTATCTTTTTATGTGTCTCTGCACCTTAACCATTTTTTTCCTATTAAATATCAAGATCTAGAAGAAAAAAAAAAAGGGAACACGCCATTTTGATATTGTAAGCCCTACTCGTCCACGAAACTGCTGACTTCGAAAGCTACAGAGGGGATCATTTTACATGTGTCGATATTATCTAATGACTTCATTCAATTAAAAATCCCGTCTTTGATTGACTTTTCAACCTTAGCCTTCGCTTTTGAAAAAAGCGTCGAAAAAATACAGACTTTGTATTACAATTCGCTTCTGCCCTCCGTCAATTTATTGTTTTGTAAGAAGCCGCCAAATGATTTACATGACAAGTAGACGTGGCAATTTCAATAATTACAATAGAAAAAATTAAATGTGTGGTATCATATAATTAAAAAAAAAAAAAAAAACTTGCCTTTTGGAGCGCTACCTAAGCCATCAAATAAGGACATATTGTTATTTTCATTCCAATGATTGTTCTGGTGATATACATAACCTATATTTTGAAAATCAAATATTTTCACAGTGGATCAAAGGCACTCTTCAATAAGAAAAGGCTTGAACAATTCTTTTTTGTTCGCTTGTTTATTATCTTTCTCAAAATTCTCTGGCTTTTAGTCTTCTCTGAAAGGATGCCTCCCAGAGGCATTGAGGTGTTGACCAAGCATGTTTAGCTTACCAACAAAAGTTGAAAGTCAAAATAAAGAAGGAAACATGAACTTTCCTAAGGTGGTTAAATACCCATGAATATGTTTTAGATGACCCCATAAGTTGTTAAATTAAGATAAGTCAAAATCTCAATTTTATGAATCGAGAATTGAATTGAATAGTAAGATTTGAAAAGGTACATAAAATTAGTATTTTGTGTCAGAGACACTTACAAATTTTATCAATAATATTGTAAGATATAAAATTTTTAGTGGGAATTATAATATTGGAAAAAGAAATCTTAATTTCAACTGCATCAAATGATCCCTATCTATAAGAAGATGTGATTTCTCATTGTTTTTTTTTTTTTTTTTTTTTTGAAAGAAAAGATTACATCCAAATATAATCGCAAGATCTTTATATGTCATTTCATTTTACATTGCATTATATAGTGCAAAAATTATTTTTAAATTGCTATAGCAATCGAAACATAACATATATCATAAAATATGACAAAGTTACATTTTTTTAATAGGTAAACATAAAAAGAAACTGAATAGCTTGAATCAACAAATACATATCGAATCATAGATTGGTTAGTAAATTGATAGATTTGCTTGTGATTCTGGTAATAAGAGATTTGCCTAAGAGATATCGACTACTAGCATTTTGAATCAAATCAAATCGCACGATGCTAATACATACGGATGATCCTTCATAAAGAATATATAAATCAACGGAGTTATACGTTGGCCTAAATTGGAGGACAAGAAATTGCTTGTTGGAAGTGAAACTTTATGTTTCTTTTTGGACTTTTATAGGCTAAGCGGGCTCTGTGATCTTTTCCCTTTTTTCATTTAAATACAAGCCATGTTTGTCATGTTGATCAAAACAATTAGTTAAAATTACCATACTTACAATTATCCATCAGAAGTAATGGAGATGGCTTGTGTAAACAAAGAACCCCACAGATTATGTAGTAATAAAGAGCCATTCTTTACATAATATGCATCAGTCAAGCACTGGTGCACATTCTTAAGTAAATTTACGAAAGTCGGATATAGTTTTGTTGACGTGGTTGGACTTGTAATTTTACAGTAAAGGGGTGGTGTCTCTGGTCTTTCTATGGCGGCATTGGGTTTTAAAAAGAAGTCCTAGAAAAAGAACAGTCGGTCACGGCCAAATATAAAAGAATAGAGAAGCAGGACCGAAGAAGAGAGAAAACATTGACTGAGAGGAGGCAAAGAAGAAACCGGAAGAAAAACACGGGAAAAAGAAGTTTGTGGAAGTGACTTTGTGCTCGAAATTTGTTGATAGTAAGTGAACTTGTTCTTGCGTTTATATATTAGTTGCAAAATACATTTATATTCAGTAGATTTTGTGGAAGTATTTTGGTAAAAATGATCGTCCAAATTGAGCTCAACCTGTTTTTGACGATTCTTTTCCATAGATATCCGTGATCTTGAAGATTTTGATTGGATTGGGTTCAAAATGTCCTTGGAAAAGCACGTCGCCGTCCTTGCTTTTCCATTCGGTTGCCACCCCCTGCCCCTAGCCAACCTCCTCCATAAGTTGGCGGAAACTGTTACGAACGTCCACTTCTCTTTTTTAAGCACGGCCACGTCCAACCGGGATCTATTCCCCCCTTCGTCGAGAGCCGAGCTGCCGCCCAACATCAAGGTCTATGACATCGACAATGGATTGCCGACTGGTCATCACGGAGTGACGAAGGAGGAACTGGAAGAGCAAATGGGTATGTTCCTCATGCAAGCTCAGAAGAGTTATCAAGCTGCCATTGATGCCGCGGAGCGAGATGCAAAGAAGAAGGTGAGTTGTCTATTTAGTGATGCTTTATTACTTCCCGCAGGCGAAATCGCCGAGGAAATGCACGTTCCGTGGGTGACGTTCTGGGTCCCGTCTCCGTGCTTTCTGTCCGCTTACGTCCACGCCGAGGTCCTTCGTCAACTCTGCCACAAAACCTCCTGTGCTGGCATGGCAGTGGCAGAGGCCGAGACCGACGACAAGGCCCTGGAAATGGTTCCAGAGTTATCATTGTTTCGAATGTCAGATATCCCGAACAATATTATACAAGACCCGACCACGTCGCCAGTGTCAAACTTCGTTAATTGGGGCGCATGCTGCCAAGTGCCGCGGCCGTCATCATGAACTCCTACGTGGAAGCGAATCCGGCACCTCTAATAGCAGACCTCAAGTCCAAGTTCAAGATTCTCCTCCACGTAGGGTGCCCCACGGTGTCTTTCTCGCCACCACCGGTGCTAACAAGCTCAGACTTAGACCCTACCGGTTGCTTAATGTGGCTAGACACCAGAGACCCTCGGACCGTGGCATATGTTAGTTTTGGGACGGTAGCTGTACCGTCGCCTACCGAGCTATTCTCTCTTGCCGAGGCCCTGGAATCCACCGGGACCCCATTCCTATGGTCTATGAAGGAGCACATGATGGTCCACTTGCCCGAAGGGTTCTTGGAGAGGACGGGGCAGCGTGGGAAGATAGTGCCGTGGGCCCCGCAAAGCCGGGTGTTGAGCCACCCAGCATGCGGGGTGTACGTGACACACTGCGGGTACAACTCGGTGTTTGAGAGTGTGGCGGGGGGTGTGCCGATGATATGCAAGCCGTTTTGGACGGACAACATGATGAACGGAAGGTTGGTGAAGGAATGGTGGAAAATTGGAGTGGAAGTGGAGGGAGGGACCATTACAAAGAGTGGGACGATGAAGGCATTGGAGGTGGTGTTGAGAAGTGAGGACGGAAGGGAGATGAGGAAGAAGGCTGGTGAGCTTAGAGAGAGATTGGTGGATGCTTCCGGACCCGGAGGAAGTGTTCAAGCTGATTTCAAGAACCTTGTGGACTTGATTTCTACTTAATGATATGTTTCACTTCTATTTTGCTTAGTATGCTTTGTGGGGATGTGATCCTTTGTTGGAGACACCGGTCTGCATAAAGGATGTTTGTTTTACTTTGTGGAAGATTTAAATTGATCTTTTGGGATGATAGATAACCAAGTTGATTTCTTTGGAATTTTTTTTCCAGGTTCGGTTAAGTTATAAATGGGTTTCGTGCCCTTAACAAATACTTTTTTTCGGCAGTTGGTACAAGTATATAGTTCATGTTACTGCGAAATAATCTTCACCCCTACAATTGAGACTATAGTTGTACAAATAAATATCATTGGCTTAAGTCAATACTTGATAGAGGTTTAGCAATTTAAACATATCCTGAAAAAAGAGAACCAATAGAAAGAATATTTTCATTGATCATATTGAAAGTGTAATCTAGTTGAGAAGTATATTGGTATTATATCTTGTGCTTAGGTGTGTGATAGTGAGATCTATCTACTTGGGTATAAGTAGAACCTCCTTCATGAAGAAGTGCTTGACCATAAGCGGCACATACTATTGTAATTTCTAAGATTGCTAATGAAATCCAGCCAACAAACTATTAGTCTCAATGAGTAAATGTAGGGGCCAAACCACTATAAAGCTCTACATATATCGTTCTCTATGTCTTTGCTCTTATCTATTACTATCTGATAGAAGTGCATTGTAAATTTTTTAATTTAAACGATTGATATGTGACATAAATTTAAATTCCATCTTGCTCTATTTATTTTGCGGAAAATATATAATTTAGAAAAATAATTTCTTAAAAATGATTACTTGCATCTTTTGAAATAATTAGTCAATAAAAATGTTTTCATTAATGAAAAAAGTTTATTTCTAAACATTTTCTTGGACAATAAAAAAATTTATCTATTCATTTTTGTAAGTGATATAAGCAATCATTTTAGGAAAATGTTTTCCAAATCATCATTTTCTATAAAACAAACGCACCTTATATGTAAACAAATCCTAATTATGGATAGAAGAATTATGAACTAATCTAAGATGACATGCAATTTGATTTATATGTCCTAATTAACATGCATTTGTGAACTAAAATGAAATCTAAGTGACATGTATGCTATGTCAATTAAATTGGATTGAATGCAACCTATATGCCATTCTAATGACATAAAACATGGTTAAATTTATGAATTAATCCAATTATTCAACTATGTGAGATTATTTTTTATTTGTGTGTTTTCTTTTTATAGAAATTAAACCGTACGCAATGCATGAGATGCAATTATGACATGACCCTAAAGCATATGACTACTAAGTAACGTGTAAATGGAATTTATGAAACTAGTTAATTTTAGATGAGATATACATGCAATATTTCTTAGATTTTGGAAACTAAAATAGGAAACTGCGTAAATCTAGATGATGACCTAAATTATACTAGGAAGTCGCTGTCTCGATTCAATTGCCTTGGTGTCATAGGGTGCAGATCCGCCATCCCTATGGCGTCATGGAGTGATTGAACTACACCATCACTGGGAGTGTTTCCTTGAAACTTTACCATGGAATTGTTGTGAATAACATATCCCAAAATAAAGAATCAAAGATAAGGAAATTATATTTTATCAATCGTAATAGGATTCAAACTTCTTTTTTCACTTCATTCGCCGGGCCTTAACCAAGGCAAAATCTGACACTTGGAGACACTCTAATGGTTTTTGGTAAGTTGAAGTTTTCCTCGAGGAAGTTGCATCAGTTATTTATATAAAAACAGACAAACAAACAAACAAAACAAAACAAACAAACAAAAATACTTGATGGCGGTTCGTAAATCGTACTCTACTAACAACATGATATGATTAATATATATTGACTAAATTATGTACAATTAATTATCATAATTCCGCTAGTTGTGGATCTTTCGCTCTTCAGGCATTAAAAAGATATGAACATGGAGGTGACTTGACAACGTCTTTTTTGCGCGGGACGCGGAAAGGAAGAAAATTATACGAGCTTGGAGATTCCTCGGTGATCATTACCTACCCTCTTTTTCTCTTTTCAAGTAAACTATAGAGTTTTTACATTATATAACGTCACTGTCAGTAATCATTTTGCGCTCTTAATTTCATTTTTCAGAGTAAAGGGTTAGTCAAATCTTTTGACTCAACGACCCCCGATGAATAGGATAAGCAAATCCCCCCGTCCAAATACATCAAGTATGTGCACCTATGGATGCATTATAGAGAATGATGTTCTTTTTATATTCATATAAAAGAAGACTACGTAGGCTAATTCATTGCATTTACTAACGAGTATTCAAATAAGTAGATCATACTTTTAAAAAGTCATAATCAATGGAATCTCCCAATCTCTATATTTGTATGTTAGAGATACTCAAGGACATAAGGACAATCCCCTAATTATTTCTATCAAGATATATTGAAATATTGATGATAATCAATTATCATAAATCCAAAAATTAAAATGCTCTAGTTCCTTCGTTATGGAACTCTAGGGTTTTCTCTTTTCGATTTAATTTTTACACAGCTTTTTGTTTCAATCTCCATGGGGGGAGGGTTTGAGCCAGATCTCTCCTACCCTCCCTTTTTCCCTTTTTTTTTTTTTGGCTAATTTGGTTCTCCACTCTCTTTTTCGTGCTTTCTTCTCATTTTGTGGAGTTTTTCTCTTTTGATTTAGTCTAGATTCAGAAGCTTTTCTCCCATTTCGAGAGGTTTCTATCCCAATCTAATCTAGATTTTGGGATTTTTGCATGTATGATTTTGGGGTTTCGCTTTTCTCAGGTTTCATTAGTATACAAGTCCAATTTTGAAGAAAAATAGAGGAGTATACAAGTCCAATTTTGAAGAAAAATAGAGGAGGTTTGTAAGTATTTAGCTCTCACAAATGTCAAATCTATCCTCATTCAATGTTTTTTTTTCTAAACAACAATGATGTTGGGAACAATGAATCTAGGCATGCACCACTAAAAGATAAAGCCGTCTCAATAAATGAGGATCTCGGTATATGATCATTACTAAAGACGAATTTGGTAATGGCCACCGATTTTAGTTTGAAGAAATCATAAATCTGCTCTTTGAATGTGACTCTTAACCTTGTTTGGATGACTCCTTTAGTTATCAAGAGCTGCTTTTGTTTTGAAGTTGTCTGAAATTTGTCTTGGTTTTGAATTGGATGGCGATGTTTTTCTCTTTTATTTCATAGAAATGAATGAACTATTACTATGACCAAAAAAAAAAAAAAAAAAGGAGTTACATAAATCAAGGACATGCCAAATCAAGGAAAATATGAAGAATCCTTTAATTATCTCTAATGTTGTATATCAAAATTTGTTTGTGTGTTGAAGAAAATCAATCCGTTTGGGTGTGCCAAAAGAGGTTTTGACAATGAAACAATGAGGCGCCAAGGTGATCCGACTTGAAGCGAAGGAAAAGCAATGAAGATCATTCCATTATTTGATACTCAAGCACAAACCGATCAAATGGGACTTGGATGGAACGTGAATCCTCCATCGAACTACGTGTAAGGATATGTTAATTGACTGGAACTGCAATAATCTGGAATCGCAGTATATCGAAATGAAAATTTACGATAGGAACTAAAAATTACGCGAAAGTGAAATGCGAAGGAAATGAAAAGTTTGAGTCTTGGTTGAAGCGTGCGTGTCCCGGTTCAATCCCGTGGCCTTCCTGTATGCGGGGGGTAAGTTACTCATATTTAATTGAAATTCGGCTCAATTTTCCGTGTAACTACTCCCACCACCTTGCGTCCAGTCTTTCATTACACGCCCCTGTCAGATCACACATGGCCATGCACATATTCCACTTCTTGATATTGCCGACCTTTGCATTTAAAACTTCGGCAAATCTAGCATCACTTTCTTAACAAGACAAAAAGCGAGTATTCTGCAGGGGAAAGAGACACGGAGAGGGAATCTTCGGAATCTCGAACCAACTGGATGCCTTGGTGGCATATCCACCATTCAGATGGCGAAAGTCAAACCTAGTCTAACCATGGTCAAATTAGCGGTTCAGGGAAAATTTTGTCTGTATGGATATAGGAGCATAGCAATTGGTTTTGCTTCCATTACCACCAAATACAAATAATCCTATTTTGACTAACGCTTTCCCTAGTTAAGATGGATTTCCTCATTGTTTGAGAAGAAAAAATTAATTCCACATGATTTTATCCGAAACTTGACAAATGTTATTGTTTTATGCAATCACACTAGTAGATTAGTGATGCATCATAAGGGACTAAATCACCATCGGATTCATCCTCAAAGAAGAAGACAGAATAAATGTGGGGCAAATCGTAATAGGGTTCAAACTCTCTTTTTTTCCCGCTTTATTCACCGGTGTTAATGACTTTGCTTATGGAATCAATTTGTACTCAAAACCAAGACAACATATGACACTTGGAGACACTCTGTAATGATGTTTTTGGTAAGTTGAAGTTTCTTACTCAACGGTCCTCAAGGAATTTTCATTAGTTATTCTGTTTTTATACTTGAAGGCGGTTCGTAAATCGTATTCTACTAATGGCGGTTCATAAATCATGCTATTCTAAGAACATGATATCATTAATACATATAGAATGAACAAAGTACATTTAAATATCACATACCACTAATTATTGATTTTTTTTATCATACTTGAATTTAAAAAAAAAATGAACATGACGGCAACTTGACAACTTTTATTTTGCCAAAGTGAAAAAAAAAAAAAATTATACGAGCTTGGAGAATACTCGTGATCTTTAACTAGCCCCCTCTTCTTTTCAAGTAAACTATGGCACTATAACATCTTATTACGTCAATAATCTTTTTGGGCTCTTAATTTCCTTCAGGTTCTTGATTGTGCCTTTTTCTAGTTTAGTGAAATGGTTAGGGTAAATATTAGGACCCCAATGATCACACAGGACCATGGCATGGTCACTTAATGGACAAAGAACCTGAGTAAATTATAATTGGATAAAGCCCGCATCAACACTTAGATAACAAACCAATCAATTTAGGGCATCGGAAGGGCAATAGTTGAAATAACTAATGTAATCAAGTCCACATATTTAGATTCTCTAATTGATTAGGAAGTGAGCTATTCTCTCATATTTCAATTGGTTTCTAGTTTGAGTCCAATAAGCTAATGGCGACTCATTCACATAGAATTGTTGAAGGTTAATACAATTAAATTGAAAATACCAATGCTGCGCGAGATAATGATTTGGAAAAACTTATGCCAATCAACAACTGTTACTCCACCTTTAACATTGCCTCTAACCCCATATCTTCGGACTACTTCGGAAGGGTTGTGATGGTACTTATTTAAATAATATTTTCCAAAAGTACTCACTCATAATTTCCCCTATAGTTTAAGTGCGGCTACGTAATTAGATCATTTTCGACATTGTTGTGCTCCAAGTTTGTTTTGTCTTCTTCATTGCAAGACGATGGTAACTGCGTTATAATTTTTCTTTTTTAATTTTTAAAACAACCAAACATACTAGTCAACGCAATCCTATTTTTAGATATGCCACAAGATAAATAAAATAACTGACTAATAGGACTTTCTTAGTGAATATAGATCAGAAGCGCATAACAAGCGCCGTGTACATTAGATTGGGCAGATGATGCCTCCTAAAAATTTTCATTTGGTAAACAGTTTCCTCGTCAAAAGATGCAATCTCTTATTTTATTTTATTTTTTATTTGGCAGTTGACTTACTACATTAGATAATGAAAGAGTAGTGGAGAGTGGTAATCAATTATTGTTTTCACTTTCAACTGCTAAACCACGATAGCCGGCGGATTCATTAAGCTATTATCATAAATTTTCAGGTAAATTAGGTGGAGAGACCAAAAGAAATATCTCTCCCTAAAGGAATTCTACCAACTATAGATATATTGCTCCTTGTTCTTTACTCTCTTTTTTTTGTCACGCTTCGATCCTCCGAGCACGTGTCCATCCCTCGATGGTTGATTAGGTTGCAATGTTCTAGGACACGTCGCCGACTCATTCATTTTTATGCACATACGGAAGTGAA
The DNA here is from genome assembly GCA_017140325.1 of Eucalyptus leucophloia subsp. euroa. Classification (NCBI taxonomy): domain Eukaryota; kingdom Viridiplantae; phylum Streptophyta; class Magnoliopsida; order Myrtales; family Myrtaceae; genus Eucalyptus; species Eucalyptus leucophloia. The sequence continues at coordinate 29,366,226 of CM029472.1, read as the reverse complement.
TAAATAAATCCCTAAGCAACAGAAAGATGGGATAGAAAAGTAGGACCACAAATTTTTCAAACCACAACACACTTATATACATATCATACTAAGTCATATACAATACTAACCGATATACACAAGTCTACAAAAAGGGTAGAGGGGTACAGATCCTCTAAGCATTTGAGTCATCAACTGAATACTCTGGAAACCCTAGATCTGAAAGACTCGGGTCTACCACTGAACTACCAGGAGGGTTAGTCGTGCCGTCGCCAAAAGTGATCTCCAGCACTAACCTAAGAATCTCAGACTCTGGAATGTGGCCTTCTCTAGGTCCATTTCACCCGTAACGATACCACGATCTGAATTGATGGGGTACATTATGGGATAGACCTGCATCAACCCAGACAATGGATCTCGCGAGTTTGTAAACCCAGGCTACTTGGCTCCCAGGGAGGGGAATCTTAGAGTGTTGTTCGGTAACCTTCTTCGGTTGGCCAAAAGTTTGGGAGGTACAACCATTTAAGGACCTGTAAATGTTATCCCACGATGGGTGAGACAACATCCCAGCAAGTTCACCCCCTAAACTCCGACTAGGAAGAAAATACACTTAAAGGCTACATATGCACACAAGAGATAGGTGACTTACCTTTGGCTCAGTCCCTTTCTGCAAGTCAGTACAATTCATATATTCAATGAATCACTTCAATTCAAATTAAATCATCAAATCAAATCAAGTCATCGATCAATCGATCCAATCGATTCCATACCATCAATTTCACCTCTCAGTCCACCCATTCAATACTATCTATCAAATTCGATCACATCAATGACTACTCACTCTAAGCTGAAGATAAATAATATAGCTCACCAAAATCTGATAAAGTATACTGCTCACCCTAAGCTAATATATCAAGGCCCGCAGGTTGATATAATATACTGATAATACTCACCAAAATTGTGCGATATTTAATATGCTCACCAAAGCTGTGCAATACTTAATTTATATTATACTCGATAAAATAATCATATGTGAGTACATGGTCGGCCTTAGCCAAAATATAATAATTTCCCTTTAATAAAATCCCACAAAATATAATAGCACACAAATACATTTTTGGCGCTGTAAACCAGCGTTTGATATTTTCTAATTAAATACCGAAATTACTCAATTTTGGAATAAATTCCCAAAATTACAAATATCATTCATATAGCACAAATTAGCATCCGGATAAATAAACCAAACAAACCATTACAATCAGCACGAAATTCCGATCACTAACTATCACGACATAATTTTCGAAAAATAATAAATAATTAAATAATTACCAAAATTAATTAAATAAATACTAATAAATGCCAAAAATACAAACTTAGGCTGGAAAAGCCTAATTAAGTACCGAAACGGGATCAAAAAATTTCTAAACCTATCTAGATAAATAATACGACCTATCTACTTGCTGATTAAACCGATCTAACCACCTAACATGCATAAATGAATAATTAAATTGCTAATCCATTATAACTAACCACATAATCCCTAATTAGCCTAAACTAATAAACTCTTAAGCATAATTAACTCTCTAAGCAGATTTTAGTGAGTAAACTCACCAATTTTAAAATCCAATGAGTTCACAACGATGGCAAGGCAGAGATGAGTAACAAACTCCAAAGCGGCGACACCAAGTGAGGCTAGGAAAGGCTTGGAATCGGGTCTCGAAACCCACATGACTTGCTGGGTTTCGAATTCTGGATGGTGGGCCGAGGGACAAAACCGAGCAGCTGGTTCGGCAAGATAGGACCAGCGAAGCCACTACGGCCTAGGCGAGTGACTCTGATAGCTAGACAGCGGTGGCACGGCTCCAATGGTGGCCTGAGGTCGGAGCCTGAGGAGGCTCGAGATGGCAGGGGACACGAGCAGGAGGCTCGAATGTAGGTGGGATAGAGAAATGACACGCAACAAGCAAGTGGGCTCGTGATTGGTCGTGATGGGTGAGAAACGACGGTCCGGCGACTTAGCGAATTGCTTGACGGCAAGGGGGCTTAGGGCTTGGCTTCTTTGCAACTTTCAAAGCTTCTAGGGGTTGGAAATGGAGAGAGCAAGCTGAAGAAAGGAGAAGAAAGGGATAGCCAAGCTTAGAGGGTCTCTCAAGTCACGCTCCTATCCCTTTGTCCCCTTGACCAAGGCCCCACCATGGCTGGCTGGCTTCCTCAGCCATTTGCCGCTGCCAAGGCTTCCTTGGCAAGCTTCCTAAGGGTCCAAAGGTTGATGACCAAGGGGGCTACAAATTTTGAAGCATCCCTCTCCAATTTGAACCAAATCTCCTTCAATTCCTTCTTAAATTAATCCAATTTGATCCCCATAAATTCCACCATCAAGTCCTTGATCAAATTGACATTTTTCCTCGCCCATAAAACCAACTTGAATCCCAAAAATGTGATAAAAATGGTCTCCTGAATTTTCCAATCGAAAACGACCTTAAATTGAATTTCCGTCAAAAATCTCGATTTGTAAAAAAATCTTCGAAGGATAAATCAGATTTAAATTCGCAATTAATTTCAATATGGTGCGATTTTAGGGTGACCTAGCCTACTAGGTAGCTTTTAGAAATTTTTGGTGCAATTGACCCATGATTGATTTATTTCGAGTCACAATATACATCTTCGACACATTGGCGGCCCTTGGTTTGTCGCGAAAATCTTAATATTTCAAAGATGGATACAGGGTACCAAAACAACAGAGAAATTGATCTAGTGCCAATCAACAAGAATTTTGCGATCCGGTAGTATCACCCACACTAAATCACATATCTCAATCGAACCAACCTAGCTCTAATCTCTTATCGATTTTTAACTATGTCGTAATGACCTTTTCAGACTAGTAAAGTCGAGTAGTCGATTCCTAGTCGAATTTTCAAGTCTACTGTATTAAAATCCCTTAACAGCTTTCCTAGATAAATTAGTTATCTCATGAGTGAATAGCTCAGAGAATAGCACTATAAGTGAGTCGATGAAAGACCCGATTTATTTAATTGAAAACATGACTAAAATTTCAATATGTCATAACTCTTCCCCTTTTATAAAAATTTCGTCATTGAAATTTAAACTATTACAATTCTTTAAACAAAAATGCAGGGATACAATCGTTTCATCAAATCCTCACTTTCCCAAGTTGCTCCTTCAGTACCGTGGTATTGCCAAACCACTTTAACCAACGGGATCGTCTTGATACACATAATCTGTTCTTTCTGATCCACAATCTAAACTGGGCTTTCAATGTATGACACTTCGTCGTCCACGGTGAATTCCTCAAAATTAAGCACGTGAGTCAAGTCGAGTTTATACTTCCTCAACATAGACACGTGAAAGACGTCATGCACTTGCGCTAATCTCGGCAGTAATGCAAAACGATACATTAAGAACCCGATTCTTTCAAGAATCTCAAAGGAACCTATGTATCTCAGATTCAGTTTTCTTTTCTTGCCAAAGCGCGAAATACCCCTAATTGGTGACACTTTCAAAAAAACATGATCACTAACTTGGAATTCCAAAGGTCTTCAACGCTTATCTGCGTAGTTTTTTTGGCAGCTCTAAATGGTCTTTAATATGCCTCTGATGACTATAACTGCATCCACTGACTGCTGAACTAACTCTGGGCTTGTGCTACTCTACTAGTAGTTGTTGTTGTAGGCAAACTCGACAAGATGGAGTTGTTCCTCCTAGCTCCCCTTGAAATCCAACACGCAAGCTCGCAGCATGTCTTCGAGGGTTTGAATCATCCTCTCAAACTAGCCATCTGTCTGAGGATGATATGACATACTGTACTACAGCTTCATTTTTAAGGCAACTTGCAAACTTTTCCAAAAAGCAGCTGTGAATCTCAGGTCTCGATCTAATGTAATCGTCACCGGCACTCTATGCAAACGAACAATTTGACGCACGTACAACTCGGCGTGCCTATCCAAATCTAACTCCTCTGTAGGCCTGTCACAAAGTCCATCATGATGTACTCCCATTTCCACTTGGAAATCTCAAGAGGTTGCAGAAGTCCTCCCGGCTTACAATGTTGTGCCTTCACTTGCTGACACATCAAACACTTCGTGACATGCTTGGCAATGTCTACCTTCATACCAAACCACCAATAGTGTTGACGTGGATTCTAATACATCTTCGTACTATCAAGAAGGATGCTGTAATTGCTATGATGAGCTTCTGATATGATCTCCTCTCTAAGCTCTACATCGTCAAGTACACATAATCGTCATCAGAATCTTAGTGTTCCATCCTTAAATATCTGAAAATCAGCATTTCTCTTATCGATATCCTCTTGTAGAATCTTCTAAACATTTGGGTCTGTCGATTGAAGTATTTTGATCTTGATCTGCACACTCAGCTCAATTCTGAGGATGGCCATAAGATTTGAAAGGTGGTATCTCAAATTTGAACACCGAATCTCGAGCTCTCTTGAGTAATATCCATTCCTTAACTATCAACTATGTAACAGAAGACTTCCGACTCAAAGCGTCTGCGACCTTATTCACTTTTCTTGGGTGATATAGAATATCACAATCATAGTCCTTCAGAAGTTCCATCCAACGGCGCTATCTCATATTCAACTCCTTCTGAGATAATAGATACTTGAGACTTTAATGGTCAGTGAAGATTTGAAATCTTTCTCTACACAAATAATGTCTTCAAATCTTTAGAGCGAAAATGATTGTTGTGAGTTCCAAGTCACGCGCCTGGTAATTCAGCTCTTGAGGTCTCGACTGGCGGGAGACGTATGCAACAACCATACCATGTTGCATCAGCACGCAATAAAATCCTCTGAACGACGCATCACTATAGATCTCATATCCTCTAGGACCAAACGGAATGATCAGCACATGTGCGGTAGTCAACTTCTGTTTAAGCTCTTGGAAACTATACTCACACTTGTCTATCCACACAAACTTCAAAGTTGAGTCAACGGCGACGCCAATGCCGAAAATCCTTCCACGAACCTTCTGTAGTAGCCTATTAAACCCAAAAAGCTTCTGACCTCTATCACTATAGTCGGTCTCAACCAACTGATAACTGCTTCAATCTTAAACAAGTCTATAAAGATTCATTCGCCTGAAATCACATGACCTAGGAACGCAACACTAGTCAACCAAAATTTGCACTTGCTAAACTTAGTGTACAACTGATGAATCCTCAGGGTTTGAAGTACTATTCTCATATAACTCTCATGCTCATCAGCACTTCTTGAATATACCAAAATATTGTTAATGAACACAATCACAAATTGATCTAGGTATTCTTTAAACACTCGGTTCGTCAAATCCATAAAAGTAGCTGGAGTGTTTATCAAGCCAAACGACATTAGAGTAAATTCATAATGGCCGTATCGATTATGAAACGTTGACTTTGGTATATCCTCATTTATGATCCTTAACTGATGATACCCAGTCCTCAAGTCAATATTTGAAAATATCAATGCTCCTTACAGCTAGTCAAACAATTCATCGATCCTCGGGAGTGGATACTTGTTCTTGATCGTCACTTAATTGAGTTGATGATAGTCGATGCACAAACGCAACAGACCATCTTTCTTTTTCATGAATATAACTAATGCTCCCTAAGGTGTTGCACTGGGACATATGAATCCCTTATCCAACAATTCTTGCATTTGCACATTCAATTCCTTCAACTCAAATAACGCCATCCGGTAAAGTGCCTTAGAGATTAGCTCTATCCCAGGTGCTAAGTCGATCACAAACTCAATCTCTCTCTCTGGCGGTAGGCTTGGCAATTCTTTCGGAAACACGTTTGGAAATTCTTGAACTACTACGATATCTTCAATCTTCAGCTCCTCAACTGTTGTGTCCACGACAGTCGTCAAGTAACCTTGACAACCCCGTCTAACAAATGGGTTGCCTCAAGCGACGAGATTAAGGTAATCAAGGGTCCTCCTCGATTCCCAACAAACTCGAAACTTTCACTTTCTAACAGGTCAAACCTAATCGCTTTATGATAACAATCCATCTTAGCTCGTTGTTTGGTGAGCTAGTCCATGCCAATTATCAAATCAAAGTCATAGTTGGCTAGGACTAACAAGTCTATTTTCCTCTCTCACTCACAATCACTAATTTGCAACCAGAACAACTCAATACAGCTAACACCTTATCCTTTAACGATGTAGATATGCTAACCACTAACTCTAGAAACTCAAGATTTAATCCTATCAGCTTAACATATTGCTCAATAATAAAAGAATGAGTTGCGCCAGGGTCGAATAAAGCATAAGCAGTATGGTCACTTAGCAAAACTGTACCTATAATTACATCAAGCGAGTCCTCTGCCTGACCTCTTGTGATGGCATATATTATCCCTTGAGCTGGGGGTCTATTTAGTCCACCTTGCGATGCAATCTATGGTGCTCTAACCCTTATCTGACCCATCGGCAACAACGGTGGTAACTGCTATTGTCTCCTCGATCTTTTGAAACAATCTCTAACCATGTGACCATGTTAGCCACATTTAAACCAAGCATCGATTCTCCGAGGGCATGAAGTCGTACTGTGCTACCTTCCACAGAAGCGACATACACCATTCTGATTTGGCACTGGCTTGCCAATCCCACCTTTCCTATCGGGCGGAACCTAGAATCTTCCTCTGATTCTGGACTTCTTCCCATATCAATTCCTATTTTTGTTCGAATTAAACCTCGATCCAAACAAGGTGGCTTGTTTGTTCAAACTTCTTTCATCAGCTAGGCTTGATTGTACACCTCACAATAGTCCTTTAGATCCCGCGGCACCAAGGGATTCTTCAGCTCTAATCGAAGGCCATTCCTGAATCTTCGAGCTTTATCTTCTGGATCCTCTATTAATCTCAAAGCATACTGAGAAAGCTCCACAAACTTGACCTCATACTGGTCAACATTCATCATCCCTTGGCGAAGACGTTAAAATTCATCCATCTTTTATTCTTGGGCGCTACCCAAAAAGTACTTATCGTTGAAGGCTCTGAGGAAAGCATTCCACACCAGGACTACGCCTTTCAGAAATACTATACCTCTAGCAGTCCTCCATAAGGTATTTGTGTTACCCTACATTTGGTATACTGCCAGGACAACTTTTTCTACCTTAATGCACATCAATAGTGCAAAGGCCTTTTCCCGATCCTGAATCCAAAGTAATGTAGTCTCTGGATCTCAGGCACTGGTGAACCTTGGCAGGTTCAGCTTCAAAAACTGCTTTACCAACTTATGAATTGGTCTCTCCCTCTCCACAACTATGTTCCCAGCTGAAACTTTGGTAGGTACAGCAATGGCAGCGCCCTCAGCAGCGACAGAAATAACAGCTATAGCAGCAGCTTGAGCGGCGACGACAGTGAAGGCAGCTTGATGTTGGGCCTACTGCCCTATCAGATCTCTCATCGCTTCAAGTGCTTGCATAATCCCTTCAAACCTTGGATCACCAGGAGCTGCTACCCCAGCACCAATAAAAGGCGGTGCTACTACACTAACGCTAGCCTGAGCTGGTGCTCAACCACAACCTCCTTGGGTACCGACCCTCGCTAGCGTCCTACCCCGAGTTGCAAGTCCTATGGTCTACTTCCTATGACTCCTCTGCTCCCAATCACTCATCTCGCAGGATCTTTAAAGAAGCTTGCTTTCCAATTCCATGTAGAATTAGAACCTTAGCAATCCCAAACAAACAATTTACCAAACAACTATCACAGACATGCACCAATATGAAATAAATGCCAATTCTACTAACTGTCCCATAAACTTATCGCACCTTATCACTCTAACTATCAACTAGCTTTGATACCACTCCAGGGGGGGATGTCACAACCCGATCCTCTGAGCACGTGCACATCCCTTGATGGTTGTCGCGACCTAAATTTCGAGTGCACCACCTAAGTTTAGGTTAATGGACTACTAAGTCTTTAAACTTAGCTCGAGCTCTCGCAAGCCAATACCAATTCGTGACTTATGTTTCTGTATTTTAACATGCAAAATGGATTTTATCTAGAAGTCGCCACTAATCAGTTTATGGTAGGTCGATTAAACACCTAAGTAAAATAACAGGAGAATTATTTTACTCCTACGAACCAAAGACTAAGGGTATGACGACTTGATTATGCTAAATTTATCTAATACCCTTTCGGTACCCTTTCTTTTTAATTTCAAAAATGTTTTTGCAGGCAACCTGGATTTATTTTAGCCTAAATTACTATCATGCAATAGGGTGATCACACAGATGCTCAATCACTATTAAACAATCAAAAGAGTTCCATTAAAAGAAATAAACACACAAAGCATTTTATTAACAAGCAAATTCTAATTAGATGAACCTCACATGCAAACTAATTGACATGCACTTAATATTTTTATATTTTTTATTAGAATTCGTAATAATAATAAAAACCTAATTAAACTATCTAAAATGAATAATTTTCTAATTTATTTTAGGGGTTAATTTGACTTAAACCCTATCCCATCTTAGAAAACTATTTTTTTCTTAGAAAAATAAGATTATTTAAATGTGCAAACATTATTTAAAATCAATCCTAATCTATTCCAAAAATCATCTAAAAATGCAATCCTAAAAGTGTAATCCTAATTTACTAAACCAACACACTTTAATACAAGATTTGATTTTTTTTTATTTTTTTGATTTTTATGTTTTTTATTGTTTTTCCAAGACAATCAACTATATCTAAACAATCAAGATATCCACCAAATAAATGATAAAAATAATTGAAAAAATAACCTGTCGTCTCACAGGTTAAATTAACAATTACTCTAAACTTAAACATCACGACAAAAAGTTCAAAATAATTAAAAATTTAATCCGAAATCTTATGGGTCAAATTCATAAATATAATGATTTAACAATTTAAATATCATCAAAATACCCTAAAATTAACATAATTAAAAAAATGATCCGACGTCTTACGGATCGAATTAATAATTATGAAAATTTTGGACAAAACCCCTACGGTTAATGCCTACAAGATTCATAAAATGAACATTGGGATCCAATTTCCCAATTTAAATAACTAAACTAAAAATATAAAAAAATAAAGTAAAATAAATGAAAATAAAAATGATATAAAAAAAACCACCTAATTGATTTTCCTTCTTCTTTTGTTTTTCTCTTTCCACGCGAGGCTTGTGCGTGGTGGTGGCTGGTCGCCATCGGGCACCGGTCACGTCGTTGGATCTCCAAAGGCGAGGACTCACGGGTTGTTGCCGTGGCGAACAAGAGGTGCCGTGCAAGGTGGTTCGGCTACGGTAGCGTTGAGGTAGAAGAAGAGGCATGAGTGTCGTGACTCGGAAGCGCTCGGGCAACAACACGGTGGTGTTTGGCACTTGAGCGGAGACCCGGTTGGCAAGAAGAGCTTTGTCAAGCTGGTGGGAGCGACTTGGCAGCAACGGCAGAGGATCGGCGTCAGGCTGCAACAAAGGAGCAGTTCGTCGGGCAGAGAGTGGAGTTGGGTTGAGCAAGGATGTCAATCGCTAGTTTTTGGGGCAATGGCATTAGGTGTCACAGTTGTTGGTGGGATCGGCGGCGGAAGGTAGAGGCAGGCTCGGAACGACGGCAACCGAGAGTAGTAGCAACGCGTGTCACAGATCTCGTGGCGAAAGGTGAGCGGTTTATTTATTTTTATTTTTCAAAATATAAATTTCTTTTTTCTTTTTGGTTCTTCTTCTTTGGCTAACCACCGACCACGACGACGGTTGGCAACTAGCCACGGGCAAGCCTTGAGCTCGCCAACACCGGCGAGCTCGAGGCTCACCAAATTGATGAGGCTTAAGCCTCGCTTGACGCCAGCAAGCTCAAGTCTCGCCGAGTTGGTGAGGCCTCCACCTCACTAGATCCGGCGAGCTCGAGCTCACCCCTCATCGGATCCGGAGAGGTTCGAGCCTCACCGAATGTCGGTGAGGCCTTTGCCTCGCCAGATCTAACGAGCTCAAGGCTTGCCAGCATCAGGCTTGCCAGCATCGGGCAAGCTCAAGCTCGACCCTCACCGGATCCGGCGAGGCTCGCCGGCGTCGAGCAAGCTTGAGCTTGCACATCGCCGGATCTCGGCAAGGCTTGAGCCTCATTCGACGCCGGTGAGTTCGAGTCTCGCCAAATCGGCAAGGCCTCCACCTCGCCAAATTTGGCGAGCTCGAGGCTCGCCCGGCCGATCACTAGCCATTGCTGTGCCGGCAACCGAAGGAAGAAGAAAGAAAGAAAAAAATTATAATTAAAAAATAATTATAATTTTGGTATTTATATATAAAAAAAATTGTAAAGTTAAAAGATAGAAGAGAGAGTTTCTCTCTTAAGACCCACTCAAATTCCACCTATCAAAGTAAACCCATTTAACTATTTTTTGTCAAAAATAAGTGACAATATATGACCCATTTATGATTTAAATGGGTCATATATGGGTCTAAGACCCATTTTGACACCTCTATTACATATGGATGATTCCTCATAAATAATAGATTAATCAATAGAGTCATACGTTGGCCTAAGTTGGAGGACAAGAAAATGCCTGTCGGAAGTGAAACTTTGTTTCTTTTTGGACTTTTATAGGCTACGCGGGCTCTGTGATCTTGTCCCCTTTTTCATTTAAATACAAGCCATTTTTATCATTGTTGACAATAATTAGTTAAAATTCTTATAGTTACAGTTATCCATTCGCTGTAATGGAGATGGCTTGTGTAAAAAAAGGGCCCCATAGATTGTGGAGTTAACCTTTCTTTGCATAATATGCATTAGTCACACGTGTAGCTGATAAATCATGGCTCGGAACAGTATTAGCTGATAAATCAAAAATTACCTTTGGCTTTCTCACACGTGTAGACCTTCTCAAGACAAGTACTTCAGGATCATTCGTTTGCTCCGAATCACTGCGTTCTTCTTGAACTACCTCTTCACTGATAATAGGCTCATCTTGAACCTCTCTTTCAGGTGAACTTTGATTTACTGGAAATATCTTCACGGGCATTGTGTCTAATTCAACATATTCTGGTTGTACTACCCTCTCATGCTCTGTCTTTGTCTGATGATCCTTATACTTCTTTTCTTCATGGAATACCACACTGCGACTGCGGATGACTTTGTTATTCTCATAATCCCAAAGCCTATAGCCATACTTGTCGCCACCGTATCCGATAAAGACGCACTTTTGGGACTTAGCATCAAGCTTTTTCCTATCCTCCCTATCAATCAAAGCATATGCAATACAACCAAATACCTTTAGATATGAATAATTAATCTTTTTACCTGACCACCGCTCTTGTGGTATTTCTCCATCCAACGTATTAGATGGACTTATGTTGATAAGATAAACAACTACATCAACTGTGGTAGCCCATAAGTGTAGCGGGAGACCCGCGTGTAGTCTCATGCATCTCGCACGTTCTAGAATAGTCATGTTCATTCTTTCAGCCACACTGTTCTTTTGAGGAGTTCTAGGAACAATCTTTAGCCCATATATGCCTCCTCGACTCAGATATTCTGCAAATTCCTTACTTGTGTATTCACCACCATTATCAGATTTCAGAGCTTTAATCTGATAACATGTCTCATTTTCTACCATGGTCTTCCACATTCTGAACATCCCAAATACTTCTGACTTTTCTCTAAGAGCATATACCCAAGTCTTCCTTATTGCATCATCAATAAATGTGACAAAATATCTCTTACCACCATAAGAGAGTTCCTGAGCAGGTCCCCATACATCAGTATGAACCAACTCTAGTTTCTAGCATTTATTTTGTCGCCCATTCAACTGAAAACTAATAGCCTTTTGTTTTCCATAAATGCAACTCTCACAAAATTCTAACTCAACTTTTTGTAAACCCGGAAGTAATTTTCTCGAGTGTAACTGCTTTACACCTTTTTCACTAAGATGTTCCAAACGATAATGCCAAAGAGTAGACAAATTACCTGTAACCATTGTAGTTGCAACCATATCACTGATATTGTCTCCTTGGAGAAGGTAAAGTGTACATGTACGCTTTCCCTTTGCTATTACTCTTACCCCTGAGGTTATCTTCCACTCTCCGCAGCCAAAGGTTATTACCAAACCTTCTTGGTCAAGTTTATTGGTTGAAATAAGATTTTTCTTTAATTCCGAAATATGCCTAGTTTCACGCAAAAATAGACGTCATCCACTTGAGATGTTCACAGTCACAGTTCATTTCCCAACAATTGGACACATGTGGCCGTTTTCCATAACCACTTGTCCAAAATCTCCACTAGCATAATCATCAAATATGTTTCTTTGCGAGGTGCAATGAAAAGAAGCGCTAGAATCAATAAACCATTTATCTGTTGTCAAGTCAAACCCTGCAGACAAACACAAGTTATCTAGCAATGATTCATCGCTAACTACATTAGCACCTTAATTCTTATCTTGCTGCTTCTTTTTGTAGGCTTCACATTGAAACCTCCGATGTCCGGTTTTGTGACAAAACCAACACTCATCTTTTGCAACCTATCACTTACCCCTTAATTGTGATTTGCCACGACCGCTGAAATTTCCTCTACTTTTACTTCTTCCACGGTTCTCCACTACGAGTGCTGTTAAAGATGTAGATGTAGAAAAATTATCTCCACCTGAGACTTTCCTTCGCATCTCTTCATCCATGATACTACTCACAGCATCATCAAGAGTTAAATCATCCTTCATGGTGCTCGAAATTTCTTGCACTGCAGTATTGTAGCTTTCTGGAAGAGAACATAAAACTAATAAAGCTTGAAGCTTCATATATAAATTTATGCTTGCGGATTCCAATTGACTTGTGACCTGTGTGAAACTATTAATATGTTCTGCCATAGAACCTCCATCAGATAACTTCATATTAACCAGTTTCTTCAGCAAAAATACCTGATTTGATGTGGACAGCTTCTAAAAAATATTTGTTAGAACATCCATGGCTTCTTTTGCAATTTTTGCTTTCACGATGTGGTACCCTGTCTTTTTCGTCAACCCTAGACAAATCGCACCTAACGCCTTTCGATCAAGAATTTTCCATCCGGCTTCGCTTTGTCGGATCCACTTCCGCCATCTCGGGTTTCCAACCCTCAAGTGGTGCATAGAGATCTTTTTTATAAAGATAATCTTCTATTTGTAGTTTCCACCATCCGAAATCCTCTCCATTGAACTTATCGATTCTGATTTTATCCTCTGCCATCCTGTTTGCTTTCAATTGAACGTCACCGAAAAACCATCGATGTTCTCGATTAGCCAACCCAGGTGCTCGATACCAGTTGTTACAAAATCGCACGTCGATTTTAGAAAAATAACGCTCACAAACAATTTACCAAACAAAATATAGTAATAAAAGAGCAGAATCAGATGAACACGCCAAAAAATTTGTTATCAAACTTCACCCAAACCTGGGCTACGTCTCCGCACAGAGGCACTATGCGAATCCACTAAACTTCGAAAAAGTTGGAATACAACGACGATCTTCTCTCAAGATCAGGGCACAAAGAGATTGAGAACCCTCATCAAGAAAAAACTCACTTTTTTCTTCTCTCTTTTTCTTGCCTCTCTATTTCCTTTTTCAGCATCTTGACGGCTAGGGTTTTTTCATCACTAATATAAATGTATCACTTTTAACCTAAAAGGAAATCTGATAGAAAAGACAAAAAAAAAAAAAAAAAACCCCTAAACACAAATATTTGACTTCATCTATAACAATAACTACATCAAGCTTAAGGTATATATGAACATGCTCTACGAAGTGGTTTGTTTCTACCCAATATTACTGGAAAAGTTTATTCTAGACCACTACAAATGATAGGTTTCATGCGGGCGACTCATTGAGCTCGATCAAATCTGACCATATTGGTGCATGATTGAGATATAATTAAATAATTCTAACTATTTTAATGAACAAATAGCATAAGTCAGCATCACCGGGGTCAAGTTGAACCTAGCACCAACAATAAAATATGGCATTTTGAAGTTGACTAACCGATTGGCAAGAGTATTATTCACTGCACTTTTCTAGGAAATTCGATAGACATTGTTAAGTTTCTCAAGTTAATTATTATCAGTTATCGTAATAATATTCTTGTGTGTTCACACCACGAAAGTTTGCACAAGTGATATCAGCTTATGATTAAACTGTTCATCGTTCACTATATAGACAATAAATTTTTAAGAGGCTTCTCTTTTAATATATATCAAGAAGAACCATATAAGCAAAGCAAAATTTATTCGTGATTGCAGTGATTAATGAGTTCTATATCTTGGTGCCGATCAAGTGTAATTATTTTTTAGGAAAAAGATGTTAGTCACTACATTATACATGCAAATCACACAAAGCGATAGGTAGATATAAATTTAGGTTAACAAATAATTTTCTAAGAAGGGGATTTTTTTGTGAATTTTAATTGAATTTTCAAACGACGTATATTTTGATTGATTTTTCAAAAGATAAATATTATTTCTCTTTGATTCATGCAATGCATGGACATCTGTTTAATATACGGGATATGGGGTCACTAACCAGTGGTTCTTCATGCATAAGCTCAGGCAGACCGGACCAACGAATTAATATTGATATGGCCCGAGGGGCGTTTTATGCGCTCGAGATTAATCTTATTAAGACGGGCTTCCTTTATATCTAAGACATATGTTCTTGCATCTAGACCGGGCCATGTGATTGTTTCCCAGCTTCTTTTCCCCACAACTACTACTTCAATCTGTTTGCCACAATCATACGTCCCAAGTCACGGCGTCTCATCAAGGAGACGTGGATAATAGGAACATAGGCAATGTAGTAGGCAGTTAAAGTTAGACAGGAAAAACAAATTGAAAGTTTGACTTTTCTCATTGCTGATCTCACATGATTCCTTCGGAATTTAAAAAGATTGTAAAAAATTGATAGATTGTCTGATCGATACGTTCCAATATGTCATGTTCAGCATGCTTATCAGAGTCTACCGCATAATTTATTAATGAGTTCATATTATCAAAAATTCCAAACTAATACATTTATATCATATTTACCCTAAATTATTTGTTATGTCATAGGAAATTTCAAACCGGTACACTATGCTATATATACCCCCAGCTAATTTTCCTATCATAAAAAAAAAAAAATTCTCAAATTTATACTCATTCATGTTCACCCCAATCTAACTTTTGCATCATAAAGATTAGGGATTTTAGCAGCAGCTCATAAGGATTTTAACAAATTTCTCAATATATGAATTTGATGATTTGGGATTTTTTTGTGACATAAAATTAGTTTTTGATATATGTTATTAGTTTTGGTTTTTTTGAGTAAAAATTAGTTTGGGGAAATCAAGTATGAATGTACTTATCTAAGATTTTTTATTACATGATTATTAATTTGACTTTTCGGACAGGAAAAACAAATTGAAAGTTTGACTTTTCTCAATCCTGATCTCACATGATTCCTTCGGAATTTAAAAAGATTGAACAACATAAAAAAAAATTCATAGATTGTCTAATTGATACGTTCCAATATGTCATGTTCAACATGCTTATAAGAATCTATCACATCATTTATTAATGAGTTAATATTATCAAAAATTTCAAACTAATACGTTTATACCATATTTACCCTAAATTATTTTTTATGTTACAAAAATCTCAAATCAGTATGCTATGCTATGTTTATCACAAACTAATTTTCCTGTCACAACAAAATTTAAGTCACTTCTACAGAACTCAAAATGCAAACATTTGCAACTTAATGTCAGTCAATACAAAAGGTCAATAAGAATCGAGAACACCAATATTAAAAGTACAATAAGTAGTGTTAAATTCAGTCTCTTCTTTAATTAATCAATTATTTTTCTTTATTATATTTTGTATATTTGGCTATGAAGTTTCACAAATGCCATTTATTAAAAGAATCACCTTAATGAATTGATTCAATTGAAGAATAGTGTGGCTTCTATTTTGAGCTGAGAACTTCTTATTCTGTTATCATGTGAGATTTTATGAGATCACTGTTAATTATTAAAAAAACTTAAACTATTAAATAAAATTGTACTATAATATTTGTATATTTAAATATACATATCCAATAAATGTGGAAGATGCACATATTTGTGCTCCTACTATTGGCCCTAGAAGGATATGCAACTGCAGTGTATCAACTATAAATTTTAAATGAGGAAGATAAACACACTTATTACTTGATCAGTCCCTTGGTTTTGTTAGGATTATAGTAATTATTTGCAAATGAAATTGTTAAATAAGAAAAGAAAGAATCTAACTCGCTATTTCGACACTTGGAACGCTTCATTTATTGGACGAGAAAAATTGGTGCTGTTGGCGGACGTAATAATGCTTCCTTTTTTCTGTAATTAAAATTATTAATGACTGTTCGTTCATTTCTTTATTAATTACTCTCATTTCTTTTTTGGGTGGGCGGGACAATGATTGGTTGGTCTCGATCGTGCTGTTCATACCGTTCCTGTCACTGTTCGTTCATTTCTTTATTATTTACTATCATTTCCTTTTTGGGTGGGCCGGACAATTATTGGTTGGTCTTGGTGCGCGGTCGTGCTGTTCGTGCCGTTCCCGTCACTGTTCGTTCATTTCTTTATTATTTACTATCATTTCTTTTTTTGGGTCGGCGGGACAATGATCGGTTGGTCTTGGTGGTGCGGCTGTGCTGTTCCTGTTCCTGTTCCTGTAAGAACTGCGTAAAATTCTACGGCCCATTTCAAGTATTTTTCTTTATTTGGATTAATGTCCTAAAAAATTTCAAACGGATAGATCCATGACAAATTTACTCCAAATTAATTTTTTAATCATTAAAAATCCTAAATCAGTACATTTTTGACAAAGTTATCCCAAATTAATATAATCGTAATAAATTTACCTTATGTTAGTTTCCGTTAAATTTTACTATTAAATTACTAAATTAAATGACACATGACAATTGATTAATGTACCTATTTGATATTTTACTTTCTATTTTTCATAATTATACAATTTTTGTAATTTTTTATGATATTAATCCAATTTAACGGAGGGTATATTTGTTACAAATATATAACTTTAGGGTTTTTTACAGTTGAAAAATTAGTTTAAGATAAATTATCACAAGTATACCAGTTTGAAAATTTTTATGATCAATTAAGGTAAATTTGTTATATGTGTACTAATTTGGGATTTTTCATATTCAAAAAATCATTTTTGGGTAAATATGTCATATGTATACCAATTTGAATTTTTTGAGGATATTAACCATTTTTATTTAAATAAAATGTGACTAGTAATTTACTTGTCAAGTAATTAATTAGCAAGTCATCAACCTGTAATAAAACGATTGATTTTGTAGAAATTAATAATTTTTTAATTTTTATAAGTGTGATCCGTAAGTTGCCAACAATTTAATGGATTTACTAAAGTAAAAATTAATCAATAGTGAACCAACTTCTAAATTTTACAAGTATGGCTAATAAATTTCTCGCATTATAGTAAATTTGCAAATGTTAAATTAAATAGTAAGATAGAAATATCTGTCAAATTTCTCAAGTGTCCTTAGAATTTTAACAACATTTTAATAAATTTACGAACGTCAAACATAGTTTTGTGGAAGTGGCTAAACTTGTAATTTTACAGTAAAGGAATGGTGTCTCTGGTCTTTTTACGGCAGCGTTGGGACTTAAAAGAAGTCCTAGAAAAAAATTGACGATCACGGCCAAATATATAAGAAGAGAGAAGCGGGACCGAAGAAGAGAGAAAACATTGATTGAAAGGAGGCGGAGAAGAAATCCGGAAGAAAAACACGGAAAAGAGAAGTTTGTGGAAGTGACTTTTGTGCTCGAAATTTGTTAAATATTATTAGTTGCTGAATGCATTTTTACTAAGTAGTTTTTGTGGAAGTATTTTGATTAAAATGGTTGTCCAAATTGAGCTCAAACTGTTTTTGACTATTCTTTTTCATATACATTTGAAGAAAATATTAGGTACCCTAAGTGTGCCACGTAATTTTTGCTTTGAACCACTCAAAGCATGATACTTGTTCCTATCAGGTCCATGTCGTCCCATTCTCTCTTCCATAGTCCCTGGCCCACCTCTCTGCAAACGCTTTGACACTCTTCTCTGCTCTCCACTGTAGACCGTCTCTCTCCTCTCTCTCCTCTCTATCTCTCTCCCCGTTCTCCATTCTGATGCGGGGAGAACAAAATTGCAAAGAATTCAGAGGAAACCATAAAGGTTGAGCCCCTCCACCTCCGCTGGTTGCTTCCATTGCCCCCCACCCCGACACCAATGCCGCCAATGCTCCTCCGCCTCCCTCTTGTGACGTCCGTTATGCCCCTCTCTCTCCCCCCCTCCCCGAAGTCATGCTTCTCTTCCAACGAAACGAGACGCCGACGGCCCTCCACCTCCACCTCCGCCGGTTGCCTCCTTCGCCCTTGACTCCGACACCAACGCCAACGCAACCTCCGCCTCCTCTCTTGAACCAGACTTTGACGCCGACACTCCTCTACCTCCCTCTCACGAACTCTAGTCCGCTTTCTCTCTCTCTTTCGTCCTCGAAGTCCCGCCTCTCTTCCAGCAAACCGTGACATTGACGCCCCTTCGCCCCTCTGTCACCCCCGACGCCAATGCCCCTCCACCGATTGCCTCCATCGCCCCCGACTCAGACACTGACACCTTTGCCTCTACCTCCGCCTCCGCTTACACACTCGACGCCAACGTTGACACCGATGCCCCTTCGCCTCCCTCTCGCGACCTCCACTCTACTCTCTCCCTCTTTCCTCTGCGAAGCGTCCTTACAGGCCAACCCCGATGCCAATGAACCCTTGCTCATGTTTTGGCCTCCCTCTTCGCAAGAAAAGGTCACTCTACTCGCTCTTTCTCTCTTTCCTCCACGAAGCGCCTCCTACTCCTGAATGTCGACGCCACCAACACCGTCGCCTCCCACCATCGCCTTCCCGAGCCTCATAGATAGAGAGGAGAGAGACAGTTTGCAATTTTGTTCTTCGCAATTTTGTTCTCCCCGCAATAGAACAGAGAACAGGGAGATAGAGAGGAAAGATAGGAGAGAGACGGTCTGCAGAGGAGAGTAAAGGAGAGATAGCGTTAGAGCATTTGCAGAGAGGTAGGCCAAGGACTATGGAAGAGAGAGTGGGACGACGTGTGAACCTGACACAAACTGGTGCCATGCTCTAAATGGTTCAGAGCAAAAATTGCATGGCACTCTTAGGTTACATTTGGTCGTCCGAATTTCTAATCAAAATAAGACTTGATAGGATATAATATGAAATCTTGAGATTTTTTGATATCCTATCCATTATTTGGTGAATCACAATATTAGGATTGGATATATTCACATCATATCATATACATTTTTTTATATAATTGGCATATAATTTATTTTATTTTATTTTATTTTATTTTTCCTCTTTTTTATATTATTTCTTTATTATTTTTTCCCCTTTCATCATTCTTTAATAAAATTTTATCAAATAGTAAATTTTACTAACATACCTAAAATACAAAAATACCTAAAATATACAATAAATATAAATATTTAATTTATAGATTTAATGTTTATTATAAGATAGAATTAAAGTTGAATATATAAATTAAAATAAGATTAATTAAAAATAAATTTCTATTTTTTTATTTTTAATCTCTTAAATTATAATTCAAATATTATTTATATTGAAATATAATTTCAATTCAATTTAATAAGTTTGTTATTCGAGAAAAATAACTTTCCTATTATGAACATTAAAAATCTCATTCACTTTTGTCCCACCTCCCCCGTGAATAATTTTATCTTGTCTATATCCCCCTTATATCCGACTTTATCATGTCATAAAGGAGTACCAAATGTAGAATATGATAAATCATATCATATCCCGAATTTTATCTCGACTATCCAACACAGCCTTAGGGTACCTAATATTTTCTCTATATATTCGTGGTCTTGAAGATTTTGATTGGATCGGGTTCAAAATGTCCTCAGAAAAGCACGTCGCCGTCCTTGTGTTTCCATTCACTTGTCACCCTCTGCCTCTCGCCAACCTCATCCGTAAGTAAGCGGAAACTGTCACGAACGTCCATTTCTCTTTCTTAAGCACGGGCATGTCCAACCGCGATCTCTTCCCCCCTTCATCGAGAGCTGAGCTGCCGCCCAACTTCGTGGTCTATGACATCAACAATGAAGTGCCAGCTGGTCATCACGGAGCAACGACGGATGAACTGATAGAGCAAATGAATATGTTCCAAAAACAATCTCCAAAGAGTTTTCGAGCTGCCATCGATGCCGTGGAGTGAGATGCAAAGAAGAAGGTGAGTTGTCTATTTAGTGATGCTTTCTTACTTCCCGCAGGCGAAATAGCCGAGCAGATGCACGTTCCGTGGGTGACGTTCTGGATCCCGTCTCCGTGCTTTCTGTCCGCTTACATCCACACCGAGGTCCTTCGTCAGCTCTGCCTTAGAAACTCCAGCGCTGGCATGGCGGTGGCAGAGGCCGACGACGAGGCCCTGGAAATGGTTCCAGCGTTATCATTGTTTCGCATTTCAGATATCCCAGACAATATTCTACAGGACCCGACTACGTCGCCAGTGTCAAACTTTGTCCACCGGTTGGTGCGCATGCTGCAATGTGCCACGGCCGTCATCATGAACTCCTCCGTGGAAGCGATCCCGGCACCTCTAGTAGCAGACCTCAAGTCCAAGTTCAAGATTCTCCTCCATGTAGGGTGCCCTACGGTGTCTTTCTCACCGCTACCGGTGCTAACGAGCTCAGACTCAGACCCTACTGGTTGCTTAATGTGGCTAGACACCAGAGACCCTCGGACCGTGGCATATGTTTGCTTTGGGACGGTAGCTGTACCGTCTCCTACCGAGCTATCCTCTCTTGCCGAGGCCCTGGAATCCACCGGGACCCCATTCCTATGGTCTATGAAGGAGAACATGATGGTCCACTTGCCCGAAGGGTTCTTGGAGAGGACGGGGCAGCGTGGGAAGATAGTGCCGTGGGCCCCGCAGAGCCGGGTGTTGAGCCACCCAGCGTGCGGAGTGTACGTGACACACTGCGGGTACAACTCGGTGTTTGAGAGTGTGGCGGGGGGCGTGCCGATGATATGCAAGCCGTTTTGGACGGACAACATGATGAACGGAAGGTTGGTGAAGGAATGGTGGAAAATTGGACTGGGAGTGGAGGGAGGGACCATTACAAAGAGTGGGATGATGAAGGCATTGGAGGTGGTGTTGAGAAGTGAGGACGGAAGGGAGATGAGGAAGAAGGCTGGTGAGCTTAGAGAGAGATTGGTGGATGCTTCCGAACCCGGAGGAAGTGTTCAAGCTGATTTCAAGACCCTTGTGGACTTGATTTCTACTTAATGATATGTTTCATTTCTATTTTGCTTAGTATGCTTTGTGGGGATGTGATCCTTTGTTGGAGACACCGGTCTGCATAAAGGATGTTTGTTTTACTTTGTGGAAGATTTAAATTGATCTTTTGGGATGATAGATAGCCAAGTTGATTTCTTTGGAATTTTTTTCCAGGTTCGGTTAAGTTATAAATGGGTTTCGTGCCCTTAACAAATACTTTTTTTCGGCAGTTGGTACAAGTATATAGTTCATGTTACTGCGAAATAATCTTCACCCCTACAATTGAGACTATAGTTGTACAAATAAATATCATTGGCTTAAGTCAATACTTGATAGAGGTTTAGCAATTTAAACATATCCTGAAAAAAGAGAACCAATAGAAAGAGTATTTTCATTGATCATATTGAAAGTGTAATCTAGCTGAGAAGTATATTGGTATTATATCCTGTGCTTAGGTGTGTGATAGTGAGATCTATCTACTTGGGTATAAGTAGAACCTCCTTCATGAAGAAGTGCTTGACCATAAGCGGCACATACTATTGTAATTTCTAAGATTGCTAATGAAATCCAGCCAACAGACTATTAGTCTCAATGAGTAAATGTAAGGGCCAAACCACTATAAAGCTCTACATATATCGTTCTCTATGTCTTTGCTCTTATCTATTACTATCCGATAGAAGTGCATTGAAAATTTTTTAATTTAAACGATTGATATGTGACATGAATTTAAATTCCATCTTGCTCTATTTATTTTGCGGAAAATAAATAATTTATAAAAATATTTTCTTAAAAATGATTACTTGCATCTTTTGAAATAATTAGTCAATAAAAATGTTTTCATTAATGAAAAAAAGTTTATGTCTAAACATTTTCTTGGACAATAAAAAAATTTATCTATTCATTTTTGTAAGTGATATAAGCGATCATTTTAGGAAAATGTTTTCCAAATCATCATTTTCTATAAACAAACGCACCTTATATGTAAACAAATCCTAATTATGGATAGAAGAATTATGAACTAATCTAAGATGACATGCAATTTGATTTATATGTCCTAATTAACATGCATTTGTGAACTAAAATGAAATCTAAGTGACATGTATGCTATGTCAATTAAATTGGGGAAAATTTCAATTAAGGGCCTGAAGTGGAACCGTTTTCTCAAAAAATGGCATAAAGTGGATATTGTATCAAATAAGGGCTTAAAGTGACTAATTAAGTCACGAATAAGGGTTTCAACTTGAAAGCTAGTCAAATCTTATTTGCAGCTAGGGGTATTTTCATCTAAAGACTTTTTTTCTTTCCTTTTTGTTTTTCTTTTCTTTCTTTTTTTCATCTTGCTCACCTCCTTCTTGACAAATGCATCGACTCCTCACACACAAGCTTGCACGGGTGCAAAACAATTTGAACAATTTAGGAAAAGGAAAAAACGAAAAGATATTCGAGAAGTTATACAGTTTTGCAAAACTACAAATTGCATACTTCAGTTCTACAGCCTCCCCATTAGCAAACTTCAAAGCGCATGCTTTACATTATGCAATTTTGCATCCTCACCCAAGAACTCATCGATTTCGGTATAAGTCGGTTTTTAAGTTATTCGCAAAAGATTACCTTCTCCGATGATGATAATGAACTTGAGAATCAAGAAATATCCATCAGTGAACTTTGTTTTTATTCAATTTGCTTGTAAAAACTTATTATGGTAATTAAAGTAACAGTTTCATGCTCTCCCCGCCAATGAAATTGCCTATGCCACGATAACTTTCACTCGTAGCTTCTTGGGAATGTTTTATTGGGTCCGGGTTAGATTATTCATAACATTCATAGACGCAAATTGCATTGAGGTGGAATATGTGGCTTCTTGAGAGGGTCCAATTGTGTCGTGCATGCTGGTTATTTTCAAATGTTGCTGAATTATTCTGACCCGTGATTGAAGATACTCACATTTGGTGGCGATTCGAATTAGACAGCACTCAATCTAAAAACGAATGACTCTAGTCTACACATGTTCAAACAAATTTGCCTCTCTAACTCCAAAATATTATCTACACAAATTTGAGAGAGAATAACAAGATGAAAAATGTGCAAAATCGCTTAGAAATTCCCAAAACCATGTATTTCACTAAACAAATCAATGCACATGAGTATCATAGAGAATCCTCAAAAACCTCTAATAAATTTGGCTTAGGCACTTCAATCTAGCTTCTCCTCACTAAGATCGATCATAGCATGCGTGAGCACCGATTTGAATTCAAGCATCGATGACAGCGAGGGCAGCAAGCTAATGGCTTACACCTCATCATGCTTCGTGCTTGACCACGACCACAAGATGTGGGGATCGAATCGAGCTGTTGAGGGCAATGACAAATAAGGTTGAGGGTGTTGATAGCTAATTTGGCAAGGAAGATAAAGATGGACTTTGGAAAACGCGATCCAAAGAGTGAAAAAGGCGAAGGCATGATGATGATGATGAATAAAAGAAAGAGAAGGAGAAAATAAATTTTATAAAAAAAAAAAAAGAAGGAAAAAAGTATTTAGACAAAAATACCCCTAGATCAAATAAGATTTGGTTGGCTTTTAAGTTGAGGCCCTTATTTGAAACTAAGTTGGTCACTTTAGGTTCTTGTTTGAGATAATGTCCATTTTGGGTCCTTTTTTGAGAAAACAATTCTACTTTAGGCCCTTAATTGAAATTTTCCCATTAAATTGGATTGAATGCAACCTATATGCCATTCTAATGACATAAAATATGGTTAAATTTATGAATTAATCCAATTATTCAACTATGGGAGATTATTTTTTATTTGTGTGTTTTCTTTTTATAGAAATTAAACTGTACGCAATGCATGAGATGCAATTATGACATGACCCTAAAGCATATGACTACTAAGTAACGTGTAAATGGAATTTATGAAACTAATTAATTTTAGATGAGATATACATGCAATATTTCTTAGATTTTGGAAACTAAAATAGGAAACTGCGTAAATCTAGATGATGACCTAAATTAAACTAGGAAGTCGCTGTCTCGATTCAATTGCCTTGGTGTCATAGGGTGCAGATCCGCCATCCCCTATGGCGTCATGGAGTGATTGAACTACACCATCACTGGGAGTGTTTCCTTGAAACCTTATACCATAGATATAGCATTAATCTTCCAATCTCTCACTAAGATTATCTCTCGAAAATTGAAACAAACACACTTGAGCTACTTACCATGGAATTGTTGTGAATAACATATCCCAAAATAAAGAATCAAAGATAAGGAAATTATATCTTATCAATCGTAATAGGATTCAAACTTTTTTTTTTTTCACTTCATTCGCCGGGCCTTAACCAAGGCAAAATCCGACACTTGGAGACACTGTAATGGTTTTTGGTAAGTTGAAGTTTTCCTCAAGGAAGTTGCATTAGTTATTTATATAAAAACAAACAAACAAACAAAACAAAACAAACAAACAAACAAAAATACTTGATGGCGGTTAGTAAATCGTACTCTACTAACAACATGATATGATTAATATATATTGACTAAATTATGTACAATTAATTATCACCATTCCGCTAGTTTTGGATCTTTCGCTCTTCAGGCATTAAAAAGATATGAACATGGAGGTGACTTGACAACGTCTTTTTTGCGAGGGACGCGGAAAGGAAGAAAATTATACGAGCTTGGAGATTCCTCGGTGATCATTACCTACCCTCTGTTTCTCTTTTCAAGTAAACTATAGAGTTTTTACATTATATAACGTCACTGTCAGTAATCATTTTGCGCTCTTAATTTCATTTTTCAGAGTAAAGGGTTAGTCAAATCTTTTGACTCAACGACCCCCGATGAATAGGATAAGCAAATCCCCCCGTCCAAATACATCAAGTGTGTGCACCTATGGATGCATTATGGAGAATGATGTTCTTTTTATATTCATATAAAAGAAGACTGCGTAGGCTAATTCATTGCATTTACTAACGAGTATTCAAATAAGTAGATTATACCTTTTAAAAAGTCATAATCAATGGAATCTCCCAATCTCTATATTTGTATGTTAGAGATACTCAAGGACATAAGGACAATCCCCTAATTATTTCTATCAAGATATATTGAAATATTGATGATAATCAATTATCATAAATCCAAAAATTAAAATGCTCTAGTTCCTTCGTTATGGAACTCTAGGGTTTTCTCTTTTCGATTTAATTTTTACACAGCTTTTTGTTTCAATCTCCATGGGGGGAGGGTTTGAGCCAGACCTCTCCTACCCTCCCTTTTTCCTTTTTTTTTTTTTTTTTTCGCTAATTTGGTTCTCCACTCTCTTTTTCTTGCTTTCTTCTCATTTTGTGGAGTTTTTCTCTTTTGATTTAGTCTAGATTCAGAAGCTTTTCTCCCATTTCGAGAGGTTTCTATCCCAATCTAATCTAGATTTTGGGATGTTTGCATGTATGATTTTGGGATTTCGCTTTTCTCAGGTTTCATTAGTATACAAGTCCAATTTTGAAGAAAAATAGAGGAGGTTTGTAAGTATTTAGCTCTCACAAATGTCAAATCTATCCTCATTCAATGTTGTTTTTCTAAACAACAATGATGTTGGGAACAATGAATCTAGGCATGCACCCCTAAAAGATAAAGCCGTCTCAATAAATGAGGATCTCGGTATATGATCATTACTAAAGACGAATTTGGTAATCGGCCACCGATTTTAGTTTGAAGAAATCATAAATCTGCTCTTTGAATGTGACTCTTAACCTTGTTTGGATGACTCCTTTAGTTATCAAGAGCTGCTTTTGTTTTGAAGTTGTCTGAAATTTGTCTTGGTTTTGAATTGGATGGCGATGTTTTTCTCTCTTATTTCATAGAAATGAATGAACTATTACAATGACCAAAATAAAAAAAAAAAGGAGTTACATAAATCAAGGACATGCCAAATCAAGGAAAATATGAAGAATCCTTTAATTATCTCTAATGTTGTATATCAAAATTTGTTTGTGTGTTGAAGAAAATCAATCCGTTTGGGTGTGCCAAAAGAGGTTTTGACAATGAAACAATGAGTCGCCAAGGTGATCCGACTTGAAGCGAATGAAAAGCAATGAAGATCATTCCATTATTTCATACTCAAGCACAAACCGATCAAATGGGGCTTGGATGGAACGTGAATCCTCCATCGAACTACGTGTAAGGATATGTTAATTGACTGGAACTGCAATAATCTGGGATCGCAGTATATCGAAATGAAAATTTATGATAGGAACTAAAAATTACGCGAAAGTGAAATGCGAAGGAAATGAAAAGTTTGAGTCTTGGTTGAAGCGTGCGTGTCCCGGTTCAATCCCGTGGCCTTCCTGTATGCGCGGGGTAAGTTACTCATATTTAATTGAAATTCGGCTCAATTTTCCGTGTAACTACTCCCAACACCTTGCGTCCAGCCTTTCATTACACGCCCCTGTCAGATCACACATGGCCATGCACATATTCCACTTCTTGATATTGCCGACCTTTGCATTTAAAACTTCGGCAAATCTAGCATCACTTTCTTAACAAGACAAAAAGCGAGTATTCTGCAGGGGAAAGAGACACGGAGAGGGAATCGTGGGAATCTCGAACCAACTGGATGCCTTGGTGGCATATCCACTATTCAGATGGCGAAAGTCAAACCTAGTCTAACCATGGTCAAATTAGCGGTTCAGGGAAAATTTTGTCTGTATGGATATAGGAGCATAGCAGTTGGTTTTGCTTCCATTACCACCAAATACAAACAATCCTATTTTGACTAACGCTTTCCCTAGTTAAGGTGGATTTCCTCATTGTTTGAGAAGAAAAAAGTAATTCCACATGATTTTATCCGAAACTTGACAAATGTTATTGTTTCATGCAATCACACTAGTAGATTAGTGATGCATCATAAGGGACTAAATCACCATCGGATTCATCCTCAAAGAAGAAGACAGAATAAATGTGGGGCAAATCGTAATAGGGTTCAAACTCTCTTTTTTTCCCGCTTTATTCACCGGTGTTAATGGCTTTGCTTATGGAATCAATTTGTACTCAAAACCAAGACAAAATATGACACTTGGAGACACTCTGTAATGATGTTTTTGGTAAGTTGAAGTTTCTTACTCAACGGTCCTCAAGGAATTTTCATTAGTTATTCTGTTTTTATACTTGAAGGCGGTTCGTAAATCGTATTCTACTAATGGCGGTTCATAAATCATGCTCTTCTAAGAACATGATATCATTAATACATATAGAATGAAAAAAGTACATTTAAATATCACATACCACTAATCATTGATTTTCTTATCATACTTGAATTTAAAAAAAAAAAAATGAACATGACGGCAACTTGACAACTTTTATTTTGCCAAAGTGAAAAAAAAAAAAAAAAAAAAAATTATACGAGCTTGGAGAATACTCGTGATCTTTAACTAGCCCCTTCTTCTTTTCAAGTAAACTATGGCACTGTAAAATCTTATTACGTCAATAATCTTTTTGGGCTCTTAATTTCCTTCAGGTTCTTGATTGTGCCTTTTTCTAGTTCAGTGAAATGGTTAGGGTAAATATTAGGACCCCAATGATCACACAGGACCATGGCATGGTCACTTAATGGACAAAGAACCTGAGTAAATTATAATTGGATAAAGCCCGCATCAACACTTAGATAACAAACCAATCAATTTAGGGCATCGGAAGGGCAATAGTTGAAATAACTAATGTAATCAAGTCCACATATTTAGATTCTCTAATTGATTAGGAAGCGAGCTATTCTCTCATATTTCAATTGGTTTCTAGTTTGAGTCCAATAAGCTAATGGCGACTCATTCACATAGAATTGTTGAAGGTTAATACAATTAAATTGAAAATACCAATGCTGCGCGAGATAATGATTTGGAAAAACTCATGCCAATCAACAACTGTTACTCCACCTTTAACATTGCCTCTAACCTCATATCTTCGGACTACTTCGGAAGGGTTGTGATAGTACTTATTTAAATAATGTTTTCCAAAAGTACTCACTCATAATTTCCCCTATATTTTAAGTGCAGCTACATAATTAGATCATTTTCGACATTGTTGTGGTCCAAGTTTGTTTTGTCTTCTTCATTGCAAGACGATGGTAACTGCATTATAATTTTTCTTTTTTAATTTTTAAAACAACCAAACATACTAGTCAACGCAATCCTATTTTTAGATATGCCACAAGATAAATAAAATAACTGACTAATAGGACTTTCTTAGTGAATATAGATCAGAAGCGCATAACAAGCGCCGTGTACATTAGATTGGGCAGATGATGCCTGCTAAAAATTTTCATTTGGTGAACAGTTTCCTCGTCAAATGATGCAATCTCTTATTTTATTTTATTTTTTATTTGGCAGTTGACTTACTACATTAGATAATGAAAGAGTAGTGGAGAGTGGTAATCAATTATTGTTTTCACTTTCAACTGCTAAACCACGATAGCCGGCGGATTCATTAAGCTATTATCATAAATTTTCAGGTAAATTAGGTGGAGAGACCAAAAGAAATATCTCTTCCTAAAGGAATACTACCAACTATAGATATATTGCTCCTTGTTCTTTACTCTCTTTTTTTTTTTTTGTCACGCTTCGATCCTCCGAGCACGTGTCCATCCCTCGGTGGTTGATTAGGTTGCAACATCCCAGGACACGTCGCCAACTCATTCATTTTTATGCACATACGGAAGCGAATAAATAAATCCCCAAACAATAGAAAGATGGGATAGAAAAGCAGGACCACAAATTTTTCAAACCACAACACACTTATATACATATCATACTAAGTCATATACAATACTAGCTGATATATACAAGTCTACAAAAAGGGTAGAGGGGTACAGATCCTCTAAGCATTCGAGTCTTCAACTGAATACTCCGGAAACCCTAGGTCCGAAAGACTCGGGTCTACGACTGAACTACCAGGAGGGTTAGTCGTGCCCTCACCAAAAGCGATCTCCAGCACTAACCTAGGAATCTCAGACTCTGGAATGGGGCCTTCTCTAGGTCCATTTCGCCTGTAACGATACCACGATCTGAATTGATGGGGTACATTATGGGATAGACCCGCATCAACCCAGACAATGGATCTCGCGAGTTTGTAAACCCAAGCTACTTGGCTCCCAGGGAGGGAATTTTAGAGTGTTGTTCGGTAACCTTCTTCGGTTGGCCAAAAGTTTGGGAGGTACAACCATCTAAGGACCTGTAAATGTTATCCCACGACGGGTGAGACAACATCCCAGCAAGTTCACCCCCTAAATTCCGACTAGCAAGAAAATACACTTAAAGGCTACCTATGCACACAAGAGATAGGTGACTTACCTTTGTCTCAGTCCCTTTCTGCAAGTCAGTACAATTCATATATTCAATGAATCACTTCAATTCAAATCAAATCATCAAATCAAATCAAGTCATCGATCAATCGATCCAATCGATTCCATACCATCAATTTCACCTCTCAGTCCACCCATTCAATACTATCTATCAAATTCGATCACATCAATGACTACTCACTCTAAGCTGAAGATAGATAATATAGCTCACCAAAATCTGATAAAGTATACTGCTCATCCTAAGCTAATATATCAAGGCCCGCAAGTTGATATAATATACTGATAATACTCATCAAAATTGTGCGATACTTAATATGCTCACCAAAGCCGTGCGATACTTAATTTCTATTATACTCGATAAAATAATCATATGTGAGTACATGGTCGGTCTTAGCCAAAATACAATAATTTCCCTTTAATAAAATCCCACAAAATATAATAGCACACAAACACATTTTTGGCGCTGTAAACTAACGTATGATATTTTCTAATTAAATACCGAAATTACTCAATTTTGGAATAAATTCCCAAAATTACAAATATCATTCAAATAGCACAAATTAGCATCCGGATAAATAAACCAAACAAACCATTACAATCAGCATGAAATTTCGATCACTAAATATCCCAACATAATTTTCGAAAAATAATAAATAATTAAATAATTACCAAAATTAATTAAATAAATACTAATAAATGCCAAAAATACAAACTTAAGCTGGAAAAGCCTAATTAAGTACTGAAACGGGCTCAGAAAATTTCCAAACCTATCTAGATAAATAATACGACCTATCTACTTGCTAAGTAAGCCGATCTAACCACCTAACATGCATAAATGAATAATTAAATTGCTAATCCATTATAACTAACCACATAATCCCTAATTAGCCTAAACTAATAAACTCTTAAGTATAATTAACTCTCTAAGCAGAGTTTAGTGAGTAAACTCACCAATTTTAAAATCCAATGAGTTCACAACGATGGCAAGGCAGAGATGAGTAACAAACTCCAAAGCGGTGACACCAAGCGAGGTTAGGAAAGGCTTGGAGTTGGGTCTCAAAACTCACATGACTTGCTGGGTTTCGGATTATGGATGGTGGGCCGAGGGACAAAACCGAGCAGCTAGTTCGGCAAGATAGGACCGGCAAAGCCACTACGGCCTAGGCGGGTGACTCTGATAGCTAGACAACGGTGGCACGGCTCCAATGAAGGCTTGAGGTCGGAGCCTGAGGAGGCTCGAGATGGTAGGGGACACGAGCAGGAGGCTCGAACATAGGTGGGACAGAGAAATGACACGCAACGAGCAAGTGGGCTCGCGATTGGTCGTGATGGGTGAGAAACAACGGTCCGGCGACTTGGCGAACTGCTTGATGGCAAGGGGCTTGGGGCTTGGCTTCTCTGCAACTTTCAAAGCTTCTAGGGGTTAGAAATGGAGAAAGCAAGCTGAAGAAAGGAGAAGAAAGGGACAACCAAGCTTAGAGGGTCTCTCAAGTCACACTCCTATCCCTTTGTCCCCTTGACCAAGGCCCCACCATGGCTGGCTAGCTTCCTCAGCCATTTGCCGCTGCCAAGGCTTCCTTGGCAAGCTTCCTAAGGGTCCAAAGGTTGAGGACCAAGGGGGCTACGAATTTTGAAGCATCCCTCTCCAATTTGAACCAAATCTCCTTCAATTCCTTCTTAAATTAATCCAATTTGATCCCCATAAATTCCACCATCAAGTCTTTGATCAAATTGACATTTTTCCTCGCCCATAAAACCAACTTGCATCCCAAAAATGTGATAAAAATGGTCTCCTGAATTTTCTAATCGAAAACGGCCTTAAATTGAATTTCCATCAAAAATTTCGATTTGCAAAAAAATCTTCGAAGGATGAATCGATGGTCCTAAAATAAATCATGACATAACATAAGTTTCAATTTTTGAAATCGGATTCAAATTCGCAATTAATTT
Organism: Eucalyptus leucophloia subsp. euroa; assembly: GCA_017140325.1. Taxonomy (NCBI): domain Eukaryota; kingdom Viridiplantae; phylum Streptophyta; class Magnoliopsida; order Myrtales; family Myrtaceae; genus Eucalyptus; species Eucalyptus leucophloia. The sequence continues at coordinate 29,334,607 of CM029472.1, read as the reverse complement.
CAATCTGGCGCGATTTTAGCGTAACCTAGCCTACCAGGTAGCTTTTAGAAATTTTTGGTGCAATTGACCCATGATTGATTTATTTCAAGTCACAATGTACATCTTCGACACATTGGCGACCCTTGGTTTGTCGTGAAAATCTTAATATTTCAAAGATGGATACAGGGTACCAAAACAACAGAAAAATTGATCTAGTGCCAATCAACAAGAATTTTGCGATCCGGTAGCATCACCCACATTTAATCACATATCTCAATCGAACTAGCCTATCTCTGATCTCTTATCGATTTTTAACTATGTCGTAATGACCTTTTCAGACTAGTACAGTCGAGTAGTCGATTCCTAGTCGAATTTTCAAGTCTACTGTATTAAAATCCCTTAACAGCTTTCCTAGATAAATTAGTTATCTCATGAGTGATTAGTTCAGAGAATAGCACTATAAGTGAGTCGATGAAAGACCCGATTTATTTAATTGAAAACATGACTGAAATTTCAATATGTCACAACTCATTCCCTTTTATAAAAATTTCGTCCTTGAAATTTAAACTATTACAATTCTTTAAACAAAAATGCGGGGATACAATCGTTTCATCAAATCCTCACTTTCCCAAGTTGCTCCTTCAGTACCGTGGTGTTGCCAAACCACTTTAACCAACAGGATCATCTTGATACACATAATCTGTTCTTTCTGATCCACAATCTAAACCGGGCTTTCCACGTATGACACTTTGTCGTCCACATTGAATTCCTCAAAATTAAGCACGTGAGTCAAGTTGAGTTCATACTTCCTCAACATAGATACGTGAAAGACGTCATGCACTTGCGCTAATCTCGGCAGTAATGCAAGACGATACATTAAGACCCGATTCTTTCAAGAATCTCGAAGGAACCTATGTACCTCAGATTCAGTTTTATTTTCTTGCCAAAGCACGAAATACCCCTAATTGGTGACACTTTCAAAAAAACATGATCACTAACTTGGAATTCCAAAGGTCTTCAACGCTTATCTGCGTAGTTTTTCTGGCAGCTCTAAACGGTCTTTAATCTGCCTCTGATGACTACAACTGCATCCACTGACTGCTGAACTAACTCTAGGCTTGTGCTACTCTGCTAGTAGCTGTTATTGTAGGCAAACTCGACAAGATGAAGTTGTTCCTCCCAGCTCCCCTTGAAATCCAACACGCAAGCTCACAGCATGTCTTCGAGGGTTTGAATCGTCCTCTCAGACTAGCCATCTGTTTGAGGATGATATGCATACTGTACTACAGCTTCGTTTTTAAGGCAACTTGCAAACTTTTCCAAAAAGCAGCTGTGAATCTCAAGTCTCGATCTAATGTAATCGTCACTAGCACTCTATGCAAACGAACAATTTGATGCACGTACAACTCGGCGTGCCTATCCAAATCAAGGTCCTTCCGTACTGCAATGAAGTGAGCCAACTTTGTCAGTCTGTCGACCACTACCCAAATGGAATCATTACACCTCTAACTCCTCTATAGGCCTGTCACAAAATCCATCATGATGTAATCCCATTTCTACTTGGGAATCTCGAGAGGTTGCAGAAGTCCTCCCGACTTATAATGTTGTGCCTTCACTTACTGACACGTCAAACACTTCGTGACATGCCTGGAAGTGTCTACCTTCATACCAAACCACCAATAGCGTTGACGCGGATTCTAATACATCTTCGTACTACCAAGAAGGATGCTGTAATTGCTATGATGAGCTTCTTATAAGATCTCCTCTCTAAGCTCTACATCGTCAAGTACACATAATCGTCATCGGAATCTTAGTGTTCCATCCTTAAATATCTGAAAATCAGCATTTCTCTTATCGGTATCCTCTTGTAGAATCTTCTAAACATCAGGGTCTGTCGATTGAAGTATTTTGATCTTGATCTGCACACTCAGCTCAATTCTGAGGATGGCCATAAGATTTGAAAGGTGGTCTATCTCAAATTTGAACACCGAATCTCAAGCTCTCTTGAGTAATATCCATTCCTTAACTATCAACTATGTAACAGAAGACTTCCGACTTAAAGCGTCTGCGACCTTATTCGCTTTTCTTGGGTGATATAGAATATCACAATCATAGTCCTTCAGAAGTTCCATCCAGTGGCGCTGTCTCATATTCAACTCCTTCTGAGATAATAGATACTTGAGACTTTAATGGTAAGTGAAGATTTGAAATCTTTCTCTACACAAATAATGTCTTCAAATCTTTAAAGCGAAAATGATTGCTGCGAGTTCCAAGTCACGCGTCTGGTAATTCAGCTCTTGGGGTCTCAATTGGCGAGAGGCGTATGCAACAACCGTACCATGTTGCATCAGCACGCAACAAAATCCTCTGAATGACGCATCACTATAGATCTCATATTCTCCAGAACCAAACGGAATGGTCAGCACAGGTGTGGTAGTCAGCTTCTGTTTAAGCTCTTGGAAACTATATCGCACTTGTCTATCCACACAAACTTCAAAGTCGAGTCAACGGCGACGCCAATGCCGAAAATCCTTCCACGAACCTTCTGTAGTAGCCTGTTAAACCCAAAAAGCTTCTGAACTCTGTCACTGTAGTCGGTCTCGACCAACTGATAACTGCTTCAATCTTAGACGGGTCTATAGAGATTCCTTCGCCTGAAATCATATGACCTAGGAACGCAACACTAGTCAACCAAAATTTGCACTTGCTAAACTTAGTGTACAACTGATGAATCCTCAGGGTCTGAAGTACCACTCTCAAATAACTCTCATGCTCATCAGCACTTCTCGAATATACCAGAATATCGTCAATGAACACAATCACAAATTGATCTAGGTATTCTTTAAACACTCAGTTCATCAAATCCATAAAAGTAGCTGGAGTGTTTATCAAGCCAAACAACATTAGAGTGAATTCATAATGGCCGTATCGAGTATGAAACGCTGACTTTGGTATATCCTCATTTCTGATCCTTAATTGATGATACCCAATCCTCAAGTCAATCTTTGAAAATATTGATGCTCCTTACAGCTAGTCAAACAATTCATCGATCCTCGGGAGTGGATACCTGTTCTTGATCATCACTTGATTGAGTTGACGATAGTCGATGCACAGACGCAACGGACCATCTTTCTTTTTCATGAATATAACTAGTGCTCCATAAGGTGATGCACTGGGACATATGAATCCCTTATCCAACAATTCTTGCATTTGCACATTCAATTCCTTCAACTCAGATAACGCCATCCGGTAAAGAGCCTTAGAGATTGGCTCTGTCCCAGGTGCTAAGTCGATCACAAACTCAATCTCTCTCTCTCTGGCAGTAGGCTTGGCAATTCTTTCGGAAACACGTCTGGAAATTCTTGAACTACTGCGATATTTTCAATCTTCAGCTCCTCAACTGATGTGTCCACGACAGTCGTCAAGTAACCTTGACAACCCCCGTCTAACAAACAGGTTGCCTCAAGCGACGAGACTAAGGTAATCAAGGGTCCTCCTCGATTCCCAACAAACTCGAAACTTTCACTTTCTAACGAGTCAAACCTAATCGCTTTATGATAACAATCCATCTTAGCTCGTTGCTTGGTGAGCCAGTCCATGCCAATTATCAAATCAAAGTCATATATGGCTAGGACTAATTAAACCTCGATCCATACGAGGTGGCTTGTTCATTCAAACTTCTTTCTATCAGCTGGGCTTGATTGTACACCTCACGATAGTCCTTTAGATCCAGCAGCACCAAGGGATTCTTCAGCTCTAGTCGAAGGCCATTCTTGAATCTTCGAGCTTTATCTTCTGGATCCTCTATTAATCTCGGAGCATACTGAGAAAGCTCCACAAACTTGACCTCATACTGGTCAACATTCATCATCCCTTGGCGAAGGCGTTAAAATTCTTCCATCTTTTATTCTCGGGCGCTACCCAAAAAGTACTTGTCGTTGAAGGCTCTGAGGAAAGCGTTCCACACCAAGACTACGCCTTTCAAAAATACTATACCTCTAGCAGCCCTCCACAAGGTATTTGTGTTACGCTACAATTGGTATACTACCAGGACAACTTTTTTTACCTTAGTGCACATCAGTAGTGCAAAGGCCTTTTCCCGATCCTGAATCCAAAGCAATGTAGTCTCTGGATCTCAGGCACTGGTGAACCTTGGCAGGTTCAGCTTCAAAAACTGCTTTACCAACTTATGAATTGGTCTTTCCCTCTCCACAACTATGTTCCCAGCTGAAATTTTGGTAGGTACAACAACAGTGGCGCCCTCAGCAGCGGCAGAAATAGCAGCAATAGCAGCAGCTTGAGCGGCGACAGCAGTGGAGGCAGCTTGATGTTGGGCCTACTACCCTATCAGATCTCTCATCGCTTCAAGTGCTTGCATGATCCCTTTAAACCTTGGATCACTGGGAGCTGCTACCCCAGCACCAATAAGAGGCGCTGCTACTACACTAACGCTAGCCTGAGCTGGTGCTCGATCACGACCTCTTTGGGTACCGACCCTCGTTAGCATCCTACCCCGAGTTGCAGGTCTTATGGTCTGCTTCCTATGACTCCTCTGCTCCCAATCACTCATCTCGCAAGATCTTTAAAGAAGCTTGCTTTCCAATTCCATGTAGAATTAGAACCTTAGCAATCCCAAACAAACAATTTATCAAACAACTATCACAGACATGCACCAATATGAAATAAATGCCAATTCTATTAACTATCCCATAAACTTATCGCACCTTATCACTCTAACTATCAACTAGCTCTGATACCACTCCGGGGGCGGGGGGGATGTCACACCTCGATCCTCTGAGCACGTGCACATCCCTTGATGGTTGTCGTGACCTAAATTTCGGGTGCACCACCTAAGTTTAGGTTAATGGACTACTAAGTCTTTAAACTTAGCTCGGGCTCTCCCAAGCCCATACCAATTCGTGACTTATGTTTCTGTATTTTAACATGCAAAATGGATTTTATCTAGAAGTCGCCACTAATCAGTTTATGGTAGGTCGATTAAACACCTAAGTAAAATAACGGGAGAATTATTTTACTCCTACGAACCAAAGACTAAGGGTACGGCGACTTGATTACGCTAAATTTCTCTAATGCATTTTCGGTACCATTTCTTTTTAATTTCAAAAATGTTTTTGCAAGCAGCCTGGATTTATTTTAGCCTAAATTACTATCATGCAATAAGGTGATCACACAGATGCTCAATCACTATTAAATAATCAAAAGAGTTCCATTAAAAGAAATAAACACACAAAGCATTTTATTAACAAGCAAATTCTAATTAGATGAACCTAACATGCAAACTAATTGACATGCACTTAATATTTTTATATTTTTTATTAAAATTCGTAATTAATAAAAAAAAACCTAATTAAACTATCTAAAATGAATAATTTTCTAATTTATTTTAGGGGTTAATTTGACTTAAACCCTATCCTATCTTAGAAAACTATTTTTTTTAGAAAAATAAGATTATTTAAATGTACAAACATTATTTAAAATCAATCCTAATATATTCCAAAAATCATCTAAAAATGCAATCCTAAAAGTGTAATCCTAATTTACTAAACCAACACACTCTAATACAAGATTTGATTTCTTTTTTATTTTATGTTTTTTTATTTTTTTTTCCAAGACAATCAACTATATCTAAACAATCAAGATATCCACCAAATAAAGGATTAAAATAATTGAAAAAATAACCGGTTTCTCACAGGTTAAATTAACAATTACTCTAAACCTAAACATCACGACAAAAAGTTCAAAATAATTAAAAATCTAATCCGAAATCTTATGGATCAAATTCATAAATATAATGATTTAAAAATTTAAATATCATCAAAATACCCTAAAATTAGCATAATTAAAAAAAAATGATCCGATGTCTTACAGATCAAATTAATAATTATGACAATTTTGGACAAAACCCCTATGGTTAATGCCTACAAGATTCATAAAATGAACATTGGGATCCAATTTTCCAATTTAAATAACTAAACTAAAAATATAAACAAAATAAAGGAAAATAAATGAAAATAAAAAAAAAAACCACCTAATTGATTTTCCTTTTTCTTTTGTTTTTCTCTTTCCATGCGAGGCTTGTCATGGTGGTGGCTGGTCGCCATCGGGCACCGATCACGAGTCGTTGGATCTCCGGCGCGAGGACTCATGGGTTGCGCCAATGGCGAACAAGAGGTGTCGTGCAAGGTGGTTCGGCTACGGTAGCGTTGAGGTAGAAGAAGAGGCGCGAGTGTCGGTACTCGGAAGCGCTCGGGCAGCAACATGGCGGCGTTTGGCACTCGAGCGGAGACCGGTTGGCACGCAGTAGCTTCGTCGGGCTGGTGGGAGCGACTTGGTAACAACGGCGGAGGATCGGCGTCGGGCGCAACGAGAGGATCGGTTCATCGGGCAAAGAGTGGAGTTGGGTTGAGCAAGGACGTGGATCGCTGGTTTTTGGGGCAATGGCGTTAGGTGTCACGGTTGTTGGTGGGATCGACGGCGGAAGGTAGACGCAGGCTCGAAACGACAGCAGCCGAGAGCGAAACGCGGTGACGCGTGTCACAAATCTCGTGGCGAAAGGTGAGTGGTTTATTTATTTTTATTTTTCAAAATATAATTTTTTAATTATTTTTATTTTTATTTTTCAAAATATAAATTTCTTTTTTCATTTTTCTTTTTTCTTTTTGGTTCTTCTTCTTTGGCTAGCCACCGACCACGACGACGGCCGGCGACTAACCACGAGGCAAGCCTCGAGCTCGCCCAACACCGGCGAGCTCGAGGCTCACCAAATTGATGAGGCTTGAGCCTCGCCCGACGCCAGCAAGCTCAAGTCTCACCAGGTTGGCGAGACCTCCGCCTCACCAGATCCGGTGAGCTCGAGCTCACCCCTTGTCGAATCTGGAGAGGTTCAAGCCTCACCGAATGTCGGTGAGGCCTCCACCTCGCCGGATCTCGACGAGCTCGAGGCTTGCGTCGGGCAAGCTCGAGCTTGCCCCTCATCGGATCGGCGAGGCTCGCCGAGGCGTCGGGCAAGCTTGAGCTTGCACCTCGCCGGATCTGGCAAGGCTTGAGCCTCATTCAATGCCGGCGAGTTCAAGTCTCGCCAAATCGGCGAGGCCTCCACCTTGCCAGATTTGGTGAGCTCGAGGCTCGCCTGGCCGGTCACTGGCCATTGCTGTGCTGGCAACCGAAGGAAGAAGAAAGAAAGAAAAAAATTAAAATTAAAAAATAATTATAATTTTGGTATTTATTAAAAAAATATTTTTGTAAAGTTAAAAGAGAGAAGAAAGAGTTTCTCTCTTAAGACCCACTCAAATTCCACCTATCAAAGTAAACCCATTTAACTATTTTTTGTCAAAAATAAGTGACCATATATGACCCATTTATGATTTAAATGGGTCATATATGGGTCTAAGACCTATTTTGACACCTCTATTACATACGGATGATTCCTCATAAATAATAGATTAATCAACAGAGTCATACGTTGGCCTAAGTTGGAGGACAAGAAAATGCCTGTCGGAAGTGAAACTTTGTTTCTTTTTGGACTTTTATAGGCTACACGGGCTCTGTGATCTTGTCCCCTTTTCCATTTAAATACAAGCCATTTTTATCATTGTTGACAATAATTAGTTAAAATTCTTATAGTTACAGTTATCCATTAGCTGTAATGGAGATGGCTTGTGTAAAAAAAGAGCCCCACAGATTGTGGAGTTAACCTTTCTTTGCATAATATGCATTAGTCAAGCATTTACACACATCTTTAGATATCATCTAGTACTTCTTCGACACATGATAGATAGAATTCTAAAGTGGAAGAAACGGCTCATTGAAAGGAGTATTTTTTTTTTCCTACTATAATTCTCAATTTATTCTTAGATTTTTGTTATGCCTATTTGCAGAGTGTGAAAGTCGAACCCCACATGTGAAACTAAACATTCTCACCCCCAACCCCCTAAGATGGTGGGAATCAAACTCTCCACCTCCTTCTTCCAACATGAAAAGGGTGCCCACTAGAACAACCTTCGGTGGTTACTGAAAAGAATATTCAAATGGTTATCTTTGAGCTAAAGTTTTTTCTTCTTTTTTTTTTAAAAAAAAAAAATTACTAAACAACCCATTAATAGACGATGGGAATAAAACATCTAGTAAGTGTTGACTAATCCTAGGAATGTATTGGGTTTGAGTTTTTAGTTAACTACCATTACAAAGAGCTTGTTGTTCCTGCATTAAAAATACGTACAAAATACTTTTCTATGTTTCCTTCAAAATTTTAAAAGTATTCAAAATTTAAAAAGTATCCAAATTTTGAAAAAAAATATGAAAATATCATATCTGACATTACATGTCAAGATATATATGTCATCAAAATTTCAAATGTTCAGGGTTGAAAAAAAGTTGAAGTGTGGGCAACGCGGCTTGTAAAGCTCTTTTCGTCAAGTGTGCAATCATGACAGGACTTGAGAAAGAAGCTCCGGCTAACTCTGTACCAGCTTTAGGGGAGAAGTATTCTTCGGAATGCCTGGGCATAAGGGGCATGTAGGCAGTGAATCAGGTTGAAAGTAAAAGTCGCTAAAAGGTGTTAGAATGCACTCAAAATCAGTTCACTTGAGTGAGACATTCGTGTGTTGGGGAGAAATCCAGAGATCTACGAAGGCGCTGTAAGATTTCAGTGAAGGATAAATGTCAAAAGTAAAAGTCAATATAAAGAAGCTAAAAAACTTGTTCTCATTTTAAATAACTACGTCAAGCTTAAGGTACATATGAACATACTCTTGGATGTGGTTTGTTTCAACCCAGTATTACTGGAAAAGTTGATTCTAGACCACTACAAATGATAGGTTTCATGGGGACGACTCATTAAGCTCAATCAAATCTGACCATCTAGATTTGATTAGTGCATGATTGAGATATAATTAAATAATTTTAACTATTTTAATGAACCAATAGCATAAGTCAGCATCACCGGGGTCAAGTTGAACCTAGCACCAACAATAAAATATGGCATTTTGAAGTTGACTAACCGACTGGCAAGAGTATTATTCACTGCACTTATTCTCAGTTATCGTAATAATATTCTTGTGTGTTCACACCACGAAAGTTTGCACAAGTGATATCAGCTTATGATTAAACTGTTCATCGATCACCATATAGACAATAAATTTTTAAGAGGCTTCTCTTTTAATACATTATCAAGAAGAAACATATAAGTAAAGCAAAAATTTATTCCTGATTGTAGTGATTAATGAGTTCTATATCTTGGTGCCGATCAAGTGTAATTATTTTTTAGGAAAAAGATGTTAGTCATTACATTATACATGCAAATCACACAAAGCGATAGGTAGATATAAATCTAGGTTAACAAATAATTTTCGAAGATGGGGGGTCTTTTCGTGAATTTAGTTGAATTTTCGAACGATATATATCTTGATTGATTTTTCAAAAGATAAATATTATTTCTCTTTGATTCATGCAATGCATGGACATCTGTTTAATATACAGGATATGGGGTCACTAACCAGTGGTTCTTCATGCATAAGCTCAGGCAGACCGGACCAACGAATTAATATTGATATGGCCCGTGGGGCATTTTATCCGCTCGAGATTAATCTTAATAAGACGGGCTTCCTTTATATCTAAGACATATGTTCTTGCATCTAGACCGGGCCATGTGATTGTCTCCCAGCTTCTTTTCCCCACAACTACTACTTCAATCCGATTGCCACAATCATGCGTCCCAAGTCACGGTGTCTCATCAAGGAGACGTGGATAATAGGAACATAGGCAATTTAGTAGGCAGTTAAAGTCGGACAGGCAAAACAAATTGAAAGTTTGACTTTTCTCAATCCTGATCTCACATGATTACTTCGGAATTTAAAAAGATTGAAGAACATAAAAAATTCATAGATTGTCTGATTGATACGTTCCAATACGTCATGTTCAAGTTCAACATGATTATAAGAATCTATCACATCATTTATTAATGAGTTAATATTATCAAAAATTTCAAACTAATATGTTTATATCATATTTACCCTAAATTATTTTTTATGACACAAAAATTCTCAAATCGGTACACTGTGCTATGTATATCCCAAACTAATTTTCCTGTCACAACAAAATTTAAGTCACTTCTACGGAACCCAAAATGCAAACATTTGCAACATAATGTCAATCAATACAAAAGGTCAATAAGAATCGAGAACACCACTATTAAAAGTACAATGAGTAGTGTCAAATTCAATCTCTTCTTTAATTAATCAATTATTTTCTTTATTATATTTTGAATATTTGGCTATGAAGTTTCACGAATGCCATTTGTTAAAAGAATCATCTTAATGAATTGATTCAATTGAAGAATAGTGTGGCTTCTATTTTGAGTCGGGAACTTTTTATTCTGTTATCATGTGAGATTTTATGAGATCACTGTCAATAATTAAAAAAAACTTAAACTATTAAATAAAATCGTACTATAATATTTATATATTTAAACATACATATCAAATAAATGTGGAAGATGCACATATTTGTGCTCCTACTATTGGCCCTAGAAAGATATGCAACTGCAGTGTATCAACTATAAATTTTAAACGAGGAAGATAAATACACTTATTACTTGATCAATCCCTTGGTTTTGCTAGGATTATAGTAATTATTTGCAAATGAAATTGTTAAAAAAGAAAAGAAAGAATCTAACTCGCTATTTCGACACTTGGAACGCTTCATTTATTGGACGAGAAAAATTGGTGCTGTTGGCGGACGTAATAATGTTGCCCTTTTTCTGTAATTAAAATTATCAATGACTGTTCGTTCATTTCTTTATTAATTACTCTCATTTCTTTTTTGGGTGGGCGGGACAATGATTGGTTGGTCTCGGTCGTGCTGTTCATGCCGTTCCTGTCACTGTTCGTTCATTTCTTTATTATTTACTATCATTTCCTTTTTGGGTGGGCCGGACAATTATTGGTTGGTCTTGGTGGCGCGGTCGTGCTGTTCGTGCCTTTCCTGTCACTGTTCGTTCATTTCTTTATTATTTACTATAATTTCTTTTTTGGGTCGACGGGACAATGATTGGTTGGTCTTCGTGGTGCGGCTGTGCTGTTCCTGTTCATGTAAGGAGTGGGTAAAATTCTACGGCCCATTTCAAGTATTTTTTTTATTTGGATTAATGTCCTAAAAGATTTCAAATGGATAGATTCACAACAAATTTACTCCAAATTAATTTTTTAATCACCAAAAATCCTAAATTGGTATATCTTTGATAAATTTATCCTAAATTAATATAATTATGATAAATTTATCCTATGTTAGTTTCTGTCAAATTTTACTATTAAATTACTAAATTAAATGACACATGACAGTTGATTGATGTACCTATTTGATATTTTAATTTCTATTTTTCATAGTTATACAATTTTTGTAATTTTTTATGATATTAATCCAATTTAACGAATGGTATATTTGTTACAAATATACAACTTTAGAGTTTTTTATGGTTGAATAAATTAGTTTAAGGTAAATTTATCACAAGCATACTAGTTTGAAAATTTTTATGATCAGTTAGGGTAAATTTGTTATATGTGTACTAATTTGGGATTTTTCATGTTCAAAAAATTAGTTTTTGGTAAATATGTTATATGTATACCAGTTTAAATTTTTTGAGGATATTAACCATATTTATTTAAAGAAAATGTGACTAGTAATTTATTTTTCAGGTAATTAATTAGCAAGTCATCAACCCTGTACTAAAATTATTGATTTTGTATAAATTAATAATTTTTTAATTTTTATAAGTGTGATCCGTAATTTGCCAACAATTTAATGGATTTACCAAAGTAAAAATTAATCAATAGTGAACCAACTTCTAAATTTTACAAGTATGGCTAATAAATTTCTCGCACTATAGTAAATTTGCAAATGTTAAATTAAATAGTAAGATAGAAATATCTGTCAAATTTCTCAAGTGTCCTTAGAATGTTAACAGCATTTTAATAAATTTACGAACGTCAAACATAGTTTTGTTGAAGTGGCTAAATTTGTAATTTTACAGTAAAGGAATGGTGTCTCTGGTCTTTTTATGGCAGCGTTGGGACTTAAAAGAAGTCCTAGAAAAAAATTGACGATCACGGCCAAATATATAAGAAGAGAGAAGCGGGACCGAAGAAGAGAGAAAACATTGATTGAAAGGAGGCGGAGAAGAAATCCGGAAGAAAAACACGGAAAAGAGAAGTTTGTGGAAGTGACTTTTGTGCTCGAAATTTGTTAAATATTATTAGTTGCTGAATGCATTTTTACTAAGTAGTTTTTGTGGAAGTATTTTGATTAAAACGGTTGTCCAAATTGAGCTCAAACTGTTTTTGACTATTCTTTTCCACATACATTCAGAGAAATATATTAGGTACCCTAAGTGTGCCACATAATTTTTGCTCTAAACCATTCAGAGCATGATACTTGTTCGTGTCAGGTCCATGTCGTCCCACTCTCTCTTCCATTGTCCCTGGCCCACCTTTCTACAAACGCTTTGACACTCTCTCTTCTCTGCTCTCCACTGTAGACCGTCTCTCTCCTCTCTATCTCTCTCCCCGTTCTTTATTCCAATGCAGGGAGAACAAAATTGCAGAGTTCGGAGGAAACCATAAAGGTTGAGCCCCTCCACCTCTGCTGGTTGCTTCCATTGCCCCCCACCCTGACACCAACGCCGCCGATGCTCCTCCGCCTCCTTCTCGTGATGTCTGCTCTGCCCTCTCTCTCCCCTCTCCCTGAAGTCATGCTTCTCTTCCAACAAAACGAGACGCCGACGGCGCTCCACCTCCACCTCCATTGGATGCCTCCTTCACCCTCGACTCCAACACCAACGCCAACGCAACCTCCGCCTCCTCTCTTTAACCCGACTTTGATGCTGACACCCCTCTGCCTCCCTCTCATGACCTCTAGTCCGCTTTCTCTCTCTCTTTCATCCTCAAAGTTGTGCCTCTCTTCCAGCAAATCGTGACATTGACGCCCCTCCGCTCCTCTGTCGCCCTCGACGCCAATGCCCCTCCATCGGTTGCCTCCATTGCCCTCTACTCAGACACTAACACCTCTGCCTCTGCCTTCGCCTTCGCTTATGCACTCGACGCTGACGCTAACACCGATGCCCCTTCGCCTCTCTCTCGTGACCTCCACTCTACTCTCTCCCTCTTTCCCCTACGAAGCATCCTCACAGGCCAACCCTGATGCCGATGAACCCTTGCTCATGTTTTGGCCTCCCTCTCTGCAAAGACTCTACCCGCTCTTTCTCTCTTTCCTCCACAAAGCGCCTCCTACTCCTGAATGTCAACGCCACTGACGCCGTCGCCTCCCGCCATCACCTTCCCAAGCCCCATAGATAGAGAGGAGAGAGACGGTTTGCAATTTTGTTCTTCGCAATTTTGTTCTCTCCGCAACAAAACAGAGAACAAGGAGAGAGATATAGAGGAAAGATAGGAGAGAGACGGTCTGCAGCGGAGAGTAAAGGAGAGAGAGCGTCAAAGGGTTTGCAGACAGGTGGGCCAAGGACTATGGAAGAGAGAGTGGGACGACGTGTGAACCTAACACAGACTGGTGCCATGCTCCAAATGGTTCAAAGAAAAATTGCATGGCACTCTTAGGTTATATTTGGTCGTCCAAATTTCTAATCAGGATAAAATTTGATAGGATAGAATATGAAATCTTGAGATTTTTTGATATCTTGCCCATTATTTGGTGAAGCACAATATTAAGGTCGGATATATTCACATCATATATATAAATATATATTTATATTTATATAAATGTCATATCATTTATTTTATTTTATTTTATTTTTCCTCTTTTTTGTAACATTTCTTTATTATTTTTTCCCCTCTCATCATTCTTTAAGAAAATTTTATCAAATAGTAAATCGTACTAACATACCTAAAATACAAAAATACCTAAAATATACAATAAATATAAATATTTAATTTATAGATTAAATGTTTATTATAAGATAGAACTAAAGTTGAATATATCAATTAAAATAATATTAATTAAAAATAAATTTCTTTTTTTTATTTTTAATCTCTTAAATTATAATTCAAATATTATTTATATTGAAATATAATTTCAATTTTGTTAATTTAATAAGTTTGTTATTCGAGAAAAATAACTTTCCTATTATGAACATTAAAAATCCCATCCACTTTTGTCCCACCTCTCCCATAGATAATTTTATCCTGCTTCTATCCCCATTATATCCGACATTATCATGTCATGAAGGACTACCAAATGTAGAATATGATAAATCATATCATATCCCGAATTTTATTTTGACTGTCAAGCACAGCCTTGGGGTACCTAATATTTTCTCTATATATTCATGGTCTTGAAGATTTTGATTGGATGGGGTTCAAAATGTCCTCAGAAAAGCACGTCGCCGTCCTTGTTTTTCCATTCACTTGTCACCCTCTGCCTCTCGCCAGCCTCATCCGTAAGTTAGCGGAAACTGTCACGAACGTCCATTTCTCTTTCTTAAGCACGGCCATGTCCAACCGCGATCTCTTCCCCCTTCATCGAGAGCTGAGCTGCCGCCCAACTTCGTGGTCTATGACATCAACAATGAAGTGCCAGCCGGTCATCACGGAGCAACGACGGATGAACTGATAGAGCAAATGAATATGTTCCAAAAACAAGCTCCAAAGAGTTTTCGAGCTGCCATCGATGCCGCGGAGCGAGATGCAAAGAAGAAGGTGAGTTGTCTATTTAGTGATGCTTTCTTACTTCCCGCAGGCGAAATGGCCGAGCAGATGCACGTTCCGTGGGTGACGTTCTGGATCCCGTCTCCGTGCTTTCTGTCCGCTTACATCCACACCGAGGTCCTTCGTCAGCTGTGCCTTAGAAACTCCCGCGCTGGCATGGCGGTGGCAGAGGCCGACGATGAGGCCCTGGAAATGGTTCCGGCGTTATCATTGTTTCGCATTTCAGATATCCCAGACAATATTCTACAAGACCCGACTACTTCGCCAGTGTCAAACTTTGTCCACCGGTTGGCGCGCATGCTGCAATGTGCCACGGCCGTCATCATGAACTCCTACGTGGAAGCGATCCCGGCACCTCTAATAGCAGACCTCAAGTCCAAGTTCAAGATGCTCCTCCATGTAGGGTGCCCCACGGTGTCTTTCTCACCGCTACCGGTGATAACAAGCTCAGACTCAGACCCTACCGGTTGCTTAACGTGGCTAGACACCAAAGACCATCGGACCGTGGCATATGTGTGCTTTGGGACGGTAGCTGTACTGTCACCTACTGAGCTATCCGCTCTTGCCGAGGCCCTCGAATCCACCGGGACCCCATTCCTATGGTCTATCCAGGAGCACATGATGGTCCACTTGCCCGAAGGGTTCTTGGAGAGGACGGGGCAGCATGGGAAGATAGTGTCGTGGGCCCCACAGAGCCGGGTGTTGAGCCACCCAGCGTGCGGGGTGCATGTGACACACTGTGGGTACAACTCGGTGTTTGAGAGCGTGGCGGGGGGCGTGCCGATGATATGCAGGCCGTTTTGGACGGACAACGTGATGAACGGAAGGTTGGTGAAGGAATGGTGGAAAATTGGAGTGAGAGTGGAGGGAGGGACCATTACAAAGAGTGGGATGGTGAAGGCATTGGACGTGGTGTTGAGAAGTGAGGACGGGAAGGAGATGAGGAAGAAGGCTGGTGAGCTTAGAGAAAGATTGGTGGATGCTTCCGGACCTGGAGGAAGTGTTCAAGCTGATTTCATGACTCTTGTGGAGTTGATTTCTACTTAATGACATGTTTCATTTCTATTTCGCTTTGTATGCTTTGTGGGGATGTGTGATCCTTTGTTGGAGACGCCGGTCTGCATAAAGGATGTTTGTTTTACTTTGTGGAAGGTTTAAATTGATCTTTTGATATGATAGCTAGCCAAGTTGATTTCTTTGGAATTTTTTTCTTCCATGGTCGGGTAAGTGAGAAAGATGGGTTTTGTGCCTTTAAAAAATACTTCTTTTTCGGCAATTGGTTCATGTTACTGCCAAATAATCTTCGCCCTTTTAATTGAGACTATGATTGTACAAATAAATATCATTGGCTTAAGTCAATACTTGATGGACGTTTAGCAATTTAAACATGTCATGAAAAAGAGAACCAACAGAAAGAATATTTTCATTGATTGTATTGAAAGTGTAATCTAGTTGAGAAGTGTATTGGTGTTATAGTTTTTGCTTTGGCGTATGATAATGAGATCTATCTATTTGGGTATAAGCATGACCTCCTTCAGGAAGAAGTACTTGAGTATAAGCGGCACAAACTATTGTAATTCCTAAGATTGCTGATGAAATCCAACCAGTGGACTACTAGTTTCGATGAATTGATGTAAACTTACATCAAGCCAAACCACTATAAAACTCTGTGTACATCATTCTATAAGTCTCTACTTAGGTGTTTGATAGTGAGATCTATCTATTTGCGTATATAAGCGGCACAAACTATTGTAATTCCTAAGATTGCTAATGAAATCCAACCAGTAGGCTACTAGTCTTGATGAATGGATGTAAACCTACATCAAGCCAAACCACTATAAAACTCTGCATACAACATTTTATAAGTCTCTGCTCTTATCTATTATTATCTAATAGAAGTGCTCTGCACTGGGTATAATCACATGTTCTTGCTTATATTAACTTAATTCTTTTTACATTAAGTTATTCTGCTTACATCAGACTTGGCTTTTACAATTTCATAAGTTAGTGAAGTTTTCTTAAAATCACCAATTCACCCTCCTCTCGACGATATTGTTAGCCATCACAATATCTACATGAATTTTAATTTAAAAACTATTGACAGGTGACATGAATTTAAATCCAATCTGGCTCTTTTTTTGTTTTTTTTTTTTATGACCCAGGGAACCCGCGCATTGTACCAACACGGACAGCCCGACAGGCCCGAGGTAACGGGGGGTAAACCCTGGGGCGACGCTAGCGGAAGACCCACCACCCTGACGTCACACTTAAGATCCTGTGTTGCTAGTGGGATTCGAACTCCTCTCCTCTCACAAAGGATCATGGGAACACTTATTTAACTGGGCCACCGCATGCGGTGGTAATCCAATCTGGCTCATTTGTTTTGCAAAAAATGAATAATTTTGGAAAAATAATTTCCTAAAAATGATTACTTGCATCTTTTGAAATAATTAGTCCATAAAAATGTTTTCATTAATGACAACAGTTTATGTCTAAACATTTTCATGGAAAATAAAAAAGAATTGTTTATCCATTTTTGTAAGGATATAAGGATAATTTTAGAGAAATGTTTTCCAAATCATTCATTCTTAATCAAACAAATGCACCTTAGATGTAAACAAATCTTAATGATGGACAAAGAATTATGAACTAATCTAACATGACATGCGATTTGATTTATATGTCCTAAATTAACATGCATTTGAGAACTAAAATGAAATCCAAGTGACATGTGTGCTCTGTTAATTAAATTGGATTGAATGCAACCTATATGACATTCTAATGACATGAAATATGGTTAATCATGAATTAATCCAATTATTCAACTATGTGAGATTACTTTTTATTTGTGTGTTTTCTTTTTATAGAAATTAAACTGTATGCAATGCATGAGATGCAATTATGACATGACCCTAGAGCATATGACTACTGAGTAACATGTAAATGGAATTTATGAAACTAATTAATTTTAGATGAGATATAATGCAATATTTCTTAGATCTTTTTTGGAAACTAAAATAGGAAACTGCATAAATCTAGATATGACCTAAATTAAACTAGGAAATTGCTGTCTCCATCCAATTGCCTTGGTGTCATAGGGTGCAGACCCGCCATCCCCTATGGCATCATAGAGTAACTGAACTACACCATCACTGGGAGTGTTTCCTTGAAACCTTATACCATAGATATAGCATTAATCTCCCAATTTCTCACTTAGATTATCTCTCAAAAATTGAAACAAACACACTTGAGCTACTCGCCAGAGAATTGTTGTGCATAACATGTCCCAAAATAAAGAATCAAAGATAAGGAAATTATATCTAATCACTCAAACTTTTTTTTTTTGGTCACTTTATTCACCGAGCCTTAACCAAGGCAAAATCTGACACTTGGAGACACTCTGTAATGGTTTTTGGTAAGTTTGGTAAGTTGACGTTTCTTAGTCAACTTTCCTCGAGGAAGTTGCATTAGTTATTAAAAAAAAAAAAAAACACTTGACGGCGGTTCGTAAATCGTACTCTACTAACAACATGATATGATTAATATATATTGACTAAATTATGTACTATTAATTATCACATTCCGCTAGTCGCGGATCTTTTGCTCTTCAGGCATTAAAAAAATATGAACATGGAGGTGACCTTTTTTTTTTTTTTTTTTTTGAACTAACATGGAGGTAACATGGAGGTGACTTGACAATGTCTATTTTGCGAGGGACCAGGAAAGGAAGAAAATTATACGAGCTTGGAGATTTCTCGGTGATCATTACCTACCATATTTTTTCTCTTTTCAAGTAAACTATAGAGTTTTTTACATTATATAACGTTAGTAATCATTTAGTTTCATTTTTCAGAGTGAGGGGTTAGTCAAATCTTTTGACTCAACGAACCCCGATGAATAGGATAAGCAAATTCCCCGGTCCAAATACATCAAGTAATGTGCGCCTATGGATGCATTATGGAGAATGATGATCTTTTCATATTCATAGAAAAGAAGACTCCATAGGCTAATTCATTGTATTTACTAACGAGTATTCAAATAAGTAGATCATACATTGAACAAGTCAAAATCAATGGAATCTCGCAATCTCTATATTTGTATGTTAGAGATACTCAAGGACATAAGGACAATCCCCTAATTATTTTTATCAAGATATATTGAAATATTAATGATAATCAATTATCATAAATCAAAAAATTAAAATGCTCTAGTTCCTTCATTATGGAACTCTAGGGTTTTCTCTTTTCACTTTAACTTTTACACAGCTTTTTGTTTCAATCTCCATGGGGGAGGGTTTGAGCTAGATCTCTCCTACCCCTCCCTTTTTCCTTTTTCTTGGGCTAAGTTGGTTCTCTATTCTTTTTTCTTGCTTTTTTTCTCATTTGTGGAATTTTTCTCTTTTGATTTAGTCTAGATTAGGAGCTTTTCCCCCATTTCGAGAGGTTTCTATCCCAATCTAACCTAAATTTTGGGATTTTTGCGTTTATGATTTTGGGATTTCGCTTTTCTCAAATTTCATTAGTATACAAGTGCAATTTCAAAGAAAATTAGAGGAGTTCTGTAAATATTTAGCTCTCACAAATGTCAAATCTTTCCTCATTCAACGTTGTTTCTCTAAACGGTGATGTTGTTGGGAACAATGAATCTAGGCATGCACCACCGAAAGGTAAAACTGTCACAATAAATGGGGATCTCGGTATATGCTCATCACTGAAGACAAATTCGGTAATTGGCCACCGATTTTAGTTTGAAGAAATCATAAATCTGCTCTTTGAATGTGACTCTTAACCTCGTTTGGATGACTCCTTCAGTTATCAAGAGATGCTTTTGTTTTGAATTTGTCTGAAGTTTACCTTGGTTTTCAATTGGATGGCGATATTTTTCTCTTGTATTTCTATAGAAATGAATGAACTATTACTATGACAAAAAAAAAAAATACATAAATCAAAGACATGCCAAATCAAGGAAAATATGAAGAATCCTCTAATTATCTTTAATGTTGTGTATGAAAATTTGTTTCTCTGTTGGAGAAAATCAATCCGTTTGGGTGGTATGCCAAAAGAGGTTTTGACGATGAATCAATGAGGCGCCAAGGTGATCCGACTTCGAGCGAATGAAAAGCAATGAAGATCATTCCATTGTTTCATACTCAAGCACAAACCGATCAAATGGGGCTTGGATGGAACGTGAATCCTCCATCGAACTAAGTGTAAGGATATGTTAATTGACTGGAACTGCAATAATCTGGAATCGCAGCACATCGAAATGAAAATTTATGATAGGAACTAAAAATTACGCGGAAGTGAAATGCGAAGGAAATGAAAAGTTTGAGTCTTGGTCGAAGCGTGCGTGTCCCGGTTCAATCCCGTGGCCTTCCTGTACGTGCGGGGTAAGTTACTCATATTTAATTGAAATTCGGCTCAATTTTCCGTGTAACTCCTCCCACCACCTTGCGTCCAGTCTTTCATTACACGCCTCTGTCAGATCACACATGGCCATGCCCATATTCCACTTCTTGATATTGCCGACCTTTGCATTTAAAACTTCGGCAAATCTAGCATCACTTTCTTAACAAGACAAAAAGCGAGTATTCTGCAGGGAAAGAGACACGGAGAGGGAATCGTGGGAATCTCGAACCAACTGGATGCCTTGGTGGCATATCCACTATTGAGATGGCGAAAGTCAAACCTAGTCTAACCATGGTCAAATTAGCTGTTCAGGGATAAATTTGTCTGTATAGATATAGGAGCATAGCATTGGTTTTGCTTCCATTAAATACAAACAATCCTATTTTGACTAACGCTTTCCCTAGTTAAAATGGATTTCCTCATTGTTTGAGAAGAAAAAAGTAATTCCACATGATTTTATCCGAAACTTGACAAATGTTATTGTTTTATTAAATCACACTAGAAGATTAGTGATGCATCATAAGGGACTAAATCACCATTGGATTCATCCTCAAAGAAGAAGACAGAATAAATGTGGGGCAAATCGTAATAGGATTCAAACTCTCTCTTTTTCCCGCTTTATTCACCGGTGTTAATGACTTTGCTTATGGAATCAATTTGTACTCAAAACCCAGACAAAATATGACACCTGGAGACACTCTGTAATGATGTTTTTGGTAAGTTGAAGTTTCTTACTCAACGGTCCTCAAGGAATTTTCATTAGTTATTCTGTTTTTATACTTGAAGGCGGTTCGTAAATCGTATTCTACTAATGGCGGTTCATAAATCATGCTCTTCTAAGAACATGATATCATTAATACATATAGAATGAACAAAGTACATTTAAATATCACATACCACTATCATTGATTTTTTTATCATACTTGAATTAAAAAAAAAAATGAACATGACGGCAACTTGACAACTTTTATTTTGCCAAAGTGAAAAAAAAATTATACGAGCTTAGAGAATACTCGTTATCTTTAACTAGCCATTTCTTCTTTTCAAGTAAACTATGGCACTGTAACATCTTATCACGTCAATAATCTTTTTCGGCTCTTAATTTCCTTAAGGTTCTTGATTGTGCCTTTCTCTAGTTCAGTGAAATGGTTAGGGTAAATATTAGGACCCCAATGATCACACAGGACCATGGCATGGTCACTTAATGGACAAAGAACCTGAGTAAATTATAATTGGATAAAACCCACATCAACACTTAGATAACAAACCAATCAATTTAGGGTATCAGAAGGGCAATAGTTGAAATAACTAATGTAATCAAGTCCACATATTTAGATTCTCTAATTGATTAGGAAGCGGGCTATTCTCTCATATTTCAATTGGTTGCTAGTTTGAGTCCAACAAGCTAATGGCGACTGATTCACATAGAATTGTTGAAGGTTAATACAATTAAATTGAAAATACCAATGCTGCGCAAGATAATAATTTGGAAAAACTCACGCCAATCAACAACTGTTAGTCCACCTTTAACATTGCCTCTAACCCCATATCTTCGGACTACTTCGGAAGGGCTCTGATAGTACTTATTTAACTAATGTTTTCCAAAAGTACTCACTCATAATTTCCCCTATATTTTAAGTGCAGCTACATAATTAGATCATTTTCGACATTGTTTTGCTCCAAGTTTGTTTTGTCTTCTTCGTTGCAAGACGATGGTAACTGCATTATAATTTTTCTTTTTTAATTTTTAAAACAACCAAACATACTAGTCAACGCAATCCTATTTTTAGATATGCCGCAAGATAAATAAAATAACTGACTAATAGGACTTTCTTAGTGAATATAGATCAGAAGCGCATAACAAGCACCGTGTACATTAGATTGGGCAGATGATGCCTGCTAAAATTTTTTTTTTTTTTTTTTTTGAACGGAAACTACAATTAATTTATAGAAACATTACAACCAGCGTCCATTACATCCGAAATAAGTAGATCTAATAAGATAGGAGGGGGATAGGTGAGCCAAGACAAAGGTAAATACCCGCCCAACTGGGCCTTTGCAGCCCAATCCGCGACCAAGTTGGCCGTACGAGGGACAAACCTAATATGCAGTCGAGAGAAACAGGGGAGAAGAGCAGCCGCTTCATCAAACAAGGACCGAACCTCCCATGGAGTCTGCCGAGGATCTGCGACTGCTTCGACCATCGCAAGGTAGTCCGATTCCAAAATCAACAGATCGTTGGATTTGCCGAGTTGCCGAAGATGGTGCAGCGCCGAAAGGAGGCTAGAAACTTCAGCCTGCAAAGCTGAGGCAGCAGTAGCTCGAGAGGTATATCCATCCACCATTTCGCCCATATGATTTCTACAAATGTAAGCTATTGCTCCTTTGGTATCAGCAGCCTAAAAAGCCCCATCAATATTGACTTTCAGTACACCTAGATCAGGGGGTCGCCATAGAGAAGATGGAGCAGAAAGGTTGATTCCGAGGTTTGATGCCGTAGAGGAGGTAAGTTGGTTTATCTATGCTGATCAGGACTGCGCTAGTGCAGATTCGACCACAAAGGATGGATCGGGCTTCTGATGAGTAAAGATGAACCTGTTTCGCGCCTTTTGATGTTTCCCAGAGAAGTGCGACGACAACATCCATACCAGGTAACAGCTGTTTATTTCAAAATCTAGCTACAAGCCAATCTGTCATGTGTTGTGCATCTGTTTGAAGAATACTGATAGCAATCTTAGGGTGAGACCAAACTGCTTTAGTCTAGGGGCATAGGAGAAATAGATGCTCGATCGATTCAAGAACTTCCTGAGAACATAATATACATGTGGGATCTGAACTGATATGTCTGTTAAAAAGATTGGCTTTGGTTGGGAGAGCATTATGACAAACGGACCAAAGGAAGAGTCGGAGTTTAGGGACAGTTTTAAGATTCCATAAGCTCTTCCAAATAGGTTCAGATGGCTAAATGGAAGATGATAAACTATGATATGCACTCTTAACACTTGACATCGACCCGAGGAGTAGCTGTCCAAATTAACTTATCTTCAGTGCAAGTAGAACTAAGTGGAATATTAAGAATTTCTTTGGAAACTTGTTCTTCAAATAACTGATTAATAAGAGGACCATTCCACTGATTCAGACTCCGCAACATCAAGTCTGCCACCGGTCGTGGCTCATTACTAGTTGCAGGTCCACCGAGAATTCCCATAGGTAGCCATTGATCTTCACGAATAATGATCTTTGTGCCATCCCCCATAGACCATTGTAGCTTTGGTAAAATGGAATCCCTCCCTAATAATAAGCTCTGCCATCCCCAGGAAGCGCGGTTACCTTTTGCTGCACTCCAAAAGTCTTGTGAGTGGAAATAAAGACCTTTGAAAAGCTTACTCCATAAGGATAAAGGAGATTTGATTAGTCTCTAGGCCTATTTACCAAGCATCGCTTTATTAAAAGCTATTAGGTCTCGGAATCCTAGACCACCTTGCTCCTTTTTGATCTTTAGGGACTCCCAATTTCTCCAATGAATACCCTTCTTTGTGTTGTCAGATTGCCACCAGAATCTCGTTATTTTTTGTTCAATGGATCGACACAGAGATATAGGAATTTTAAAAATGGACATAGCGTACTAAGGAATAGATTGGATGACACTCTTTATAAGGACTTCTTTTCCACCTTTCGATATCATTTTTTCCTTCCATCCATCTAATTTGGAATTAACTCTTCCCAAAATCCATGAAAACATATCTCTCTTAGACCGACCCCAATCTGACGAAATGCCTAGGTATTTTCCAGTCTTATGAAGCACAGGGATTCTAAATTGGTGTGCTAGATTGTCCTGAAGTGTGGAAGGACAAGATTTACTGAAAAAAATGCCTGATTTATTTCGATTGACTTCCTGACCGGTAGCTAAACAATATTGATTCAAAATGTTAGCTAGATTTTGACATTCCATGGTTGTCCCATCTAAGAAAAAGATAGCATCATCTGCGAAAAGTAAATGGGATAGAGTAGGACACAACCTATTCAATTGGATTCCCTTGAGATTACCCATTTCAATGGCTTGAGATATTAAGGTTGACAACAGATTCGCCATTAATATGAACAGATAAGGGGAAAGTGGATCACCTTGTCGAATGCCTCATGTAGGTTGAAAATAGTCAAGTTGATCTCCATTGAACTTGATAGATATAGAGACTGTCGTAATACACTCCATCACCCACTTCATCCAAACTGGATGGAAACCTAATTTGAGAAAATAATCGTTCAAGAAGTCCCATTTCACTCTGTCGTAAGTTTTTTGCATGTCCATTTTTAAAATTGCCTGAAAATGTTTCTTTCTATTCTGGGTCTTCAGTTGGTGTAGCACCTCCTAAACAATCAAGATATTGTCCTGGATCTGGTGGCCACTCACAAAGGCGCTTTGTTCAGTAGAAATCAGGTCAGGTAGGAGGGGTTTAAGTCTGTTAGCCAAGACTTTGGAGATGATTTTGGAAGCATAGTTACATAAACTTATGGGACATAATTGGTGTAGGCTTTCCGAGTTGGGAACTTTGGGGATCAAAGAGATAGTGGTCCTGTTTAAATCAACTGGCATAACTCTTGTTTTAAAGAACTCCTAAACAAAAAGAATAAGGTCATCCTTAAGTATATCCCAATGAGTTTGGTAGAAGATACCATTTAATCCATCAGGGCTTGGTGCTTGATTTTTACCCAACTAAAAAGTAGCTGTTCTGATCTCTGCTAATGTGATCTCTGCAACTAAGCTATCATTCATTGCAGGAGTAACGACACTTGAACATTGGTTCATAATAGGGCCATAGTCTCGGTGTCCTGCTGACCTGTAGAGATTTGAATAGAAAGCCATAGTCATATCCTTGAGAACCTGCTCATCTCTTACCCATTCTTGGTTGTGATCTAGTAACATGCTGATCTTGTTCCTTTGTTGACACTGCACAGTAGTTGCATGAAAAAAACCTGCTATTTTTGTCGCCCCACTTTAGCCATTTTATTCTAGAACGCATGGCCTAATACTGCTCCTCTTGCTGCCATGCCTCTTGTAGTTGTTGCTTTAACCTGGTTGCTAAGTTTCTATCATGTGAGCCGCTATTCTGATTAGTCAAAACTTGCAATTGCTGTTGTAATTCTGCGATCTATGATTTGGTGTTTGAAAACATACTTCAACTCTATTTATTTAGAGTTAAGTTGACCATGCATAGTTTGTATGGCAGATCACGGCCAACTGTCACAGCGAAGGCCCAAGAAGTAGCTATCGTTCTACTACAGTCCTGGTGTTCAATCCAGTAGGCCTCAAAAAGGAAAGGCTTGCCTTTTCTACTTTGTTTAACTTCTGTGCTTAGCAGCAGGGGACTATGGTCAGAGCCCACAGCAGGTAATGCCAAAACCTCTGCTTTAGGGAAAATTAATCTCCAATTCAGATCACACAACACTCTATCTAACCTTTCTTTTACCAGTTTATTGCCTTGACGGTTGTTCATCCAGGTAAAAGCGCAACCTTTACTCTCAAGATCCATGAGTGCACAGTCATGTAATACTTCTCTGAATGAATGTATGCGGTGAGAGTCTGCAGCTCGTTTCCCCATTTTCTCCCATTGATTAATAATCTCATTGAAATCTCCAGCACAAACCCAAGGTAGAGAGTTGATGGATGCAATTTGGCGAAGAGCATTCCAGAACAATTGTTGAGATTGGAACGACACTGGTGCGTGTAAGCAAGTGAGCTTCATCATAATACCTTTCCTAGAATCTGTACATATAGTATCCAAAATGTGTTGATTAGAGTCTTCTACATATAGGGAAATATGAGACTGCCAGAACGTAGCCAGTCCTCCAACAAGTCCTATAGGATTAATGAAGTGAGAATTTGGGAATTTCAGACGACGCTGAAGACGAATTAGAACAGCCCCTGTGTTCTTCATCTCCATCAAAAAAACTAGGTCAGGCTTCTCTTTGACCACAAGGGCCTTCAGGGCTTGAATTGTCAGGGGAGAGCCCAGTCCCTGACAGTTCCAACTGAGTAGCTTCATTTTGCAGTCAGTGGCTTTTGAGGGAAAGCCACCTCAACCCACTTACCAGCATCTTCAGCTGAAATAACAGGAGTTTCCAGTAGTAAATTTTCATCAATATCTTCAAGTAGAGGAATGCGAGAGTCATGGGAACTTTGTCTTTTAAATTTCTTTGAAATCCCTGCTTTGGTTGATAATCTAGTATACTTCTGTTTCTTTTTCGATGCATCCCCAACGATCAGGTTCTGAATGCCTTGTTGATGGACAGGTGAGGGAGGAAGTGCTACCTTTATGGAAGACATCGAGGAAGTGCTTACTGGAAGGATTGGAGGAAACAGAGCAGCCGTATTAGATTGAAGTGACGTTCTGTGATGGTGCTGATCATCGGTATCCCTATCATTAATAGTTAGTGGAAGTTCAGTGACTCCTTTCATCTGTTGTGTCGCAGGTATAATAGCACTAGTCGAGGGAGACGCAGATTATTGCCCTTCAGGACAGAGATGTAGGTTAGGCTGTTGATGTGTAGAGGAGTAAGAGTAGGACTTATCTGTTTGTATTTGATGTTTCACTGATATAACTTCTATAGGAGGTAAAGCCGGGAGTTTATTGGTCACTGTAGGAGGAGTTTCAGGAATCACTTCTTCAGTGTCTTCAGAATCAGTATTTATCCCGTAAAAGATAATCCAATAAGGACTGTGTTCCTTGACCTCTGCTCTTAACCACTATCCAAATGCCATTTTCTCTTTGCCTGTCATTTTCGCTTCAGTAAATGGAATTTCTTGACAATAAGAAGCATAGTGTCCGAGTCGGCCATAGGAATAACAAAAATGAGAGAGTCTCTCATAACAGAAGTCTAGCCATAAAGCCTTACCAGCTATTCGAAGTAATTGACCCGTTTTCAATGGTTGAGCTAGATCAAGTTCTATTCTGACACGCACAGCTCGGATAGTAGTGCCTTCCTTTTTATCAATTTGCACCTGAATCACTCTACCTACACTCTTAACCGCTTTACAGAGCATTTGGTCTGAACACCACTCGAGGGGTAATCCAAAAACTTGTACCCAGAATGCGTATGTAGTAAAATCATAGCAATGTAAAGGTGTATTTGGTTTCCAAGGCTTAAGAATTACTAGATGACCAGCAAAATTCCATGGACCACTCTCGAGCACTCTCTGTTTTTCACTTGCTAATTTAAAGGTTACGACAAAAAGACCAGCTTCACGTTGGGTAATTTCAACATTGTCTATCCTCCAAACTCGGCTTAGAGTACTTTGAAGAGCTTGAATATTGACAGAAGGATTTGAAAGAAGTGTACCTACTAACACATTTATGCATTCGTGCAGTCTGTTCCGTCGGAGGAGGTCCATCCTAGATGTGAATTTCATATTCGGACCACAGACGTCCCATTCTGCTACTGAGGGCAGCCAGACGCAATTCTTCACTCAGATGATGGGAATCCATAACATGATTGCAAAGGTAAGGGCTGAATTAGGTCAGAAGGGGCTCGAACATGATGAGACGATGGCAGAAAAAAACTATATAAAGAGAAGGAAAAGGGAAAGGTTTGGGCGAGAGAACATAGGATGAGTAGGGAATTGAGAATGCATGGATGGTCGCTTGTGGAAATGATGCTGAATTGGGGATTCAGACAAACAATGGTTGGAATCGGAACTTCAAAGGAGATGAAGAAGCTAAAGACTAAACGGAGAGAAGAGAGATGGGGAGCAAGCGGTCGCTAAGTTCAATCCATCGGTAATGGAGGAAATACCGGAAGGGTTAAGGATCAATAGTGAGGGTTTGAGATGAAAACTACCATTAATGGTAGAGATAAGCTCTGCATGTCAAGAGAGAGAGTTAATCACTAAAATTTTTCATTTGGTAAACACTTTCCTCGTCAAAAGATGCAATCTCTTATTTTATTTTATTTTTTATTTGGCAGTTGACTTACTACATTAGATAATGAAAGAGTAGTGGAGAGTGGTAATCAATTATTGTTTTCACTTTCAACTGCTAAACCACGATAGCCAGCGGATTCATTAAGCTATTATCATAGATTTTCAGGTAAATTAGGTGGAGAGACCAAAAGAAATATCTCTCCTTTAAGGAATACTACCGACTATAGATATACTGCTCCTTGTTCTTTACTCTCTTTTTTTTGTCATGCTCCGATCCTCCAAACACATGTCCATCCCTCGGTGGTCGATTAAGTTGCAACGTCCTAGGAAGCGTCGCCGACCCATTTATTTTTATGCATATGTGGAAGCGAATAAATAAATCCCCAAACAGCAGAAAGATGGAATAGAAAAGTAGGACTACAAATTTTTCAAACCACAACAAACTTATATACATATTAGACTAAGTCATATTATACAATACTAGCCGATATATACAAGTCTACAAAAAGGGTAGAGGGGTACAAATCCTCTAAGCATTCAAGTCTTCAACTGAATACTCTAGTGACCCTAGGTCCAAAAGACTCAGGTCTACCATTGAACCACCAGGAGGGTTAGTCATGCCCTTGCCAAAAGCGATCTCTAGCACTAACCTAGGAATCTCAGACTCTGGAATGGGGCCTTCTCCAGGTCCATTTCGCCCGTAATGATACCACGATCTAAATTGATGGGGTACATTATGGGATAGACCCGCATCAACCCAGACAATGGATCTCATGAGTTTGTAAACCTAGGCTACTTGGCTCCCAGGGAGGGGAATCTAAGAGTGTTGTTCGGTAACCTTCTTCGGTTGGCCAAAAGTTCAGGAGGTACAACCATCTAAGGACCTGTAAATGTTATCCCACAATGGGGTGAGACGACATCCCAGCAAATTCACCCCCTAAACTCCAACTAGGAAGGAAATACAATTAAAAGCTACTTATGCACATAAGAGATAGGTGACTTACCTTTATCTCAGTCCCTTCCTGCAAGTCAATACGATTCATATATTCAACGAATCACTTCAATTCGAATCAAATCATCAGATCAAATCAAGTCATTGATCAATCGATCCAATCGATTCCATACCATCAATTTCACCTCTCAGTCCACCCATTCAATACTATCTATCAAATTCGATCACATCAATTACTGCTCACTCTAAACTAAAAATATTTAGTATAGCTCACCAGAAGCTAATAATTAATATAGCTCACCAAAAGCTGATAAAGGATACTATTCACCCTAAGCTAATATATCAAGGCCGGCAAGTTGATATAATATACTAATAATGCTCACCAAAACTGTGCAATACTTAATATGCTCACCAAAGCTGTGCGATACTTAATTTCTATTATACTCGATAAAATAACCATGTGTGGGTACACGGTCGGTCTTAGCCAAAATACAATAATTTCCCTTTAATAAAATCCCACTAAATATAATAGCACACAAACACATTTTTGGCATTGTAAACCGACGTCCGGTATTTTCTAATTATATACTGAAATTACTCAATTTTGGAATAAATTCCCAAAATTAC
Organism: Eucalyptus leucophloia subsp. euroa; assembly: GCA_017140325.1. Lineage (NCBI taxonomy): Eukaryota > Viridiplantae > Streptophyta > Magnoliopsida > Myrtales > Myrtaceae > Eucalyptus > Eucalyptus leucophloia. The sequence continues at coordinate 29,304,991 of CM029472.1, read as the reverse complement.
AAATATCATTCAAATAGCACAAATTAGCATCCGGATAAATAAACCAAACACACCATTGCAATCAGCACGAAATTCCGAGCACTAACTATCCCGACATAATTTTCGAAAAATAATAAATAATTAAATAATTACCAAAATTAATTAAATAAATACTAATAAATGCCAAAAATACAAACTTAGGCCAGAAAAGCCTAATTAAGTACTGAAATGGGCTCGGAAAATTTCCAAACCTATCTAGATAAATAATACGACTTATCTACTTGCTAATTAAGTCGATCTAATCACCTAACATGCATAAACGAATAATTAAATTGCTTATCCATTCTAACTAACCACATAATCCCTAATTAGCCTAAACTAATCAACCCTTAAGTATAATTAACTCTTTAAGTAGAGTTTAGTGAGTAAACTCACCAGTTTTGAAATCCGATGAGTTTACGGCGACGACAAGGCAGAGATGAGCAACAAACTCCAAAGCGGCGAAACCAAGCGACACCAGGAAAGGCTTGGAAACGGCTCTCGAAGCCCATATGACTTGCTGGGTTTTGGATTCTGGACGGTGGGCTGAGGTATCAAGCGGCTGGTTCGGCAAGATAGGATTGGCGAAGCCACTACAGCCTAGGCGGGTGACTCCGGTAGCTGGACGGCGATGGCATGGCTCCGATGGTGGCCTGAGGAGGCTCAAGATGGCAGGGAACACGAGCAGGAGGCTCGAACGTAGGTGGGATGGAGAAATGACGCGCGACAAGTAGGCAAGCTCGCAATTGGTCGTGACGGGTGAGAAACAGCGGTCCAGGGGCTTGGCAAACTGCTTGATAGCAAGGGGCTTGGGGCTCGGCTTCTCTGCAACTTTCAAAGCTTCTAGGAGTTGGAAATGGAGAAAGCAAACCGAAGAAAGGAGAAGAAAGGGACAGCCAAGTTTAGAGGGTCTCTCAAGTCACACTCCTATCCCTTTGTCCCCTTAACCAAGGCCCCACTATGGCCGGCTAGCTTCCTCAACCATTTTGCAGCTGCCAATGCTTCCTTGGCAAGCTTCCTAAGGGTCCAAAGGTTGAGGACCAAGGGGGCTACGAATTTTGAAGCATCCCTCTCCAATTTGAACCAAATCTCCTTCAATTCCTTCTTGAATTTATCCAATTTGATCCCCATAAATTCCACCATCGAGTCCTTGATCAAATTGACATTTTTCCTCACCCATAAAACCAACTTGCATCCCAAAAACGCGATGAAAAATGGTCTCCTAAATTTTCCAGTTGAAAACAGCCTTAAATTGAATTTCCGTCAAAAAGCTCGGTTTGCAAAAAAATCTTCGGAGGATGAATCAACGGTCCTAAAATAAATCATGACATAACATAAGTTTCAATTTTTGAAATTGGATTCAAATTCACGGTTAATTTCAATCTGACGCGATTTTAGCGTGACCTAACCTATTATGTAGCTTTTAGAAATTTTTGGTGCAATTGACTCGTGATCGATTTATTCCGAGTCACAATGTACATCTTCGACACATTGACGATCCTTGGTTTGTTGTGAAAATCTCGAGGTTTCAAATACAGACACAGGGTACCAAAACGACAGAGAAATTGATCTAATGCCGATCAATGAGAATTTTGTGATCTGATGGCATCACCCACGCTTAATCACATATCTCAATCCAACCGGCTTATCTCTAATCTCTTATTGATTTTTAACTGTACCGTAATGACCTTTTCAGACTAGCACAGTCAAGTAGTCAATTCCTGATCGAATTTTCAAGTCTATTGCATTAAAATCCCTTAACAGCTTTTCCAGCTAATCTCATGAGTGATTAGCTCAGAGAATAGCACTATAGGTGAGTTGATGAAATGCCCGATTTATTTAATTGAAAATATGACTGAAATTTCAAGATGTCACAACTCTTCCCCTTTTATAAAAATTTCGTCCTTTAAATTTAAACTGTTACAATTCTTTAAACAAAAATGTGGGAGTACAATCATTTCATCAAATCCTCACTTTCCCAAGTTGCTCCTTCAATGTCGTGGTGTTGTCAAACCACTTTAACCAACGAGATCATCTTGGTACACATAATATGTTCCGTCCGATCCATAATCTGAATCGAGCTTTCCACGTATGACACTTTGTCGTCCACGTCGAATTCCTCAAAATTAAGCATGTGGGTTAGGTCGGGTTCATACTTTCTTAACATCGACATTTTCAAAAAAAACATGATCACCAACTTGGAATTCCAAAGGTCTTCAACGCTTATCTGTGTAGCTTTTCTGGTGACTCTGAATGGTCTTTAATTTGCCTCTGATGACTACAACTTCTTCCACTGACTGCTGAACTAACTCTGGGCTTGTGATCTTTCTTTCCCCGGCTTCATCCCAACACACTGGTGTTCGCACGCTTTGCCATACAACGCTTCAAAAGGAGTCATCCGAATACTCGCGGTAGCTGTTGTTGTAGGCAAACTCGACAAGATGGAGTTGTTCCTCCCAGCTCCCCTTGAAATCCAACACGTAAGCTCACAGCATGTCTTCGAGGGTTTGAATCGTCCTCTCAGACTAGCCATCCGTCTGAGAATGATATGCCATGCTGTACTACAACTTTGTTCCTAAAGCATCCTGCAAACTTTTCCAAAAAGCAGCTATGAATCTCAGGTCTCGGTCTAATGTAATCGTCACCAGCACTCTATGCAGACAAACAATTTGACGCACATACAACTCGGTGTGCCTAACCAAATCAAGGTCCTTCCGTACTGCGATGAAGTGAGTTGACTTTGTTAGTCTGTCAACCACTACCCAAATGGAATCATTATCCCTCTGACTCCTCGATAGGCCTGTCACAAAGTCCATCATGATGTGCTCCCATTTCCACTTGGAAATCTTGAGAGGTTGCAAAAATCCTCCTGGCTTACAATGTTGTGCCTTCACTTATTGACACGTCAGACACTCAGTGACATGCTTGGTGATGTCTTCCTTCATACCAGACCGCCAATAGTGTTGACGCATATTCTAATACATCTTCGTACTGCCAGGATGGCTATTGTAACTGTTATGATGAGCTTCTGATAAGATCTCCTCTCTAAGCTCTACATCGTCAAGTACACATAATCGTCATCGGAATCTTAGTGTTCCATCCTTAAATATCTGGAAATCAGCCTTTCTCTTGTCGGTATCCTCTTGTAGAATCTTCTGAACATCTAGGTCTATCGATTGAAGTATTTTGATCTTGATTTGCACAGTCGGCTCAATTCTGAGGATAGCCATAAGATTTAAAAGATGGTCTATCTCAAATTTGAACACCGAATCTCGAGCTCTCTCGAGTAACATCCATTCCTTGACTATCAACTGTGTAACGGAAGACTTTCGACTCAAAGCATCTGTGACCTCATTCACTTTTCCCGGGTGATACAGAATATCACAATCATAGTCCTTCAGAAGTTCCATACAGCAATGCTGCCTCATATTCAACTCCTTCTGAGATAATAGATACTTAAGACTTTAATGGTCAATGAAAATCTGAAATCTTTCTCTACACAAATAATGTCTCCAAATCTTTAGAGCGAAAATGATTGCTGCAAGTTCCAAGTCACACGTCTGGTAATTCAACTCATGAGGTCTCAATTGGCGGGAGGCATATGCAACAATCGTACCATGTTACATTAGTACGCAACCCAATCCTCTGAACGATGCATCACTATAGATCTCGTACCTCCAGAACCAAATGGAAGGTTAGCACAAGTGCGGTAGTCAGCTTCTGCTTAAGCTCTTGGAAATTATGCTCGCACTTGTCTGTCCACACAAACTTCAAAGTCGAGTCAACGGCGACACCAACGCCAAAAATCCTTCCACGAACCTTCTATAGTAGCATGTTAAACCCAAAAAGCTTCTGACCTCTGTCACTGTAGTCGGTCTCAGCCAACTAATAACTGCTTCAATAATAGATGGGTCCACAGAGATTCCTTCACCTAAAATCACATGACCTAGGAACGCAACACTAGTCAACCAAAACTCACACTTGCTAAACTTAGCGTACAACTGATGAATCCTCAAGGTCTAAAGTACCATTCTCAAATAACTCTCATGCTCCTCAGCACTTCTCGAATATACCAGAATGTCATCGATGAACACAATCACAAACTAATCCAGGTATTCTTTAAACACTTGGTTCATCAAATTCTTAAAAATAGCTGAAGTGTTTATCAAGCCAAACGGCATTAGAGTGAATTCATAATGGCCGTATCGAGTACGAAACTCTAACTTTGGTATATCCTCCTTTCTGATCCTTAGCTGATGATACCCAGTCCTCAAGTCAATCTTTGAAAATATCAACGCTCCTTGCAGCTAGTGAAACAATTCATCGATCCTCGACAGTGGATACTTGTTCTTGATCGTCATTTAATTGAGATGACGATAGTCGATACACAGACGTAACGAACCATCTTTCTTCTTCATGAATATAACTGGTGCTCCCTAAGGTGATGCACTGGGATGTACGAATCCCTTATCCAACAATTCTTGCATCTGCACATTTAGTTCCTTTAACTTAGATAACGCCATCCAGTAAGGAGCCTTAGAGATTGGCTCTATCCCGGGTGCTAACTCAATCTCTCTCTCTCTCTCTCTCTCTCTCTCTCTCTCTCTCTAGTGGTAGGCTTGGCAATTCTTTCAGGAACATGTCTGGAAATTCTTGAACTACTGCAATATCTTCAATCTTCAGCTCCTCAACTGTCATGTCCACGATAGTTGTCAAGTAACCTTGACAACCCTCGTCTAACAAACGGGTTGCCTCAAGGGATGAGATCAAGGTAATCGAGAGTCCTCCTCAATTCCTAACAAACTCGAAACTTTCACTTTCTAACGGGTAAACTAAATCGCTTTATGATAGCAGTCCATCTTAGCTCGTTGCTTGGTGAGCCAATCCATGCCAATTATTAAATCAAAGTCATACATGGCTAGGACTAACAAGTCTGTTTTCCCCTCTCGCTCACCAATCACTAACTTGCAACTAGAACAACCTAATGCAACTAACACCTTATCCTTTAATGATGTAGATATACTAACCACTAACTCCAAAAACAAAGGACTTAATCCTATCATCTTAACATATTGCTCAGTAATAAAAGAATGAGTCGTGCCAGGGTCGAATAGAGCATAAGCAGTATGATCGTTTAGCGAAACCGTACCTATAATTACATCATGCAAGTCCTCTGCTTGATCTCTTATGATGGCACATATTATTTCTTGAGCTGGGGGTCTATTCTGTCCACCTTGCAATGCAATCTGCAGCGCTCTACCCCTTACCTGACCCATCGGCGACGACAGTGGTAATTGCTGTTGTCCCCTCAGTCTTCTAAAACAATCTCTAGCCATGAGACCATGTTGGCCACATTCAAATCAAGCACCCATTCTCTGAGGGCACAAAGTCATATCATGTTGCCTTGCACAAAAGCGACATACACCATTCTGATTTGGTGCCGGCTTACCAATCCCACCTTTCCTATTGGGTGAAACCTAGAATCCTCCTCCGGTCCTAGGCTTCTTCCCATATCAATTCCCATTTTTGTTCAAATTAAACCTCAATCCAGACGAGGTGGCTTGTTCGTTCAAACTTCTTTCTATCAACTGGGCTTGATTGTACACCTCACGGTAGTCCTTTAGATCCAGTGGCACCAGGGGATTCTTCAGCTCTAGTCAAAGGCCATTCCTGAATCTTTGAGCTTTATCTTCTGGATCCTCTATCAATCTCGGAGCATACTAAGAAAGCTCCACAAACTTGACCTCATACTGGTCAACATTCATCATCCCTTGGCAAAGGGGTTGAAATTCTTCCATCTTCTGTTCTCAGGCGCTATCCAAAAAATATTTGTCGTTGAAGGCTCTGAGGAAAGCATTCCACATTAGGACTATGCCTTTCAGAAATATTGTACCTTTGGCAACCATCCACCAGGTATTCGCGTTACCTTATAGTTGGTACACTGCTAAGATAAATTTTTCTGCCTTAGTGCACATCAGCAGTGAAAAGGCCTTCTCCAAATCCTAAATCCAAAGCAATGCAGACTCTGGATCTCAGGCACTGGTGAACCTTGGCAGGTTCAGCTTCAAAAACTGATTTACCAACTTATGGATTGGTCTCTCCCTCTCCACAGCTATGTTCCTAGCTGGAACTTTGGTAGGTGTAGCAACGGCGGCGCCCTCAGCAACAGCAAAAATGACAACAATAGCAATAGCTTGAGCGGCGACGACAGTGGAAGTAACTTGATTTTGGGCCTATTGCCCTATCAAATCTCTCATCGCTTCAAGCACTTGCATGATCCCTTCAAACCTTGGATCACCAAGAGCTGCTACCCCAGCACCAATAAGAGGTGGTGCTACTCCACTAACGCTAGCCTGAGTTGGCGCTTAACCACGACCTCCTCAAGTACCAACCCTCGTCAACATCCTACCTCGAGTTATAGGTCCTATGGTTCGCTTCCTAGGACTCCTCTGCTCTCGATCACTCATCTCGCAAGATCTTTAAAGAAGCTTGCTTTCCAATTCCATATAGAATTAGAAGCTAAGCGATCCCAAACAAACAATTTAACAAACAACTATCACAGACATGCACCAGTATGAAATAAAGGCCAATTCTACTAACTGTCCCATAAACTTATCGCACCTTATCACTCCAACTATCAACTAGCTCTGATACCACTCCGAGGGGGAGGGGGGATGTCGCGCCCCGATCCTCCAAGCGCGTGCACATCCCTTGATGGTTGTCGCAACCTAAATTTCGGGTGCATCACCTAAGTTTATGTTCACGGACTACTAAGTCTTTAAACTTAGCTCGGGTTGTCCCAAGCCCATACCAATTTGCGACTTATGTTTATGTTTTTTAACATGCAAAATGGATTTTATCTAGAAGTCGACCCTAATCAGTTTATGGTAAGTCGATTAGACACCTAAGTAAAATAACAGGAGAATTACTTTACTCCTACGAATAAGAGACTAAGGGTATAGGAACTTAGTTACACTAGATTTCTCTAATGTCTTTTCGGTACCATTTCTTTTTAATTTCAAAAATATTTTTGCAGGCAGCCTGGATTTATTTTAGCCTAAATTACTATCATGCAATGAAGTGATCACCACGAGATACTCAATCACTATTAAACAATCAAAAGACTTCCATTAAAAGAAATAAACACATAAAGCATTTTATTAACAAGCAAATTCTAATTAGATGTATCTAACATGCAAACTAATTGACATGCACTTAATATTTTTATATTTTTTATTAAAATTCGGAATTAATAAAAAAACCTAATTAAACTATCTAAAATAAATAATTTTCTGATTTATTTTAGGGGTTAATTTGACTTAAACCCTATCCTATCTTAGAAAACTATTTTTTTATGGAAAAATAAGATTATTTAAATGTGCAAACATTATCTAAAATCAATCCTAATCTATTCCAAAAATCATCTAAAATTGCAATCCTAAAAATGTAATCCTAATTTACTAAATCAACACACTCTAATCCAAGATTTGATTTTATAAATTTTTATATTTTTAAGTGTTTTTCCAAGACAATCAGCTATATCTAAACAATCCAAATATCCACCAAATAGAGGATTAAAATAATTGAAAAAATAACATGTTGTCTCACAGGTTAAATTAACAATTACTCTAAACCTAAACATCACGACAAAAAGTTCAAAATAATTAAAAATCTAATCCGAAATCTTGCGGATCAAATTAATAAGTATAATGATTTAACAATTTAAATATCATCGAAATGCCCTAAAATTAACATAATTAAAAAAAAAAAGGATCCAATGTCTTATGGATCAAATTAATAATTATGATAATTTTGGACAAAACCCCTATGATTAATGCCTATAAGATTCATAAAATGAACATTGGGATCCAATTTCCCAATTTAAATAACTAAACTAAATAATATAAACAAAATAAAGTATAATAAATGAAAATAAAAACCACCTAATTGATTTTCCTTTTTCTTTTGTTTTTCTCTTTCAAAGCAAGGCTTGTGCATGGTGGTGGCTGGTTGCCGTCGAGCACCGGTCTAATCGTCGAATCTCCGACGTGGGGACTCAGGGGTCGCTGCCGATGGTGAACAGGAGGTGCCATGTAAGGCGGTTCGGCTACGGGCGACGTTGAGGTGGAAGAAGAGGCACGAGTGTCAGCACTCGGAAGCGCTCGGGCAGCAACACGGCGTATGCGGCACTCGGGTGGAGACCCAAATTGGCATAGCAGCAACTTCGTCGAGCTAGTGGGAGCGACTCGGCAACAACAGCAGAGGATCGACGTCGGGCTGCAATAGAGGAGCAGTTCGTCGGCCAGAGAGTGGAGTTGGGTTGAGCAGGGACTTCGATCGCTGGTTTTTGGGGCAACAGCATCGGGTGTCGCAGCTATTGGTGGGATCAGCAACGGAAGGTAGAGGCAGGCCCAAAACGATGGTGGCCAAGAGTAGCAGCAACGCACGTCACAAATCTCGTGATGAAAGGTGAGCGGTGCCCTGGAGCGATGGTGGCGGGCGGCCCGAGTCGGGCTCAAGTCGTCACAAGGAGTCGAACGATGATTGCTAGTGCAAGTGCGGTGGTTTTCGGCTACAGGGATGCTGAGACAGAGATGCAAGCGCGAGACCTACAGCCGAGGGGTGTTGGATTGGTGTAGTAGAGTAGGTAGGCTAAGGTGCAGGCAGGGACCGATAGTGGGCGCGGCGGGCTACTGGTCAACGCTTAGGTCGTCATGGGTGTGCGCGACGATGGCTAGTGGAGACCGGCGGTGTGAGCGCAACATAGGTGAAGAAGAGGCGGCGATCGGGGTAGCGAATGTGGGGCAGCGAATGTGGGGAAGACGATAAACAATGAATGTCCAATCACTTCCCTCCCTCTCTACTTCTGCTTTTACATTTCCCTTTTCACTTTCCTTCACTTTTTTGTTCTTTTTTTTTCACCCAAAAAGAAGCCCCCAAAACCCTATTCATTTTTTATTTTTATAAGCCACAAGTTAGGGTTTTAATTTTTCAAAATCCATATCCACAAAGATTTTTTCCGAATGCAATATTTTTTGTCACATTTGCCTTATCCAGAAAATTCCATCATATCCCAGAAAAATTTCAAATCCTTATTTTTCACAAAATAATTTTCGATCATAAAAAAAAGGGGCTTGGGCCAATTTGCTCGCTTCATGGGCTTAGTTCGGCTTGCCAGCTCAAAACCACTAATTCGAACCCATCCACCACCGGTCCAATAAATAAATACAAAAAATGCAAATTAAAAATAAATGCACCTAAATTTATATGCTATGTAATTAATATTTGTTCTGGGATAAAATTAACCCCTAATTTTTAATGTAATAAATAACCAAACGGGTTGTCAAAATTTAGGTGTCAACAATGTTCGATTAAATTGCGACGTCCCAAGACGCGTCACCGACCCATTCATTTTTATACGCATGCGGAAGCGAATAAATAAATCCCCAAACAATAGAAAGATGGGATAGAAAAGCAAGGCCACAAATTTTTCAAACCACAACACACTTATATACATATCAGACTAAGTCATATACAATACTAACCGATACATACAAGTCTACAAAAAAGGTAGAGGGGTACAGATCCAATAAGCGTTCGAGTCTTTAACTGAATACTCTAGGAACCCTGGGTCCGAAAGACTCGGGTCTACCACTGAACCACCAAGAGGGTCAGTTGTGCCATCACTAAAAGCGATCTCCAGCACCGACCTAAGAATCTCAGACTCTAGAAAGGGGCCTTCTCTAGGTCCATTTCGCTTGTAATAATACCACGATCTAAATTGATGGGGTACCTTATGAGATAGACCCACATCAACCCAAACAGTGGATCTCACAAGTTCATAGACCCAGACTCCTTGGCTCCCAGGGAGGGGAATCTGAGAATGTTGTTCGGTAACCTTCTTCGGTTGGCCAAAACGTTCAGGAGATACATCTATCTAAGGACCTATAAATGTCATCCCACAACAGAGTGAGACGACGTCTCAGCAAGTTCACCCCCTAAACTCCTACTAGGAAGGAAATACGCTTAAAAGTTACCTATGCACACAAGAGATAGGTGACTTACCTTTGCCTCAGCCCTTCTTGCAAGTCAGTACGATTCATATATTCAACAAATAACTTCAATTCGAATCAAATCATCAAATCAAATCGAGTCATCGATCAATCGATCCAATCGATTCTATACCATCAATTCCACCTCTCAGTCCACCCATTCAATACTATCTATCAAATTCAATTACATCAATGACTAATCACCCTAAGTTGAAGATAGATAGTATAGCTCATCAAAAGCTGATAATTAATATAGCTCACCAAAAGCTAATAAAGTATAATGCTCACCATACCCGCAAACTGATATAGTATATTGATAATGCTCACCAAAGCTGTGCGATACTTAATATGCTTGCCCAAGCTGTGCGATACTTGATATGCTCACCAAAGCTGTGCAATACTTAATTTCTACTGTACCCGATAAAATAATCGTGTGTGGGTACACGATCGGCCTTAACCAAAATATAATAATTTCCCTTTAATAAAATCCCACTAGATATAATTGCCCACGAACACATTTTTGGCGCTGTAAACCAACACTTGATATTTTCTAATTAAATACTGAAATTACCTAATTTTGGAATAAATTCCCAAAATTACAAATATCATTCAAATAGTACAAATTGGCATCCAGATAAATAAACCAAACACTCCATTGCAATCAGCACAAAATTCAGGTCATTGGCTATCCCGACATAATTTTCGGAAGATAATAAATAATTAAATAACTACCAAAATTAATTAAATAAATACCAATAAATGCCAAAAATACAAAGTTAGGTCGGAAAAGCCTAATTAAGCACCGAATCGGGCCTGGAAGATTTTCGAACCTATCTAAATAAATAATACGACCTATCTACTTGCTAATTAAGCCAATCTAATAACCTAACATGCATAAACGAATAATTAAATTGCTAATCCGTTCTAACTAACCACATAATCCCTAATTAGCCTAAAATAATAAACTCTTAAGCATAATTAACTCCCTAAGCAAAGTTTAGTGAGTAAACTCACCGGTTTTGAAATCTGATGAGTTCACGACAACGGCAAGGCAGAGATGAGCAACAAACTCCAAAGCAGCGACACCAAACGAGGCCGAGAAAGGCTTGAAAACAGGCCTCAAAGCCCCTGGACTTACTAGGTTTCGGATTCTAGATGGTGGGCCAAGGGACAGTACTAAGCAGTTGGTTCGACAAGACAGGACCGGCGAAGCTGCTATGACCTAGGCGGGTCACTCCGACGGCTGGACGGTAGTGCCACAGCTTCGACAGTTGCCTGAGGAGGCTCAGGATGGCAGGGGACATGAGCAAGAGGCTCAAACACAAGTGGGATGGCGAAATGACGCGCGACGAGCAAGCAGGCTCGCTACTGGGCTCGACAGGCAAGAAATGGTGGTCCGGTGGCTTGGCGAACTGATCGACGACAAGGGGGCTTGGGGCTCAGCTTCTCTACAACTTTTAGAGCTTCTAGGGGTTGGAAATGGAGAAAGCAAGCTAAAGGAAGGAGAAGAAAGGGACAGCCAAGCTTGGAGGGTCCCTCAAGTCACTCTCCTATCCCTTTGTCCCCTTAACCAAGGCCCCACCATAGCCGATTGGTTTCCTCAACCATTTGGAGCTACCAAAGCTTCCTTAGCAAGCTTTCTAAGGGTCCAAAGGTTAAGGACCAAGGGGGGCTACGAATTTTGAAGCATCCCTCTTCAATTTGAACCAAATCTCCTCCAATTCCTTCTTGAATTAACCAAATTCGATCCCCATAAATTCCACCATCGAGTCCTTGATCAAATTAATGTTTTTCCTCGCCTATAGAACCAATTTGCATCCCAAAAATGCGATAAAAAATGGTCCCCTGAATTTTCCGGTTGAAAACGGCCCTAAATTGAATTTTTGCCAAAAATCTCAGTTTGCAGAAAAATCTTCGGAGGATGAATGTCTTAAAATAAATCGTGAAATGACAGGAGTTTTAATTTCTGAAATTAGATTCAAATTCGCGGTTAATTTCAATCTGATGTGATTTTAGCATGACCTAGCTTACCGAATAGTTTTTAGAAATTTTTGGTGCAATTGACCTGTGATCAATTTATTTCGAGTCACAATGCACATCTTTGACACATTGGTAACACTCGATTTTTGTGAAAATCTTGAGGTTTCAAATATGGACATAGGGTATTAAAATGATAAAAAAAAAAATCAATCTAGCACCGATCGACGAGAATTTTGTGATTTGATAATCACATATCTCAATCGAATCGACCTATTTCAGATCTCTAATCGATTTTTAACTATGCCGTAATGGTCTTGCAAACTAGTACGGTCGAGTAGTCGATTCCTAGTCGAATTCTCAAGTCTATTGCATTAAAATCCCTTAGCGGCTTTCCTAGATAAACTAGTTATTTTATAAGTGATCATCTCAGAGAGTAGCACTATAGGCACATCGATGAAATGCTGATTTATTTAATTGAAAATAGGATCGAAATTTCAAGATGTCACATTTTTCTCGAAGAATATACTTGTATAATTATATCAATCTATAAGATATAATTTATTTGAGGTACAATATGCAAGATTAGTTTATTTAATTAAACATTGTGGATCTTCATCTAGATCATCATCTCGCCTCACAAATGGAGTTAGATAAACAAAATTTCAAGTAAGGATATTATGTGAAAATTGTAATATCATAATTAAAACTATATTATTTTCTTTCAAAACACCAATTAGTTTGACTTCATTTTATTATTGGCTAATAAGTTTTATATAGTAAACTCGGGAATTTAAATGTGGATTTGTCAGACTTGATTAACCAAGGGCCATGTGTAACCATTGAACCATTTAATTAAATGGTTGGGTGATAATTTTATCTATTCATTTTCTTATTTGGCTTAACATTTCTTAATGATTGGTAAAATTTGACTTGGCTCATCCCTCTCTTTCTAGTGGCTACATTTTTAGTCATGCTTCTCACATCAAAAGCACAAGGACGGCGATCCATCACGAGACTAAAGAAAATATAAATTAAGTGCATCATCAACTATCAAGAAGACATGAATTTCTACATATCCAATAAAGCATACAAACAACTCACGACGGGAGAAGCATGCAATACCAATTCCAATACAATTAAGTTCTTAAATCATGCGAAGCAACCAAATATCGTTATTTAGATATATGCATACTTGCAAACATCATGCAAAGTTGCAAAATCTGTATCAATTTCTATTGCAAAAAAAAAAAAAAGATCAAACACAATAATAAAAAAAATAAGGAAATAAATTAAACACGAATTTATGTGGTTCAGTCAAGCGTAAAATTTCACTATAGATCAAACAGTACAAGCAAATATTACAATCACACTCAATTGACTCATGCACTCTTAGTCTTTTTTGGCTCCCAATTAGACTCGATAGCTTACACAATTTTAACCCTCGAAATTATTTACCTGATCTCGTCATCAATCTTCTCACGAGGAAGGAAGGGGAAAGGTCAGTTTAGAGATGCTTGACCACGAAAGTTCCCTCACAGTTCACAACCATAACGATATCATCATCTCACCCCTTGGACAAATTTCATGTGAGTTCACTCAATCATGATCGTGAACTCTCCTAAGCTTGTATCTCACATGATAGCGGAAGGTGTCATGACCCTCCCTTGACATCACAATATGTCCCAATGACAATTTTAAGGTCAACATAATCGGGACGTAAATGTGAGTTTAAGGGTAATTTTAAGAACCATGATAGCCCTCTTGAAATGTACATCCACCAAATATGGCATCACTTCATCTTTATCAGATTCACCATCTCAAGTATGCTAAATCACAATTGTGAATCATTTCTTAAGGTTCATACCCCTCGCGATGAATTCATTTATACGGTCTAATTGTTTAAGACAATCTATAAATAAGACGAGAGTTGCCACTAGCCTCTTTTTTGGGAGGTTGGTCCCCAATCGAGGGTCGGGAGTATTTTTTCGATTCCTACGCAACTAGATATCTAGGTTTAGGGACTTAGATTATGCTAATATTTCTATTAGCATCCTTTTGATAAATAACAGTATGTTATGTTTACCTAAAGTGTCCATGTATTTCTTCTTTAATGTTTTTTATTTTTTTTAGGATTGTTCCTCCTAAATTAAGCGATCATTCATGGTTGGTCATTTACATGCTATTATGTTCTGGAAAATGCGAAAAGAAAGCGATCAATTCAATTGAAATTGTGAAACAGTAAGCAAACAATAGGAAAAAGCGATAAATCTATCATACAATCCTAAGAGAGATAAAAAGAGAAACGAAACTAAAGGACAAGAAAGAAAAGACATCGCAACTCATCGAGTTTTTATACAAATAATGGGAACCTGAGACATATGTTGAGGATGAATGGTATAAAAGCATGATCAAATTGGACATCAACCCTTCACCATCTTTGTGTCGTCTTCATCTTCAGGATTCTAATATAAACCTAATCTAAAAAATTGTAACTAGGTACATACAATGGAAAGAAACAAGCATATACGTCAAAACAATCAAAAGCATTACATCATGCCAAATTCAATCAATCAAAGGAAGTTCAATTCACAAATTAGTTTTGGGCCTCAAGATCAACCTTTGTAGTCATGCGTAGATCCCTCTAAGACACTTACTCAATTCGTTTTATGACTTATAGCTATTATTGACTAATTGTGTTCTCGCCTGGCCAATAACATTTATAAGCCCCATAACCAAGCGATTTATGTGATCCCAATATTTTCCCTCGATATCCTACATTGGCCCTAGCATATATCTAGAAACCACATGCATTGTAGGAATTAAACATGCATACAAGTCTACTGGACCTCATTTCTTAACCAATCGAATAAAAAAGTGAGTCGTTAGTAGGTCACTTATTTACCAAGGGCATGCGCCAATCACGAATACCAGCATTTCTAATGATACAGGACCAAGTCGAGAATCCCTATAGAAAAAATGGTACAAAAATGATAAGGGTTTGTCCAAACAGGGATGGAATCGGGGGTCTGAATTTAACTCTAGGTCCAGATACTAGTCAAGTTTGGGAAAACTAGAAAAGGGACGTAACGACAAGCAAATGACATGAAATCAATGGCATTGGAAACTTGTAGGTGTGTTTTACAACTATCGAAAAGGGCTTGGGTCCAAACTAGGTCAATTTCATATCCTAAGACCGAGATTTCTAAAAGTACGCGCAGTAGTAATTAAGAAAATAAAACATAAGCATGCATCATAAGACATCAAAGTCACTCAAGTAATGCACAAATAGCATGAAGAAATCACACGCTATATGGAATTAGATGCGACAAACAATTGGAGTGATCATCTAATCCTAAGTTGGAATGCGAAGATGCCACGCAAGTCAATGTCAATGCCAAATGACTTGAGGCCTAAACGACATCCTTGATGATTTTGGAATGCAACTAACCTAATTGAGGCATAGTGTTCATACAATAAATGATACTAGATCATGGCAATTCACACATACACACAAACCTTTGTTATGTGTACTTTAAAAGTCAAGAAGATGTCAATATAAGATTTAGTTTCTAATAGACTCAAACAGGCATGGTAAAGTGCATACATGGTAAGGTCCAATCCTAACCTTAACATCATATAATGAGCTTGATTTCAGTCACCTATGGGCATGAAAAAATCTAACAAAAAATCACACATACAAAACATGTGATGAGGAATATTTTTCAGTAGGAATCTGAAACCTAAATGACACCATACAAGTCATAGCAAAAATGGCAAAACGGACACATGACATGCAAAGTTTATTTTGTTGCAGCATTCTTTTACTTTAATGCATGCAATTGACACACTTAACAATATCAAAATTTTGTTAATCTTGCGTTGATTGAACACACACAACGCGTAGTTCATTCATCATGAAGGTCTTGGGGTTGAACAAGGTCAATTACATGTTCAAATCTACCTAGATTCATTTCAAACGAAAACATGGCAGACTAATCTTAGTTCAAATCTAAGTAACCTAGTTAATCATGCCTAAAAACTCTTTAAAAAAAAAACAAGGACATACACCATACAATGACAAACAACTTTAATGAAGGAAAGTCCCTCCAGAAATCATCACAGTGATCAGTATAAAAATAAAAATAAAAAATCATATTTCAGAACTGAAATAGAGCCTAAAACAGACCAAAACTACTGTAGAATCAAGCAACTTCTAAGGTATTTTTCAAAGGTCAAATGTCACTAAATCCGGGCATACAACCTATTGATTCGAAACTCATGACGTGTATTTTCAAAGACTAAAAGGACTTGAACTAAGATAAGGTCATTTTGGAACTCGTTTTGCTCAATAGAGTAAGGCTATTTTGGAACCACAAAAATGCATAGTAAGGCCTAAACAATTTCAATCATCCATTATCGTTCAAGAGCAATCAATCACAGTAGATCAACAACCTATTCCATCAATCATATATCTAAACATAGCATATAATCCTAATATTGAACCATAGCCCCAACCGGTTAATCTAATCTCACTTCCCGGGGTTTGAGATCAAAGAGGTTACCTTCTGTGTTTTTTGGCGATTTTGAACCGCAATTAGACGAAGTAAATGATTGCTGGAACTTTGATCGGACCTCAAAGGATTAAATTTGGACAGCAAGAATTGCTTGCGAGCCGGTCGAACCGCAAATTTGAGGTTGAACCGAAACTGGTCCAAGGATGAACTGATTTGAACGCCAATGAAAAAAAGAAAGTTGCTAGAATGATTCCAGCAACCAATTCAGCTGATCTCGATCGAGATCTGATCAAATAAAGGCTTGGTAATAGATCAAAAATGGCCGATCTATCTTAGGATGGAAGCTGATCACCAATTTGGTCTTCTAAAGCTAAATCGATCGAATCAGACCAGCCTTGAAGGTCGCCGTAGAGGAGAGGTCACCTCATTTGTTCCGATGACATTTCAACCAAATCCTGATCGTCTAAGGGTCAAGGATTCACCCAGGGACAAATCAAAACTAATCGATTACCCAACAAGTTGCCATTGACCGCCGATCAGATCTCTCAAATTTGTCAAGTTTAAGCACTAGTTTGATCGCAGGCCCTCAAACTCTAACTAGATAACAACCAAATTTGGAGCTATTGAGGCCGCTGGAGCTCAAAGCTAATTTGATCACTTTAGTTAGATGGAGAAAGAGATCGGAGGAGGTAGCATGATGTTGATGATCGCCGGCGAAAGAAGGCAACGCCGCTGACAATGGGCAGTTGCGCAACAAAGAGAGAGAAAGGAGAAATGGGCGAGAAAACCACAGAGAGAGAGAGAGAGAGAGAGAGAGAGAGAGAGAGAGAGAGAGAGAGAGAGAGAGGGGTCTAAGGATAGAGAAGATTTCGTGTTAAATGAGGCCCCCTAACAATCTTGACTGTTAATTCGATCCGACCGTCAAAATCGTAATTCAATAATCAAAATTCAATTTTGAAGATTCTAGTATGATCTTGAGGTGTCGGTGAATCGATCTAGTGGGTTTCATTTGCAAAAACTCAAGCCAAAATCGAGAATTACGTCAAAATATCCAATTATAGGTCAAATTATAATTTTACGAAATTTGAGGATCAATCTACAAAATTTCAGAAAATTGAAGGTGCAAAAGTAAAATTGACTTGAGGAGGATCCCGGAACCAGTCATCGAAGGTCCAAAACCAATCGGTAAGCTGCTAAACTGATCAGCATTGTCGGTAGCCGATCAGACCGATCAAATCAATTCGCTCCGATTTGGCTTGTTTTTTTACCAATTCTTAACTGGTTTGGTCCAGTTTTGGTTATTTCACTCGCTTGGGACTCCTGTGGGTTCCAAGCTTATGCAATGTGGTCCTTGAAAAGAAAATTTATCCTATTTGAGAAGAAATCCCATTAAGCCAATCAAACCTTATTTATATGATCTAGAGATCTTTTATTGACTTAATTGGATGATGATTATCAAAGACAACGGGTCAAAACCATACATGCTTCGAATCGAGCCTTAAAGGCTAAAACGATCAAATTTGCAATTCAATAAGTAAAATTACAAATCGATTGAAATTGAATTCAATTAGTGCCACTATTACCCTATCTTATTAATGACCCATGTTTAAGATCACTTGTCGCATTCAAATTGGCATCGAATTGAAAGCTCAAACTTATATAAAAAATGAATTTAGGTCTAATATCAAAATCGGACCTAGATCTATGAAATTAAACCATAACCTCGAATAGGTGAATTCAAAATTTGTCCATTGAAATTTAATTACTTGACTTTTTTATGCTTAAAAGAGTAAAATTCTTCAAATCGAGAAGTTCTAATGGGAATTTTCCAAAAATAATTTCAGATTTAGACTTATCTTAAAAAATGAGTGAAGAACAATCGTTCACTTGCAATTTACGAAGAATCGATTTTGCTCCCTTAATTAGGGCCCAAAACGACAATTTACATTTTAATCCGACAATTCATGAAATTGAATGTACAAGTGGATTTAAAATAGTCCTTAAACCAAATGTCAAAGAAAAAACTACACCTAATTATAACTATAATGAAAGTAGTTTGATCTTTAGCTGATTTAGAACTTAGAACAAAAAAATTCGGAAAGAGAAGGTTCTTAATTGTTTTTTGCAAAAATTTTTACATAAAAATCAAATTGACATTAAAAGAAATATATTGGTGAGTTTTTTTATTATTTTCAAATTTTTTGGTTAAAGATTTGACCAAAAGTCAACCATTTAGTTGACTTTTTCTAAAATGTTGATTTCTTAGTCAAATTTTAAAATTTTAGAGAAATTGATTTGACAAAGTGAAATTAAAACTAAATGACATATTTTTAAATGAAAAGTCAATTTTTGATTCGGGGTTAACTTTTGTGGCACCCCTCGACGGCCCCCAAATTATTAGGGTTGCCACAGTCCGCTTACCTTTCACTTGACTTGATAATATAATACCGTGATACCAAGGAATTTTGTTATAATTCATAAATCCTAGGGGTTTATATCTTTTAGATCGGTCCCTACGCAATTTATATGGCAGAAGCACATACATCAACTCCCTTCCTTATATTCAAAAAACGAGGCACACCTACTAAACATTTATAGGTAAAAAGCCGAACACTTTTATTTATTTAAACCAGATGGACATCATTCATCAGTACATCAAAATGCTGTAGTCTTCTATACTCGGCTATATTTCAAAAGATGACCGACATCTCCTCCAATAGTCGTATACTTAAAGTCTATCAATCAATGTCAACGTCCAAAAGTTCCTTTATTTGCTATCCCCCTCCTCGCGATCATATCCAACCACTTGATCCATCTACCAGTGGCAATGGCAACAGATGTATCTTATCTAATCTGAAATGTTAGTCCCCAAACGGGGTGAGTACAACCACTCAGTAGTAAAGATTCACCAAACTACACAATGCGTTAGACAGAACAATCAAGGTATCATGAATAAAGCACATATCATTCATGCATTCAAATATACTTCACCTTACAGCCATGCATATACCAACATACAACGTGCATATACCACCATGCACTTGTACTTATATCATCAAGTAGCCATGCAAATATCACCATGCAATGTGCATATACCACCATGCACTTATATATATATCATCCAGCAGCCATGCATTTATCACCATGCAACATGCATATATCACCATGCACTTCATGCTTGCATTCCCATGAGGTTCATCCCATGCCATATGCACATACATACTCATGATTCATATCATCCATGCTATCATGTATACATCCCATGAGATCCATTCATGCCTTCATGATCGCATTCTCAATGTAAAATAGCATCAATTTACTTTCATAAGCAAATCATGCTTCATGCCACATACATACACCCATGCACATGATTCAATTTCAATTTTTATCTTTCACAAGGATCTCATCATTTTCTTTTTTCAAGGACCAATGTTTGCATCCCTCAATTTATCGCTCGAACCCCAACCTGGCATCGCGAGGAGCCTCTGGCACACACCTCCAGGCATCTCATACCCCAACTGGCATCACAAGGAATTCCCCCTCAGCACACACCGCCAGGGCTTCCGGAATTACGTACCGACATATCACTAGGCATTCCCCTTGGACATTACGTATCATATACCACCAGGCATCTTGAAACTCTCGAGGACCCTCCGGGCATGCATCATGATACAACTGGGCATCCGGCACAAACCTCCGGGCATGTATCATGGCACAACCAGGCATTCGGCACAAATCTTCGAGCATCTCGACACTCCCGGGGTATCGTCGGCTCACACCTCCAACGGGATCATCATCATCTCAATACATATCACATATATGTCTCATTTTCAACATGGCATTTGATGCAACAATATCAAAGATCTCAACCAGCTTTTGATGTCATATGATATGCCAAACATCACCATATATGCAGCACGCATAACATCCACAATCACATTTCATAAAGAAATTCATCGGCCTTTGAAAATAGAACCAATTTTCGGGTAAAACAGAATGTACCCCTTTAGTAAAAATTATTGGAAAATTAGTAAACGATGTCAATAAATTATGAAAATTTAACATGATGTAAATAAGATCTAGAGGAAGATATTTTGTGAAAAATGCCATGTCAAGAAAGCTCCACATCAATCACATAGATCCACACATCACAGCAAAAGAAATTCCAGCACCACTTTTGCACAATTTCGGAAATAAGTTTGATTAAATCCTTAAATGAATTCAGAAAATTCCGAGATTTTAATATGTCATTGCTGAGATATAGAGGTAAAAGTATTATGATGAAATAAAAGTCTAATTCCTTCTGTATTAAAAGATATAATTTTCATAACTCTCCCTAACTCTTGGTTCACTGTCCAGATTCAACCTTTTCAAATAAAATCATTTTCCCCAATCATTACTTGTTATTTTATCCTCTAATTATAGTATGTTACTCCTCAAGATGTTTTCTACAACTCTTATCAATAACACGAAATCAAATTCGGACTGGATAATTTTATAAAATTCACAGAATCGCACTAAGTCAGCATAACGGCTTTCAAATCTAGCTTCTACAAAGAAAAAAAGGTTTCACCGACCTATACTTGTTCATTTCCTCTCAAATTTTGATATGTTACTCTAAAAGAAGTCCTATACAACTTTCATCAAGAAGTCAAAGTCAAATTCCAACTAGAAGATCACATGCAAATCTGAAATCATCAAAGGTCGGACTGTTTTTCCAGAAACAGAATACTAGGCTAGAACACAACTCCAATAATTTCGAAATTTCACACCTCATCCACATCCGAAATTCACCATTCATCACACACAAAACACATCAAGCAAAGGGTAGATCAATGGACTCTACTTGCCTCTACTCCAAGCAAAAACACAGCAAGCAAACAGCGGGGCAAGGCTGCTCGACGGCAGGACATGGCGGCCCGACGGCAGCGATGAACCTCCTCCTCCTTCCTTTCTCTCGCACACTCGCACCCGAACACCCGCTCACCCTCTCTCTCGGTCTCTCACTCACTCGACCCTCTCTCCCTCTCTCAATTGCTCAGTTCACACCCTTTCTCTCTTTGTCCTTCAATTCCGAAACCCCCCTTCCTTTTTGTTCTTTGATTAATCACCCCTTTTTGCATGCAGGTGACAAGTGTTCCCATGGAAAGGACAAGTGGAAGGTAAGCATGGACAAGTGTAGGGTGGGGCGGGGGGGGGGGGGGAAGAAGCCTTTTCTGATTCTCTTCTTCTCTCTTCCTTGACTACTCCGTCCATTTATTCTTCTGTAAGTTTACTTAAATTTTAAATCTATTATTTGCTAATCATTAGCTGCTTCGTGGCAGCTTGACACAAGGAAACGTGAAGGCTTGTGGGCGAGCACTCAACAGCTTGCTCGTCCATGCAATGGGCGGAAATCCAGTTGTCACTCCTCCTCTAGCAACATGGCCATCATTTGCAGGGTCTCGGTCAACATCTCTTCTCGCTTGTTGACCATTATGTCGACTAATTAAATGGTTACTATAGAGTGGTTTGGGTCGGTGGGTTGCGGCTTTATCACTCCTAATATCCAACCACACTTTATTATAAATATTCACCTTAAATCTCCGCATGTGCATGAGTTATATACGGCCTATTCATATGGCCGTATGATACTACAACAATAAACAAGGATGGTTCGATTACAACAATAAACAAGGATGGTTCGATTCATAGGGTACATGGCCAAGTATAGAAAATTTCTTGTCAATCCATCTTGTGGCACAATCTTGGGGAAGAAGCCTTTTCCGATTCTCTTCTTCTCTCTTCCTCGACTACTTCGTCCATTTATTCTTATGTAAGTTTACTTAAATTTTAAATTTATTCATTGCTAATCATTAGCTGCTTCGTGGCAGCTTGCAATAGGGAAACATGGAGGCTTGTGGGCGAGCACTCAATAGCTTGCTCATCCATGCAATGGGCGGAACTCCAGTTGTCACTCCTCTTCCAGCGACGTGGCAATCATTTGCAGGGTCTCAGTCAACATCTCTTCTCACTTGTTGACCATTATGTTGACTAATTAAATGGTTACTATGAAGTGGTTTGGGTCGGTGGATTGCCGCTTTATTACTCCTAATATCCAGCCACACTTTATTCTAAATATTCGCCTTAAATCTCCGCATGTGCATGAGTTATATACGGCCTATTCATATGGCCGTATGATACTACAACAATAAACAAGGATGGTTCAATTCGTAGGGTACATGGCCAAGTATAGAAAATTTCTTCTCAATTCATCAGTGATAGTACGCAAGGATGGGTCTATGCCTTATGCGACGATCAAAATATTTCTAAACGCAGCCCATCAGTCCGATGATGGAATCAAACAATGCTCATGCAAAATACTAATGGCACCATCCAACAGTACTTCTATTGATTTGTCATGGTCATCGTACATTTGGGGATTGTCGAAATTCTCGGGTGCCACAACTTTTGGTCAAAGATTTGAATTGACGCTGAAAGTAAACCATTTGACTTTTTAAGTTTTTCTCGAAAATAACTTGGAAATCACTTAAAAGCAACAATCTAAGAGAAAGAAATAAAAAAAAAATGACACTTTTTGGTCGAGAAACGAGCTTTGCTTTATTGTGATCAAAAATCTAAATCTCAATTTTTTTACCTTTCATGAGGCATCGATTAGAATTCAAGTATCAACAACTATCACTCTTTGAATGGGAGTTTGAAGAGGTTCCACTTAAAGACAAAATTGATACCTGTAATTTTTCGTTGACTCCATTTTGGGAATAGAAAATAACAAATGAAATGACATTTGGTTAAGGACATATCTAGACACTTACCTTCGCTCATGAGAATATCTTGACTTATGTTTAGGATTCTTCTCTCCATCTCTCTCTTGTGGAATGGGACAAAGGAAATGAAATCATTAAGGGAAAAGAAATGGTTTAAGGATAACCTAAAATCTAAAATCAAGGTTTATGAGAATAACCTAAAACCTAAAGTATGAGGTTCAAGGTTAACCGGGATCCTAAGAGACAAGCTTAAGGCTGACCAAGAACTTAAGGGATGAGATTTAAGGTTCACTAGGAACCTAAAGGTATAGATATATGGTTTAGGATAACCAAAAATCGAAAACAAGGGTTATGGTTTAGGATACCCAAAAATCAAAAATAAGGGTTATGGTTTAGGATGACCAAACACTTAAAACAAGGGTTATGATTTAGAATAATCAAAAACCTGAAACAAGGAGCATAGTTTAGGATGACCAAAAACCTAAAACAAGGGTTATGATTTAAAATTACCAAAAACCTAAAATACTGGGGAACATATATTTTGAAAAAAGATTTCGAGATTGCTCAACAGCCAATCTTGCGAAATCATTCAAACACGTCTTGATAAACAATACCAATTATCAAATTCCTTCGGAGAAGATTTTAACAAAATGAAATTTGGTTAACCATCTAAGGGTTAAATCAAATATGCCAAATTGGAAATAACTTAATTAAGGAGGTCATTCATATAGGCTCTATTTTATTCCCAGCCATTGATATGAGAAAGCCATTCAAATCTCACTAGAGAGGTCTCATGTAACCTATGTCTAAGGCTTTCGAAAATGTTCACATTGAATACAATTCATTGATCAAAAGGTCTTCTGAAAGGACTATAATAATGGCTTGGTCATGAGTTACACAAAGGACATACACTTTAAGGCCAAGAAGAGAAGTATTGAATCAATATCTTCATCAGGTTTACAAGTCAAGAACCTTGAAGATAAGACAAGATAGAATTACTTCTACTCCTTCTAGAGAAAACTCTTATGTGAAATTCGACTTCAACTCAAACCATCCCAATCGGAAGAGACATCGAATAAGGGTTGTAACGTTGATTTGGGTGAGGCTTTGAAAGGTTTGAAATTTTTCAGATATCAAGGGTTTAAAAATGAGTGGTTATTTTAAGCACTGTGTGGTGACTTAAGCGTGGCATCGGGGTAGTGGTTTCCCCGCTAGCGACACCTGGGGGTTTACGTGGCGGCCGTCAGCCAAAGTGGTTCCTCCAGCAACCAAAAAAAAAAATGAGTGGTTATCTTGACATCATTAGCATTACACAACTTTTTGGAAGTCTGACTCTTAAAATTTAATCTATCTCGAGAGTCCTTTCGACTATTTGTCTTGAGACATGAGAGTCCCGCTCTCTTTTCTAATGACATCACTTACAATATATGTTTTGCAAAGCATTTCTTTTGTTTTTTAAGTGGTTTTTGGCATGACCATTGATTTTTCTTTTCTTTACATTCTTACTTTTCTTTGCATTTTCATGAGCATTAAGCCTTGCTTTCACCAGGTACACTACTTTTTTATGCCTCCTAGTTTTCATTATCTTTTGATTACCTAGGACTCTCGAGTGGTATTTACAAAAACAAGCAACATTCTTATTTTGTTAGTAAATCATATGCCTTGCTCTAGTGTAGGTAGATAATCATCTCCTAGGGTTACAAAAGAAATTACATAAGGCTTGAATTGGTTAAACAAAGGATAACTGTGTTTAGCTAGTGAACGGAATGCTCTTCGTCACTCCAAAATGCTTCAAGCTTCCATCAGAAATTACCTGAAGCTATCACAAGAAGATTGATGCAAGTTAAATCAATAAAATCTTTCTCAATCTTTTGCTCTATATTTTTCAACCAAGATGCCCTATTTTGCCCCATTGTGGGGTTGTTCTTGACATGGTTATTTTGAAAATGCTCCCTATTTGGCTCAAAGTGGCTTTATCAATTCAATTCATGTGTTCATTGTGAATGAATCATATGCCCTAAGATACAGTTATTTTCCCTTAGTTCTCTCAGGAAGTGTGTATAAGAACATGGTTGGTAAAGAATTGCCTCTCATCACTTTAGGCACTACTCTTTTCAGGTTTTCCAAAATATCAATTGGATAAATTCCTCTCCATGGGGACTTAGGACATGAAGAATATTTTTCAAAAGATATGTTCCCTTGAATCTACTGTGGAAACTTTTGAAATCAAGGTTGAACAAAACAAGCTTTGTTTAGCACAAGGGTTCATTTCTAGAGTTTTGACCGACTTTTTCAGCATTCTAAAGGATAGGGCTACTTCTAAGTTCTAAAGAAAATGGTCACTTTTTTGTTGGCTTTGTACTCCTAGAATTGATTTCCGATGGATACATAGAATCCTCTTCAAAGGCTCTACTGTCACGCCCCGATCCCCGAGCACGTGCCCATCCCTTCGTGGTCGATAATAAAAATGCGACGTCCCAGAATGAGTCGCCGACCCTTTCATTTTATTACACATGTGAAAGCGAATAACAAATCTCCTAACAGTAACCATCTCGGAATAGAAAAATAGGACAACATATTCACAAACAAAATATTTTCACCAACTGAGTCATATACGAGAGTCTATACCCAAAAGATTTCAAAAAACTGACTCTAAAAAAGATACAGTCCTAACTGACCTACACTTCAGATCCCCTCAACTCAACTCCAGGTCCTCCACCCTACAGTCCTGAAAAGAATTGAGCGCATGATAGGGTGAGATATATATCTCAGTGAGTTAACGCTCTAAACCCCAATTAGGAGGGTAATACGCCTAGAAGCGCCCTAACCACACAACCATAGAGACTTACGTCATCTCAGATCCTCTCTGCAGGTTAGCACAGTTCATATACACAATGCATATCATCACAATGCACGACAATTGAAATGCCTCATTAACTCAATTAATCATAGTAGTCCCGATTATAAGGTCAAACCGTTATGACATATCCCATACCGTGCTACACAGTTTTGTCTCATAATCAGATGCATCTAACTCAATTAATCATGCATTCCAATTGATAATTACGCCTCTTTAGGGCATGGCCTACTCCCAAGTTCGGCGGTCTACAAGTGTAGCCAGGCACCGTCTCACCTCATTAAACACAGCTACATCTCTCAAAGACGGCTTTCCCGAAAGAATATAAGTCCAGAATCTACTGTGACCCAAATCCCATATAGGGTAACATCCGGCGTAAACGATTGTGACAAGTTCTCTTAACCAACACGCCATTCAATCTCGGTCCAAGACACCGTGTTTTGCACTCAAATGCCTCAATTAAAATAGTGATCTTGGCATATTTTCTTCGTATTAAAAATACCCAGTGAAAATAATCGTGTATAAGTACACGGTCAAATCAAATCAGAAAAATTGATAACCTTCTTTTTAAAATCCCATTGTTTTATATAGTATATGTTAAAACCCGATACCTGGGATTTCTGAATAAATATTGAAATTCACAAATTTGGAATAATTGATCAAATTTCCAATTAGCACTCAATTTGCACAAATTAACATCCAAGTGCATAAACTGAACACACCATTGAAATCAGCATAAAATTCCGGTCACCGACTATCCCGGTATAATTTTTGGAAAATATTAAATAATTGCCAAAATTAATTAAATAAATCAATTTAAATACCAAAAATGCTAGCCTAGGTCAGAAATGCCTAATTAAATACTAAAACGGGCCCGAAAATTTTCCAAACTTATCTAGATAAATAATACATCCTATCTAATCCTTAATTAATCTAATCTAGCCACCTAACATGCATAAACGAGTAATTGAATCACTAATCTAATCTAACTAACCACATAATCCATTATTAACTTAAACTAATCACCTCTTAAACGTCATTAGTCTACTAATTAGAGTTTAGTGCATAAATTTACCGGTTTAGTGTGAAAACCGGTTCATCACAACGACGGTCGAAACTCAAGCCTAAAGCAACACCAAGGGGAGCTTGGATCGGGCCAAGAAAACCTTGCAAACCCATAGCGAACTGCTAGGCTCGATTTTGGGCTTAGGGCTGAGAAGCGGGTTGCTGGGCTAACTTGCGGAGGGTTAGGCTAAGCTTAATTGACAAGCTGGACAATGGCGTGGTTGCAGCGGGGAGATGGAGCGGTGATGCTGTTGTCAAGACTGCTAGCCGAACGGAAAATAGGAAGGGGCTACTTTCGTCAACATGAAGGGGGAGCTTTGCTAGTTTGTTGACTTGGTGAGAGGGAGACATGTGCAGATGGAAGCTAGCACGGTCGATTGAAGACGGAGAAGGAATATGGAGCTGAGATGCGGGGTGGAGAGAGACGTGGAGATGGGGCGCGGAACTGGAGCTTGCTTCAATCAACTTTGACTTCGCTGGAGAATTTGCTGGGTTGACTCGGCAGTTTCGTGGCAGCGAAAGAGGAGGGATGGAAGGCTTTAGTGGAAGAGGAGACAAGTGAAGGTGGAGTATTCGGTCGCTGCTTCGATCAAAGGAGACAAGCAGTGGTGGAGCAGCAAAAGAGGAAAATGAAAGGAAGAAAAAGCTGAAGCAGCTGGCTTCTGAGGAGACCGTCGCATGAAGGAGAGGAAAGCAGCTGTCTTGGCATGCTGGAGAAGCCGAAGTAGAGGATAGGAGTCAAACAAACTTATCTCTAATTAAATGTTTTGTCCCCTAATTCTTTCTTGCAAATAGATCCCACAAATAACTTAATTTTGATGTCAATGTTGCAACCCACAAACTAACCTCCGAATTTCACAAATTTGGATTTTAATTTCTTCACTAATTCTCCAATTTGATATCCAATTTTGCTAAGAAAGAAGCCCACACAATTTCTGCAAGTTCCCTTCACTAAATAGCTCACTAAGGGCGTGTTTGGTAACGTTTCTATTCTTTTTTTGTTCCAGGGAACAGAAACAAAAAAAAAGTGTTTCTGCTCCGGAAACAGTTTTTGAACAAAAAAACGCGTTTGGTAAGTGTAAAAAAAAACTGTTCTTGAAATAAAAAAAGAACAGAAACACGTTTGGTAACTGCAGTTAATTTTTGTTCATAGAATAGAAAAACAACAGAAACACGTTTGGTAAACTGTACAAAATTTCTATTTTTAAATTTTAAAAAAATGCTTTTTTCTAAATAAAGTTTAAACGAGATGAGAATTGTCATTCTCATGAAATGCTCATTAATTTTGTTTTGTTCATGGTGAGTGAAGACAAATGTTCTGAACATGATCATATGTGCATACTTGAAAGAAAACAATTGCCCATCGACAATTCATACTTGTCCCAAGTAATCGTCCCCCATTTCTTTGGGTGATTCCCATTGAATAACTATTTGCCGCCTTATTCAGTGGTAATCACATTCATTCATAACGAGAAAGTGGTTTCTTGGAATCAAACCGATGGATCGTTAGAACATCATTCCATCAAGAGTATACTTAGATAGGGATTCTGCGAACACGAGCTTGTGCACTGAGGATTGAAGAATATTAAAACATGGAATATGCAATTTTCATCTACAGCCTGCTCATGTCGATAGCCAAGATATCAAAGTCTTGATGTTCAACTTTCTCGCATACGTTCTTTCCCACACTCGTATAGTCTCAATTTATTTTCTCAAGTCAGCAGGAATTTGAACTTGCAGATAGCAATATTTGCCTGTGGATCAATGCTGCACCTTAGAAACAAAACAAACGATCAAGACGGACATCAGAACTCTCAAACAAATAGTGGTTTGGATTTAGTTTTGCTACTGGACATATACATGCATATAGTGTGCCACTCATCCTATCAAAAGAGAACAAAAAGCACTAGCACTTCGAAACCCAAAAGACTAATAACAGCGCCAATTTTCCTCGTTTTCAACCATTAATGACACCAGAACCATATAGGGTAATGGAGCACGAGAGATGATGGATCACTTCTGGCCCTTCCTCTTCCACAAATCTCCGAACATTCTGATCCCGAGTTCTTTCGCTTCCCGCCTCCAAAGCCATGTCTAGATCATCAATATTACCGGTGAACCCATAAAATCAGCATAACCTGCATGAGGCACCTCAAAAACTCCTCCGAAATGCTTATCCATGGAACCGCATCTTCTAGGAATTCTCCCATTCATTTCAACACCACTAGCAAGAATAGCAGCTACTGCTTTCCTCCACTGCTCGGTCTGCACCCTCAGCTTCTTCATCTCCGCTTCTAGTTCTTCTTTACCTCCTTCCACAGCTTTTAATTTCTCCTTCAATTGGATGTTGTTTTCTTTGCTCGCTTTAAGTTCCTCTTCTAGCTGACTCAGCTTTGAGGCCATTTCTTCTTCTTCTTCTCAAGCTTTTCTTGAGCTACTTTCTTTGCAGCCTCAGCTGAGACCAATTGCTCATTCAGATTCTTCAGCTCTTCTTGAGCTTGGCCAAGCTGAGATTCCAGATCCGCAATGTGAGTTCCTAGTTTCTTTTGATTAACTGAATCAGATTGGGCACCTCGTGGAGAATGGCGATCTCCTACCTTAGGGCTTCGATCAGGGATGGGGCGATGGTGTGAGTTATCAAAATCATAGCTCGAGCGAGGAGAGCATTGCTGCTCGACGCTCGCTTGAGTGAGCAGAGCAGCGACGCTCGCTCGAGCGAGCAGATGAATCCGCACCTCTAACTCATTTCCATAATTTCACAACTAGGTCCTCGATATCGTTCATGGTTTTTATTGCTCGATGTAACTTCTCTCTACTCTGTCCGGTTTCCTGAATTGAAAAGGAGGAATCAGATCGGGTTCATAACCTGCAGGAAAATTAACATCTAAAGAACTACCATGAAAAGGGAGGGCAAAGACTACGGTCATTACCATCAGAATAGATGAAGCAGAATACATTTCTCGCTTGCTGATGTATGAAGATAACTGAATCTTCCAGATCTCCAACCAGCACTTCAAGCCGTAATGCGATCCCTTGAATATTTATCACCATAAATTAGTCATGGCTTTTCATAGAGAGCAGACATAAACCATTTCCTAGTAAAGTAACGATTAGAGACGACTTAACCTTAAGAAGTTCTACAACCCATAAAAAAAAAAAAAAAAATCTCGAGTCTAATCTCATCGATGCCAATCAACCACAGAACCGAGAATTGAATGAGTCTCGAGAGAACTTAATAACGGTAATTCACGATCACTCGAAAGGCAGATTGGCAACAAAGTCATGACTTCGAGATCAACGTAAAACCGCATCCCGCCGCTAGATAATGAACAACTGAACACAACGGCTCCAAGAAGGGATCAAAGCTCACCGACGTATCCGCGAATGTTCGTGATGCGCTGCACTTCTTTCGCAAGCCGAGGAAGCTCCTCCCCGAAAGTTCTTCCACTCCCATTTGACCGCACACCGTCTACAATCATGAAATTGACCATAAAATTCAAAACCAAACATCGAGCTTAAGGCGGACCAGCCACAATCACATTGCAGAACCTCGTACAAAAATCAAGACGACGAAATGCAAACCTACACAAAAATCAGCGACGCTCGCTCAAGCGAGCAAAGCAGCCACGCTCGCTCAAGCGAGCAGACGCCGCCACAGATCTGGGCGAGCAACAACTCACTCGAGGCTCGAGCGCGAGGGCTCGCTCGAGCGAGCGTCTCGCAGATTTGGGCAAGCGCTGGCTCGAGCGAGCTGTCGCAGTCGAGCCTCGAGCAGCGGTCGCGGTCGAGGCCCGAGCAGCGGTCGCCCAAATCTACCGTAGATCTGGGTGAGCAATGCTCGCTTAAGGCTTGAGCGAGCGTCGGGTGGTGGTCAGCGAAGGTTGCTCTCGCCGAAGCCCTCTTCGAACGGAGATGGAGGAGCGGCAGCAATTACCTGGACTCGGAAGCTTCAGCCGATTGACGGAGCACCACACATCGGCGCCGGAGAGTGAGCGGAGTGGGGAGGCGCCGGAGAGTCGCCGGAGTGGGGAGTCACCGGAGAGTCCGCCCGAGTGGGAGGCACCGGAGAGGGGACGCCGGGGAGAGCACAAACGAAGCTTCGGGCACGAACGAAGGGACCTCCAGAAGTGTTCCCGTTTTGTTTCTTTATTTTTGTTCTTTTTCAGTTTGCCAGAAGTGTTTCTGGAGAACAGAAACAAGTTTTTGTTGTTTCTATTTTTTTTTCAATTTTGTTCCAGAAACGAAAAAACAAAAAAAGAACAGAAATGCAAACAAACGCGTTTCTGTTCTTTTTTTGTTCCTTGGAACAAAAAAACAGAAAATCTATTTATAAACAGAAACAAGAAGTGAAAACATGCAGCCCCTAAGGAGGCCAAAAATCCCTTCAATTTGGCCCTTTCAAATTTCCGTTCTTTTCTGAATTGTTCGAATTGATTTTCTATAAAAATCCTAGGCTCGCCGAAAATTCTTCGAAGGATGAGTCAATGTTCCTAAAATAAATCGTGACATGATAGAACTTTCAATTTTTGAAATCGGGTTCAAATTCGTAGTTAATTTCAATCTAACGCGATTTTAGCATGACTAGCTTTTAGGAATTTTTAATGCATTTAACATGTGGTTGATTATATTTGAGCCACAACATACATCTTTGACACATTGGCGACTCTTGGTTGTCATGAAAATCTCAGGATTTCAAATACAGGCACAGAGTACGAAAATGATAGAAAAATTGATTTAGTATCGTTCAATAGAAATTTTGCAATTAGGTGGAATCACCCACACACTAATCACATACCTCTATCAAATTGTTCTATCTCCGGTTTCTGATTGATTTCGACGGTGCCGTAATGATCCTTGCAGATTAGCACAGTCGAACAATCAATTCCTAGTCGAATTCTTAATTCTATTGCATTTAGATTCCTTAACGGCTTCACCTGATAGACTAGTTATCCTGTAAGTGATCAACTCGAGGAAAAGAACTATAGGTGCATCAATGAAAAGCCAAACTCATTCAATCAAAGACAAAACCTAAAATTCAAGATGTCACACCTACAAAATGAACAAACATGCAGATGCGATATGTATGTATAAAATACATGATGCAAATGTCCAAAAATAGCTCAGATTCAATCCAAAAGCAATTCAAAGGTCTTTCACTTTATTCATGGATAATACTACTTAATTATATTAGCATTTATAGAATTTAGCAATTCTTGGTCATCCATTTCCATAAGAATCAATGCTCCACCCGGTAGCACCTTCTTTACAACATGTGGACATTCGTAGTTCAGAGTAAACTTCTTATGAGGATCTAGAATAATAGATAGGACCTTTATTAAAACAAGATCATTGATCTCAAAACATCTTGGTTTGATCTTGCGGTTGAACAACTTGGCTATTCATTTATGATAGCTTTATCCATGGCATAAGGCCTTTAGTATCTTTTCATCAATCATATTGAGTTGTTCAAACCTTTGTTGAATCCATTCAGCTTTAGATAGCTTGACTTGAGAAAGTACTCTTAATCAAGGGATTTCTACTTCCACGGATAGCATAGCTTCCATTCCATAGACCAATTCCACGGATAGCATTGCTTCCATTCCATAGACCAATGAGAATGGTGTTGCCTCGATTTAAGTGCGAATTGAAGCTCCGTAAGCCATCAAAGCATATGACAACCAATCATGTCAATCACAATAGTTTTTAGCCATTTTGGCTAAAATCTTCTTGATGTTCTCTTTTGCCGCTTCCATAGCTCCACTCATTTGTGGGTGGTAAGGAGAATAATTCAAGTGGCAAATATGGAACTCACTATGTACTTTGTCAACTATCTTGTTGTTTAAGTTTGATCCATTATCAGTGATGATTGCTTCGGGTGAGCGATAATATCACAGATGAACTTTGCCACACTCTTTGTAGTAACACATAAGAATTGACTTTGACCCATTTGGTAAAGTAATCGATAGCCACCAAAATAAAGTGATGTCCATTTGACACTTTAGGATTAATCGGTCTGATAATGTCGATGCCCCACATCAAGAAAGGCCAAGACTTGAACATTTGATGCAATTCATTAGAATGAGCATTGATTTTGTCTTCATAAACTTAGTATTAGTGACAGCACCTCACATGTTAAATACAATCGACTTCCATGGCCAATCGGTAGTAACCAAGCCTAATGATTTTTCTTGCTAGGTGATAACCATTTATATAAGGGCCACACTCTCCTTCATGTATCTCTTTCATCAAGAGTTTGGCTTCTTATGCATCTATGCACTTTAGTAAAATTGAATTGAAAGACCTTTTATAAAAGGCTTCTCCATTGAGGAAAAATTTGGATGTCAACTTCATCAAGTATTTTTTATCATTGGCTTGACTCTCTTGGGGAAATTTACCTTCTCAAAGGTAGTTCATGATATCATAATAACAGGGTTGATCATTAGGTTCTTCTTCAATCATCAGGCAATAGTAAAGCTTCTTCAAGATGTCGATTTGTAAGGGATCAAAGTTCACGTCAGTTACTTGTAACATTGATGATAAAGTCACTAGGGCATTTGCAAATTGATTTTTCGATCTTGGCAGATAATCAAAAGAGATTTCCTGAAACCCCTTAACCAAGTTTTCGAGATATTCATAGTAAGGAATCAACTTCACATCTCGTGTTTGCCATTCACCTCCCGTTTGGAGGATGATGAGTACGGATGGATTGATCATAGACTTAAAGTTTTCTAACTTTCATATCAATGGTCAACTTTTTTGATATTTATGTTGCCGTACAAGCTATTTTCAACTTGACTATTATAAGTACAAATGATACCCAACAATTATATTATAATTAATCCAATACAAACGCAACAATAAATATTTTAGTATTATATTATTAAAGCTATATATATTTTTATTTAAGTCATCCATATTCTTAATGTGGATGCTAAAGAGATTGCAAACATTGAATAAAACTCAAATTATTCAAAATAGGAATTGCAACATATTTACTCTTAAGGAAAACAAGTTTCTTATTAAATTGGTATGAGGAAAATTATCCACAAAATCCTAAACCTATTACACTTTTATCAATTCAATTCTAAAATTTTCAATTTTGCTAAGTCGGTTATAAACATTTTCACATTTTTCCAATTAAATCTATTTCCTCCATTTTGATCGAAAATTGCTAACTTGGATGGTCAGCATTGATGTGGCACTTTTTTAATATTTAATAATATTTTGAATTTTATATGCTTTTTTCTTTTGGGTTTTGGAGACAAGGCTAGGGAGGATGGCCAGCAGACCCTCATTGGTGAAATGTAAGGGCCGATGACCCTCACTAGCCACAGGCAAGGACCAATTGAATATTGTCGACCCTGGGGGAAGGCATTGGGGGCCCCACCAACTCTAGGCAAGGGCCATGACGCCCTTGCTTTGGCCAACAAGGGCCCCAATGCTCTCACCAAGATGGGCTCTTGCCTATGGCTAGCGAGGGTCAGCAACGCTCTCACCAAAACCCTAATAAAAAAAAATAAAAAAACTGAGAAGTTTAAAAAAACCGTAAAAATTCAAAAAAATTATTAAAATATCATTAAAATATTATTTTAAAAAGTGTCATGTTAGCATCGGCTATCCACGTCAACAATTTCTGGCTAAATTTGATCGAATTGACTCAATTAGCATAAAGTAAAAAAAAAATTAGAATTCAATTGACAAAATTTGAAAAATTTAGAATTCAATCGGTAAAAGTACAATAAATTTGGGACTTTTTAGACAATTTTTCCCAAATGGTATGTACAATCATTTTAATGAAATGTGTTAAATTTATAAGAAATTGTGTTTGAGTGTTATAAGTCAATTTACCTTCTAATTATAATTAGATGCATCCTTAACTGTGGCACAATTATCATTCACTTATATAATATGCATAGGCTTTCTATGGAATTTACTCATAAAAGCTTGAAAATGGAGAACAAGTATAAGTGTCAATACTTTTGTATAGCACTCACTTGAGTGTCAAAACTTTATTTCGCTTACTTGAGTACCACAAATTTGAAAATTCAATTACTTGAGTGACACTTCCAATTTGCCTAGCTAAAAAAGCTAACGTGACAGTTGGAAAATTTTCAAAAATATTTTTTAAATATTTTTAAATATTTTTATTTTTCTTTTTTCTTTTTTTTTTTTTTTCTTTAGGGTCAGCGAGGATCACCAATGACCCTCGCCAGCCGCAGCCACCTCTAGCCATGACCACCTCACCCTCGGCTGCAACAACCCTCACCCACTCTAGGCAGCGTTGCTTGTGACAACTTAGAATTAGAGCCACTTAAAGCAGGCAAGGGCTGTCATAGCCTCCCCAGGGCCTTCATAGCAAGGGTGAGGTGGCCTCGCCCAAATCTAGCCACAAAGGTCTTGGGTGAGGCTATCGAGGCCTCGCCAATCACTAGTGAGATCGCAACAACCCTGGCCCTCTCTAGGCAATGTCGCCCAGAGTCACCCGATAGCCAACGACAGCCCTTGCAACCTCACCTAGGGCCTTCACGGCCAAGGGTGAGGCAATCGTGGCCAACAAGGGTCGTCGATGACCCTAGCCAACCCTTAAAAAAAGGAAAATACATATAGAAATAGAAAATTCACAAAAAAAAATTAAAAAAAAAAATCTATGTAAGACATTTGGGCGAAATTAGTACTCAAGTGATCAATTTTTTCCCGATGTGGCATTCAAGTGAGTGCAAAAAAAAAAAAAGTTTTGGTACTCAAGTGAGAGCCATACAAAAGTGTTAGCACTCCAACTATTCTCACGCCATGAAACTAGGTTTAAAAATGTCTGTATTCTCTAGAAAGATTTAAATCTTAATACATCAAAACCGAAAGGGTAGAGCATCTCGCTAGCCACGACAAAGGAATATTTATTCAAGATAAAGAAAATAAGCTATAAGATTTGTAAGACAATTGTTGAAAGAAACCGAATCCCTAATGATTGTCTTTCCAATTTAGGACCTCCCTCATGTTAAGAGTAATAAATTCATCGAGAAGTCGCACACCAGACAAATCTATCATTTAACCTACGATGGCGAGTTGGGAAGAACTCCCGCCAGTGATCCTAGAACTCATCGTTCGACAACTAGCCATGGAAAACTTTTTAGCTGTTCGACAGGTCGCACCTCATGGCGGACTGCTGCTGTCAAGGAGACGTATAAGGCGAAATCAAAAGCCCCGTGGCTTGTGATATACGTACAGCCGAATAGCTGAGTTATATAACCCCTCTACAGGGAGAATTTACCCAGTACAGTCGCCAGGATCTCCTGACTAGACCTTGGCTACACCAGGACGGATACTTCTGTCAAAGAGGTCCAGTGAATACCGTATCGTCAATCCATTTTCGTCCGTCAGCATCGAACTCCCCGCCTTGAAGGAGCTTCACCCTGAGTTACGTCTCATTTATGCGATTGCGTCGTCCTCAAGCACTTCTTTGTCGAGAAGCTACTCAGTCATGATTTTTTATGGCCCATCACCAAGGTTTGCCTTTCTCAGGTCAGGAGAAGATGCGTCGATGGCAGCGAATCGTGCGAGGCCTAGGCGTCGGTGCACTGTCCTGGAACTGATTTATTACTATGGGCTATTTGTGGCCTTGGATGAGCAGAGTCAAGTAATGACTTTTAACGAGAGAAAGAGTCGCATGGAATCGCGACTATTTCTAGGGACGAATCGTTATGTTGACGGTGATCCTTATCTTGTTGAATGTTCGGGCTCATTGCTAGTGGCTTGGAAGATATGGCGCAAAAAGTATGATGGACCCGTGAAAGGGATTCGAGTTTTTAAAGTTGATTTGGAGAAGGGAACCGAGGAAGAGGTCGAAAGCTGGGAAACGTGTCTCTCTTCTTGAATAGCAGCTCTTCCTTCTCGGTGGAGTTCAACGCCGAGTCTTGCCTTCGCGGGATCAAGCCAAATCACGTTTATTGCCATGATGGCAAAGAAGAGAAGATCAAGAGTTACAGCGTGGAGGACAGAAAATTCGAGACATACCTTGATGTAACTAGCAGTTGTCCCTTTGATGCAACTAGGCGACGCGTCGTTGATGCCGATTGGTTCCAACCTGATTTTTGAATGTTCGAGTTTTTTCTCTTCCTTGATATGAAGATTTTGATGTCAAACCTAGGTCCACTGGAATGGCCCATTTCCACACTTGATCGTAAGGGCCCTACACGGGCGACCCACGGGATCAATTTTTTCGCTAATAGAATAACATATTTTAGTTGTGGGTGTTAATTTAGATTTTAATTTTTGATTGACTAATTTCTTGGCACGACATGGATTGGGATGTTTTAGGGAGATTACGGATATACATCTCAAACTCGAGAATATGTGCGCAAAATCAAAATGAAAGATTTGTTATGTAATCGTATAAAAATATCAAATCTTAATTATAAATTGATATCCAACATTCTCTACTTTTATATGGTGAGATGATATAAGGGTACTTTGGTTATTGTAAAATGGTTACATATAGCAGAGATAAATAACAATAGATTAAGAGAATTTAGCAACCGTTTGTAAAAAATTCCAACGCTTATCTTATTTTTATAATTGATTAGAGAAGAAAATATAAGCTATCCTTTGAACATAGGTGATTTATTTTTTTGGTCGATGAACATAGGTAATTGGACTACATGGAAAGATAGTTAGAGACCTTGGATACCTAACTAGGTGTTTAAATGATGTAAATCATCATTTGTAACAAAAAAGAAAACTACTAAAGGGACTTAATAATCTTACCAAATGATGGTGATAAAAAGGTCGAACTAATTTTCGCTAGCGTTCTTAATTAAGTTACGATCTCCAATGCGAAGATCATTCGCTTGATAGTCAAATAAACACCATAATTAGATTGCCAGGTTCCAATTCAATTTGCATCCGAATCCCAACAAACTAATTGAAATTTGGGAGTGTCCTCCTTAATAGTGTTGGAAGTTGCTAAACAGAACATAGAAATGGGAAATAGATACACTCTCCGAGTATTTCGCCTGACCAATTAAAAAGACCGGATTGGCAGCGATTAAATTGCGCTTATGCTCCTTATCGTGCCAAGACGCCGGGGGTACGGATGTGTGCATGCTGCGCGTAGTCGTAATTTTTCTGAGAGTTCTTTTCTAGCCTTTCTTTACTTTGGCCTGGCATTGAAATAAAACTTTTCTTTGCATGGTAATTACACCAGTGTCGCACTAATTGAGAAGGGATTAATTTGGTAATTTATTCAGCTACTATGATATGATAAAATTGCACAAGTGCATGAACTTAGGGTCCACCTGAATCAATTTTTATTTTGCACTTTTTTTAAATCTAAATCTTGCGTTACATGCATTTGACTTTATTCCCAACTAAAAACATTTGAAATATGCAACAGTTGACATAGTAGATTCCCATGCAAACTTGTCATAATTTTTTGAAACTTGAGTAATATTTTTCAAATTTTTCCCAAACCCACTAAAAAGGGTTGAAGAATAAGCTGAACAAATCTAACCACTAGGATTCAAATCCCCACTTTCTCAAAGGGGATGGAGTGGGGACACGTAAGTTTTAGGAGTGGGTTTCGACTCCCACGCCCTGCAAGAGGCAGGGCAAAAGTTTGAGAGTAAGTGTAAAGTAGGAATAGAGTAGAACTGACCAAAAAAAAAAAAATCTAACGAGCCCTGCTTTAGTCTCATCTAATCAAAGCTATCTAAGACATCCTAATCTTGCCGGAAGAACCTTGAATCTTGTTGCCCATCTCAAGTCCTTTTTGCATAGAACTGCGCAAATCCCTAACAAGGGCAATTATTAGTAAATTTAGAACAGATTTGTAATATTTTTCCTTTACGAACATCACCTCTGTTCATTGCACATTGTCACAAATACCTGCACAATACCATAGTAAAAGTTATACTAAAGACAATTTGGAAATAATCAAAATTACTTAAAGATGTTTCTCCAATAACTTTGTCCACTCTTTCACCGTCTAAACTATCCTTTTTTTTTTCTTCATATCGTGAGTGAGTGAAGGCAATAAAAATGCAAAACTATATGGCATTGATCAAAAATACTTTCCTAAGTTTTTAGGTTAATATCACATAAATCCATTTGAATGTGTACGACATTAAATTAGAATGATCGAATAAAAGTATTTCCTTATATTGTAGCGAAGTTTGGCCTGAGTAGTTGAAAAATGTTTGCATGTGAAAAACAGGATATGGCCATGGAAAAGGGTAGAAATTTTTCCCTAACTAAGAAAGGGGATCTAAGTGCACACATACAAATTGACTTTACCTTCAACAAGTTCTGTGAGGACTGTTGATGAAGAGAATACTTCAAATTAGTGGAGATAACGGAAGAGGGGAGAATGTGGAAAAAACAGAAAATATGGCTACAATTTTTTTCAATTCGCTATATTAATTTTTTCTAGCAAGGATCTTTTTATGGCCAATAATGTTTTAACTAAAATTACCGCTTATATTTTATATTTAAAATAGTCGATAAAAAGAAAGGCTCGAACGAATTCCTATTATATATTGTCCTAGAATTGAGGAGCACACCACAAGTCCTTCACATTATATGTCAAGAGTTCTGCTTCATCCAACTCTTTACCATCAATGAACCTCACTAATGGAGACAACACCAAGACCCCCCAGCAACATCATCAAAGCACTATTGCTTCTCTTTCTCCCCACTGCATCATTGGACCAGCCATGGCTCAACAAACCAGCATCAGCACAGACCAGGCCTCCCTTCTTGCCCTGAAACAGCACATCGCCAATGACCCACATGACCTCTTGTCCACAAACTGGACAGAGACCACATCAATCTACAACTGGGCTGGGATCACCCGTGGCATTACTCACGGTAGGGTCACGAGCCTCAACCTAGCCTTCATGGGTCTCTCAGGCACACTGCCTCCTCATCTGGGCAGCCTCTCTTTCCTCGCCTACTTCAACATCACCAACAACACCTTCCACGGGTCTCTGCCGGGAGAGCTCTCACGCCTCCGCCGGCTTCGGTACTTCAGTGTCAGGAACAACTCCTTCGAAGGGGAGATCCAGCAGTGGTTCCCCTGGTTGCCGTGGCTCAAGTACCCGTTCTTGAATGGCAACAGCTTCTCCGGCACAATACCGGAGTCTATTTGCAATGTGTCGACACTGCAGAAGCTCGACCTAAGCACGAACCAGCTAACAGGCCCGATCCCACCACTGACTTTCAACGTTTCGTCACTGAAGATGATCGACCTCAGCAATAATCAGCTCTCAGGCTCGATGCCATCCTTCATTTTCAGCGCATCTCTGCTTTTGGACATCGATCTCGGCTCCAACAACTTATCTGGTGACCTTCCCCGGAACATTTGTGCGAATCTTCTGGACTTACAAAGACTATTCTTGTCCTTCAATTAGGGGTGAGCAGCGGTCTAGGGTCAACCCTGGACCGACCCTGGACCGGCCCAACCTTGCCGGTCTTGGTCCGGTTCCCAAGGGGACTGAGTCGGTCCTTGATCCTAAAATTCCAGGACCAATACTGTGCAGGTTGGTCCTAAAAGTTTTGGGTCGGTCCAACCCTGGACCAACCCCGTATATTATTATATTATATTATTTATAATTTTTTTATATATTCAAACCTAAGTAAAATTTCTATTATATTATATTATATTATATTATATTATTTATAATTCTTTTATATATTCAAATCTAAGTAAAATGTTTGTTCAAAGAAAAAAAAAACCTAAGTAAAATGATGTTAAAGCTATTGACTCCTCAGGCTCACAGTCATGGACAGACGGCATCCAATTCCAAAAGGCATGAAGTTTACGCTGTAAAGGTCTTCACAGCCTCCTCCTCCACAGTCCAAAGTACGTTCTTCACCGTGAGGACCAAGGACTCCTCACAGTCACGGACTCGCGACATCCAAAATGTCACGAAGTTTATGCCGTAAATCTCCTCACGGCTTCCTTCCCCAAAGTACGTTCTCTTCCATCCTGTCTTCTTTGTTCTTCAATTTGCCAAAATCAAAAGTAGCAACATCCCGCTCGCCGCCTTGTGGACCCTATCTTGTCCCATATTTCGATGAGTGTTAACAGTACGAAATTTCTATTATTGTGTTATCTTAAATTTATTGAATATATATTGGTATTTATAGTTTAGTTACACAATGCCGCATTGTGGATGGATGCATAATTTGAATTTGTAGGTTTACTTTTTTAGGGAGTATAAAAAACAAGACGAAAAAATTATCAATCGGTCCCGGGTTGACCCTGGAACCAGACCGAACCCATTGGGTCGGTCCGATCCTTAGTCTCAGGCTCAATAGGGTTGGTCCTCGGTCCTAAAAATTGAGAACCGACACTGTACGGGTTAGTTCTAGGGTTAGGGGGTGGCCCGGACCAACCCGGACCATGCTCACCCCTACCTTCAATCAGTTCAGTGGACAGACACCTTCCAGTTTGTCTAAATGCCAGCAGCTTCAGCTTCTCCCCTTTCGGTGAATAATTTTTCAGGAACCATGCCCAGAGAGCTTGGAAACTTGACTATGCTAACTGGGTTATATCTAGGTGCGAACAATTTGATTGGTATGTCTCCTACCAAACTACTATTTCGACCCATCAAGAATTTCACTATTACATTGCATTTGAGTCCATACAAAATTATTTGCGACAGTGTTATATATAGCTAATGTATTTCATGATTGTTTCCTCTTTATTTCAACTTTCAGGCGAAATACTGCTGGAAATTGGAAATTTAAAAGAACCTGCAAGTCCTGAGCCTGTTGAACCTTGCAGAAATGAGATACAAATATAATTTACGAAATATAACTTTTACTGGTACAATATTTTCTCACTCCACATACAATATTCAGAGCAAATTAGCTCCTACAATACTCAGAATACACTAACTCCCACAACTTTCCCTTTCTCACCCTCACGGATGGACTCCTCTCTTTTCTTCTTATCTCTCTTACTCACGCCGCACACCACACATCACACCACACAGCACTCTTGCACAAGACCCCCTACACTCTACAGTCAATACGCTCTCCACAACGCCCCCTTACGCACACAAGAGGCAAGTCCCCTATTTATAGGGTGTAGAGTCGGCACATCCACCGACTTCCCACACCATCTTCCTATTACTATTATTTTATTGCAAGTTGTTGGGTCAACAATTGCGGCTGAAGCTGAAGAACTATCTAGAGAGAAAAGTCTGGAGAAGTGCAGAGTGAGAGAGGTCTGGATAACTCCAGAGAGAAAGAGAGAGAGAGGCGGTGCTTTTTCTCAACAGAGCCTAACAAACAATAGCTTGTCCGGGCCCATTCCATTGGCGATCTTCAACATATTGACGATTCAAGTTATCGCAATGACCATGACCCGTCTCACCGGTATTCTGCCATCGAGCATTGGCTTCTCTATGCCAAATCTTATGCAACTTTTCCTCGGCGGAAACAAATTAACAGGCCCGATTCTGACCAAGCTCTCCAACTGTTCCCAACTAACCACTCTAGACCTGCCCCAGAACTATTTCTCCGGATCCATTCCTTCCTCACTCGGCAAATTGAAATACTTGCAATGGTTCAGCCTGGCTGGGAACAATTTGACCAGTGAACCTTCAAGTGAAGGATTGAGCATCATCACTGCTTTAGGTAATTGCAGATATTTGAGAAGGATTGATCTACAGGAGAACGAGCTGAACGCTTTCCTTCCTTCCTAGATAGGGAGTCTCTCTAGTAATCTGGAGTGGCTTTCCATGCGGAGCTCTAAGCTCATTGGCGGCATTCCCAGCGAGGTCGGCAATTTAAGTGGCTTGACCCTTTTCAATGTCGGACATAACGAGTTGACCGGGCCTATACCCACGATCATCGCAATGATAGGGAAGCTTCAAGGTTTGTATCTTCAGGACAACAAGCCGCAAGGACCGGTTCCTGAAGACATCTGTAACCTCCCGAGCTTGGCTTTCTTATCCTTGAGCAGCAACGAGCTCAACGGATCATTACTTTCGTGTATTGGTAACCTTACTTCGTTAGGAGAACTATACTTGGGTTCTAACCAGTTAACGGGCAGCATACCTGATTCATTATGGAGTTTAAATAACATATTGGTGTTAAATATTTCCACAAATTTTCTGAGTGGGGATCTTGCTCCCGGAGTCGGAAATCTAAAGGCAGTGACGGTTGTAGATTTATCAGGTAACCAACTGTTGGGCAAAATACCTAACTCCATTGAAAACCTTCAAAACATGTTGAACTTCTCTTTATGACATAACATGTTTCGAGGTGATATTCCTGAGTCATTTGGAAAGCTGGTGAGCTTGGAGTCTCTGGATTTATCAAGTAATAACCTGACCGGGCCGATTCCCAAATCGTTGGAGTTGCTATCATACCTCAAATAGTTGAACCTTTCTTTCGATCACTTATCGGGGGAGTTCCTTCAGGAGGATCTTTTGCAAACTTTACAGCTCAGTCATTTGTTTGAAATGAAGCTTTTTGTGGCGATCCTCATCTACAAGTTCCACTGTGCCCTGTCACTGCCATTCATCAATCACAAACTAAGAAATTGCGTCTGCTAAGAATTCTTCCACCTTCTACTTTGGCAGCAATATTTGCTTTAGGCCTTTTGTTTGTTCAGCTGTGGTATTTGAGAAGAAATAGAAGGCTTTCCACAGATGAAGCTTTGATGACCCTGGCATCAAGAAGAAGGATAAGCTACAACGAAGTTCTACAGGCAACAAATGGTCTAAGTCCAAGCAACTTGTTTGGAGCAGGGTGTTTGGCTCAGTTTACAAAAGAACACTGTCGGATGGCGTAAGCATCGCAGTTGAGGTCTTCAATTTAGAACTAGAAGGCGCTCTAAAGAGTTTCAAAGCAGAATGTGAGGTACTGAGGAGCATGAGCATTCGCCATCATAATCTCGTGAAGATCATCAGCAGTTGTTGTAACCTCGATTTCAGAGCATTGATTCTGGAGTACATGCCAAATGGAAGCCCAGAGAATTGGTTACACTGTGAGGGGTGCCATTTAGACATCATACAGAGACTCAATATCATGATAGATGTCGCGTCTGGACTCAAGTATCTGCATGAAGGGTATTCAATTCCCATTGTTCACTGTGATTTGAAACCAAGCAACATCCTATTAGGTGAAGATTTGGTTGCTTGCCTTTGTGACTTTGGCATCACCAAACTTCTAGGTGAAGAGAAGTCGATGACTCAAACCAAGACCCTCGCCACCATTGGGTACATGGCACCAGGTGACGATTATCTGCTTCCACTTTTGCCATGTAGTGCACCGACATTATGAATGAATTGAACATACGGATACATATACACCTATA
This sequence comes from Eucalyptus leucophloia subsp. euroa, assembly GCA_017140325.1. Taxonomy (NCBI): domain Eukaryota; kingdom Viridiplantae; phylum Streptophyta; class Magnoliopsida; order Myrtales; family Myrtaceae; genus Eucalyptus; species Eucalyptus leucophloia. The sequence continues at coordinate 29,260,412 of CM029472.1, read as the reverse complement.
TAGAGATACAAAAACTGGTATTATGCCTTATGACACCTTATGTTTTCGCATGTAGAGTATAGGTTGGGTGGATTTGTTTCCACAAGAGGCGACGTGGACAGCTGTGGAATCTTGCTGATTGAAACTTTCACAGGAAGAGGCCAACGGACGAGATGTTTTCTGTGGTAGAAAGCTTGAAGCAGTGGGTTGAGAAGTCGCTTCCTCATGCTGCTCAAGACATCCTAGATACAAATCTATTGAGCAGAGACGAGCTAACTGCCACAAAACTGAGCTGCCTGTCTTCAATCCTGGAGTTGGCTGTGCATTGTTGTGCCGAGTTGCCTGAAGAAAGAATGCGCCGAATGATGTCCTTGCAAAACTCAACAAGATCAAAATAGTTCTTGAGCACATGAGGTGATCGTTCGCTTCTCCTCCTCTCCTATGGTGTGAAATAAAAGTTCTGCTTTTTTCAAAGTTGAAACTGCTGCTTCCAGCCGGCAAAGGCATTGCTTGTATAAACAAAGGACATAATCCACTAGAAATTGGTTATGTACACTATTTGTGGCGAGAAGACTGGCTTTCTGACTCATACAAAAGCGAAATTTTGATTCTGAGTTTCACCAAAAATTTAGACTGGCTAGAATGACAAGGTCACAGTAAGAAAAAGCTGATACTGTTGATTAGGATTCGTCATTCAACAGCAGCTACTTTCAATAAAGAATAAGGCAACTTCTCAAGAGTGACCAAATGACGCATTTTCCCACTTGTGTTGAACTTATTTCCATAGAATCAGAGGCGCGCACACAGATGAAGAAAAATAAATGATCATTTTTACACATGCATGCCTAACTGCAACTCCTGTGATTTGATTTTAAGAAAGCCATACTCAGAGCAATGGCATTCGATTAGGAAACTGTTTTCCGGACACATTAATCTCTCTTTTTTCCGCAAACAAGCCATCTTTATTATTGTCGATCTAAATAATTAGTTAAATTTCCCAAATTTATAAAAGTATCCATCAGCACTGATGGAGATGACTTATGTAAACAAAGAATTACACAAATTGGGTAGCGAAAGAAGAGAGCCTTTCTTTATCTTGTTCGAATTTACATACGCAAGAATTTGCTTGATCTCGAATCAACATCTGCATAATTCGCGTAAGTCAAGCATTTGTGCACATTCTTAAACCTCGTCTTTTGCCTCTTCCACGCACGATAAATACAATTTTAAAGTAGAAACGGCCTATTGAAAGGAATCTTCAAATGGTTGTCTTTACGCCTCCTCTATACATTCGGTTTACAACACCTAATATGGGTATCAACTAACCTTAAGACTGTTTTGGGTTTGAGTTTTCAGTTAATTGCCACTGCAAGTGCTCTTTTTTTTTTTCTTTTTTTTTTTTGCGTTAAACGTAAGTAAATAATGAATTAGTTGATGAGCATGAGGAAACTTTAGATACGGTTGGCTTGGAGGGTGCTGAATTTATATTGGATGATTTAGGTTTTGGGATAAGTAATGTGGTCATCATTTTGGAATTTGAAGACACCGACTTCCTAGCTGATGCAACATTCTTGACCGACGATAATGAGGAGGAGGAACTTGGATTTGTATTTGGGAGTGAACACTTTGGTCCACCATCTACTGTCTCAATTGAATTTGTGTTTGGGGAGACAATTGTCTTGGTAAAAAGCATTACCCAGATATTCATGCCTTTTATTTTCGGAAGGCTAATTCATATCAATATCTTGAGTTGTCTTGCATGACATGTGATACAGTGAGAATTCCTCTCACTTTTATTGCCTCAGAGTTGGTCCTTAATATTGGAGGGCACTTTTTAAATTTTTAAATAAACATCATAGTTTCGTTTTAATTGAAAGTGTAGAGGCCAGCACTAGAGATTTTTGTTTGATGAAGATTTCAATGCAAAGTGTTTCATCGTGGAATATAAGACTAATTGCATGACATACTTTCTAATGAAGAAAGATACCAAAAAAGTCCAAGGCCTATTGCATTGATACTAATTCAGCCATAAACTTTTCAATTAGATCAATTTAATCATAAATATTTTCACAATTGCACCAATTCAATCCATTCGGCCAATTAGAATAGAAATCATTGATTCAAATGTCAGATGTCCTACGTAGCATGGTTAACGTTAACGTGGACATTTTTAAATAATTTTTTGATTTTTTTTTCCTTTTTTTCCTTTCTTTATTTTTCCCTCTACTTTTTCATTGGACTATGGCCAATCGCAAAAAGGGAAAAAAATTTTAAATAAATTTTAAAAATCAATAAAAATATTTAAAATGTCAACGTTAGCAATTTCCAATATAAATTAGTCAGATTGACTAAATTAATATCAATGTAAAAAAATTAATGACTAAATTGATTCAATTAAATTGAATTGGTAACAATATAATAAGGTAAGAACATTTTTGGTACTTTTCCGCTTTTTTAATTTATCCTACTTTTCATTAGACTAGTCATCTCATTTTTTTTGTTTTTAATATCATTCTCATAATTCACATGAATATTAGTTCAGTTGTGTTAGTTTAGAATGTTGGGTGCGTGCAACAAAAGACCAATACATTCAATGAGGAGACCAACAACCGCACTCCAATGTGAGACTTTTTTCTAACACAACCACACATGCAATCTTCAATTATCCTTCTACATCAGCTTAAATCTCCAACATCTATTTTCATCCCCGTCTCTTTCTCTGAACCAAACTCTTAATTACGTGACAAACTTGGTGATTTCATTAAGTATAATATGAGAAATAAAACCAGTAGTGTCATAAAATCCACCCCCGCCCCCTCCCCAGGGGGAGCACTCGATGAGCATTAAGAATTCAAACAAGGGAAATTTAGCAATTTATTTTTCATGATATACACAATTAATATCATGAAAATCGAATATTTCCATGATGACTTGGGGCACTCTTTAACAAGAAAAAGCTTCAACTTTTCCTAGAATTTAACGTCTTGGCCAGCGTACTATAAAGTCCTTCACAATATTAATCACAGTTCTGCTTCATCCAGTTCTCTACCATCAAGAATCCTAACTAATGGCGACAACGCCAAGACCCTTTATCAACAACATCACTGTACTATATAGCTTCTCTCTCCAATGCCTCATTGGACCCGCCATGCTTAACAGCCCAGCATCACCATAGACCAGGCCTCCCTTCTTGCTCTGAAACAGCACATCACCAATGATCCCACCGTGGCTTGCCTGCCGCAGCTCAAGTACCTGTTCTTGAATGGCAATGGCTTATCTGGAGTCCCTTGGCAATGTGTCCACACTGCAGAAGCTTGATATCAGCAAAAGCCAACTCGCAGGCATAATCCAGCTTCTGATTTTCAACATCCCACTGCTGAAAGGCAATCGACCTCAGTGACAATCAGCTCTCAGGTGTGATGCCGTCCTCCATTTTCAGTGAATACTTTTGGACATCAATTTTGGCTGCAACTGCTTATCTGGTGACATTCCCTGGAACATTTGTGGGAATCTTTCGAACTTACTAGGACTGTACTTGTCAGAAATCAGTTCAGTGGAGAGATACCATCCATTTTGTCTGAATGCAAGCAGCTTCAGCTTCTGTCCTTTCAGTGAATAATTTTTCAGGAACCATACCGAGAGAGCTAGGAAACTTGACTATGCTTAAGGGGTTACATCTAGGCACGAACACTTTGATTGGCGTGCCTTCTAACAAACAACTATTTTAAGATTTAATATACTGTTGCTTGCTCTAGCTTCAAGTCTTGAAGTTGCAATTCAACCCATCAATAATCTGGAAATTTCCATTGCACTTGTCCTATCAGCATCACCAGTCAAGCCAACTTGCAGATACTAAGTTATCTTCAACAATGTTAGTTAATGAATTCCATGATTTTTTCCTCTTTTATTTAAACTTTGAAATACCGCTGGATATTGGGAACCTACAGAACTTGCAGGTCCTGAGCCAAACAAAGAATAGCTTGTCCGGGCCCATCCTGCTGGCAATCTTCAGTATATCGACGATTCAAGTGAGCACAATGACTTTGGATCTTCTCATTGGTACTTTGCCATCTAGCATCGGCTTCTCTATTCCAAATCTTATGCAACTTTTCCTCTGCAGGAACGAATTACCAGGCCCATTCCCAAGCTTTTTCTCCAACTGTTCCCAACTAACCTCGCTAGACCTGCCCCAGAACTCATTCTCTGGCTCTATTGCTTCCTCACTTGGCAAATTCAAGTATTTTCAATGGTCAAGCCTGTCTGGGAATAATTTGACCAGTGAACCTTCAAGTGATAAATTGAGCATAATCACTGCTTTAGGTAATTGTAGATATTTGAGAAGGATCAATCTACCGGAGAACAAGCTGGATGCTTTCCTTCCTTCATCGATAGGGAATCTCTCTAGTAATCTGGAGTGGCTTTCCATGGGGAATTCCAAGTTCATTGGTGGCATTCCTAGTGAGGTCGGCAATTTAAGTGGCTTCCCTCTTCAATGTCGGAGATAATGAGTTGACAGCCCTATTTTCCATGATGATCGTAGGGACAAGGGAAAGTTCAAGGCTTGTATCATCAGGGCAACAAGCTACAAGGACCGGTTCCTGAAGACATTTGTAACATCCCGAGCTTGGCTTTCTTATCTTTGAGCAGCAACGAGCTCTGGATCAATGCCTTTGTGCATTGGTAACCTTCTTTAAAAGAACTCCACTTGGGCTCTTACCAGTTCACGAGCACTATATCCGATTCCCTATGGAGTCTAAATAACATAATGATGTTTAAATATGTCCAGAAATTTTCTGAGCTGCGATCTTTCCCTCTTGAGTAGGAAATCTGAAGGCAGTGACCGTCGTAGATTTATCAGGAAACCAACTGTTGGGCGAAATACCTAACTCCATTGACAACCTTCAAAATATGTTGAACTTCTCTTTATCACAGAACATGTTTCGAGGTGATATTCCAGAATCATTCGGAAAGCTGGTGAGCTTGGAGTCTAGATTTATCAAAGTGATAACCTGACCGGGCCGAGCCCCAAGGCGTTGGTCATGCCTCAAATACCTGAACCTCTTTTTCAACCATTTATCTGGGGAGATTCCTCCACGTGGCCCTTTCGCAAACTTTCCGGCTCAATCATCCGTAGGAAATGAAGCTCTTTGTGGCGACCTTCATCCACAAGTTCCTTCGTGTTCTGTCACTGCCACCCATAGATCACAGACTACAAAATCACGTCTGCTAAGAACTCTTCTGCCTTGTTTGTTTTGGCAAGGAGAAATTGAAAGCTTTCAACAGAGGAAGCTTCGATTACCCTCACAACGAGAAGAAGGATAAGCTACTACGAAGTTCTACGGGCGACAAATGGTCTTGGTCCAAGCAACTTGTTGGATGGCCTAAGCATCACCGTGAAGGCCTTTGGTTTGGAAGTAGAAGGAGAGTTTCGAAGCAGAATGCGAGGTTCTGAGGAAATTCGCCACCGTAATCTCGTGAAGATCTTGAGCAGCTGTTGTAACGTCGATTTCAGAGCATTGATCCTGGAGTACATGCCAAATGGAAGCCTCTGGAAGTGGTTATACTAAGACAAGTACCACTTAGACATCCCTTAGATACTCAATATCCTAATGAACGTTGCGTCTGGACCCGAATATCTGCATGAGGGGTATTTGACTCCCATTGTTCACTTTGATTTGAGACCAAGCAATGTTCTATTAGATGGCGAACCATGGCAACTTATGTCTTCAAGTGTAGAGTTTGGTTTGGGCCGATTTGTTTCCACAAGAGGCAAGGCAATGTGTACAGCTATTGAATCTTGCTCATGGAAATTTTCACGGGAAAGAGCCCCTGCACGTGGTGGAAGAACGCTTGAATCGCTGGGTCGAGTAATTCATTTCCTCGTGCGGTTGGAGACATCCTAGAGGCGAATATATTGAGCAGAGAAGAGCTAACTGTTGCGAAACTGGACTACGCATCGAATATCCTGGAGTTGGCTGTGCATTCTCGTGCTGAGTTGCCTGAAAAAATGATGCTCATCAATGATGATCATTCACAACTAGTTCTGTTTTTCTTGATTAGTTGAAACCGCCGCTTCCCCATGATCAACGACAGTCATGCGAGCAAAAGAAGGTTTTGTAACCAAAGGACCTTATTTAACAGAAATTGATCATGCACACTATTTCAGGTGAGATGACAATCACTAAAAAATGAAGATCACAGAATGACAATGTCACAGTAAAAAAGGCTTATACTGTTGCTTGAGGATTCAACATGACAGAAAATGCTTAACAACCCGGAATAAGGCAACTTCTCTCAAGAAGGACCAAATGACGGCATTTTCCCACTTGTTGAATTCCATCGGCTTTGCATTAGAGCCGCACGCACAAATGAAGAAATAATAAATTATTAACTTTACACATTCATCCCTGACTACAACTCCTGCAACTTGATCTTCAAAAAAGCCACACTTATAGCAATGGCGCTCAATTAGGAACCCGTTATCCAGATGTATTGTTACATGTAAAAAGAACAAAAATTACTCTTGAGGAGAACCAAGGCAAAAGCCGCAAAACAAATTGAACATTCTCCTTCTGGATAATTCCAACACAATCGAGACTCTTAATCTACTCATCCTCTTGGCTGCGCACCCTAGCCAACTTGTTCGTAACCACGACATCAAGCTGTGCAGCTCGTTCGACAATCTCCTTCCTCTTTCTTGTGGAGACATTGTGAGCAATCTCCGCACAATACGTCCTAAACAATTGGGGCAAACAGATCAGCTTTATTAATGTTAAGATGGCAAAGTAGAGTAACAGCTTCACAAGCCAATTATGCAACCGGGAGTCATCTAGTACCTGTTATGCATCATTAATAATTCAAGCTCCTTCGCATTGTGCACAACAAATTTCTTGAAACCATTAGGAAGATAATGGCGGGTCTTCTTATCCGATCCATAACCGATATTTGGCATCAAAGTACATCCCTTGAATTTTCTTCTTACTCGGGAATCGATACCTTTGGGCCGACGCCAGTTTGTCTATTAATAACACAAACAGTATGGTGAGAGCCAATAAAACTAACCCCGCAAATCTTACATGGTTAACAACCAGCCCCACAGATCTTACATGGTTAACAAGACAATCGAGAAAATACTACATTTTGAAACACAAAAAGAGTGAAAAACTAGGCATGGCCACGTGAAAAGGCCACGTCAGATGGATATGAAATGTGATCAGGGATAAAGTAACTGTTAGCTAGTAGATATGAAGCTAACGGTGTCGCAAGACCTGTTCATGTATTTTCTTTTTGCCCAGAAAAACGAAATGTCCAGCTACATAATGAATTTAAATCTGGACATCAGATACCATGGGCAGAAACTCTTGCGAAAGATAAGAAAATCGACACCAAAATCAAAATAAATAAATAAAGAAAAAAAAAAGAAACGAGAAAATAATAAGGTTTTGCAATCTCAGCCGAAAGATGGTGATAATTTTAGTTATAATCACTGTAAAATCATGATAATAGGACGTTTTGCATCATAGATTGCAGAAAGAAAGGAACCCAGAATATCTAGACAGGACAACTAAAAAAAAATGATTAAAAAACTTACTCGGTCAGAGAGAGTTTGTGTGAAAAAAATGATTAAAACGCTTCAAGACAAAGTTCTAGTACTGAATGGGATCAGATGGTAGTGCATGTTAATATTCATCATCTAACAGCAGAATTATTGGGTACAAATCATCATGTCCCATTGCAGACTCTTAGACAAAACCTTGTCCAGGAAAAATAAAGCATACGAATACTTCAGTGTCAAAAACCAACAAATATAATTGCGACTAATTTTACTAGTAATGTGCAAAGCATTTGCATGTCCTCATTTAATCAAATGAGACGCATGATTGGTCAATGCATATGCCCCAAAGGGGTCTATAAAATTGGGTGTACTGCGTTAATGTAGTGTCGAAATAGTCCATTCAAAAAAATGATAACAATTTCTACAGTGAGCACTCCATTAACCAGTTTCTCACCACTATAAGCTAGGGATCAGATAGTCGATCTCTTATCACCATCATGCATCAAGAGATGCATGTAAGACTGGGTGTCAAAGATCTATCATCAAATCCTTTAACGTTTCTTCATTGAGCCACGATTCAAAATAAATCTACTCAGAAGTCGGACACATATAAAAAAAAAAAAAAAAAAATCTGAACGATACTACTCGCATTGAAGAGCATGACAGAAACTTTCAAGTGACTCAAAAAATTAATGAAAATTTGGATGAAGGGTAATCAAGAATCAGAACAGTGTTAATCACCACCAATGCATCTGCTGATGCAAGTAAGACTGGGTGTCAAAACATCTATCATCACGTTCCCAGCATTCACTGCATATTTATAAAACAAGACCAGATTCGAGCAAAATTAATCTTAACAGCAACAAAAACACCTCGAGAAGGAAGGCTAGAAAATAAGAAAATAAGCATCGGCTGTGAAAAATGTAAAGCACAAATGGAAAAAAATAAAAAAATAAAAAAACCTTACAGTTTCAAGTAACAGATGTTTAGATATCAGATAAAAATGTCAATCACCACCGTGCATCAACAGATGCACATAAGACTGGGGCGACAAAACACTATCATCATCTATCTCTGCGAAACAATGTCGGACCAAATCGACAACATGGAATTCCCCAAGCCCATTAAAACGCGGGAAAAAGCATCGAGACTAAGAACAAAACAAAACCTCCAAGATTGCAATTTTCGGAAAAAGAAAACAACCCAGGAAATCGCGAGAACCATGAATCAACAAACAAGCGAAAACAGGGGAAACAAGATATAGAAAAAAAGAACGTGTACTAAAACCAGCTAAAAGCGAGAAAGCCTATACCTTGACAGAGATCTTGCGGTCGCTCTGGGGCCTCTTGAACTGCTTGACCCGCTTCTTGACGATCCTCTTCGACAGCAAAGGCACCGCCATTTTCGCCCTCCCACCTGCTTCATCCGTCGACGACAAACAAAACCCACGTCAGAATCACCATTAACATACAGACCCAGAACAATCCCATCTTCACACATGCAAAAAATTCACTACAGCGACTCCGATCAAGCAAGGGAGCACTCCTAGAGGCCTAAAAACAACAACACCATCAAGCAAACCCATTAAACAGAATGTAGCTATGGAGCTCCCCACAGAGAGAGAGAGAGAGAGAGAGAGAGAGAGAGAGAGAGATTACGGCGACAGAGTTAGGGTTTGAGGAGGCCAACGAGGTGAGAGCTGGAAAACAAAGAGGGAAGATGGAGGTTATATATAGGCGCTCGGAGTCACTGCTAGGGTTTCGTTTGCGGCGAAACTCTTCTTGTTTGCGGGCCTGTTTGGCTGGTGGGATACAATATGCCTAAGGGGTGATAATTTACTTAGAACAGTATAAATTAATTTATAATAAATCTTTTTTTTTCTGGCTAGAACTCACTTATTGTAAATTATTTTCATTATCAAAGCGGCCAAAATATATATATATATATCAGTTTCATTATAAATAAAGTGGACTTTATTTCTGAACAACAAAAAGCGAACTTTTCTTGTTGATTTCATTTTTCAAAGTAAAGATATTTTTTGCGAAGTGAAATGACTTGTTATTATCAATAATATATTTTTCAGAAAAAAATATCTGATTTTCATAATGTACTCATTTTAAGTAACCTATAAGAGATGTAAGCATTATGTGTGAGAAGAAAAGAAAATTAAAATCACGCTGTTAAAAACTACTTAGCTAAATTTAATTGTCTTTTTTTAATCACACTGTTAAAAATTACTTAGCTAATATTCAATTTAACCATTGTAGGGATCCATGCCGAAAACAAGAAGGATTTATGCACCGAGAAAAAATAAAGTACATTTATCAAAAAAATTTGGGTCGAAATCTTTGTCAATTTCAATAGAAGAATAAAAAATGCTTTTGAGGGTAAACTTGAACGGTTTTCACTAATTTCTATATTTTTGGTAGTTTCTTTCATCAATTGGAATGTCATAAAGTGGAGAAGAACGTGGTTGAGAAAGCTGCCATAAAAATTAAGAATTGACTTAGGGTGTGTTTGGCTGCACTTTTTATTTGTTAAAGGGAAGCGAGAAATTTCATTTTTTTGTTCGTTCTTTAACAAAAAAGAAACAACGCGTTTGCGTGCGTTTCATTCGCTTTTTTGTTCTTTTTGTTCTTTGGAACGAAAAAAAGAAAAAAAAAAAAAAAAAAAACTTGTTTCTTTTTAAAAAAAAACAAAAAACACTTCTCTTTTTTATTTTTTTTCTTTTCTTCTTCTTTTCTCTTTCTCTTTTCTTTGGCCGGTCGCCGGCCTTGGCCATGGCCGGGCGTGAATCCGGCGACCGGCCGACACGCTTCGCCCAGCCAAAGGCGAGGCCGAGCCTCGCCGTGGCGGGCGAGGCCACCGGCCCTCATCGGCCGGTCGCCGGCCAGGCCGAGGCCGGCGACCGGCCAAAGAAGAAAAAAGAAAAAATAAGAAAAATAAGAAAAGAAAATAGAAAAATAAAATAAAAATATTAAAAAAATTAAAAGAAATAAAAAATTATGCAAATTTACCAAACGTGTTTCTATTCTTTTTATATTTCGGAAAACAGATTTACCAAACGCATTTTTTTGTTCAAAAATTATTCCTGGAATGTAAAACACTTTTTTTTTATTTTTTCCCGTTAAAACAATTTTTAAACAGAAACGTTACCAAACGCACCCTTAGTGGAGACAAACGTGATTGACATTTTTCTAACATAGCCAATACTCTCTTAACTAGTATGTACCTTCACTACGAAGGGCAAATCATGGAATGTAATATTGAGAATAGAACTATTTTGACATCTAAGGGATGGACACCAAATACTCTCAAAACATTAAAGTGTGTGAAGTCAAGATGAATGTTATTTCTTTCCACTATTCTTTTAAGAAAATTGAGAAACAAAAAAATTTGTATTCACTAAAATTAAGCTATACAACCAAGAATTACTCATTTTATGAAGAGCCTAACTTGTATATATAAGGGACAGCTCATGTTTGATACAATTAGTTAATTTACAAGAACGACCTAGCTTTTTGTTAATGTAATGACACGTCTCATTTCTAGAGAGAGAGAGAGAGAGAGAGAGACACACACACACACACACACACACACACACATATATATATATATATATATATATATATATATGTATGTATATATATATATTCTCATAGTAAACTAGGGATGGGGACGAGGAGCAGATAATCACCCCACAAGGTTTCGACCTGCGTAAGGTGATTCTTCCCACAAGAAACAAATGACGGAGAAAATGACAAGGCATCGAGCGGAATTTCAGTAGGGCATGGCAGAAATAGACTCAATCTAACCCTGTCGTCCCTACTCAATTTATATGCTTTTCTCGAGAGATAAATATTTTAATATTTAGATAACTTATATAAATGGTAATTCAAATATGGAAAATCACATAAATTTAGCTTATATTTTGTAAATTTGATACACATGGTAATTACATATAATGATTGAAACTATAAGTCATCACTATAACTTATGAAAAAGTTATCCACTTGAAATTACAATTTCACAGTTAAAGTAGACATATTCATATTTCTTGAATTAATTACAATATAACTATCAATTATTTCATACATTACAATTAGATAAACTGCCCAAGAATTAGGTTGTATATCTCCACATTTAATTTATCTATATCTATCTTTCTACAAATTGGAAGAAAAAATAAAATACATGAACAAGATAATTTGAAAAACGATTTTAACAATCTTCCCAAGGAGATGTAAATGTACTTCATAATGCCATCTATGATTAACATGAGTGTGGAAAAAATATGGTTAAAAGTAAATTCTAAACCAAACTACTAAAATAGACTTAATGTGCCAAAACATCAGTCAACTTTGACAGCTAACCATAATTATACTATTATTTTAAAATTTAGTGTATGTAAAACCTACAGTTTGTATCATGATGGTTATTTTTGTCAAAATAGATGAATTATTGATGCTCTCCTAGTATCCTCTGTTTTTCTTTTTTTCTGGTTGTCTAGTGTACAAGGATGATGGGAATTTGTAATATTTTGTCTGTGAAATGAAATTTCTGTTCTCATTAAACACACACACACATATATATATATATATATATATATATATATATATATATGTATGTATGTATGTATGTATATAAAGAGGGGAAAAGTTTTTTAAACCACGGTTTTTGGTCTCGTGCCTTCTTGAGCCATGACAAGTTATACGGATGGTTTAAAAATACTTTCCCTTTCTTTTCCAATTTGTCCTCGTTCACTTAAGAATATTTATACTTTTTCTTTCTCGAGACAAAATCCATTTCTGCCAACAACTATAAATTTCACTTTGTCATTTTTATTAAAAAATTAAAGCGTGGAAGCAATTTGTTTCTAAACCTCATTATCAATTTAGAATCCGTACAGTTAGATCTTTTACCTAGGTGAAATTTGATGTTATTACTAAGTATTTTAACATGGACATGTAATTGGAGGTTGAATAAAGGGTGCATTTGGTTCAGTATTTTGAAACTCATTGGGGAAAATGCAAAGGTGTTAATGACCTTTTTTATATAATAGTTCACATCTTTAAATCGAATTACATCGAATTACATAGCTAAATTTGCGAGACATATTTTTTAGATACCCAATTTATCATTTGTTCTTCTCCTGAGTTTCGCTTTTAGACATGACTCAAAAAATTGGTAAAACTTGATTAAGAAATATGTGGCCCCCACCCAAAAAAAAAAAGAAGGAAATATGTGGAATAGGGAAATATGGAACTTCTATATATGTTTGTATTAATATCAATTGGTGATATGCAAAATATTGAGATATACGAAGAATCAAAAGAAATATTATAATTAATTATAAAAGTAAAAAAATTTATAGGAAACTATCTCTAACAATTTTCAAAGTATCTTTTGAGGTTTTTATCAGGCGAAATATTCCTACACTAACGATTGACTCATTGTATTTTTTCATGAGAATTTTTTTTTTTTTTGGTAAAAGGTAAGAATATATATTAAACTTTGGAGAAATGAACAAGAATTCGGCACCGTAACTCACACTTTAGCTGTGGGGGCAAGGAGAGTGTGAGGGTGCCGAATCAAAAAGATACAGAGAGAAGGAAACATAGTAGCAACTACTCGGCTGAACTACAATTAAAAAACAGACTAATGACCCTCAGGCACCCTCCAAAGATTGAAGTGATGGAGGAGAGCTAGGAAGAGGACGCCAAGCTGAAGATGGACGAATCGAACCCCCAACTTCTCTGGAGTCGCTTGTTTCTTGGAGTAGGCGGGACATTAGAGAACAAAAGAGCCTTATCCTTCACAACCTTGATCAAGTGATTCTTCATGGCCGGAATTGCCAAAGAGTCACCTCGAAAGATGATAGAATTCCTTTTTTTCCATATGAAATGGCATAAAGCCCCAAAAGAGAAACGGGGTAATACTGTGAAAAAAATATTTGCCAGATAGGAATTTGAGAGCCCAAGAGAGGTTGTCCTTCCAAACTTTGTTCTTCCAAGGTAAATTACATCTAGAAGCCCAAAAGAACGCAAGAGTCGCGGACGTTGTGCACTCAAAGAACAAGTGGTCCACGGAGCAGCAAAAAGCACAAACAGAGAACTCAATCCTCCCATAAGAGAGAAGGAGAGTCTGAGTTGGTAGCCTATTTTTTGCGAGCAACCACAAATGAAATTGAAATCTGGGTGTAAGGTCATTATCCCAAATAAGAGGAGCCCAAGACACTCGATTCTTTTTAACCTTGATGTATTTCCAGGCAGAGGCAACAGAGAACGAACCTAATGGATCTTCTTGCTAGGTGAAGCGGTCAGAATCAGTAGAAAGAATGGGTATAGTAATTCCCATATTTGCGAGGAGGTCTCTCAAAGAAGCACCCACGGGAGAATAAAGGTCTGCCACTACAGAATAGCTTGGAAGGCGACAGCTTTCCACAAGGTTCGGCAGGATAAGTAAGAGAAGCGGGCCACATTCCAGCCAATTGTCGTGCCATAAGGAAACAGAGGAACCATGGCCAATCTTCCAAAAGAAAAAGAGCCTAAAGTGTCTTCGAAGTTGAAGGATTTTTTTCCACGCCCATGAACACGTAGTGGGTGTGGAGGAGTTCCAAAAGTTGTCCTTCTTTAAAAAATAAGAATGGATCCAACGACACCGAAAGATTCTCAATCGGTGAAGAGAAACCAGATGTACTTAAGCAAGGAAGCGGTATTGCAGTCTCTCAATTTCCGAATACCCAAGCCACCTTCATTTTTTGGGAGGCAAATGTCATCCCAAGATACTTTGGCACCGCCTCGGCCAAGCGAGGTGCCCTTCCACAGAAACTGTCTTACCAGTTGTTCAATTTTATCAAGAACAGAGATAGGCAGAAAGAAAACACTAGCCCAAAAGGCTTGGATAGAATGCAGTACCGACCTTATAAGTTGAAGCCTACCAGCAAAGGATAAAAAGCAGTGAGTCCACGATTGAATTCTTGCGGTAATACGATCAATCAACGAAGCACAATCAGCTTTCCCAAGTCTTGAAGTAATGATGGGCACCCCTAAGTACTGGACTGGGAGTCGACCTTCCTGAAAGCCAAATGCAAGCCAAATATTCTCTCTGATGGAAACAGGGCCTCCTGAGAGAAACACCTCGCTCTTGTTTTTTTTCGGAAGCAATCCACTCAAAGATGAGAATATATCAAGACTTCTCTTGAGGATCGTGGCGGAAACCCAATCAGCTTGACAAAAGAGAAAGACATCGTCAGCAAAGAAAAGATGTGTCAGCTTTACCTTCTTGCATCTCCAAAAGTACTTGAAGCCTTTCACCGAAGTACGGGAATTTAAAATTCCTGAGAACACATCCATAACAAGAGTAAAGAGGTACGGTGACAAAGGGTCCCCTTGGCGAAGGCCTCGACCTCCAGAGAAGAAGCCATGAAGTTCGTCATTAATAGAAACTGAAAACTTGGGTGTTCTCACACACACCATTATCAAATGGACGATCCATTCCGGGAATCTGAAAGCTTGCAGAGTGAGTTCCAAAAAATCCCAGTCTACAATATCATACGCATTTTGAAAATCCACCTTAACAACACATTTCGGAAAGTAATGATCTAAGTGAAAATCAGATAACAATTCTTGAACAAGAAGAATGTTATCTCTAATTCTCTTTCCTTCAATAAATGCATTTTGAGATGATCCAACCAAAACATTCAAAACAGCAGCCACACGATTAGCTAGAATTTTTGTAATAACCTTGTAGATGGTATTACAACATGCGATAGGTCTAAAATCTGTGACTGCAATAGCACTCATGAGAATATTGAGTTTCATAAGGAACTACTTTATTTTCAATGTTGAGTCAAGCGAAAATTCGGGGCTCTTCACTAGCTTTATACATATTTGGCACGTGCCCATTAGAGGAATTTTTTTACGCTAATATCACAAAAAATATATATAAATAAAAATCTATTTAGTACACTCATAACACATTTATCTCAAAATAGTTTTTGTATTACAAAGAATCCCAAACCGATATATTTTCGTCACATTTAACCAAAACTAGTAACCCATATCACTTTACCTTGAATTATGGTAAATCTTAGATTTTTGGGGAATAAATAAGTCATAAGTGCACTAATTTCAAATAAATGTAACATGGATATATAGTTTAGATTTTTTGTGACATAAAAATCAGGTTGGGATATATCCGTACAGATGCACAAGAAAGATTAGAGATTTGTGACAAGCGTGCCAATTGAGGTGTTCGGTGATATTAAGTCAATTTTTTTCTGATTTTTCTTTTTGCTTTTCCTCTGGAATTGACATTTGGTAGTGGCCCCGTGGATTAACATCTTTTCAAAATGATTGCTCGGTCAACATTGGGAAGTAACTACTATTCACTCCTTTTATTTTTTCAATTTCAAAAATAGATTATGTTAGCCTGTCAAAAGATCATTTGTGACATACAATAACTTTATTTGGTCGATAGGTCATTAAAATACTTTGCAATAAACTCAAATATAAAGAATTTATTCCATTTTCTTGAGTCTATTTATTATATGAAAATCAAGTCGCGATAACAAAAGAAAAAAATGCTTTAATATTATTCAAATGATATGACTAATATCAAAAAACCTTATCTTAATAGAAAGAGTTGCATTGTTAATTCATAACATCAAAACTCATCAAAACCAATAGCTTGAATGAATAAGCACCCGAGGAATCCTAGTTGGAAGTCAAATGAGTGAAGAGTGCAGGAAAATTCAAATGAGTGAAGAGTGTGGGAAAATTCTTCTTGCAAAGTGAATGATCAACACCCCACTAATTAGAAGCCACGAGGTACTCACTAAGGGAAAACTTCATAATAAAGAAAAAAAAACTTTTTGAAAAGTCATTTTCAAGGAAAATGGATAGGTTTCTTTTGTTTGGTGATATGTGATTGAAAATATTTTATATTTTGAATCTCATTTAAAAATTTATTTTAATTTTATGACTTTATCTTGGACAAAAAAAATTGATTTTTAAAATTATTTATTTTTTTCTTTTCTTCCTCCACTGGTCACTAAGCCTCAACAACAATTGGCAACAAGCTGTAAGCAAGGCTTAACCTCATAGGGATTTGGCGAAACTTGAGCCTCATTCATCCACGCTTGTGGCTAGTCATTGGCCATTGCCAAGGCCTAGCAATCAATGGAGGTAGAAGAAAAAAAATGAAAGAAAAGAAAAAATAAATTAAAATATCAATAATTTCAAGATGAGCAATTTTGGAAAGTGTTTTCACCTTTTGAGATTAAGAAATTCACTTTTCTAATTTTATGAGTGATATTTTTAGCAATCAAAAAGTAATTTTGGTTGACTAGTTAGCTTTGATACATCAAACAAGTGAAAATTTGGAAATCTAATTTTTGAAAGACACTTTCACTCAAACAAACACACGTTCACATGATAGCTTAATCACTTAATTTTTAAAAAAGTGAAAATTATCAAAAGATAACATTCAATTAATCATCTCTACAAACAAAATGCAATTGTTTTATCAAATGAAATTATCAAAATGACGATGGTTCATTACTTGCTCAACAAGGATATAGTAAGTCAATCAACGTACAAAGCTGGGATTTCTCATATCATTCTTTTTGAAATACTTTTCAAGTTCTTTAACTAGCAGCAAGTCGGATGACAATGCTATTGGCAGGAGGGATTTGGCGGTTGTGTTTTGGATATGTCTAATAATATTTGTTGTGTTCTGTTGAGTATATATATATATATATTGGACAGATTTTGGAACTCTCGTTTTCTAACAAACTCTTTGTTTATTAGATACGTATATATATATATATATATATATTAAGTTTGTGTTTGGGATTGCCTCTTTTGGGTAAAAAGATGACCATGTCATTACTACTATATTTATAGGAGTTGGCATATGACGGTAACTACATATTAGTTATATGTTGGGAAAATATGGCTTCGAATTGGGTAAAACAATGAAGACGGATCTTTAGAGTAGTCAAGTCAGATTTTAAGACATGATATCACTTTTTTTAAAAATTTATTTGCCGCACAACCTTTAAATTGATTAAAAATTAATAACATAACCAAAAAATAAAATAAAATAACAAATGTGTTAGTGCTAATTAAGCTATGCAGCCTTGTAGCGTGCAAAGTGCTAATCGCGCCAAATAATTGAGCACCCGCACGCGATTATGGTAGGGTCTAGCCCCATCCAATCATTCATTTAAATACATAAATGAAACCCCACACTTAATAATTGACTCACTTTCTTCCACTTTCCTATGTGAGATAAAAAAAATGCACTTAACTTGTTTTTACAAACAAACCCCCAACATAAGTCCGTTTCGTCCATGTATGAGAAGGCCTGTTTCGCCCATCTTCATTCCAGGCTGAGCTCGACTTAAAAGTCTCTACATAAGTCAAATGTGACCGGCGGGCCGAAGCAACAGACCAAGCGCGGCCTAGGGCCGGGCTTGAACCCGTCCGCCGTCCGGTGATCACCTCCTCTATCATGTCATGCTCGAATTTCTTTTGCATGATATACGAAACTTCCGCGCAGACAAAAGCAGCAAAAAGCGAGGGAAAGCCAAAACCCAGGCCGGAGGGGCAGAGCGGCCTCCGGACCACACGCACACCGTCCCCACCTCCCCTCGACGCCGCACGTGCCGAACGCGTCACGCCGAGCTGGCCCCTCCCCCCCACGTGGCGCCACCCTACCGGTCTCTCGCCCCTCGCCCGAAAGATCCGATCCCAGCCGCCCACCTGTCCCTCGCGGGAACAGCACCAGTTCCTCTGCTGACCGTTCGTGGAAGTTAAGAGAGAGAAGGAAAAACAGAACAAAATTCTCATCTCCTTTCTCTCTCTCTCTCTAAGATCGAGCTCTGCAGGTTTGCCCGTCTCTGCTGCCGCTGCTGCTGCTCCGAATTCTGCCTCCGAATCCGTCCTCGCTTCGAGCTTCGGTGCGTGATCGCGTCTTCTTCGCGGGGAAACTTTGAAGCTTCTCGTCGGGGCTGCTGCAGAGCTGTCGTATGGACTCCTCTCTCTCTATCTCTCTCGCTCGCTCGCGCTCTTTCTCTCTCGTTCGGACGAGTGAGCACGAGCAGCTGCTGAATTCGTGCTTCCCGCGGCGTCCTCTCGCTCAGCTTCTCGGAGCTGCGGTCGTTCTCGTGTCGTCTTCGGCTGGGTCCGCGTCCGTTGCTGGCGTCGACGACTTTGGTTTGACTTCCGTGACTCCGGCCGTTTTCGCTCTCTTCTCGGATTTGAGGATTCTTGCGCTTCCCGCGGTCTTTTCGTTTCTGGGTTTTTCTTGAGGGGCCCGACGTCTCTGTCTCTTTTGTTTTTATTTGTTCTTTTCTTCCTTAGTTCGCTGTTGATTACCTGCTCTTTTGTTCGAGCCTGTTGTGATTGTTGAACGTGACGGCTGAAGTGAGAGGCGCGGCGAGCTGTTTGGCTGCGTTTCTTGCTTGGCGAGTTTCGTTCGGTGATTATGAATTTGCTCTGCTGTACGCTGGTTTGACTGAGTTGACTTGGTCTCTGGGGGCGGAATTCTCGTGAGCTGGTCGACTTTGCTTCTAGTTGGGTGGATCGTAATCCCATGCTTTGCTTATTTCGAACTTTTATCGTTTCCTTTTTCTCTTTCTATGTTTGTGAACCCCCTGGAGTTGCGGTTGATGTGTATGGCCACCTCGTCTCCTCGCGAGTTTTTGTGATATTGTGTCTGTTCTTTTAGATGTCTTGTAGTCCTGTTTTATGGTAGTGGATGGTGAAAAACAGAATGTCAAATGGATGCTGAGTATGTAGTTGTTGAATTGACTGGGGAAGTTTCATTTCTCAGTTTGACATTTCTGAGGTTTTGGTCTATCCTGAGTTTATCATTCAAAGGAATCTATTAAAGGTTGGGTTTTTAATTTTGTCTTTCAATTTAACCCTTCTTAAACTAGGCAGTTGCATTACTCAGTGTTCCAAGTAGTGGATCTTTGTTTGTGATTTGGGTGCACGGAAATGGTTGTTTGTCTTTTTCACCAAGTGTGTAAATATATCATGTTTGGGGATATATATATGGGGTCTAAGCCTCTATCCCTGGTGCTCAGAGATATATAATATGATCAAACCATGAATAAATTTAGATCTTTGCTTCACATTGAGAATACTTTTTAGCCTTGGGTACTGGTCAACTGTAGGCCATTGGGCTAAAGGCCTTAGAGCCATTTGGAGATGCAATTGCATCTTGCCAAAGTCGCCCAAAAAATTAAACCAAACGCATTTGCATTTGGCCAAGAGACTTTAGAGTCTCAAAGCCCCATCCAAATACCGAACCAAATGGGTTAGTTTTTACGCACTTCACTCGAGGTATTGTGCGTATATTGGATTGGGTACTTCTAGTTTGTTCGAATTGTTAGACACTCTCTTTTGTGCATAATTTCGTATATGGGTGGCTACCCTCTTGAAGCCATTTTGTATAAGGGCAGTAACTCCTGGTATTTTCTTAATTGCATTCTCTTTATCATTAGAAAAATTTCCTATGAGAAATTTCTACTAGTTTTTAGAAGGATTGCCTTGAGTGAATGGTTCATTGTGGATTTGATGTTTATCCTGTAGCATGTTGCACGACTTAGAGATGCTTCATACAACTCTTTCCCATCGTTTTCCAACATGTGTGTTTCATTATTTATGCAGGCTTTCATAGTCATCATACTTCTTCTGCTGGTTTGACTGCGGTTTGGTTGATTGAAGGGGGCTTGCTTCCTAAGCTGATGTTTCAAGGTCAAGATTGTCATTTATACCAGAACTGTCAATCAAATGCCAGCATTAAGAATGAAAAGCACACCAGGCAAAGCTTCTTTAAGAGAAGCGAATGGTCTTTTGTATGTCCTAAATCATGTAAAGTTTCAAAAAAATCATGTTCTGATTTTTCAACTACTCAACAAACTGCAGAATCTGACTTTTCTTCTCTGGGTTTCCTCACTGGTACGCAATCACAATCTGTTGTCTTTTTATTCTTTAGCTGTTATTTTACCAACTGCATGAAGTTTATCTCTGTTTCTGTTGCTTCCTCTGATGTGTCCTCAAGTTAAAATATCAGGTGAATCGCTAATAACCTTTCTCATAACTGCATTTTGTTCATTCAGTTTCCTTTCCCAGTTAATATGGAATCTAGGGGAAATTATCTCATATTTGTTTTTATAGACTGCATTGTGTTCATAGCATTGACAAAAATAAAACAGTCTCAATGCATTAAATTTTCCATGCAATTTCCCATGATGTAACACTTGATGGCAAATTCAGTTACCCACAAGTCGTTGATTATTGTATATGTTGAACTTTAGAAATTTCCTCATACTGAATGTTTTAAATATGGACCCAATTGGATGTGTCACATCTTATTATTGTATATGTGGAACTCTTGAAGTTTCTTCATACTGAATGTTTTAAATATGAACACAATTGATGTGTTGCATCTTGCATTAGTTACACTTATACAATGAGGTGCAACCAATGTATTTTACACAGGCAGCAAATTTTGTAATCAGTTGCATCATCAGCTTCTCTCTATTGAGCATTCTGCGTTCTGTGCCTACTATTTCAGACAGAGAAGTGGCCACTCAAGATAGTGACTGCAATGGAGCCATTGCCAAACTGGAACAACTTGATGAGGAAAAGAGTTATCTAGAGAAGCAGGTGTCATTTCTTGCCGATTCATCTTCTTCAGGCAAAATGGTATTTTACTCTTTGGATTTCATCACTGTCTGTTTCTCTGACGTGTAAAATTTTTTAAAATTTAATTTTATTTCTAATTTATTTTGGGTCATATTGTGGTTGAGTCAGCCTATCGATTTGCCAAAGACTTCCTAAGTAGTTATCCCTAAAGTGCAAATGAATTTACTTGTTCCTCAAGCCTGCATGTTTCTTCAGCAATAACTGACACTAATAATTGGGCAGGATGATGTTACAGATAATTAGGATGAATCTGACAAATCTCAGTACTTGAGAGGTGTGGGAGAGCATCGGTCAGGATTTGACATTTTGCTCTCTTATTTTTTTAAACTAGATATAAACTTAGTTAGGCATTCGTTTTCTGTTGTTCTCTCGTGAATTGTTTGTCTGAAATGAATCTATAGGGCTAGCTTTTCCTTTTGGTTACCTGTGCAAAGCATCTATTTTTATATTCATTTCTGATTAAATATATGTTCAAGTATGAAAACAAAGGGAGGACTAGTATGATTAGTTAAATGGGCGCAAACAACACGACATATTATCAATCTTGTTAAGTGAAATTGAAAAGGATCAGAATTGGAAACTTTTCATAAAAGTGGAAACATCCAGATATTCAACTGAGGAAATTGGCTCAGCAATTAAAAATGTTGATTCTTTTTTTTTTTTGAAAAGCAGTCTTTTTCTTTTTAATAATCAAATTCCATAAATTTTGTCTTCAGTGGGGCAAACTTATCAGCAATTTCTATTTGTATATTCAATCTGCAGAATCCAGCTTGCTTCTTCAATATGCTCTAAAATTGTTATTACTGTCGTGTATCCTGTGCTAATGTAACAGTTGGAGTTTGCTAATTGCAGGAACCTTCCCATTCCAGTCCAACTAATTTGGAGACTATTTTTTCTCCCATTTTGGAGCCTGATGAACTACTTAGCATAGAAAGTGTCTCCTTTGGTACTGTTTTGACTTTCATCCATTAAAGATGTTTCTGTTTCTAGAAGTACCTTTTGTGCTATCTCGTCTAGTTATCTGTTTATATTCCTTTTGTTAATCTGCTGCAACTGCAGTGAGGGAGAGAACTAATTCTTGTAGGAGAGATTGTGTAACTGTTGTCTAAATTGATGTGACTAATATCCTGTCCCCCCTGCCTTTCTTTTGAGCACCATTGGATATGGCATTGGCGTAAGCATCCTTTGTTGCCAAGGATGCCTTAATTTTACCCGATAGTGTGTTTGATCCCCCACAGGGTGTTTCTTTTCATTAATGCATCTGCACTCCACTAATTTTATCCCATGTCTCAAACCTTAAAATTCTCACTTCTTAAATGGAAGCAGGCTTCATTGTCTTTTACTTGTCAGATCACATGGTCACTTCAATATTTTTGTGTATGAACGTTAATTGTTTAATGAACTACTTATTCTGCTTGTTGAGTTGGTGCTATTTTATTTTATGGTGTGCATGCCTTCTAGAATTATTAGTTTTGAGGAGCTTAATTCTAATGCCTGATTTCATTGACAGACTTGGCAGGTAGCACTTGTGATTTTGGTGTGGCATTGTTGGAGGCAGATGAAAGCTTTCAAAACAAGGGGTCATGTGACTACCAAAGCTGCAGTATATCAGATTTCTACATCTCTGACATGTTTATCACGGGTTTACGACCTGATGATGTTACAATGGATGACGATGATGCAACTGGATTAAAGCCTTTAACTGGGTACGAGGGTGATGAGTCAAGTATGCTGTTTGATGTCTCTGACAAATACATGATGGTACCACTTGTAGGGAGTACACTTATTGCTAGTGCAGTTGAAGATACCAAGTCACATGAACAAGGAACAGTTGATCCAGATGGACCCAGCTTTTATATGTCAATTGATCAGATGAGATGCTACAACTCTGAATCAGAATGCCATTCTGATTTGGACGAAGCTGAGTGCTTTGATCCACATTTATTCATCAGAACATTACCGGACTTGTCCGATGAAGTGTCGAGTTTTCAGCCCACAGCATCGCACAAGGAAATGCAGAAAAGGAAATCTGTGACACTGGTGCTTGATCTAGATGGTAAGAAGCTTATGTTATAATTTGAAAACCCACCCCCCTCTCCCTCCCTCCCTCCCTCCCTCCCTCCTCTCTGGTTTAAGTAAATAAACATTAGAATTATCTGTGTGTATGGATAGGTAGACTGAGAGGACAATCTGTCGAGAACAATTTTTGTAGCCTAGGGGGAAACTTTTGATCCTGCATACTCTTCTCTCCTCTTTGTTTCTTATCTGCTTTATATTTCGTTTTTCTGTTTTCTCCTTAATAAAGAAAGGCATCAGAATCCAAAGTTAATGACTTGATGAAGGTACTGTGGCACCTGCTAATGTTCTGTCACTTTTAATGTCAATTTCTGAACTGATTAGTCAGTCAAACGCTACTTACTAAAAGAATGCAGTATTCATCTGGGGTTGCATATCCTCTACTAATTATCACCTTTCATAGTCATTTATCAATATCTCTTGTTAGTTTTGTTGTCTTATTAAAAGCCCATGACAGGGTTTTTCCTATCAGAAATAATCAATGTTGTGAATATGTTTATGTTAGCTGTCTATTCTAGAAGCAGGGAGCCAGACATTATATCATTTTCAATGATAAGCACAATTTTGTATGAGACTTAGGAATTCTTGCAATTTGAGCACAAATTTTAAGTACAATAAAAAGGATAATATAAGTGTAATAGGTAAGCATGAGTTTGTAGCTGTCTTGTTCTTTTTGTTGCCACCATAACTGTTTAATGTGTGGTAAGAGAAGTTTCAGAACTCTAATGACTGGCACCTGTGAATGTGAATGGCACCTGTTTGTCAAACTATTCCTTTTCTAAAAGATTTTGGATTTTTTCCCTGGAAAATAAACAGGTAAACCTTTTTTCTCGAACACTTAGGGATGCTTTCCACTATTTCACTTGCAATTATGGAGCACATCCATTGTCACTAATGAGTGCTGACATCAATATCTGATTACAAAGGAGTTAAAAAGAGGGAGGGAGGGAGGGAGGGAGGGAGGGGGGAAGGAGGGGCATCACTGCTGCTTGACACAATCAGAGGGTGTGCCAGGACTGTGGTAAGTGGGAGGGAGGGAGGGAGGGAGGGAGGGAGGGGCATCACTACAGCTTGACACAATCAGAGGGTGTGCCAGGACTGTGGTAAGTGGCTGGCCAGGGCCTGGTGCTGCCTGGGGCTGGTGATGCATTGTCTTGGGTGACCCCCCTCTCAATGACTCTGGGGAACTGCATTTGCATAAAATGTCAATTTTCT
Organism: Eucalyptus leucophloia subsp. euroa; assembly: GCA_017140325.1. Taxonomy (NCBI): domain Eukaryota; kingdom Viridiplantae; phylum Streptophyta; class Magnoliopsida; order Myrtales; family Myrtaceae; genus Eucalyptus; species Eucalyptus leucophloia. The sequence goes on along the minus strand of CM029472.1, from coordinate 29,235,863 downwards.
ACAGAGCCAGCCATTTGACAGTTTTAAATGTCAGTAATAGCCAGTGATAGAAAGATCAAATGAAGTGAGGTAGATTACGTGATTGCACCCAAAAAAGAAAAGAAGAGCAAGAAGATAAAAGTGCACCAATGACACAAGCTTGCTGACAAGGTCTTAACCCATTTTAAGCAAATTAGTGTCTGTTTAATAGAATTAACCAAAAATCCAGAAAGCTCCGTAGGATTGACAGAGAAATATTCGTGGTTAGCTTCTTGCATGTGATTACAGGCATAAAAAAGCCGGTGTTTTCTGATAATTCTGCGTCCTTCATACTCTCTTCTTGTCTATTCCATGTTTAATCTATGAGAAAATGCTTTGAAGTGCTGCATCTGCCAGTGAAATTGATTGCTTTGGTTAGATTCTTTTATTTGCTTAGCAATGATACAGATTCATGAACGCATCTAATCATGAAGTGCCATTGCACTCGGTTGTGGTTGTTGCAGAAACACTCGTTCATTCTACATTGGAGCTCTGTGATGATGCTGATTTTACCTTTACTGTCTTTTTCAATATGAAAGAGCACACTGTATATGTCAAAAAACGGCCTTATCTGCAAACCTTCTTGGAGAGAGTTGCAGACTTGTTCAATGTTGTTATCTTTACAGCCAGCCAAAGCATCTATGCAGAGCAACTGCTTGACATACTGGATCCATACCAAAAGCTAATATCACGTCGAGTTTATCGTGAATCATGTACCTTTTGTGATGGCACTTACACGAAAGATTTGACCATCTTAGGTGTTGACTTGGCTAAAGTTGCTATTATTGATAATTCTCCACAGGTACTCTCCTGTCCACTTCCCATTTATTTACCTTTTGCCTCTTGCTGACTTCTACTTTTATTTTCCTTATCGTGCTTACTGTGAATCCTCATATTTTTTGTGGTGCCAGTTGTGCTTTACCATGTACTTCTAATTTAATTACCTTCTACTTTGTCTAGTTTAAAAGCTTCTGGTTTTCATCCTGAGAAATGAACTTTGATTGCAGTATAAATAATCCTCTGTGAAATTGTGAGTAGTTCTATTGGTCATATCTGTCTGAATATTTGGACTATATGAAGTTAATAAACTCAGTTATGATTTATGTTCCAGGTCAATTAAAAAGGTGTTGATTTGGGAATCCAATTAGTTGTTTGCTGAGGGTGCATACAATAGGTTTAAATCTAGAGAAAAAGATAGGTGGGGGGGGGGGGGGGGTGGAGTGTAAATTCAGTGTGTTTTGTGCAAGTTCATCCTAATGTTACATGCTATAATTGCTATAATTGCAAAGAAGTGTTGTGAAGAAACATAGAAAATCTTCTGCCTTACATAGAATTCTCACTTTTGGGGTTCCTCCACTTTGATTATTTCAGGTATTCCGGTTGCAAGTGAATAATGGAATTCCTATTAAGAGTTGGTTTGATGATCCATCAGATTGTGCATTAGTATCGCTCCTTCCCTTTTTAGAGACTCTGGTTGAGGCTGATGATGTACGTCCTATAATTGCTAGAAGATTCGGTAACAAGGAATAAAAACCCTCGTGATCTACATTTCTTAAATAGCAGTCCCTTGTTCCTATTGTTTGCCCTCTTACTGTTGTTTTCTTTTACGTGGTGTTTAGATAATTGTTATAGGTCAAATCATAGATTGTCATATTCCTAGTCTCCTTCAATTGCTTTGATGTTTTTCCATTTTTTCCCTTCCTATTAACAGTTCCACGGAGTGTATTAGCTAATTTTGTAAAATGATAGTTCCAGAAAGAGCTTGGCGATTTCTGCTGTGGTTAAAAAAATGAGCTATAGCATTCTTCCTGGCAGTTTGTATGGAAACTTTATATTATTGAGCTCCTGGCTTCTTATGTCTGGCTAGGAAGCTAAATTTTTGTAATGTCTTGAGACTATTTCCCCTGTATAAAGGAATTGAAATTAATGCCTGAAATTCTTTCCATTGTAATACTCTTTTTTAACACCTCTTCAGCAGTTAGTATAACAGTCTGATTGACAGAAACATTGGCTGAAGATAATATTTGGGGGAATTAAGCAGAAAAGAGACTTAATATATAGGTTTATGAGCAGAAATAACTAAGACACTGGATCAGAGAACATCTTCAATTAAAACTGGATTCGGATGCATAAACCTTGACATTATTGTTATGGGTTACAAGGATCTAAACTTAGTTAATACTATTTTATAGCTCCATAAAATGTTGTTTTGTAATCTTAGTTAATATTGCAATAAAAGCGAGAACTTGCTACTTGAAGCAGGGTTTATTTCCTTGAAATGGTGCTGTCTAGCCTTTTCAAATGAGGATTATGAAGTTCTTAACTGTATGATTAATCAAATATGTGAAAAAGTGTGAGTGCAGGAACTTAATGGAAATTTAGTTACAAGTAGTTATGGAATACTGGACCCTGTCATGATGGTTAGAGAGGGTGTTACTGAGTTATAACATTCTTCATTTGATATGAAGATAAATCAGTGATGATTGTGAATTTTTTGTTCTCAGGTCTGATCTTCTGTTGTACTATGTGCTGCAGATATCTCTCTAACTCTATATAGTGAAAGAATTTCAGACTCTAACTCTATATAGTGAAAGAATTTCAGACTCAATTTATCTGGTGGAAAACAACATTCATGTGTATTCTTCTAGCATAAATCTTGTCTTAGTGTACTTTTGAAGGACAATTAATTTTGAGAGGTCTATAATTTGTGGAGAAATTAATTTCGCTTGTTTCCTCACTTTCTTTGGTAATGTGACTGATCATGGAGACAGTAGCACCAGATCTGCTTCTGTTTACTGTTGGATTGGCAGGAATAATCATCATTTATGTCAGAGTTGTAAATTTTTAGAAAGGTGATGGAGTTGCAGCTCCATATTGATTGAGACAGGTTTGCTGTGATGATTGGCAACTGGCACTAGACATGGTTGTTTCTTTGATCGATATTGCAGAAGCAGGTAAAAGTTGCAACCTTCCTGATTTTAACTTGAAAGTAAATTCATGTGAGAATGTCTTCATCAGAATATTTGCTTTGCTGAATAATGAAATGTCAGGGAAAAAAAATGATCAATCAAGTGTTATATGGATTAATAGATTGCTCTTAGGATTCAATTAAGGATGACTCCTGTTAGGATTTGGTATTTTGCCTCTGTCTCAGGTTCCATTTGGGTGTTCTTGATCTTACTTTAGTAGAATGGGGTGAGCTCAGGTAAAGTTCTTTTGTTTTTATTCTCAGAATTGTCATCTGCTAGCTACATAAATCTACCCATTTGCTTTTGTTGCTCCAAGTGAATTGATTTTCTTATGCATTGTACTTCTTATTGCTACTGAGCATTTGTAACATTTTTGGGCATCCTCTACCTTTAACCTTTCATTGGAGCAATTACAGAACACATGTAAATAATCCTCCATGGTCATCAGACTTTCCTTGTATTTATTTTGTTGGCATATTTGATGATAAATTATAACCTTTGTTTGTAACTTGGTCTTAGGGGAAGGAAGTTAAGTGGCTGTCTAAGACACATGATTGTAGATCTTTTGGCTGTTTAGAAAGATGTTTCTTTCCACTGACCTCTTGGTTAGCTCTCCCCTCTGTCTTGATTGAGGAATAGGATATCATTATTCTTAGAGAATCAAATTTTGGGTCTCATTTTCTATCGAAAACGTCTTGGATGCCACTGTAGATTACTGAAAGTATAAGGCTGTACTCTTCTGAAGCTTATGATGTTCAGCATTATTTTTCCTTTATGGAACAGAGTTTAAAAAACCATGGGTGGGACCAGGATCACAAGATAGAAGCTGAATTTGGCTTAAAATACTCGAGTTGAATATTTGGAATATACAAGGGACTTCATGGGTGAGAGTTGGGGAGATGCATCTAAGATTAAGAATTTAGCAATGTCCATTAAATTGTTAGGAATTGTTTGAATTGGAGCAAACTCTTTGTTGTCTGAGCGTGATAAATTCCTGTTAAATCCTTAATGGGCAAAATTGAGATGTGTCGATGATAGTACCAATAGTCAATTATGCTACAGCAGAGACGTGTTAAATCAGATGGTATGAACGGTTTTTGCTGATCTAATCATTGGTCTGACATATGTTTAATAATTATAGCAGTAATTTCTTTTTCTTCCAAATGTTTGTATGCCTATAACTTGCAGGTCCTCAAGAGTCAAGAATAAAGTTGCTGTAGTGTATGCTGACATGCTTCTTTTACTGAATCTATGTGTTCACTTGACCGAGTAACTGTAACCTTTTACGTGGAGTGAAATTGTGTAATTCCGATTTGGTAACTCTCATTGCTAATATTTGCTTATCATGCAACACAAATTTGCTAATTGCGATTTAGTAGTGTCTTTCTATGCACTTCCGTTCCCTTTTCTGCGATTTCTTTTTTCTGCGAGCATTTGATGGTTGGCCTTTGCCTCCATGTATGTTCAGAGTCTCCTAACACAAGTTTTATGAAACAAGATCCAGTCTTCTTGGTACAATCGTTCGAAGATTCTGTATGGAAGCGGGGAACTTTCTATAATTTAAATTATAAGAAACGCCCATCGAGCTTTTACATTCCTTACATTCCATTAGCAATACGTATTTTATCTCTAAATTTTGTTAACCATTTAAAAACATCATGTACTCGGGTACCTTAAATGGACTTATCTGTTCTCCTCGTTCGTGAAAGAACTTATTTATATGCCTACACAAAAGCAATTTAAGGGTTCCGATGCGTCATTTGCCGTCATTCTTGATGGATGCCTCTCCATCGCCTGGAATGTCTGTTATCCTTACCTTAGAAACGTGATATTTTTCACCCTTTATTCGATTAGTTTTTTCTTAGCCACATTGCCTGTAGCGTAAGCTCCTTTTTCACCATCGATATGCACGAGTTTGATTTGAGGTGGTCAAATGAAAAAGCACTTTGCATTTTCACTTTTTGTCGTGGCAACGCTTCGATTTCATTGGAAAGGATTTCCTATAGCTTGAGGGTGACATTTTTCACTCGACTTATTTTATGGAATGGTTGGAGATAATCACCCAAGAGAACATAAGAATCATAAGTAAGAATTCTCTTTTTTATTTTCTTTGATCAAAGAACCTGTCCACTCAAGGATAGCAGAGTAATGAGATGCTATCTCCATTAATCAAGCAGCTCCATGACTTCACCAGCAAGAGTTTCTATCAACGAAGAATTTATAAATGTTGCAGAGAAAATACGGTCCACGAACGCCACCATCATAGGACCAGAATTCGGCAACGGTCCAAGAACAAATGGCACCGAGAGATCACTAATCCGAGTTTTTTGAGTTTATGGTGATCTGTCATCCTCAACATGTATCGGAGAACCAGTGACCTTTCAGATAATTTATGTCCACATATACAGAAAGTCTTAGCAATTTAAACTTTTGAACTTGTTACAAAGGACACGTCATTTCTCTCACATAATTACTCCCTTCTTATTAACAAGTGGATTCATTGACCCCTTGATGTCGACACAAAGACCACCAACATCAAACTGAATCATCAAGAAAGCAATTCGTTAGCGGCTCTGCACCAAGCCAGTGTACCCAGATCTGTACAAAGAGGCACCCCACGCTGCATTTGGGGCACAATGCACCCTACTTTTGGTCATTGAAGCCTCTACACCATGTGATCGATCATATTGTTGACCTCTTATCTGCTAACCGTCCCAATCTTTTCCCTGGAATGGAGGAGTCAACATAGAAATTAGCAAAGAGACTAAATAACAATGCTCTGCATCGCAAACAAGTTTACAATTTAAAATATTATCAGTAGCACTTATAAAATAATTTAGGACCTTGTGCAAAACCAGAATAGACGGGTCAAAATAGTCATGTGAAAGATGATTCTTTTCTTTCTTGACAAGAAAAGAAAATGATATAATTTTAGCAGTCCAATTTACGATCCAACAGAATGGTCCAGTTCAGTTTTGGAACAATAACTATATCCACAATTGCACTAATTCCTCACAACCAATCAGTGCTTTCATGCCACCTTTGAAGTAGAAGAGACTGAGAAGCGACAAGAAGACAAAACTGAACTAAAGGAAAAGTACATGCTTCTGGAAAAAATGTCAGGTAATTTTGCATGGATAATATGTGAAAGGGGCAGCTTTTTACCTAGTCAAAGGTGCACAGACCTGTATACACCAAAGTTACTCACAAAATCAATCAGTAGGAATTAGAGTCATGAAATGAAAGGTATGTAGTTAAGCCTGAAGGCCAAACAAAGTAATCAAGCTAGCATGAAATATCTCCAGGGATCTAGCAAATTTATCCCCATGACCCTGTTTTAGTAAGTTTGCATGACTGTATTATCAAGCATCTATTACATCTTAATCTCTTGCAGGACAAATGGCAAAATAAAATGTTGTTTTAATTGCACCAGTAGGCAAATGAAGAAGCCATCGGGGCAAACAAATCCTTCATTTTTAAGATCCTCTTGCAGATTAAAGACTAAGGTTCTCATCTGGAAAATTTAATTCTTCCACCTGAAACTTATATTAAGATCATTTCCAAGATTGTGAAAACTGAGTTCCTTGCCAAAGCTTTTAGCTTAACAGTCATTCCTCAAAGATTGCAAAAACAGAAACACAACACTAAATGCTATGATCAGATCTTTAAAGCTGAAAACAGCATCTAAAAGCAGTAAATAAGAACAAAACATTGAAGCATGGTTGCAGGAAGAGTATAACAGGATATAAATCACTAATCCACCTAGAAAGTCTTTTCTTTGGAGCTGTCAGGGTTTCGCTTTACCAAAAAAGATGCTTCCTGCTAGTGAAAAAAATAACAGCATGGCATATGCAACTTACTTCCAAACCAAGTCAACAATTAGAGATGTTGCACCAATGATCTCACGAGTGATCATTATGTGGAAAAATTGAGCCAGCAGAACTTCAGGATCATCATTAGCAGTTGCATGGGCATTATAATGGGGGGAGGGGTGAAGAGGTCCCTTTCTGATGAAGAACACAGCTAGATTGACAAGATTTCCAGCTCCAATGTGCCTAAGTAGCCGTAGATTAAATCCAAGCAAATTGAGAAATGATTCAACTTAGACTGCTTTAAATTAAGGTTTGACTTACCAGAAAACAAAAAAGGCTTTAGAAATTTCAAAGAGACCTACACAACTACAAACTGAACATCTAATCCAAAAACAACCACTGCAAGCATATATATTCAGAAGCAAAATGAAAAGAAAAAGGTCAAAGCCAGTGAAAAATGGTGGTGTTGTCTAATTATCAGAGATTGGACTGGTATGATAAACTGGAGATGAGACCAAAGTAAGGCTGAAGCCATAATTTTTTAGATCACAAAGTAATTAAAATCTCAAATATCTACAATTAGTTCAATTCCATCAAACTTCCTGTAGCAACAAACAAGGTAAAACGATTTTGCAGAGTGTATCATGCAGTGACTTTCATCCAAGAAATTTTGTAACCTGAATTTACAAAACTGATCTATTTTGCAATTCAATCCATGTCCCAGTGTCACCATCCCATCTCTGGGCTCTACAAGAAAATGAATCAGACAGAACAGCAACAGAAGGCAGCCTTGATCCTGGGATGGAGAGAGAAGGCATGAGTTGAGAATTCAGATGGACAGACCCATGGACAAACATTAAAGTTAAAGAACTAGACACATGAAAAGAATAAATGGGACAAAACATGTATCAATTGACATTACCTGTACAGATCAAACAAGAAGAGCATATCCAATGGGCAAAAGGAAGATCAACATAAGAAGAGAGAAGGTCTTGGTATGGATCATAAGCAAACCATTCTGTTTAGTGAAAATTTACACAAGACCAGAGCAGCTTGGTCAATATTGAGGAGAGAGAATTTTTTGCGTTAGTCCAAACATTTAGGTAATTATCTTTCCACAGGGAATTTGTGCATGCAGCTTGCATTACCAAACCATGTTCAGCCATGCTAACTTCCAGCATTTTTATCCAGCTCTTCAAGCAATGGCTTCACAACTACTTCATATGTATAGGAATCTGGTATTACTCCATTGAGCACCATGTAGTCATGGAGTTCAATCACTTCCTGTGGACTGCAATTTTTGTTCAGACTGTTTATAAGAGTAGTATAAGTTACAGAGTCAGGAAACATTCCTCGAGTAAACATTACTGTCATAAGTTCCTTTGCCTTTGACATGCAGCCAAATTTGCAAAGAAAGTTTATCAGTATGTTGTAAGTCACTATATTCACCATACTATTTACACCGCCAATTTTTGTAGCCAAAGTAAATACCATGTCAACATTCCCACTCATACAATAGCCGTGTAACAAAGTATTATAGGTTATGGAATCGAACAATCCCATGCTCTCCAATGAATCCACCAAAGATTCTGCTGCATCCATTAATGCTATGTTGCAGAAACCACCTAAAACAGAATTGTATATAACGAGGTTAGGATGTTTTTCCAACTTGGCTATTTCATCATAAACTTCAATTGCCAGTCTTATATTCCCCTCTTTGCAGTACGCATTGATCAAAGTGCCATATGTTACAATGTCAGGAACTAAACCATGGACAAACATGCTGCCCACAAGTTGCCAGGCTCCCAAATCCTGCTTGCTTCTACAAAGATATTTGATTAGAACATTGTAACAAACATTATCTTCTGCCAGGTTTTTTTCTAGCATAAGCTTGTGAATTTTGATAGCTTCATTCATATATCCATGACTGCATAGTCCCTCTAAAAGGATAGAGTAGGTGAAACTGTCAGGGCATATACATTTTTCAATCATGTCGGATAACAATAAAGTTGCACCCTTCAAATCTCCTTCTTTGTAAAGCCAACTTAATAAAGAATTGTAGACAATGGAATTGGGCATCAATCTCCTTATCACCATTTCACTGCACAATCGGAATGCCTCATCCAAACTCCCCACTCGTGGAGAACCATCAATTAGAGTTGCATATGTTCTAACATTTGGCTCAATACCTAGAGTAATCATTTCACTGAAAACTTCTTTTGCAGCAGCCATCCTCCCTGTTTTGCAGAACCCATTAATGATACAATTGAATGTGACTGAATTAGGCTGAACACACTCTCTCGACATTATTCCCATTTTCCTGACAATCTTGAGTGCAAGTTCCATATCGTGCATCCGACACGCTCCATCTATGATCATGTTAAAAGTGACCACATTAGGCCAAACTCCTTTCTTCATCATTCGATAGAAAACTGATACTGCTTCGAGTAACTTATATTCCTTGCAAAGAGCATGTATTACCAAATTGAAAGAGTACACATTCTCAAGATACCCATTTGAGACCATTTCCTTATAGTTCTTCCAAAAATCAACGATATTGTTCAGCTTCAAAAGATGACTCAAAAAGTTATTCCAACCATGGATAGTAACCATAAAGCCAGCCTGCTTGGACTGCTGAATAATCTCATGAGCACCTTTCGTGTCCCCAGTCAGGGTACATGCCCTAACCAATGCATCAAACACGGCTGGAGTTGAATCATACACTTTGCAGTTACTAATCAGTGCTTGCAAAATCTCCAACGGCAACATGCCTTTTGCACACAGCAAATCATTCATTAGTAATAATGCATCATCAAACCTCTTCCCACGTACCAAGACATGAATCATAGAACAGGAAGAAGCTAATGAATGTGCATAGTTCTCCTTGCCTGCAACCCATTTGTAAAATTCCCATGCTAATTGGGGGGAGTTTTGAAGTTCACAAATAACACGACTTACCAACGAACTACTTAGATTTGGCAAAATGTGCTCCACATCTTTCCACTTCCTTTGCCTCAACTGAGCACAAACTGTTTTTAATACAACATCCTCAGAATTGAAGTTGGAGAATTGCTTGCCCACATGAAATCCTCTCATCAGGTTACAACTTCTCTTGCATGCATTAAAGCACGAACGCATAGCAAACTCAATGCTCAAATCATAATATAGTCATGATTCTGCAATATAGACAAACAGCTTTCATGTAAGTATTGCTTTACCTCTACGTATACTGGGGTAAGAGTAAACTTATGCATGATTACTTGCATTGAATACGTACCCAAATGGAAAATACTCATTAAATAGAGTGGAAATAAACACTGTATGAGCGCCAATTTAATTAGTTAAAACATGCTCATTGAAACTAGAAAGGTAGATCGACACAGCAAGATCTCCATAGGAGTGCACTGACAAATGTAATTTAAACAGTAATGGTCGCATATATTTAGTATTGATTTTACACTGTTCCATCAAAGGGAGACTCTTTACTACTGAATATATGTATTATATTAAAAAAGTGGGTATTGCACTGATGCCGTTGTTCCACAGGGTGCACCCACAATAGAGCATTCACTCTCATTGCCACAACTCAATTTTCTTAACAGGTTTATTCAGTTGATATAGTTATAATAGTTGTCGCTCATTCACTGTACTTGCTTATATACATCTCTTTTAACAGACCAAGTACACGCGAGAAGACACGACAATTAAATATTTTCAATATGAAAGGAATACATTACATGCATACCGACATAAGTCCTTGTGTTGCTTGGAGTAGTCACTTCTCTTTTAGAATACTCGCGAACTAGTTTGCCCATGTCGAAGATTAGGAATATATTCAAACCACAGTGCCTGCCCAGTCGTGCCATTTACATCGGAAAGCAGGAGAACCCAAATGGAGTTCTAACGAGACATTGCAACAAACACATACTGAACATAACGCGCGACTCAAATGGGGGAAAAAACGCGAAACGAAAAACGGAATGGTTTTAGCAGCCCCAGACGCAAAAGCGGCAGTGAAAAACGGGTGGCAAATTGACAAACACCATGCGTGCAGAAGAAGAGATGAAAGAAAGGGACTACTGGACCTCTCTCCAGTTAAGAGCCGGCGCCGACGAGGTTCCGAATACCGCGGGGTGGGGGCAGCTTGCGGCGACAGCCTTGCAGATGATCAGGAGAGACAGAAGGATTTGAGAAGTAACACGCCGACGACAACAAACGATGCGTGTTGTGAAGCGTTTTTTCGTTTCGAGTGCTCAAGCACTTGGGCACGGAGTGGGGCATTATCGAGCGTCCCCGTGGGTTGCCACGTGTACAGGTTTGGGCCCCACTTCAGAATTTTCTAAATCCCTTCTCTTCCTTGTTTCTTCAATTTCCTACAATTACTCTGTCTCTCCTTTTCAAATGCCGAGAAAATATGAAGTACCCCTTTGATTCTAGTATGTCAAAATTGAGTCCATTCAAAATTCAGGACCCACTGTAATAATTTTAATTTCCTATACTTGACAATAGTATTTAACATGATTTTTGTGATCGTAATCGCCTAGAATACGATGCTTTGTGATTAAATGAATATATATCACCACTACATTGGTGAGTAAAATAAAGTAATTAAATTAGCGCCATAATAGTTGTAGAGAATGGCTGCCATATTATGAGTTTCATATATTATGAAATTCAAGTTCTAATTTATTGAATTGAGATTTTCCTAGTTTTTTATACTTTCATTTATGATTTTAGTAGATTCAAAATATTTTTAGACTTACAAATGTTTATAATGAAAATTGATTTTCCAAATCTCTATTTATCTTCAATTGGCACGCAACTTTATTTTTCTCTACCAAAATTTTTAAACTTATGGTTTGGTTTGAGACAATGAATTTGGTAGTTTTAACATCATCCAATTTCAACTATTGTTCATTAATGTTTTGGGTGACTCATCCCTATGATTCCTTTAATGCTTTGGGTGACTCATTTCTATAATCTTTAATATTTTGTTAACTCATGCCTACATGCCTATAGTTCATCAATGAGAGAGGCTCATCTTCATCTCTATCAAAGTAACTTCTTGTAGCAAATTTTGAGTGGACCATTGCCTTAGCTATTCTCATAGGGGCCTCTTGAAGCTCTTTCATTGGAACACTTGGCATTTTAATTTCAAACCTATTATGACTTTAACCATGGTTAATACCTTTCATCTCTCATAACTTTTTGGCCATATAAAAGGATCCTTGAGAATACTCAACATCCAAGGATAAAAATATTTACTCCAACATCTACCAATCACCGACTCCTTTCTCCAAATCTTTTATTTTCAAGAATCCATAATTGGAAGCAAAGGTCTTACGCTCAAAATATTAGATTCTATCTCCATCTTTTAGGTTTGGACGTGGTATATTAGTGATTTTCACTAATGGATTTTGTCGTTTTCAAATCAAGCTTTGTTGATTTTCAATTTTGGTGTTTGTTCCATTTAAAGGTGATTTAAAGCTCTAAATTTGAAGTCATTTTTGAGGTAGTGAAAATCCTAGGTGTTAAGTTGGGTTGATCTAATTAGTACTTTGATTTGGTTGGTTGATACATGTAAACTGAGTATAAGTATGTGAAATAGGGACGTAAATGTGTTGTGATAGTTTAATTTATTTTGCGGATTTTGTACATGACTAGAATGTGTTTGATTGTTTTCTTTTAATTGTGATGGCATGTGGTATGTGTAAATGATAAATATGAATTTGGAAGTGTTACTTTTCTAATTTCATATTTAATTGTCATTGGTAATATTCACTTATTGAATTTGAATCTAAGTCGCTTTTTGAGTCTGAATTACTTTCGGAGTATGATTTACTCTCTAAGTTTGATCCTCTCGCTATTCAAGTCTAATTTATTCTTTGAGTTTGATCATCTTTGGGTCAGATTCACTTTTGAGTTTGATATGTTCTCTCAGTCTAATCCTCTATGAGTCTGATTTGCTTTCAAGTCTAATTTACTCTCTAAGTCTGATCTTCTCGAGTTTGATTCGCTTTTGAGTTTGAGATGCTCTTTGAATCTGACATGCTCTTTAAATTTGTTATACCCTTTGATATGCTCTCTAAGTCTGATTTACTTTCAAAGTTTGATTCGCTTTTGAGTTTGATATGCTCTATGAATTTGATTTACTCTTTGAGTCTAATTTGCTTTTGAGTTTGATATGCTTTTTGAGTTTGATATATCTATGAGTTCGATTTGCTTTTGAGTTTGATATGCGCTTTGAGTCTAATTCATTTTTTGAATATAATCACATGTTATTGCTTTACTTAATTGTTTGAATAATATATTTCTTTTCATTGATGAATGTGAGATGAAATAAGAAAGAGGATGTTAAAGTGCATGAGAAACAAAAAATTATAGTGATGAACATGACAGTTGTTATGTTATAATAAATTGCATGTGAATGATACTATGTAATTAAGACTTTTGCCTTAGCCTATTTGCCTCTGAGTGAACTCCCTTTATCAGTATATAGATAAAACTTTGGAGTTAACAAGATATTTTACCATATATTATGGTTTTCTATAAGGTTGAGATGATATAAAATCCTATTATGACATAGCTTGTGTAGTCATGATATGACATGAGTCGTAAAATCATGGTATGATGTTAAGAAATAACCATCATAATGTAGATCTACAATGGTGCATTTATCCACACAAATGTAGAGGACACCTGTGATAAATGGACTGAGGTCTATCAAAGAGTATATATGATTCCATCTCCTGAGTTGGTGATGATGATGCCTTGTTAAGTCGAGATGTCTTATGAGTCGAGAAGCTCTTGGCTAGTTACATGAATGTTGATGAGCTTCATGACAAGTAATGACTAACCTATGTATATCAATAAGCTTCATTTAGGGAATACATATGCCCCATGTACAGTGGTGAGTCACTAGGTGATACTAGTGCATCATGAAATGATATATCATCTGCTTATTTATGAGTGAATGAACTTCTATTATGGTTAATGATTTTAATTGGCATATCATGATAGAAAAAGAAAGATAACTTGGTTATGCATGGTTATCTTCCGTTGCCTTGAACTCATGTTGTTTGATTGGTACTGGATTTGAGTATTAAACTGTTCTTTTATCTTAGATTTCGAGATTTCATTTACGAGGTTTCACCTCATCCCTTATTATTATTATTATTATTATTATTATCAATATATATATATATATATATATATATATATATATATATATTTTTTTTTTTTTGGTATGTAGGATGGTCTCCTTAGACATGACAGTGGAGGGGATGAGGTCATCAACTATTGAGTTGGATCGCTTGTGGAAAAATATGGGAACCCTTTTGCCAGGACTATATATTATGTTGTGATAATAACTACTAGTGTTTTTTTTTTTTTTTTTTTTTTTTTTTTTTTGGGAACGGGAGGAACCAGCTTGTATCGACAGTGCGCGTCAGTAAACCTCCCGGTGATGCTAGCAGGGAAACCATCACCCCGACGTCACGCTTAAGTCACCACACAGCGCTTCAGCCTCCCTGCTTCACAGGGACTTCGAACCTTGGCCTCCACCGGGGAGGGCCAAGGATCTACCATCCACGCCACTGGCCGGTGGTTATAACTACTGGTGTTTGTATAAAGAAAAAGCATAAGTATATGTATAAACTCATATGATTTTCTTGTAGGGAATGTTGAGAATGTTTATTGTTACTTCAACATGCATAATTAATTATGATATATAATTTGAAAAGACACGTGTCGTGCGTGACGTGTTGGGATGTCACACCCAATGTGTCAGAAGCCCTTCTAATTTCATTTTCAAATGGACAAGATTCTCTCTCTCTCCACTTCACTCTTCACATGTTCCCTCTCTCACTTCATGCTTTCTCTCTACCACTCACGTGACCCTTTCGACTCATGATCAAGATTTCTTCTGATGAACCACACCGCCACCTTTGCCTCTGCCTTGTTCGTTGCCTTTTTTGTCCGACGAACCATGCCAAACTATGTCGTCTCTCTCTCTCTCTCTCTCTCTCTCTCTCTCTCTCGACTTGCTCTATTCTCTTTGTCTCTCTCGACTCACTCTATTCTCACCCTCTCTGTTGTCCGACGAACCACGCCACCACCCCCTCCTCTGTACACGCTGCCGCCTCTGCCTTGAAAGGTATAGATTTTCTTAGAGTTACTCTAAAAGTAGGTAACTTTTGCATTTGATTTGTAATTTTAGGGTTTTATTTTGAAGATGTACTTGGATGTAATGTTTCTCATTGAACTACTTGTTATTGCCTTGTTGTTGTTGTTGTTGTTGTTGTTGTTTTTGTTTTGTTCTTTTTTTTGGGTTAGAACAATGGAACTTTCATTCAACTAGGAAAGAAAAATCAGCCCAATAAATGACCTTTAGCACGTAAAAGTCCAAAAGAGTTTGAGGAGGTGAAATAACCCAATTTGAAGTTAAAGACTTGCGTCCATGGACTTTAGTGACCTAGTTTGCAACAAAATTAGCATCCCTTCTACAATGCTAGATTCGGAGCTTTGGGAATGACGGTAGTAACTCTGCACAGTCAGAGAGGAGGACATGAATCTCCCATGGAGTAGAAGTTGGATTGCTTATGGCTTTACCACCATAAGATTGCCTAACACAACAAGTAGGTTCTCTTGACCTTTTCTTTGTATGAATAAAAAATCTTAGGGTTTGAGAGAGAGCCAATACCTCCACCTGTAGAGGTGACAAAGCTTGGACAACACTAGCATGACCATCAATCAAGCAACCCAAAAAATCATAGCATATGCCCTCCATGCTCTGCTTCGTCACTATTCTCATAGTGTTTACATTTTTGGCTCTTGAACTCATCAATTCAAAAGATCGTTGTATTAATGTGGAAAAATCGATTAAATTTAGAAGGATCTGATGACATTTGACAAGATTCATCATGCACAATCGCTTATTTGGCTCCTTTAGTCCATCTTTTCAAAATATAAATAGATAGAATGCTCATGACCGGTATGTTCTCAATCAACATTTTCAACACATGACGCTACAACCACCTTTTGATGCAAAATAATTTACATTCACAACAAAGTGAAAAAGTCTACAAGGTCAAATTTGACAATATGTTCACGTTGAATCCCCCATACACTTGAGAGTATATAAATAAGCCAACCCATCAAATGTAGCACTTGAGATATGCACGGAGAGACTTTGCAAAAATTCTTTGAACCTTTTAAAATTAATGCAAGTATACATTGAAGCAATATGATTCAAGTTCCCATTATTCGAAACTTGCAATTTGGAGTTCCCACGAGAATATAATCATTTTGACTTTCAATTTCTCTTATGTACTTAGTTGTTCTTTATAGTGGTGAACAAATTCTACAAGGGTCAATGTCTTCATTGACATATGTTGGAAGACATTATTAGTGCTCTTACTCATTTGGCTTGATCTTATACCACATATAAAAGTATCACGACCAAAAGCTAAATTCCGTTTATGTTTAAGGTCCTATAATTTCCAACGCCATTGTTATTCTCAGAAACCTCTCTTCAAGTAGATTCAAATTCATCCTTCAATTTACGTCTATACATAAATCTAACAAATATCCTTAAACGTTGGCTTGTGATAAAGTTATGTATTTTTTTATTGACATTTTTCCCGATGTGCCAAGTACATAAATGATGATGTGTATTTGGAAACACTAATCCAATGGCTTTTGCCATGGCTACATCTTGATCAATGAACATCGTTTTTGGAGCCTTATTTCCTATAGACTTAAAAAAATGCCTCATATAACCAAATAAATGATTTCGCAGTCTCGTCTAACAAAATTGCACATCCGAACAGGATGTTCTTCCAATGATGATTAATCTTAATAAAAGGTACACATATTCTGTTCTATTTAGAAGACTTTGGCAGTCTCCCCCACCAATATCATTGGATCTTTTCATATGCAAATTATTTTGACAATCACAAAGATTGAAACCCAAGTTTTTGCTTCCTCCTACTCCATTTGCTAAAACCTCATAGGCCACAATTCCCCCAGTGCCGACTTTATTCATGTCAACTAAAATACTCTTACAAGTATCAGACATCACATCTAATAAAATGTTTTTAATCTTTCGGAATAAATGCATGATCATGCTTAGAGACATACTTTATGACTCATAAACACCATTGTCAACTTTAAATTTGATACGAGGAAGATAGCCACATCTAACTTCATACCTCTCACATTTTTTTTTCTTCACCGTATGAGCTGACAAAATGCCCCGTACAATTATATACAAAAATTTGTTGGGTTAGTTCTTCTTTACTATTTCTAAACATATTACCCTTCCTCACTTCAAATCCTTTATTGATTGCATATGTCACATACTAATGATATGGTTCAAGTTCATTTGAAAATATCATTCCTATTGCAAATTCAAAATTTCCCTATCAAGTATTACATGTGAAAGATGGGAAGTTTCATGCTACAATTAAAAGAACAAAAAGTAATTATTATAGTACTTTTATAGGCAAAATAATATCTCATTCGTTACTTAAGAAAGCAAAATATGTTTCACTTAGCTTGAGTGAGGAATTACCTTTGATTCATCTATACGATAAATTAACACATGCATATTTGCACCTGAATGGTACCAAATTGAGATTAAAATTACATCAAATCAATCTCAGAGTAGGTTTAACTTCAGTAATAACCAAAATAGCAATTTGACCTAGTTACATAAACAACATAAAGCAGATTAAATGCACCTCCAGAGTTTTGCTTCAAGTGCTCCATAAAAATCATGAAATTACACAAACAAACATAAATGCAGAGAAATGTTAGAATGAAATTTAATTTCCAATAGAAAATTTCTCATAAAACTATTTGTTTAACAGAGTAAGCATCCTAAGGTATTAAAAAACCCAGATTATTTTTCTCTATTGCCTACTCATATACGGGAGAGTCAATTTTTGGTGCTTTCTTAAACATGAGATTTTGTCAGCATGATTTGCTCTAAAATAGGTTACCATGCATGAGAACACAAAGCATTGACACTCAATTAACCATGACCAAAACAAGGGATGTAAGCACCAACAACGACATATGTAAATGACATACGTAAATGAAAATATATCATTCAAGCCCCCAAATTCCTCAAAATTACAAAAGAATGCAAAAATCACACAATTTTTGGAGTAAATCTACGAAAATTTGTACCTTTTAAGGTGGAGGTGGAGGCAGAGGTGGCTGTGTAGTATATAGAGCATGGTGGCAGTGGCGTGGTTCGTCAGACGGTGAGAACAAAGTGAGTCGAGAGAGAGGCAGAGAGACTCAGAGGGAGTTGAGAGAGAGAAATGTAAAGAGGAAATAAAAATAAAATGAGACCCATTTAACAAGACAAGAACATTACAGTTCGGTGAGAAGCATGATGTCCAAATTCATGCTTTAAAATAAAACACTAGAATTACTAATCTAATGCAAAAATTACATAATTTTTGGAGTAACTCTAAGAAAATCTGTACCTTTCAAGGTGAAGGTGATGGCATGTACAAAGTAGGGTGGCGGCGGCGTGGTTCGTCAGATGGCGGAAAGGGAGAGAATAGAGTGAGTTGAGAGACAAATGGAGAGAGAGAGAGAGAGAGAGAGAGAGAGAGAGAGAGAGGATGTTGTTTGGCATGGTTCATCGGATGGTAGAGGCAATTGTCGAGGTGGAGGCAGTGGTTCGTAGGAGGAGAGCTCGGACATGAGGCGAAAAGGTTGCATGAGTGGGAGGGAGAAAGAGTAGAGCATGAAGCAAGAGAGAGAGCCCATGAAGAGCAAAGTAGAGAGAGAGAGAGAGAGAGAGTCTCGTCTATTTGAAATGAAATTAGGAGGACTTTTGACATGGTGGGGCCAGTTGACACATGTCGCTTGGTGAATGGATTCAGATTTTGATACGGTGGAATCAGAGCAGTACCTAATATTTCCTAATGCCTCCTCCTCTGTTTTTTTTTTTTCCGACCGTTTTTCTACTCTCTCTCCTCATTTTCTTCTCTTCTTCTTCTTCTTCCTTCTTAGGTAGATCACCAAAGAACCGCGGCTCTCTCACCCCTAGACGCCCTCATTGTAGGTTTCACTTAAGGGGGAATATTCGTTTTAAATTTGGCAAGCAGATGGTTCTCTCGGTAATGAATCTGAATCCACCATTTTGTTCGTTCATTCGCTCCATAGTTATTCACGAACTAGCTCATGCTTTTGTGTTCTCGCATCATAGCCATTTTGCCCAAGCCTACTCGCATTTATTCATATAGGGTGGAGAGCTGGGCTTATAGTTAATCACGAACTAGCTTATGCTTTTGTCTTTTCCAGTTGAATATATGTCTTGAACAACTAAAACCCACTCCGTCCAAAAAGGGATCTGTGTTTTGATTTTTTTTTTTTTGGGGGGGGGTTGGCGGGGTTGGAGAACTTTAGCATATGCAAAGCTTTCACTTTGTCTAGGGGAGGAAACATCAATGGATGTCTTTAAACATGAAACTGAGGCTGAAAAATTTGAACATAGTTCTTAGATCAATGCCATCTTGGACATTGTGAAATATTCTTTAACTTGACTCAGTCTCTCGAGTCAAATTCTTCATGTTAAAGGATTTTTGTTATTTTTGTTTTAATAAAAGAACGCCAGCATAAAATTGACTTAGGTGGCCAGTGAGCCAAATCACATTAAGATTTCACCTGCAAATCCTAGGATACGGTCCTCAAAAACCTCAAATTTGACCACAACTTGTTCAATCCAAGATTATGATCTTCTTTTTTAGTTTAGTGTAACGAGAGTAATGTTATTTTTAATTGATGCAGAATAATTGTGGACTAAAACCCAATCCCAAAAGCCAAATCTTACATTTTTTTTTTTTTGTCATTAAAATGAAATATTGAGATAAATGGTCAGCTTGAAATTAGGAAAATGCCGTTTTAGTAACGGGAAAGAAAAGATAGGCATATATATTTTTTTAGTTGTCGATGTTCAATAAGAAATAGTTCTAATAAGTGACGAATGTAGAAATTTTTCTTATTGGGTTAAAAAATTGTTGAAGGATTACAATATATATAGTTAAATTAATGTATTTTTACAAATTAAAAGCCTGAAAAGTTTGAGGAGTAGCATTTGTTTTTTTTGTATCAACCACGGACATCTTTCATTTTTTAGATTCTATTTGTTTCGTAAAAAATAAATAATTTGAAAAATATTTTCATTGTCTATGTAAATGTTTGGACATAAATAATAAAATATTTCTCATTTAATAATTATTTTAAGCGATATAAATGATTATTTTTAGGAAAATGATGTAAAGGCAAAGGTTTTTGCAAACGTCCATGATTTGATCTATTGCTGAAATTATGAAGTTTGAAGAAAAAAAAAAGTTGAGAAACTTGTTCAAAAGCCGTCACTGTGGAAGTGGCCAAGTCCAAACGTACCAACGTCTTGACAAATCAATTAATGATTAATTTATAGTGAGAGAGCTAAGTCTACATACATGATGGCGCCATATCATTTTCATCCTATCAATAATTTCAAATTAGTATATCATGACACATTTATTTACTCCAAAATAATTTTGGTTTTCATGAAAAATTTAAAACCACTACCTTTATGACATATTCAATTGGTATCCCTAATCCAATTATCGGTTTGAAATTTTTTATGAAACAAAAATTAATTTGTGATAAATATGTTATAAGATATTGCTTTGACACTTTTCACAAGAAAAAATTAATTTAGGATAAATGTGTTGTGAAGACCAATTTGATATGTTTTGTTAGATGAAAATTAGTTTTAATCTCTTTTGAAGATATCGGTTTGGGATTCTTTAATGGTATTAATCAAAAAATAAATATAATTAAATTGCGTGAGATCACATTGAACGGTCAAAGCACCTGTAAGTGAAAAAGTTCAATTGGACGATCCTAGGCACTTGAGAATCATTTAGGAATTGAAACGAAAGGACGTGGCAGCACCTAATTGGTCAAGATAAAGCCTAAATTCAATGCCAAGCGACCTTCCATCACATGGTCGGAAGAAAGAAAAAAGAACAGAAAAAAGAAAACTTTTGATCACATGCTTTTGCTTTTGGCATACTGAATCCATCTTCATGATCAAACGACCAAACCAAGAGCGTATCGGATTCCATCCCTA
The DNA here is from genome assembly GCA_017140325.1 of Eucalyptus leucophloia subsp. euroa. Classification (NCBI taxonomy): domain Eukaryota; kingdom Viridiplantae; phylum Streptophyta; class Magnoliopsida; order Myrtales; family Myrtaceae; genus Eucalyptus; species Eucalyptus leucophloia. Next base: position 29,214,918 of record CM029472.1, on the reverse strand, counting down.
GCGTATTGCCTTGGAAAGGTAAAAGTTGAAAAACAAAATGCATTCGTTACTTGGAATCATACTTGCAAATTTCACATAAATTTCGTGGCCTTTATACCAATAATCTCTTACTTCTCAAAGATAGAGGTTTTTGAAGAATATGGAAAAAGTCGGCGGCACTAGTTTTTTAACTTCGACCCAATATATATATCATTATTGGATTTTTTTATCAATTAAATCTAATCATTAAATTATTTATAAATGTTCAATTTAATCCTTACACTTTCAGTTTATTCTATCTAGTCTTTCAATTTTTTGCAATAAAATCAAATCGATCTTTGTACTATTCATAAGTATCAACACTTACACGATTGTTCAGACTTTAGAGTATTTTTTAATCTCAATCTATTTCATAATTTAACAAAAATTGATTTGATATTCTTTCTTTCCTCTTTAAAGCCATCCTTTGACACTCATGTGAGATTTTCCGATCACAAATAATAGGCAGACTTAACATAAATTTTAAAATTATTCCACGTCCAATTTTTAGGATTAGAATGGAAAGAAAATGTAATGAGATATAGACTCTATTTATTTTGAGAAATATATGACAATTCAGAAAAATATTTTTTGGAAAATTTTTTTTAGAAAAATGATAATATTTTTTTATTGTTTGGCTGAAATTCAAAAATGAACTAACTTTTTTTTTTTTTTTTTGTTGTTTAGTATATAAAATTTGATTTGATTTTCCTCAATAGACAAATACTATTTGTGGGTTAGTAACTTGCATATAGATAGTTGGGGAACTAGGTATGGGCCATAAAGTCTTGAGTTCACAGTAATGGATCCCAAATTGGGCATGGGGATCGAGGCACGTGCACTTGGGTCTTGAGCCCTGACTTCAATGGACCCAAGTGCGAGCACTAGCATCTCAAGGCTAGCCTTGGTGGACCCCGTTACAACCATTGTGGATGCTTGGGTGTTGGGGATCTGAGCTTGAGTACTAGGATTCCACATTCAACCTTTGTGGATCGGGTCCAGGTGTTAGGGCATTGGGCATAAGACTCGAGGGTTCAAGCCCAATCTCAATGGACTCAAGTGTGGGCACTAGGGGCCCAAGCCCCAGCATTTGGATCTCAAGCTTTGCCTTGATGGACCTAATCGAGGGTGTTGGGGGTTCATGCATTGGCACTAAAGTCATTAAATACCTAAATGCGAGCAACTTGAGAACCAGTGTCGGGATTTACATGCTTAAGCATAGAGCTTTAGGTTCAAAGTGCTAATACCTTGTTATATATTTAAAAAATGATTTCTAATTTTTAGCTAGGAAATCATTTTTTTTCTGAATTTAAGTATATATTTTTTCATTGATTATGAAATTTTTTTCCCTTGAATAATATTTTTAAGCGAGTTTTTTTTTCGTGAAATAAACGAAAGTTCAAAAGTCGGATCCTGACAAATTTTATGATTGCTTATCTGAAAAAGAAGTTAACCCCAATCATCGTCCGCCAAAAAATATCGTAGATACACACACACACGAGTCCCCTCTGTTTCTGTCTCTCTCTAGATTTTCTAGTCAGTTCTGCACTCTCTTCTCTCTGTCCGCTCGCTTGTCACTCTCCTACGAGCTTCAGGCCAGCCAAAACCCAAAAGCAAGCAGCAGACAGAGATGGCGACCCTCTCTCTCTCCTCCCCGAACGCGCTCTCTCTCTTCCACCGCATCAGCAAGAAGCCCCAGCTCCTCTCCTCGAAACCTCCGCTCGTCGGCGGCGGCGTCCGCGACCGCACGTCGCTTCTCTCTAGCCGGGCGACCTCCTCCTTCGCTTACAACCCTCTCAGGTCTCGTCTCGCCCGTCTTGAATTCGCGGGTTCGGTCGCCCGTCGATCTTGGGGACGTACCCAATGACGAGCTGGTCTCGAAACTGATGCCGGGTCGTTTTTGTTCGATTGGTTTTTTTGCTAGATATGCGGTCGAGCGCGAGGGGACGGCTTTGACGAGGAGGAAGATGAAGAGGAGCGGAGGCGTTGGTGCTGTTTGCTATGCCGCGCCTCTCACTGCCCGTAATATCCAGTGGATCTCCGCCATCTCTTCCGCGTGAGGCTCTCTCGCTGTGTGATGAATACTACGACATATTCATTTTTTCACTCAGTGTTAGTTAAATTTGACTCGAAATGCGTTAGGGGTTGTTGAGATGGTTCATGGGTTGGTCTGACTTATAGGAGATGGTTCAATCTGCGAAGTGGAGTCACCAGTCCTTGCCAATGCGACATTCGATCTGAATGTTGCCGACTTGTTGCCGAGACTTCAGATCGTGTGAGCTGGCAAAGTAATTTCGGGTTCTATGAAGTATTTCGTTTTTTTCTTTCGAAATTTGTTGCACCCAATGAATTTCAAATTTCACCGTTCAGATAAGCATTGATTTAATCCGACACGAGAGTATGGAGAGTGTGATCTGACAGCATTCTTTTCTTCACTAATGCTTTTTGGAAAAGCGGTAACCTGTAGTGTTATTATCCTTTCAGTGGACCAGTCAAGTTTGCCTTTTCTTCTTAATGGTCTATGAAGAAGCTGAGGAGCAGTTGTTGGTTCCTTCCTGGTGCTACTTCTCTGCTTTTCAAGATTGTAAAGCATTTTCTTATGAATTCTTGTATTGATGCAGGGTACTTATGCTTGCAAAGGGGACTCCTGTTCAGAAGTCCTTTCTTGTTCCTCTGTTTGCTCTGCAAGCACCATCCAATCTCATTTCATGGATGAAGTAAGATATCTTCCCATATCTGATCTCAACCTTCTTCACAACCATGCTATCTAACCAGCATTATCCTTCATGGGGTGGTGATGGATTTGTTTCGGTCAAAAGTTCTTGATGGAATCTGTGTCCAAGTATTTGTCCTTTGGATAGAGCACAAGATTGTCTCTGCCCCAGTATCATGCTATGATCGAGTTTATGAAATACTTAGTCTGTAATGTTCTTCAGAGTTGCATCTTTGGTAAAATTCTGGTGATTTGAGTTTTGCAGGGGTGAATATGGCATTTGGGCTGCCTTCCTGGCACTTCTTGTTCGTCTTTTCTTTTATATTCCAGGTATGTTGACTACCTATGCTTGATTTGCGACTGGTATGCATTTTCACTCTTCCAAATTAGGTAGGATCATACATACTGCCCTGAACTGTTGACTTACTGGCTATACATATTTTTTAATTCTTCTCTTTTTTGGCATAACTAGGAAACTTGCAGATATATCGGCATAGTCACCGCCTTTAGGTTACTTACGAAGCATTCTGATGTTTATCTGGTTTCTAAATGGTAGTTTTGCTAGACTCCTGTACAAGTTTATTCATCATATCCCTGGTTTTGGGGCAAATTATGGCTGTGGTTTACTTAATGAGAATTTATCTACTTATTTTGTTAGTTCACATATCAGAATAAGCTGTATTGTACTCCAGTAGGCTGTCACCAGTCACCACCAAACCTAAATTCACAGTAAATTGACAATCTATTGAGGGTTTAAAGGAAACAAGGTTTTGTTTGGAGATAAGGGGAGTGGGGAAGTTGAGGGATGGGAGGAGAAAGTTGGAGCAGAAACTCTTAACTGAAATGAATTTTGAATTTTTTCCTATTTTCTCTCCTCACTTCTCATTTCCCCTCCACTTTATGTTACCAAACAAAGCATAAAAATTAATGGCACACCCTTGAAATCATCACAAATTTCTTGTACATTTCTATGCAGTTCTGTCATTAATGCTGCCTTGTACTTTTTATGCTACATATTAATGATGGCTAATTTGCATGAATTCTTATTTTATGCTCTGGTCCTAGGTGAACTCGAGTTGCCATTTATGGCACTGCTACTGGTGATTGTGGCTCCTAATCAAGTTATGAACTTGAGGTAAGTTGAATCTTTCTTTTGGTGGAACCATATGTCAGGCTTGTAGTTATCTTCTATTTCCCGACCTCTATGATATAATGTACAGGGGAAGGCAAGAAGGTGCTATTATTGCAGTGTTAATAGCAGTGTATCTGGGCTTTCAGCACTTCTCCCGCACCAGCTTGCAGAAATCATTCGAGCAAGGTTCAATTGTTGCCACCATAGCCATCATTTGTGTGGCAGTTGCCTCACTGTTGGTTCTAATCTGAACTTCATGGAAAAGGTTACAAATAGATATGTCATGTGTCGTGCCGCGAAGATTGTAAAATAATCATCGGTCTGTGTCCTGGGAGATGTTCCATACAATCAGGGACAGTATAGTTTTCTAAGATAGGCTGAGCAGTATACAAAAGCAGATTTCTTTTGTTTTTTTCTTTCTCTATGTAATTGAATAGTTTTAATGTTTCCCATGGACTCTGGACTTCTTGTATAAGGAATAATGCCTTCGCCTCATCGATCAGAGATTTCATCTCTTTTCTTGTATTTCTGGGCAATTTTCATTCTGGGGTCTGAAGTGAGAGGGGAGGAAGGTGAGGATGGAGCTAGCTCACGTCAAGTATAAGAAAGTGAAAGAGAGAGTTGCTCCTCCAGTACATGCAGAAAGGATGTCTATATGTATGTATCCACGTCTATATCTATATCTATATGATCCTATATGATCTTTTGTAAGAAAGAGGTTTAAGTGAGGTGCATGTAACTTTTCAGAGTATGGGGGGGACAAGTGTAAAGTGGCTTCTGTCGTGCCCGAGAGGGCCCGGTCCGCTGTCACGTTGCGTATTATCTCAATGTCTTTTTTGTCAGCACTCCAGTACAACTCGTGGTAAGACACAGGCTTTAATGCAAGGACGAGATCTTTTTCTTTGGGGAAAATGATATGGATGATTTCTCAACTTTACTCTAGTGTATAACGTCGTATATAAATTTTTAATTTGTTTAGTAAGATTTTTGAATTTTTTGTATATATTTAATTTAATCATTAAATTATATGAAAATATTCACTATTGTTATTTCCTTAATTCAAATTAACGATATTTAATGATTTGGCTTCTAATTTGGTAACATTTAAACGGTGGACAAAAACAAACGTTATAAATGGATTTTTTGGTTAGAAACTCAACTTAGAATAGAATATAATAGTCATTTTAATATGTTTAATTTGTTCAATTTGTAAAAATGATTATCCATCTTATTGGATGACTTAAATTACTATGTCCTAATTCAAGTTAAATATCTAACATAGATAATCTACATGTAAGTTTTTTTTTTTCATTATTCAAATATACTTGATTGGATGCGAATGGTGCATTTGGTAGTATTTTTGTTATGGGGAACAATTTTTTTTTTTGAAATAGTTTTGTTTATTTCTATTTTTTTGGAACAATTTCTCATTAAAAGAATGCATTTAGTAATTATACACGTTTTTTATTTTCAGAATAGAAAAAAATAAAAATGAATTTGGTACGACCTACAATTTTTTTTTTTGTAATATAATTTTTTTTAATTTTTAATTTTTTTAGATTTTTCTTTTTTCCTCTCTTCTTCTTGCTCCTCCTTTAGCAAGCGGTGGTGACGGTTGGTGACTAGCGGCAACAGGTGGTTGAAGAAGTAGGGTGGTGGATGGCAGGAAAGAAGAAGAAAAGAAAAAGACTTATTTTTAGAAATTGTTCCCGAAAACAAAAAGTTATTTTTTATTACTTCTTATTTTTGTTTTAAATCTATTCTTCAATTGTCTTTATATTTCGGGGAATGAAAAATTAGTAAACGTTACCAAATGGATCTATATTCTTTTTTTATTCTGAGAAATAAAAGAACACAAAAAATCAAGGAGTAGGAATGTTACCATGCAAGCCCCAAATTATCAAATTTTGTTAATTTGAACTAAAGGAGGATAAAACTGGAAATTTTCATATAGTCTAGAGATTAGATTGAATATTTATCAAAATTTTGGAAATAACATTACACATATGACTAAAATTTAGGGATGATATACATTGTCAAAGTTTAGGAATTATTTGTGCAATTATTTCATTTATTTGTGATCCAATGAGAACTAAATCTAATCCCTCAAAGGATTAAAAGCCCAAGCTTAAAAGATTTTTTTTTCTTTTGGCCAGCCCTAAGTTTGAAAGATTTGCACAAGTTGCATTGAGTAAGGACAATATAAGAAAAAACCATAAGAAAGTGCTTAAATAAAATATAAATTAAGTAAATTAAAAATTAATATACAATAAGAAATATGAAACTTTAAAATTTGTAAGTGCATTATAGAAGGCTGTATTTCCAATAAAATCTTTTAATTAAAATTATGATTTACAGCTAAGTATGAGAAGCATATTAAGCAAAAGTGCGACTGCCTTACAAAGTTGACAGATCGATATTATCGAAACTACAATTCAAGTGATCTTATGAAAGCTCAAAATTAAACCCTACAATTTAATGTTAGAGCTAAACTTAAAGTATCATTAAGTCAGGAACTCAGGATCACTCAAAGGCTCATGAAGTTGAAGTTCGAAATGGCATCTTTATGGAATAATCAACTTAAACAAGATCAGTTACCCAAATTAGTATAAGGTTTATGTGATTTTGTTGAAATTTGAATATTAGTAGATCGGATGAAGGCATTCTTTGCAAACAAGAAATTAGATGCATACAACCTCAGTGGACAAACATAACTTCCATACATCGCTAATTATTACAAGATGTAATTAAAATTGCCAAACTTCGCTGAATATTGACCTCAACAAATAAACAGATTTTATAAATGTATATATGGCTATGGTGTTCGTTCCCATAAAATAGAAACGAAAATCATATTTGCACAAGGAAAATTCGAAATGCTTATTTCCGCAGGTTTAAATAGTAACGAAAATGACTAATACAATTAGAAACCCCAATCTATATTATAGACTGTGACACAAATATCTTGAATTTTTCTTTTGTCACTAAAAACTTAAAAATTGCCCATTGTGAAACAAATACCTCAAACCTCTTTTTTTTTTTTTTTTTTTTTTTTTTGGTGTCATAAAATGTTTTGAACTTACACTAGTGTAACCAATATACCTTGGACAAAACAATAAATGGTATATATATCATATATGAATAAGTTTGGATTTTTTATGACAAGAAAAAAAAAGAGAGTTGAGAGTATCTGTGTCATAGCGATCAAATTTAGGGTTTTTTGTAAGTATTTGTGTCACATTAGGCGTAGTTTGGGGCTCTGGTGGTATTTTCCCTACTGAAAATTAAATATTGAAGTTGATTAAAAGAGAATTCAAGAGTGAGATTTGATTATCGACTGATCGAATTATTTTGTCAATTAATTTAAGCATATTGTTAATTTTGTCTTTTTGATACCCACCATTTTTACAAAGAAAATCAAGAGCCTCTAAAGTTGAGTTTATCATCTCAAGCGATACTTACTTTTCGATATTGTAAGGAACAATACATGGCTCGCTAGCATTGGAGGAGGAAGGATAATAACGATTTCACGTCTTAAAGGGAACGTGTTCTTGAAGTTTCATGTGGTTACTGCAGAAATCTGTAGATACCTTATCCCCTTTACTCAGCTTTGCTACGTTCCGCATGCCGCTATCAGCATCTGAACAATCGAACTTTCCGATGTCCATGAAAGACAAGGAGACATCTTGCTCATCCAGAAAACTAAATGAATTATTATCTGTGTTGGCTAATTGTGTGTAGATGATTCTTACACTATATGACTATTCTGATTTCCTGTATTGTAAATTATTCTTCTGGGTCTGCATCTATTCTGGTGTTGATGTAAAAGACAAGAATACAAGAGATCTCGTGCATCTTGACTGCTTCCAGGTTGGCTTCTGTAGGAAGAGAGCACCACCTTGAAGGTCGATCAGGCTCCGATAAATCAAAATGCCTCCTTGCGTATCCTGGTTGTCTCCTTCAAGTGCAAATACCATGAGATATACAAGGAAGCGATTGAATTGCCTTCTCATAGTAGCGCTAGCTGCAACTTTCCTTGCCTTGGCTTAGGGACCACATGCGGGAAGCGACCACGACAGGCAAGCTGCGATGAGTAGAACCGCAAAGCTGCATGTGATGGAGGTGGCTGAGCTGGGAAGTCCCGTCGGCTCTGCAACCCCGAAGGTTGCTGGTGACCCTGGTACTGAAGGTGGGGTTTGGTAAAGTGGTGTGCTATATGTCGGTGAAGGTGGTGAATTAGCAGTCGGTGGAGTAAGAGAAGGTGGAGTTGAACTTGCGCTGCATTGGAAAGTTCAACCTTGTCATTCTCGGTCACTTAGTACATCGCAATGAGTGATAAAAATAATAGGTTCTGAGGATTACCCGGAAGATGAAAAGTGACAGCTTCCATGACCTGCCATAAATGAAGCAAAACGAAAGATCGATGCTAATTAGCTACACGCATTGAAGCTGCCTAAAATTGATTTTCTGTGGGTATTGGGATTTCTAAGGTCAAGAAGTTTCATTGATATTTAGATTAGTGCCATTGAAGCTTGCTCATTTTAGAGCTTTTGTGGGATTGTTAATCAAGTTATTTCCAGTGCTAATGACTGATAGAATTTGCACGGTATCAGATTTAAGAAATATATGATGGATCCCAGTTCTCCAGAAAATGAAAGTGTCTGATAGAAGTATCTTACTTGGGTCAGTTGAAGTGAGTTGTGCCGTTCCTCCAAAGGCACAGCTAGTGGGAGCCGGATTCTTCTGGTAGTATTCATTGAAGGCATAGGAAGCATGATCTTTTAGGGTGTTAGGGTCATAGCAACTCGCGCCCTGCTGTATTGCTGAGCAGTCTGTGCCTCCGAAACCACAAGCGTAGTCAAGAGCCACCTGCAGAGCTGTTTCAGACGCGCCTGAGTTCGCGACACACCATTGTCCGCTTGAGTCGGTGTGGTAGTTGCTGGAGGCGTGGTAGTTGGCGTGGTAGTTGCCGGAGGCGTGGTAGTTGGCGTGGTAGTTGCCGGAGGCGTGGTAGTCGGCATGGTAGTTGCCGGAGGTGTGACTTCACTTGGGGTTGGCAACGTGGTGGCTGGCGGGGAAGGTGATGCTGGGTTCCCAAAGGGAGTTGAAGAACCTGGATTTGTCGGGTTGACAATAGGAATACTTGCAGGAGTAGTGTCTCGCTGCACAGCAAATGTGGAAGTTGATAGTAGTACTTCACTATGCTCTTTCAACTGCTGTGCAGCTCTTGAACCTGAGGAACATGACGAGAATCAAATTAGCAGCAAATGGTTGGACTTCAAAACTGACGAGAATTCAATTCATTTTTTCTTGGGATGAACATGATGAGAATCAAATTAGAGGCTCTTGTTTTGGTTGAACATGACGAGAATCAATTCATCTTTGGGACATTGGAAAATTGCCAAAATTGAGCACAACATACCTGAATTGAGGCATAGACACAAGAGGAAGAGTATGTGGCAATGGAGAACCAAAGGAGGCATTGCTTCTGTGATGAGGGCTTGGAATTTCTTCTATGTATCTGTCTGTGGAACAATGATAGAGAAGCCAGCGTTTATTAAATAAGAGAAGCAACGAGGGCTTTATTGCAGAGAAGGCTTCAGGCATTGGTTCGGAATAGTGAGGAGGGAATTGTAGATGAGAGAAGGCAGGGAAGGAATCAGAGCTTTCTTGGGCTGAAGAGAGACCCCCAAACAGGAAAGGTGGGGAATTTAGGAAACTTGAGAAAGCAGGCATTGGGAATTGGTGGATTTCGCAAGCAAGTTTTAGGGGCCTAAGGAAGCGGCAAAAGGCGAGGGGCAAAAAGGCAAAAGGCGAAAGAGTGATCCGCTTGGGGATTTAAATCTGGGTGTTTTGGGATTCTAGATTTACCATTTAAGGCACAGCTCATGTTAGGGGCAAGGATTCCTTCCTACGTTACCCTGCATCATGGGACTAAATGGAAAGGGCAAAGAGAATATTGATAATTCCTGTGGTTACTTTACATTTTATTGTCATGAATTGTGAGAGAAGTGAGGCAAAATGGGCTGGCACATAGGGGCCACTCTCCAGGGTTGGCTCAGGCTCACCCCTGGCTTTGTCATGGGAGAGCAGGTTACAACAAACATAATAGATTCGAGCAAGGATTAAATTGTAGACACTACATCTGACATGGGATGTTTACGTGATTTGGTGGTGTGGCTACTCCACGGGAAGAAATTCACGAGATGGATTTATTATAATAAGTAAAATGGAGATTACTTGAAAACTCTTACATTCATGTTCTTCCCAACGCTAGATACGCCCAAATCCACAAGAATCACTCACAAAAAAAGAGTTCTCTCACATTTCGACTCTTTCGGATGACGCCTTTGAGAACATTTTTAGGTTCTCACTAGTATCTTCTTACCAAATAAAACTACAAAATTAGCTTTCAACAAATGCAGAATGGGGGCCACATCTCGGGGCGGGTATCTGGCGAAAATAGGCTCGGTCGCATTATTGGAAATTGTTTTCAATCCTGACGATTTGCCAGCAACCGGGGTACATCTTGGTCGGGTACCCGCAGAGTTGCCGGGTTTGTCCAAGCGGTAGGCAGGCTATCTTCTAACTCAAATGGAAATATTTTCAAGTCACAATCAACGAGTCTCCACCTTGGTCATAAGTTCAACTTCACCGTTGTCTCCCTGGAGCACCTCTAGGCTCTTCATTCGCTACAAATGCTGACCAAGCCCAATCAGCATTGGAATTTGGCCAATTGGATATGCTCATTAGCATATCTGCCGCATTATCTTCTATAAACTTTCTCAGCAGATGCGGTTTCCTATGACAAAATATTATGTATAACGTGGTATGTGATATCAATGTGTTTAATTTGCCCTTGTAATACATTTAATCTTTAGTCAATTTATTGTACTCTAATTGTCACACTAAAAATCAATTTTCTTTTGCTATAATCACAGATCAATGAGCAAACCTTTGAGCCAATTAGCACTCTTGATTGTATCGATCGGCACCAATATACTCTGCTTTAATTGTCGACAAAGTAACCATTGACTGTGATTAAACTATCCAACTAACGTCACAACCATCAACAAAATCATAATCCATATAATATGTTACACCTCTCGTAGCCCATCTCTTCCCAAAGGTCAAATCCATGTCATTTGTTTCTCTTAGCAACCTCTGAAGCCATTTCACAACTTCCCAATATCTTTCTAAGATTACTCATAACTGCTCACAACAGTAATGACACTAACGTTTGGAGGGACACATATTATCTTTTGTCATTGTGGTACAAGGTTAGCTAAAAGCTCAAAGTGCACAGCTAGCAAGTACTCATGGTTTGGCATTGTGCATGCTAAATTATCTCAGCACTTTAGTAGTGTGACTTCTCTAGCTCACTAGCCGTCTTTACATCCAATGGCTCGGGTCGATCACCCATTAAAAGTGACATCTTATGTACTGTGTTGGTAAGATTTGAACAGGCGCTCTCCATGAATCAACTAAGCTCATGTGCTACATATGGTGTCTCCATCAATCTGTATTTTGTTATGGTTCACCTTTTCAAACTGCTTGCTATAAACAGTTGAACCGTGTACAGCCACCAATCCGGTTTGGCCTGCGGTACGGCTATGTATGGACACCAAGTTTCTTTGCTAAAAGGAGCTCCACGCATCATCATGTCTATTGTCCTCTCCGTACAATGGTGTGCCAAGCCTGATTGACATGATGATCTATTCTTACTATTTAAAAAGTAGGAGACAGATTAAATCTCAAAATTTGGTAGTTATAATATAATCTGATAAAGATAAAGGTGGGTTTGGCATTTAGAAAGCCCATAGCTTAGATAAAAAGGTGTTTGAAGATCAAGTGAAAAGGGTCCGAATTCTAGTTGATGTTGGATAAACAGCATTTTTTTTGCCTAAATTTCATTGATTTTTCATAGGTTATTACTTTTATTTATTTTTTTAAAGCCCGAAGAAAGCCTGGATAACTTATCCAAGCCCTCAGGAGTGGGATAATTCTATCCCACCTTGTCTCACTTGACCTAGAATAAAAATAAGCAAAATAAAAAGAAAAATACAAAGAGGCAAATCCTAGAAGATTCATCCTAGGAGACGCAGATGGCAAAAAAAAATAAATAATACCCATCAAAGCCCATTGCGCAAACACACATCCAACTGTCCATTTGCAAAATTTTTTTACTGACTCCAAAACCGCTGCATTGTTGGACTCAAAGTGCAAATGAACCAAACGCCCAAAAAGGTGGGTTTGGTAGCTTAGATAAAAATGCTGGATAAGATAAAACTAATTCCATTTGATGTTGGATAAACACCTTCAAATTAGGATGGATAACTTATCAAGCCCTAAGGGGTAGGATAATTCTATCCCACCTTGTCTCACTTGACCTAGAATAAAAATAAGCAAAAGAAAAAGAAAAAAAAAACAAAGAGGCAAATCCTAGAAGAATCATCCTAGGAGACGCAGATGGCAGCGCCGCCATTGGTGTTGCTGACTACCGCTGCACTGTGATCACGCCCTTGTTGACCTTGCTAGAATGGTTCCGATGGTCGCCTAAGATCTCAACCCTTCAATTGACACAACTCCTTCTCTTTGTTTTATTATTTTTTTACTTCTTAAAGTAATTATTTAAATATTCTCTTTCATTTTATTTTTGTGATTATATCCGCCGCCATATTTGATGTAGGCCAAGTTATATTGCATTAGATCTCTCTTTCTCTGTGGCACTAGAATAAAGGGAGTACTTATTTCAATTGAGAATCTCATTGGACATGTCGGAGAATATATGTACTCATTTATGAAAAAGATACAGATGTATCGACACATGTATCTGCAGCCGGTTGTCAGTTAATAATTGATAAAGCAGCGACAAGAAATAAAAAGACTTTCTGGGTTTTCTAGGATTGCTTTCAGAAGTTAACAAAAGGAGGGAGGGAAACGATTCCGAGGCCTTGATTAAATTAATAAAAGCAAATAACGAACGCCAGATCAGGTCCCTAACTTGTGTCTTAAACCACATCTGTCGTGCTTTAGCTGGACAAGGTAGCACCAGAACTCGATTACTCGTCTTTATACCGTCCGAATTCGCCACTTTTTTCGAACTCGAGCTGGTTTACGTCGTCAACTTTGGCGCGGATTCCATTCCACAATAACAAGGCAGAAGGATGGGAGTACTCGACGCGTTGTCGTGGCAACAAAAGCGAATTCGCATATGATTTGAGGGGAAATGAAATTCGGAACTGCCGTTGCTGTTTTACCAGGCGGATCGAGAATGTAACTTTAACAGACAGATTGGGAATTAGGGGATCGAAGAGACTTTGGAATAATTTCGCCGCAAACAAGTTTTGTCTAGAGCGAGAAGACCAATCGAGCCGATAGCTAGCATTCGACTTCATCCCAAGAAAAAAAAGAAAGCATAAACCTCATGAGAAATCTAAACCCTTTTGTCGACTGAATGCACCAAAATCTTTTCTCCGAAATAGCAAGATTTGCTTCTTTCTTTTTCTAATTGTTGTTACATCATCTAATTGAAAGATGACAAGAACACGTATACTTCATCATGATATCGTATTTACACTTTCGAAATCATCTACAGAAGAACATCGCAAAGCTGGCCATTCCCAAACATGTGTTATGAAACTCTCTAAATCGGGACCTGTAATCCAATCCTCAGTGGGGTTTAGTTATATATGGTCATAAACTCCACCTTGGCTAGAAAATTCGAATCCAGAAGAGAAAAGCTATCCTCCTCCGATGCAAACAAGTCGCCCTTTCACGGTCCAATGCAATCAGGTTAATCGATAATTTCCCTAACATACTCCATCAAAGCCATGATCCACCTGATGCAGCTGATAAAAGATAACTTGTGATATCCTTTATGGAACAGTCGCATGTTGTATTCCTGTAAAAGGTGAAATGCCTAAAGAGAAATGGAAGAATATGATAAAGCTGTAGTCTATTGCTGAATAATTCACGCTCACAAATTGATGCCCCAAGTGGAAATATAAGCTAAGCAATACATGAAGCAAAAACTTACCAGTGAAGGCCGACAAAGGAAGTTGAAGGGCAGCCGGCACACGTGCTTATCCTTGTCTAAGCATTTTACACTGAGAAATGTGCTTGTTGACCTCATTCCAAGCTGCAAGAGGGATCTATTGGATTAGGTGTGCCCTATCAATTATCTAGCACATTTTTCCTCGTTAGGAGCAATTCTTGCTTTCGCTTGGTCTACTGAAGATAAATTCAGGAGCCATCTGATCAGGTGGCATTGAGCCCATGCTTGCATTGATCCAATATGGCTTATCCTAATAGACCAGCCTAACCAAGATTTTGCCCCAACATAGGCAAAAGGGTGGATTATTAGAAAAAAGGAAGAAAGTATATGTACCAGGGAGACTTCGATAATCTGGCTCTATTCCATTGCCATTTATGTCCATGTGATTTGGGGTCACATACTTCCCAATAGTGACGACAACACCAGAACCATCATCAAGTTCAAAAACAGATTGGATCAGACCCTGTGAAGAATAGGTACTCAATCATCTTTATCTCACTCTAAGTTTAGACTTGTAGTAATTCACTGTCAGCAATTTGAACAGATTATTTTAAGCCAGTTGTTGAAAAATAATCATGATGAAGCAACTTACTCCTATACAGAAATATTTCTATACTTGATTTCCTCACATAAAGAGTACAAAAAAGATTCCAAACAAATGAAAAAGGGAAGATGACTTTGCAAAGATTCCTAAGATGACTTAATCAGATGAAATAATGTAGCTAAAGGCATGCCTTAATTGACTCTACTTGCTACTGTTTGTTTAATCTAAATCTTGCAGCTCACATGCTTTCACATTTTTTCTTTTTTTGACCTGGTAAACCTGAAACTTCACAAAATACAAAGATTGATGCGTAAGTTAACATATCATTTTTTCATAATATTCTGAAATTAGATAATATAATTAAGATATGGCAGGAAAGTAAAAAGTTGCTTGCTTTCTTTTTCTTAAGCAAAAATAAACACCTCCTAGGTATAATTTATCCGCCTAAAGAAACAGTCCATTCTATTTGCGTCCTCAAATAATATGCAACACAGTTGATAATCCGTCTGTCTCATCTGAGAAGCTAATGATAATACCACAGTGGCTCATAAACCTAATGAAACTGATCATAAAAATCAGTAAGCGTTGTCTGCTAGATGACCTGATTCCAGATCCTCCATGAAAAATTATGGCCAACGGATTTTACCAAAAATAGATCAACATCAGTACCTTGCCAAAAGTCCTTTCTCCCACAAGAACAGCCCTACAGTTGTCATGAAGAGCAGAGGCAACCTAAAATAAAAGTCAAACGGTCATAATAATTCAACTTAAATTGAGATGACAGAACTCATAATAAGTTGCTCATGTTTTAGATTAATGAACTTACAATTTCACTAGCGCTAGCTGTCTTGTTGTTTACCAAAACCTGCATGAGAGGCTAAACTGTTAAAATGACGATTTATGTGTAACCATGAAATAAAAGTCTACAGAATTGGCACAAAAAAACTTGTAGAGTTCTAGTTATAACAAGCTACTCAGTGGAAGTTGGCAGAAGTCAGTAGTATGCCCAAGCAAGAAGAAAAACACCACTTCATGCCTCTCCTCATTATGCAAGTCATGTTAATGAGTGACCTAAAGAAACTTGTTAAGCAGGGATTACACAAAACACGAGAACAATCAGTGCATTGGTTTCTGCAGAGTTTCATCAATTAGTTGCTTAACAAGTGCCTCTAGGGTGGTTTTTAACAAAAATCCTTGTTATGCACAGAACACAATAATAGTCAGTGCATTGGTTTGGGAAAAGTTGTATCAATTAGTTGCTCAACAAGTGCCTCTAAAGTAGTTTTTAACAAAAATCATTGTTATGTTGAAGGATTTAAAATAGAGATTTTCTTTTTAATGAATTTGCATAATAATTGAGAAACTTTTGGAACAAGAAGTTGGGTGTCAGTCTAAAGAAGACTCGTATCAGTCCCAAATGACTGTACCATGAGAAGAGACTTATTTTCTCCACAGTCAATATTGTCATCATATTGTCTTCTTCTAAGGAACAGAAATGAAGGGAAATCTTTCTTAATCAGAGAAACGTCTCTAAGCCTCTTAGTAATAAAGTTAATGCAACTCTTATTACATACAATAACTGGATCTTTGACCAAAGGAGCAGCACCAGCAGTAATTGTTGTCTGGTACTGGGAATCCCTTCCAACAGTATAAGTCACCTGTTTAATTGCATCAACAGGACAAAATATGGTTAACACAGTCTCCATAGGATTCAATATAAACACATTATGTAATCAATGTACATGGTTAACAAAGGTTACTATCAACTCTTTTGAAAGCTACCATATAATAAAAAAAAAATGAAAAAAATTACCTCTGTAATAGAATCCAAAGGATAACACTTACTGGAGGATAAAAGCTTGAGCCAAGAAGAAACAATTAGCCATTTTAATTAACAAGTAGTACATACTATGTGATTAGGATTCCTTTCTTTGTGTCCCAGATACTCTACAGGTTTTGCTTAATGGTTAACTTCAAAGAACTCATTATGTATATAAAAGGAATGGGTGATATAAGGTACTTGTTAATTTTAAGTATTTAAAAATAAACTTCAAGATCTTTTTTCTTTATTAACATATCATTTTGACCCTCAAAAAATCCCTGTGCTATAATTCTACTCCATCACTAGATGAACTTCCCATTCATCAAAGAAAAAGAATTCTGATAATCAAAGAAAGAAAATCACCACCAAGAGGAGAATGTTCAGGATAGTCGACTGGCCGGAAAAAATGTCATTAAATCTCACTTTTGTCACACTTTAGATTTCCTAACCTACCCTTCCATTACATAACAGAAATACCATATATCTTTCATAACCACCTATTAAAAAAATAGCACCCACTTTCTTTCTACACATAACCACCTAATTAAGCATGCAATGTAGCATGTGCCATTAACCCTTATGTCAAATATGTCAATTTTAAATGATCAATTAAGACATGCTCATGCACGCATTAATGTAAAGTGGTTCCAATGACAAATTATTGTAGAAGAAAAGTTTGCTGTTTGCAGCTATCCGTTTTAATCAATTGCAGCAATATCAATAACAGATCACACAAGTTTATGTGGACAATACTCTTAGCAACCATATAGGGGGAAAATACTTAAATCACAAATAAGCACCATGGCACAAGAGTGACTAAACTCTGGAAAGTCCACATGATATAACGTACCGTTTCTCCTTGGTTCAAGAAGAGCTTAGCAATTTCAATTCCAGCCTGAAAGATCAGAAGAGGTAAAAATAGCATTAACAACAGAACTCTTTAAACCATACTACATTTACTTCCAAACTATGCAACTATGCATATCTAATAGTTCATGAGGTATTGTTTAACCATCTATCAATTACATATGGATTTTGAGTTCCTCCTAGTCTGCTGATCCTATATATTTCAGCTTAGATTGCAAACAGCTTGGTAATGATCATTGCAATGACCCTCAGCCTGATTGTATAAGATTATTTCTGGCCTCTACCTACATAAGAAGAATCTGATGCTATATCATCAAGTTAAAACAAATCTCTTCTCTTAGAATCTACATAATGACCTTTTTACTAAATTAAAAAGCTGGAGCTGTTTTGCACCTATGTATAGGACTCAGCAACCTCACACTTCACAAACAAAGATACAAAACAAGAAGGAGACAGAAATATTTCTTTCATTTGCATTTAAGAGAGTATTGGAATCCCTTCATCAAGAGATACTGTCTACATGGGTCATAAGCTTCAGATGTGAAAAAAAAAAAGACACTCTCGCCAGAACAATAACAAACATGGACACAATTATAGAACAGCATAAGATACTTAGTTTCAATAACTCCAAATAACCTATAGCATCAGTGCACTCATGAACAAAATTAAGATCAAATAAGCTCATGCTCTTGAGAAACCTAATGCTGAAAAATAGTTCATCTTTTTAGTGGACATGGTGGGTCAGACAGTGGAGTGTATTTGCTTGGTTGATGTCATTCCTAACTCTATTGGAATGTCACAAATGGGCATGGTTAGGCAAGAATCTTTTTTTATTTTTTTGTAACAAATAAAATGAATTTAGATGAGGAACCAAGGGGATGCCAACCCATTAAAAAAATAAGGAGTCCAATCCATCAAGGATAGCATTTACATCAAGACTCGTGCTGTGCATACCAAAAGTTCACAGTAAAAAGGCAAGAGCCCCTAGCTTTTACTAAATGGCTCTTAGAATTATTGAAAAATCTCCTCTTTCTCTCCCTCAAAATCAGCTAAAAAGTTACCAGAGGGATGAAAAGAAACATCTTCTTCTTCTCTATGCTAGCAGGGATGGCCAACGTGCTCTTAGCTCTTTTTCCTTTTCACACTTGTTCACTGAGTGTACAATACTGAATAACCATTGCCGGCAACTTATCTTGTATAGCTATCAGAACAACCTAAAAAGTTAATGTACAGCAAAGAATGCAGGTACACAGGTCAAGTCTGAATCAATATTGCCAGTGACAGAAAAGACATATAGAACTTGTTGCCATTTATGCTCATTCAATCTATGCTGCTACAGTAAATGTTTCTATGAATTGAAAAAGGACACACCAAAAGTTCTTCTAGAGTCAATTACATAGAGAAATTAGAAAAACAAAAACACATTTTTCTCAGAAAAAAGTCATCCATGCCAACAAGCATATTTTTTCAGTCCGGAAGACTCACCATAGGAAAGATTTACAGTGCAGGAAGAATTTTAAGAATTTTAAGAATCTGAGAGAACAAAGGCTTCTAACTCTGGGAAAACACAACATAAGAATACTTAAAGCAAAACTGTATATCTGTCAACATCAGACGCATACCTGCACAAGCCCCCCAAGATTATCTCTGAGATCCAAAATGAAATACAAGGAACCCATCTCTTGAAGGCGCTTCATTGCTACAAACATCATCACATCCTTCAGATTTATCACAACAACACTACATAGAATCTTCGGAAGGACATAAAAGTCCACATGTACAAACTAGAGATATTGAAAGTACTCTAGTAGTATTGACAAGGCTGATCACTACTACTACTACTACTACTACTACTATGAAGGTTCTTTCTATCCCAAATTTATAATACTGCGTTCTATGCATGGTGACAAATCAGGCAGTGCACAATTTACATAATCCACTTCATTTTTTGATTGCAAATTACCATGCCCCATAACAAATGAGGCAACATGCAGTTGCTATGTAAGCTTCACTTAAACACACAAAACATAGATCATAACAAAAATATAGAAAGCTTGTCATAGTTTTGCAAGAACAACAAATTCTACATCCAGCATGCATTTCTCTTCAAAGTAAAGTTATAAAAATTTGCAATACAGACATCTCATCGCCCATTTTTAGCAAAGAAGGAAAAGGCTGATCACTTCAACTAAGTATTATGAAAGATTACTTGTATCCCAAACTTGTAAAAGTACCTCGAGCATTTTCAATTTCAGAAGAATTGTAAACAATATTATCTTCATCAAGAATAGTTGACCTTACTGCCCTTCTAACACATGTCAACCTCACTCACAAAAGGCAAGGGGTTGTCAGGTTGACTCTTACTATTTAATTCTTACTCAATGTAAACCCTGTGGCTCAACCATTTTGATTTTTTTTTTTTTTTAAATCCAAAACTCCTGAAATTTCAAATATTGACACACAAATTCACATATGATTTCCTCATAATTTTCTTAAACTTGAATAATATTTTAGATTCGGGTCCAAAAGCACTTTTTGCTTTTGCTTAAGTGTAAACAAACAGGCCCTAGAACTTCCTCATGTTTGCTTTTTTAATAATGTGACTTCGAATAAGAGAAAAAGAGACAAGCATTGGCTCATCAATGCTCATGAGCAGAAATAGCAAAACGAACCAGCTGTAACAACGTCCAAGCATAGCCAGCTTTACAGTTACCAGTAAGTGATAGAATACCTAAGCTGCTCATGGCACGTAACTTCTTATATTTCTCTTAATGGCTAAAAGAAGAGTGTATCATCCACTCAAATCACCAAAAGAATCCCCAAGATATCGCAAAGGGATTTAAGAAGTTAAATAATGAATGTTCACCTGTAACAAGATCTTTTATGGCCAATGCATTGAACTCCTTCAGACGTATGTAACCAACAGACATGCCATTTTCTGCATCTTCCAACCGATATAAAACTGGGGTTCGTGCAACAAGTTGCCTTTGGACTTCAAAGGAATGAACAGGTCCACAATTCCCATGTTTGACCTGTCATAATTTTTCTAAATATGAGAATTCAAAAAGAAGATAATCTTTCTTAACATGTATTGCACTTGCAAGGAGAGAACAAACTAAAAGCAACAATGCTCCCAATAAAATTGCTTTAGAATATTAACCTCAATTTTTACTGAAGTTCCATTTGGTCCTTGCAACAAGGATGATACTTCAACTGCTGATTTTCCTCTGATATCATCTCCATTAACCGTCAGTATTTCATCTCCCTGGCATGAAGAGATAAGACTGTCACAAGATGATACTCAAGGCAAAATTGACAAACGCGAGGCATATTTTTAAGAGGATACTTCAGAATATGATAACTTTTGAAACAGCAATTGCTATAAGAGAATCAATCAAAGCAAATCTAACCATGCCAAATACGCATGTTTGAATATATCTAGGTGAAACTAAAACTGATAGAGTAGGAGCTCATAACAAGGGCTGTAAAGTATAAGAACCTTCCCATCGAGAAATCATCCTCTGCCTTCTGCCTATAGCATGATAAAAGGACATAAAATTCTTTCTTGAGGAGTTCCGCTCAGTCTCTTACACCAAAACACTAAAGCTATCAGAATGGCTTTCGGTAAGTTATTAAGAGGCTTTCTTAAACTAAATAGGGTCCTTCGAGGAAATACTACTCATACAATATGATAAATTGTACATTAAGTTGTCAAACAATGCATGACAAACTACAAAGCAGTCAAGGACAGAGAAGTTCTTTAATGTGTAAAAAACAAAGCCCAGCTATGGAAATGCAAAGATTTCCATGATAAATTTAAGTGAATCATGACAAGAGGAAGAAGAATTTTGTTCCTAGAAGAAAAATGACACAACAACTCTGTTTAAGGCCTAGCATTGAGTCATGCTGAGATCAGATGTACTCGAATAAAGTTCACTAACCCCTAGCAATGAGTGTGAAAGGCATATTTAATCATCACATAGTGAAGGAAAAAAAAGCATTCGCATGTAAATGTTGGTCAATGTGACCACTGCCAATGACAAATGAACCCATGAAGACTGGACAGTCAAAACAACCTGTAACAAGCATGCACATGCACTCATCAAAGAGGTAACAAAATTGAAGTTTGTAGTTTGTAACAGCAAATTGAAAAGACTAAAATTAAGTATCTATAGCAGTATGAACATGCGCACTTACTACTAAGTTGTACATCTATGTTTAGATATATTTTTACCTGCCTCACACCAGCAGCATGGGCTGGTCCATCCAGTAGAAGTCCTAAAACCTTCAGTCTGACCTTTCCATCATCATCCTGGACTTCCCTTAGATTTATCCCAATACCCGTCATGTCATACCTAGCCATCCTGGAGAACTTTCGTCATAACGTCATGTAGAAACTGAACAGATTGTTAGTAAATGCTGAAAATTTGGAGCGTCTATTCTGTCCAAATGAAAAAGACAACCACCAAAATTTAGTAATGTACTATATTTGTAGGCAAATGGAAGGTCATCATGACTTACACATTAAATCAAAATCCAAATGGTATGCTCCCCCTCCCTGGTTCTTTTAGTTATGGCAGTGGACTTCCCCCCCCCCCCCCCTCCCCTTCTCTCTCTCTCTCTTTTTTTTTTTTTTTTTTTCTTCTCTCCCTTGGTCTCTCAGGAAGTTTAAGGTGCTATGATTAGGTGACTTGGAGAAACAATCTCCCAGAGAACAAGTACTTGGCATAAAATAAGAACAAGCAAAAGTGCAAAAGACAGCACCAAAATGCTTACCTACATATGTGCCACTCACATTCTCCCAAAACCTCCAATTATAAGTTACCACTACCAGGCCTCTTCCCGCTAAGTAGAGTTGCCGACATGGATCTTCAAATGACATAAATTATTCTACCTTAGATTATGGCAGATGTAGTTGTTGCTTTTTACTAGTCAATTATGCTCCATTCAATTGATTGAGCTAACATAACAGAGAATTAAAATTAAGATCAATAAATTTCTCATACAAATACATTAACAAATGGGTATAGGATTATTGCCTAATAAAACATGCTTGATCATGTCACGTGTTAGGCCTTGAGCCTAGAACGAAAAAACAAGTGTCCCCTACTGTTGCCCCCTAAGAATCACCCCGCAAATCTTTCATTATCAATGAAAAAAATAAAAAAGAACTTTCATTATCAAGATTATGCATCAGAAGTCCAGAGATGATATGTGAGTTTTGACCTAGGTTGAAGTAGGGAGTGGTAGACACCTGAAGATGTCGACAGAAAGTTTAAAGAAAGATCTTGAACACTTCAATCTTACCTAACACTTGAAACCAACAAGAGGAGACTAGTGTAGGAGGATCCATGTGGCTGACCCCACATAAGGGGAAGATGCTTGTTACAGTCAGCTCTCAATTATGTTACTATTATGTAAGTGATTGATGTCAACCTGATGTAAATGAATTTTTATTTTTAATCTTAGCTCAAGCAAAAAGAACTATCTTGGGCTCAGCATAATCAAGAAGAAGCACTATAATTGGGAAGTGTTATACATTGTAATTTTAAGTATATTCAAATATATCAAGCTTGTTTATTATAAGAAATAATCCAAGACATCCTATTAGCAGAGCTAAGTGGTACTAAATGTTGGAAAACAGTACTTCTGGGCCTGGCCATGGTCCCTCAGAAGGGACTAATCCCCAGTGTATCCATCATAATCCGGGTTTACTTTTGTCATAACTCCTATACAACCTGTTTTAACACATAAACACTCAGAATTGTGTTATGACTATTCGTATAGGAGTTATGACAAAAAAAAGAACTTGGATTAAGACTAGTATGATAGGGAAGTGGTGTCCCTTGAGGGACTAGATGAAAGCCCCACTGAACAAATTCAACAGCACAAGTTCCACAGGACTCCCACAATATCAGCACCAAAGCTTTAATGGTGAAAGCTTGTTAAATTAGTTCTACAAATTGATGATGTCTAAACCATCATTTTCCACAAGAAATGAGAAGGTAAATACAAGACACCTAAGGCAGAATGATTCTGTGTTTGTGAAAGGAAGTCCATGAAGTTTGTGAATTAAAAGATGATGACCAAGTAAATTTCATGCTGACAGGTATACAAACTGACTGCTGAAGCTTTGCCATAATCTTTAACAAATCTCTCTAATTGTAGTGGACAGGATTAGACTAACAACTCAGGGAAAAAAGCTCTACTGATATTCATCAACATACTAC
Source organism: Eucalyptus leucophloia subsp. euroa (assembly GCA_017140325.1). Taxonomy (NCBI): domain Eukaryota; kingdom Viridiplantae; phylum Streptophyta; class Magnoliopsida; order Myrtales; family Myrtaceae; genus Eucalyptus; species Eucalyptus leucophloia. Next base: position 29,191,535 of record CM029472.1, on the reverse strand, counting down.
TGCTGATTAGGGCAGTCACTATATGGAGGACTAATAGACCCATTAAATAATTCTAGAAAGATGAGTTCAAACAAGGACAGAGTTCTGAGTTACTTCTTAAATTTTTTTTTCTGATATGCATAAATTGTCACTGATCTGGACATTCTATGGAAAGGTGCAAACTCAAGTATGTTAACATAATGCAAATTTGTGGGCCGTAAAGAAAATGTAATGCAAGTTTACATGCAATGCAAAGTCTTTTATGGGGGGTCAAAAGAACATGAAATGCAAAAGCAGTGTCAGACTCCTCCATCCCAGTAACCGCCATATCCACAAACATTAATCTACCACAAAATTTACAAGGGTGAAGAGGGAGCTAATCACCTCATCAGGAGAAAGAAATCGAGTGTAAGGATCGCCCAAACCCGCCAACATTCGTCGTATCAATTCGTGAGCCTTTGATCTTGTCGGAATTGAAGTACTCAGTATGTCTTCCTTCTTCCGCTGCAAATTAAGCAAACACAACAGCTCAATACTCCCCTCCACTCACAGCATAAAAAAATCGAGAGGTAAAAAGCAAACCAAAAGATCACAAGCATTCACAGAGAGAGAGAGAGAGTTTGCCTGCCACGCTTCAGGCGACCAGCGGCGGCGACCGGTCCCGAGGAAGCTCTCATTGACGATGCTCCAAGCTTCCTCCACGAGTCCCTCGTTCGTCACTCTCTCGGGCACGGCGCCCGCCCCGTCCTCTCCCTCCTCCTCGCGACAGTACTCCACCGCCGGCGGCTCGGACCTCATCGTCCGCGCCGGAGAAGACTCCGCCGCGATGGACGGAGGCGAGAGCAGGAGGCCGAACGAGAGAGCCCCGGCCAGCGCGGCGGACGTGAGCTTCCTCCGGACGGACGAGGCGCGGGGACGGGAGGCGCGGCGGCGGCGGCGGCGGCGGCGGCGGCGGCGCGAGGGAGCCGGAGGTGGCGGCGGCGGCGAGAGGGCGGCGGAGGAGCTGCAGAGGAGCGATAACGGCCCCATGTTGGCGCTGTGATACTCTCTCCTGTCACCGAAGCAACGAGAAGAAGAAGAAGATGACGATGATGAAGGTTGTGAGAATTTTTTTTTTATTATTTTATTTTCTTTTTCCATGAGCGGGCTTGGGAGGGCCCGGGTCGGGCCTGGTTGGGCCCAAATCGCTAGATGTTTTGCCCAGGGTCGCCCAGGCCCAAACAGGCGGGTAGGGGCAACGTCCCACTTTTGTGCTTTTTATTCTTTCAAATTCCAGCTTAAAAATTAAATAAGTATGGAAAAACGATTTTTTGGGGGGATTTGTGGTATTTTATTTTATTATTTTATTTACGGGTTATACACTATTTTTTCGTGCGACGGTAGAAATTTGGGGTTATTATTATTTAATAAATTTTAAATGCCAAAGCAAATTCATTAATGAAAATGTAATTCATTAATTAATTTAATCAATGTGTGGGCGCGGCAAGTGGTTGAGGGCTTTGTTTAGGCTTGGCTCGCCCACCGACCAGGCCTAGAAGTTTTTACCAGGCATGCTGAACATGATATACCTTTTGTAGCTTTTCTTTTAGAGATAAGTGCATTGGAAATTTTGAAACTTATTGCAAAAGTGTAATTATATTTTAAAGTTTTTAATTAATGTAATTAAGTCTTAAAATTTATCAAAACGTGGCAATTGAATATCTCCGATAATTCTGTCTGATTTGAGTGTGGAAAACGCCGATGTGGTATTTTTTATTGTTTTTCGAAAAAAGAGGTGCTGAGCAAATACCATATTAGCCATTTCAACGGGAACAAAAACATTTTCGACCTCCTAATTCACTCATTATATTTTTCTGGTCCAAAGGAGACTAAGGCCAACGGCCAACTTCCATTGCACTTGTATTTGTATTTCGTCCAACTCATGGCATTTTGGGTTGTGCTCGTGCTTCCTTTCGATTTTATAATAGTGAACGATGTATATCTGTGATAATTCATGGAAATTTCATTATAATTATTTTCTGTACTAAAATTTTTCAACTTAAAGCGGCCGACAAAACCGTTAGTTATTGGCCTTCGGCCACGATATCGCTTATCAATTGACCCAAAAAAAAAAAAAAATCGTTTACACACACACCCGAAAAACCAACTTTATTTTATCCTATTCTCTGCTTCTTCTACTTATAAAATAAAAACCTTGCACCCTGAGGTTTCGAAAACAAACTACACTTTACACTTTGAAATGTAAGGAACCGTAGAAAATAAAGGGTGCAACTGTAAGATTTTGAAACCGAGGGGTGAAAAGTATTGGTTTTGAAATGAAATTGTAACGAAGGGTTTTTTTTTTTTATTTTAAATGGAGTTAAATATGGAAGTATTTAAGTAATGGGTCGGGTGTAGGTCACTAGATCTGTATTGTATAAAAATGTGTCAATTTGGGTCGGAGAATTTTCGATCCGACCCAAACATGGCCCAACCCACCTATGTGTCTGGTTTGTTCATTGGAGGATGGTGATACCGGTTTAATGAGAGGAGCGGTGCCTTGATAGTGTTTCTTGTTGGGTGATGCCTTAAGGTAATCATGTATTAATTACGTGTTAGGGATTTCAGTTATTCTATCAATCTTATTATTTAATTAATGACAAAGACATATCCATTCATTTATCCAATTATGCAATATATATGAATGATGTCATAAAATCGGTTGTGACTAAACCTATTATTGAGACATTTAGAATATGTGTGACAGTAATTATTCCCGGTTAATGGATCATTGAATGGATATTAATGATTATGTTAAGACTAGTGTCTTTGCAATTTCACCATTAAGTATTAGATACCTAATGGAATAATAGTCACAAGTCATTGGGTACTACGATGCCCAAGTTTGAACACATGTGCTTGTACCAAACAAGTTTTCTGAACATGACATGCATAGAATGATTAGTGACGTAAAAGTTTTAGCTTTTTCAATGTCTAATCATTCATCAAGTGTTGACTTGTGCATTGGATGGCTATGGTTCACATGTGCCCATATTGTTGGTTTGTTGATTTGTCTTCATACTTGATGATTATAGTTAATTCATATATTAAGTTACATGTATGCACAAAATGGAATATGCATCCTTGTTACATGCAAAATATAATAATAATGTCTTATGAAATCTAATTATGATACATCATTAAAATCTTTGATTGAGGTTGTAACTAAGAATGAACTATTTATGTCTTGTATAAAATGCATGTCAATCAGGTTTGTGCATATAATCAAATTTGTGATTTGACAAATATTCCATGGTCTTTATTCGATCAAGACATAGTCAGAGAGGGATTAAATGATATTGTATCCAAAGCTGACATTTTCATTATGTTTTTAAAGCATTCATACTATCTAGATGGTCACAATATATCACTAGATGTCAATTATGACTTATAAGACTTAAAGGTTGATCGAGACAATCAACTCTCTTTGAGTACAAATGTATGGGTGCAAGTCTTACTATTAACTAAGTGATAAACCTAAGGATATTGCACACTATAACAAATTCAGGATAATGTTGAAGGGGAGATTGCAAATATGTTTGCACTTACAAGACTTGAATTGATTGGGTTTAAATTAAATTAAATGATTTTATTTTATTTTGGTTTTTGTCATGAGCGTACGTGCATATGATGCACACGCACGTCAAAGTGGACACATGATAATGTGCCCAAAGTGAACACATGCTGGTCGTGCCCTTTCATTTATATTTTTAAAGAAAAAAGTTGCACACGGTCAGCAATGGTTGCTGATCGTGTGCTGACCTTGTGGTGCACATGGTGAGCAACCATTGCTGATCGCGTGCAATGCACGGCGTGCACGACCAGCGACTGTTGCTAATTTTAGCGTGTGCAATGTTGGTGCAATGACTGAAATATCAAGAGTGCAAAGAATTATTTCTACGAGATTGGTAGCACAATTATAATGGCAACGTGCAATTGATGGTATGTCTAAACTAAAGTTCCAACATTGGTGGGGCTAGAACTAAAACACATTTGAACTAAGTCATTTTGGGCACGTTATGAGTGGTGATCCATTTAGTCCTTTTTGTTCTTCCGATTTTCTATTAAAATGCATGGCTTAATTTTATTTTTGCTTCGAGCTGTGTTAATATCTTATCTCACTTATGCATGGAAAAACTTGCATGGCTTAATTCTATTTTGCTTCAAGCTGTGTTAATATTTTATTTCACTTATGCATGTTATGTAAACTCCAACATTTCTTGCGTGGGGAAATTGGCGCTCTGGCTGGTATATGGGAATTCATTCGGGAGGACATGGAACCAATTCCCAATTGGAATTCTTAAGGTGTTGTTGCTGTTTGCCGGGATCGGACTGGCGATGTCTTCACGAGATACGAAGACAAAGGAGTCTTTCGCGATGTTGGTGTGCTCCGTCTTTAATAGTGCCAAGCATCGCACTAGGATTTGGACGCGGCATTCTACTGTTTTTGTTGCTTAAGTTGAAGCGAATGAAGTGTTTGTTCTTCGTTAAGATTTCTAATGTCCTTGTACAAAGATTCCGGTGACGAGACGAATGTTGTTCTCTAGAACTTTGTAGTTGGGACTGTAGCTGCTAGCGGACGAGGATGAAAAACAATTTTGATCCAATTCATCAGTTGTGGGATTAGGGTTTGAAGTATACGACAAGTATAGCCCTAATTTGTAAATATGGAGAAAACAAATGTGATACACAACGTCATTTAGCACTAATTTTGCTGAATGCACTCTATTACCGTCGGCCATCTCATATTAAATGTTCTTTTTTATGGTTTAGCAAATAAAAATTCCTATATAGATATAGACACACACAGCTTTTGTGGTTAATAAATTATCATTCTTGAAATTGATTTACTTTCTTCCCTCATCAAAATATCATAAAATTGAGAATGGCGAGAAATTATTAAAATATTTAAATAATAAATCACGTTTAAATCTAATGGCTTAAGTTTTTAATGTAAATCCTACAAAATATCATATGGTATTAAACCAGGAGGTTTTGAGTTCAATTTTTCTAGACTCCAATTACCTCATCAATTAAATATGTCCAACTTACTATGAGGACAAAAAAATAAGATTAAGGCTGCGTTTGTTTTTGTTTCTTTTTTCTGTTTTTAAACAACTTTTTTGTTTTTTTGTTCTTGGGAACAAAAAAAAAACAAGTAAACGCGTTTGGGTGTGTTTTTGTTTCAAAATTATTTTTTTGTTCCTAGAAACACATTTGGAACAGAAACAAGAAAAAAAAAAAAAAGTTGTTTCTTGTTTCCAAAACACATTTTAGAAACACTTTCCATTTTCTTCTCTCTTTTTTTCTTTTTTTTTTTTTCTTTCTTTTTCTTTGGCCGGTGGCCTCGCCCAACTACGGCGAGGCGGCGAGGCCGACCTCGCGTCGGTTGGGCGAGCTCGAGCTCACCCAAATCCGGCAAGGCCGAGCTCATTGGCAAGGCTGCCGGCCCCTCGTCGGCCGTTCGCCGGCCATAGCCGAGGCCGGCGACCGGCCAAAAGAAGAAAAAAAGAAAAAGAAAAAAAAGAAAAAAAGGAAAAAATAAGAAAATAAGAAAGAAAATATAAAAAACATTAAAAAATTAAAAGAGATAAAAAAATTATACAAATTTACCAAATGCGTTTCGTTCATTTTTTTTTGGAACAAATTTACTAAACGCATTTTTTTGTTCAAAAATTATTCCGGAATAGAAATACTTTTTTCTATTTTCGTTTCTTGAAATAATTTTTAAATAAAAATATTACCAAATGCACCCTTAGTAACAAAAGTTTTAAAATATTTAAATAATAAATATTAAAAGCAACACCTTTGTGGAAGGATTTATCCGCGTTTCGAGCAGTGTGCAGCACTTTGACGGAATATTTAAATAATACACGTTACTAAAAGCGACACCTTTGGTCAGAGAGAGATGCGCGATACCCTATGGTTGATGCTCGCGGACAAAAAACATTGGTCAAAGAGATGAGTGACATCTTGTGGCTGATGCCCGTGGACAGAAAGGGCACGCTATTGCTAAGTTCTTCCGATTTGATTGCTCTACCACATCTCCAGATCACAGGGTCCTGGAGATCTACAAGAACTATGGATGGTTAGGGTTTTGGAAAAGCGCGACAAGGAATGGACGGCAATGACCTCCCGAGGTAATATAATTTCGATGTATTCTATAAGGGGTGCTTTGTTGCTCTTAATTGTGAGGGTAGCATATTGAGGTGTGACCTGGATTACCAATTCTGTTCGAAGTTGAGTTAGTTTTCAGGACGGGGCAAAGACTCCCAGGTTGCGAGCAAGCTGTCTAGTGCAATCAACGATAGAATTTCTATTGCTAGTGTCGTGACGTGGACAGCGAAAACCTAATGGAACTTTTTGACTTCATGTTTTCGCCATTGAAATGGATACTGGAATGTGGACAAAAGTCAAGAGCTTGGAGAACACATCCCTCTTCCTAGGCTGGAATTCTTCCTTCTCATTGGAGATAGATGAGATGCATCGTCCTGGCCCATGACAGATGGAGGAGGCAAAGACATGGGAACCTCAAAGATGGTACAGTGGAGCCGCAGTTCGCGGGCAAATCTTATCGCAATTTTCCTCCTTTGCTTTCAATCAAACCAAGCTTTTAACTTATAGCTAAAAAGCGTGGCTTGTTAATGTTGATAAAGTGAGTAGATTAGTGGAATGTTATGCGATAGATGCTGTTGCCACAAGAAGTTAAGAATTCATATCAAAACCATGAAATTGTCAGGTCAGTGGGAATAAAATTGTAGTATCAAAACTCATTTCAGTTTTTGACCAAGTTTTCTCCTTGTTTTTCATTCCTTTGATTTGCAACGTTCCGACGTGTTTTACTTCCCTTTGTTTAATTGAGAAGACAAACTGCTGTCTTCTTCTTTGAACCCAATCTCTTACCTTTGTCAGGTCACCGCCTTTTTCTTTTTCTTCTTTGAACCCAATCTCTTGAGCTGTCGAAACCCTCACTGACTTGCGTGTCAAATTACATTAACTCTTGTCAAAGTTTCATCAAAGCAGGGCACAATCATGTACTTACAACCATCGTAAGTTTTAGAATGAATCCACGAGTACACAAATTTCTTAGTGATGACATGTATTGTCCACCTCTTGTAATCCCAATGATGCATTACTTGCTTTCCTTTTTGCACGCCCACATGCACTTTTTACAATATTCATTACTTGCTTTCCTTTTTGCGTGCCCATATGCACTTTTTACAATATGGTCACATTTTGCAACATAGACCCTTGAGGTTGAAACCCTCCCTTTTAAGTATATAACGTCAAACTTACCTGATAGTATCATCCTTCAACGATCATCCTTAAATAAATCTTGCATTGAAGGAACAAGAATTAGTTCAATTTGATTCCGTGAGATTGGGTTCAAATGTAAAGTGATTTCCCATTCCAGCTGTGAATCAAGTGACCCTATTGAAGGGTTTACACAGGAAATTAGATTTGCGAGAGATCATGAGCCAAAGATTCCCAGCTTGAGAACGAAAGGCGACGTTGCAACGCACTCTATCATGCAATAGGCTTGATACATAGACGCCACATCTCATGAATTGTGTCGACAGAAATTGCCAACACCAATAGATTCTCGAGAATGCATAAGTTTATTCCAACTAAGATTTATCGATATATGGGCAGTTCAAGGTATTAGGGGGATTGAGGAGAATCTGACTAGTTGGCTTCTCTCGAAATGTAGAGTCTCTCCCTACCGAATGGTAGTTTTTCATCTTCCTTCTAAACCCTAATTTTCAGAAAATCAATTTCACTTTCGGGCCCTTTGTCTAGAGTTTTGGAGATCCGACGGTTACACCCATGGATAACTCAGTTGGGTTTCACATACTTGCATTTGGAATTACCATCATCAATTATCTCTTTCTCATGTTTTTCATCTTCTCTTCAGAACCCTAACTTTAAATAGCTTTGGCTTTAATCCTCCTTCTCCCCTTTCTCATGGTGATTTCCTCTAAAGCATAGTTGCCTTTTCTTGTTTTTGACCCTGAACCATGAATTGTTGTTTCCTATCTTCTTCTTGCTTTGTCAAACCAGTTATCCCCTATTTGGTTTTCATATGCCTCGAACAAGACTACCATACCGTTGTTTAGAAGTTCTGCATGCAACCAATTTAGCCTTTGACCTATTCTGGATCACCTTTTGAAGCTCTTCCCCAAATGGACAATACAAATTAGGATGAGGAGGCTCGGCTAGCTGCTTTATGTAGCCGCTTAGGCCGACTTTGGTCTGCCTAAGAGATTGATGTGTGAGATGAAGAACCCCCTGCAGAGAAGGTCAAAGAATGTAAGTTGATCCAAGTCGGAAAATTTCTTGCTAACCCCTCCATTAACTTTCCATCTTTCCAGAACACGATGAAAAGAGCTTGGCGCTTAGACCAAGTTGATATTTCACAAAGAGAAGCAGGTCTTTATGTTTTCAAATTTAATTTGGAGGGAGAAAAACAACGTGTACTAGAAAATGGCCCCTGGTTATTCTCGAGCAACCCGGTTTTACTCAAACCTTGGACCCGAAGCACACCCCTGCATTGCTACAACTTTAATACTTGTGCCTTTTAGGTGTGAGTCATTGGGCTACCATTAGAGAGATGTACGAAGCAGTTAATAAGTAAAGCTGTTCATGATGTTGGAAAGGTTCTAGACGTCAAAATTGAGGCGAAAGAAGGCTCGACTTTAAGAGCAGGGAGAGCTAGAGTGGAACTTAATCTTCATGAACCTCTTAAACCGAGCAAACTCATTCAAGTGGCAGGGAAAAACATATGGCTTGAAATCTGTTATGAACGTTTACCACATTATTGCTATTCATGTGGTGTTCTAGGTCACTATGCCTCCTATTACAAAGATATTACATGCAATGACGCTAAATTTGAAGGGAGGGACAAGATGTACTATGGACAATGGTTACAGGTTGAAGTCAAGGAACATAGCCCTCTTTGGCAAGCATTCTATAAACTGAAACCACTCAGGATGATATTGAAGAAACAGTACCTGAAACCCCTCAACCGGGGTTGCTTTTACATCCTGTCGCAACATGCGACATCAATAAATAGCCAGTTCCTATGGACACTCAGATAGCTTAGCATATAAACACCTCAACAACAAACTTTAAGCCCAACTAACCCCAAGCTGACGCTGCATAGGGAGTTGTTCAGAACAAGCTGCACTCCCTTGCATTCCTTGCATCAGTAAAAAAGACAGATGTAAAAGAATTTACAACTGAAGCTTCATCATCCAAAAAATCAAAAAAATCCACATTGCAGACCAAGACTTCTCCACTGAAGAAAGCAAAGAGATATTCTCCCTATGGGTCATGTCCTATTCTACCAAACAATCTAGATGAAAGTCATCTATTGGATACTCCAATATTTAAGGCCGAAAGTGCTAGTGAATGGGCTGTAGTGGCTTGCCCAAATAAGCCACAATTTGACAAATGAAGATCATAAGCTAGAACTATCAGGGACTAGGTAATTCCTTGACAGTTCAAGCACTGAGGGCCTTAGTGGCTCAAGGACGGCCCACTATCATCTTTTTGATGGAGACAAGGAATAAGGAACCTATTATCAAGCAAGTCCAACGAAGACTGAATTATTGCAAAAGTTTTGTGGTGAATCCCCAAGGTTTGGCTGGAGGGATGGTTCTTTTTTGGACTAATCAGATATCTCTTAGTGTCAATGATTATAACTCGCATTTTATTGATACTGTATGTTCTAAAGACAGCAATGCAACACCTATGTGCCTTACCTTTTTGCATGCCTCGGTGGTATATCAATAGAGACAACTTTTATGGGCAGAATTGCAGCACCTCAGGCACTTAAACACTCTACCTGCAGAAAAATGTTCAGGGAAGGAGAGTAAATTTCCTACAGGTATGCATCCCACATTGGGCGAACAACTCCCCTTCAAGCCATTCAGGGACAGCCTTTTAGCAGAAAACTACTCAGCCCTTTAGTTCAAAGCCTAGAGACACCCAAAAATTACCAGGATGGAAACGTTTCTAACCTACCCAAGCTGCATTTCTCGAAGGATCATACCAAGCTAGAGAAGAAGAGGGATTTAGAAAGCCATGGAGAGGAATTTTCACAAAGCACACACTTTACTTCAAGGGACTCTGCCCAACACAATACACCCTCTTTGCCTTATATAGACGAAAAGAGGTCACAAAGCAACAAACAAGGACCAAGCTCATGGGTCCGGTACAAACAGGGGCACCGGAAATTTCCGGGAGGAATTATTAGCACACTATGAACAAGAATCGTACCGTAAAAAAAGACATTCCCTACCCTAGTGCTACGGTAAAAGTGAACAAAGTGACTGCGCTACGGTGAAATTGTACGGACTCAACGGTCTCGTCCGTCGCGGGCATTGTAGCTACGTACGCAGTCCGAGTCATCTCGAGCTGTTTTCTAGGAGATGAGCCTCGTATTTATGCTGAAGTGCTTCAAGATCTTCAGGTGAGAGGATTTGATTCAGCCTTCTTGACAAGGATGCCTGTACATGAGCCCACTGGGATGCTTCTTCATCTGCCCAATTTGTATTTTCATCATCAGTGGGAGCTGGGATGCTTGGCTGAGGCCAATTTGAGGTTTGTGCATAATATGATGTGTCCATGTTCTGGAATGAGGACGAAGATCCCTGTTCGTAGGGATCCTGGGACAAAGGACCTCCAAAACGTGCATAGGGGTCTTGAGTGGACTGGACAATGTCATCTTCGTTTGTCATTTCATGCTCCTGGGACGATGTAGCTTGTCCGTACGATTGAGTGCTTCCTTGGCCTCTCGGTGCTAGATCATAATGATCCCACGTAGTGGTTGCATTATTCCAAACGTCTTCAGGAATGGTTTTGTTTTCTTGGCATAAGATTCTCTGGAGTTCTCGATACTCGTTTTCACAGAATCTGACAAATCTTGGATAAGATTTGTGAATCCGAGCTTCTCTATTTGTTCAAGTGAGGCTTATAGGATGTGGTTCCTATTTCGAGTGGTCTATCAAGAATAGTACCATTATTTCTGCAAAAAGTCAATGGGCGTCGGAAAAACAGGACGGTGTGAACTTTAGGGTTTGGTGTCATGGTTCTTAGTTCTCTTTCTAAGTCTTGTTTCCAACATGTAGGATGATGGAACCAATTTAGAAAGTCTAAAAGATTCTTATCACATTCATTTTCGACATTTCTTCCGAGCATGAATATCCTTGTGAGATTTGCAATGAATCTTCTGGTGGGAATTTCAATGGCTATTAAGTACTTATTGGTTAAGTACCATAACAAAGCGTTTTGAGCTGGTCGGGAAATCATCTTCTTTCCGATAAGAGGATGAATGAAAGGATATTTCAAATTTAGCCCAAAAGGATAAAGAATCAAACCTCCATTGAATCGAATAGGTCCGTGTGACTTTGCCACATGAGGTTCTCCGGGTTCTCCGTAAGACGTCGTTCGGATTTGCTGAATAATCTCCGGGGAAATTTCCAGCTTGGTAAATCTTTGATCTTCTCAATCTTGTGCTTGACACCATGATTGAGCATATGGAACGCAGTCTCTTGATGTACATGTTGATTTTGTTTGGTGCCTTGGGTCTTGACGAAAGTCGGCAAGTACATTCTTTTTTCCAGAATGTGTTTGGTTTCAAAGAGTATTTTGAAAACCATTCAGCCCATCGAAGCAGTTGAGGGTTTGGAATCTACTTTTGTTTAAATTTGGTCATCTGAGGAAAAGATGCCATGTCTAATTCTACCAGAAAATGATGGCCAATGAGATGAAACTCAAATTTTTTGATCCCATTTTTTTGCTAGGATTTCTTTAAAAGTGGAATGGTAATACATTTCGGATTGAGAAAACTTTCCACTTTTGTAGGCACAGAGATGTTTCTTACCATCAATTTCTTCGAATAGAACGGCTGCCCAGTATTCATCACTGGCGTCAGTTTGAAGAATTCTTTTACCTGTTGATGGTATTTGCAGTGGTGGGAGATTCTGCATAATCTCCTTAAGCTCAAAGAATCGCTTTGGTTTGAGTGTTTCCCCAAGGTGGGGAGTTCTTTTTCAGCATAAATTGCAAATGAATGAGGAGCTTTGCAATGTTGGGGACAAAGTCTCTGAGGTAATTGATTATCCCCAGAAATTGCTGAACTTGTTTTGTTGTGAAGTTATCTTCAGGAAACTTCAATAATTCTTGAGCAATATGTGGCCCTGGATAGTATGTTCCTTTATTGAGGTGCATACCAAGAAATTCAATTTCTGTTTGGGCAATATTCATTTTCCTCTGAGAAAGCATAATGCCATGTTGCTTCACAATTTCCGCAAATTTCTCAAGGAGTTGGCAGTGGCTCGCTCATCGTTTGTAGAGCGAGAATATCATCGATGTATATTGCCGCACTTGCCAAAATTGGCTGGAAAATACGACACATGGCTTTTTGAAAAAGAGATGGTGCTACTTTTAAACCAAAAGGGAGAACTTTCCCTTTGGAAGTGCTTTGGTTCGGAATCTGAGAATCATGTCTTGGATCTGTCTTCGGGATGAATACCCAATTGCCAAAATCCTGCTTTGAGGTCGAATTTGGAATAAATGTGGGCTTTGGTTAAACCAGCAAAGAGAGAATCTCTAGATGGTAAAGGGAATTTATCATCTTGGAGAAAGAGGTTAAAAGGCTGGTAATTAATTACCAATCTCATTTTTCCTCTATTTTGTTCAGCACGTTTATTGACATAAAAAGCTTCACAAGCCCATTGAGAATCCGAAATTTCAATAAGGCCCTTTGTAATAATTCGAACATTCCCTTCGAGCTAGAGCTAGGTGTTCGGTGGTTCATTCCCATATGACTTGCCTTGGTCGGATTTATATCTTCGTTCTTTTTGAAGGGAAGTCGGACAAAGAACTCAGAATTTTTCCATAAAGGATGAGAACATTTCTGGGCAAATTCTGAATGAGATTCTGAACAAGATTCAAGCAACTCCTTTCGGGAAATTTGCTAAAAGGCTGTCCCTGAAGGGCTTGAACGGGAGTTGTTCGCCCAATGTGGGATGCATACCTGCAGGAAATTTACTCTCCTTCCCTGGTTCTAAGTCTAGGTACATTCCATGGTATCAGAGACATGGTTTCGTTTTTGATATTATCCATTCCATGCGCTTGATAGGGTGAATCCAGTGCTGAGAAGATCTTTCTATATCATGACAGATCTAGAAATTCTCGAAGCACCTATTTCTCTTGCTCCTTCTCCTTCCTCTTCTTCTTCATCTTCAGCTCTCTCAGAATTCCGTGTTTCCAATGCCTCTAAGATAGATTATCTTTATGAAGTTTCTCTTAGTGATGAAACCAAGATCTCAGAAACTCAGCTTCCCCTTATGAACCCATACTCCGCCTTTGCTAAGCCTACCTCATCATTCTCACCTATCCGCTCCATTCGCCAACTTATCCACCAGACTCCAAAGCAAGTAAAGGAATACGTCCAATCCTCCAAATTTGATCAGCATCCAATTCCTGCTACTGAAAAGGAGTACTTTGTTACTCTCCAGATCCCTCAAGAAAATCCCAAACAATGGGTACAGCAGGGATATTCTCATGTCCATTATGGAGCTGTTCGTCTTGCTCTTACCTTCCATGGTCGTAAAGGTTTGCCAGTAGTGGCAAGAATTGCCTTGTTAGACACCAGGTTTTTACAATACCAGCATGCTTGTATCGGTCTTGTTCAAACCACTTTAAATGCTTTGGAACAGTCTTTGTGACTTTGTATCCAAACTTCAACATTGCTTGTCTATCGGACCCGCAACTACTTTCTTTTCGAAAGTACAAGTTCAGCTCACTTTGGAGCCCCTCAAACCGCTGAATCAGAGCAGCAACCCTACATTATTAGATGGTTTATCGAGTGCGAATCATGCCCTCGACCTCAACTTCAACAATGGTAATGAAGATGCATTGTTCATCTCCATGCAGAATGACCAGGCGTCATGTATCCATGTTCCCAGACAAATCCCAAAGGATACGTTGGCCAAACTCCTTCCAGAGACTTGGATCACCAATTATGAAAAGCTACACCAGCATAACAAGCCTTTCCAGTCCACGGACTCAGAGTTTGTAAGGAAAAAAGATGGAACTGTTTCCATCAAGTTTGGCAAAGAAAAGGAAGAAAGTCCTTCTATCTTCCAAACTCTCTTCATGATCGAACCATGTGTTCCAGAATCCATTTCTGAACCAGATCCAAAAAAACATGTTCGACACTTCGATAGTGATGGACATCATGTCCATTACTATAAAGACAAGTATGGCCATTGCCTTTGGGATCCTTTTTGCCAATGTTCCTACTGCCTAAACTCTCCAGACGAGGTAGATCCTTATACAAGATCTCCACCTCGACGGAAAAAGCCAAAGGATAAGGTGTACCAAAGGTACTTGAACGGAGACCCCTCCGTTGATACTCTAGGTGAATGTGACAAATACCAGTTCATGGTCTCCTATGCACCACCTCCACCACCAGAGTTCAGTACTAAGTCCCAAACCCTACCAGATCCACCAAAATCACCACCACCTTCTCCTCCTCAGAAAAAGCAAGCCCTCTCTCCATTCTATAAGCCGATCTTCAAATGGGCTAAGAAACATTCTTACCCGATTGAAATCTCAGCAGAAGCACCACCCACTTCTTCTATTGCCATGTTTCGGATCGACTTTCCCCCTCTTGCCAAGGAAAGTTCTAAACTCTCATTTCCTGCTACAGAGGAGTTTATTGATCCGCATGGCAGATACCGCCATCTTCCTAAAATTCCTACCCCCACAGATGTGGATGAACATGGAAGATAGAAGAAAACCTCTGCTGTTGAAGCCGTTCTAAATTGGCAAACAGAGACTCTGTTAGCACAAAACAATGCCTTCAAGGCTATTGATTCCAAGATTGGAACCGTGCAACAAGATCTTCGAAGATATGATGAAAGTACCAAGAAGATACTTTCCGAATTCCAGAAAAGGCTTCATGCCTTGGAATCAGGACAACATCTTGGGTACCACTTTCTTGAAAGTCCAAAGCCGAAATAGACAAACTCAAGAAGCAAGATTCAACTTCTTGAAGAAGGAAGGTTCAGACCTTTCGATCCACTCGCACCCTCTGTTCGAACCGGGTATGTACCCCCAGTTCCACAAATATCTGTTTTTGCCAATATCCCAGAAGATACTTCCAGAAGAGAATCGGATATACGAGATCGTCTCAAAGCTTTGAAAAAAGAAAAAGGCAAAGAGAAAACACCTCCAGAATCAAGCTCAATTGTTATAAGAGAAAGACCAGACCAAATGATGTTATCGAATCCATTAGAATCCTTTTTGAAGGATCTGGGTAAGCAAGAAATTGATCCTATTACCCAACAGCCTAAGCCTGATCCTGTTGTCTCAGAAAAGCCGATTCTGCTTATTGAACAAACCTCCTCTACTACATCAGACTCAGCATCCCTTTCCTCTTTCTCATCCTTCTCAGACCATACAGTTGATTCTACCCCTATCGTTCCACCAACTTCACAAATATTCATGGCGATACTCCTCCAGGACTATGATTATGAGATGGAATCGAACTATGCTTTGATCCGAATTTGGACGAGACAAGTAATCCTTCCGAAATGATTCCACGAGACATGTGTCTATGGCATCAAAACAATTTTTCTCCATTGACGATATTCCCTATCCAAAATGGCCGTAAAGACTTGAAGAGTTTCATACTTGGTTGTGTACACAATCCATTACCAACCATGATATGAATGATGTCCTTTACAATTTTGTTACCGATTCACAGGAAGCCTCAAATTCGGTGGCAAGGACTCACGTAACAAGATCGGCTCACGTTTCTATTATCACCCAATTTCAGCCATGCCCTTACTTACCTATATCATACTTTTGTGGGAACCCCCGGAGATCTCAAAGAACTAAAAAGAAGAGAATTCTTTGAAAGAAGATCTTTGCTCCCTCCGGAAAAGGCATCTTGATAAGCATTATCGATCGATGCTTGACTCTTTTATCAAATTGGCGCAGATCCAAATCTAAAGCATGTCTTTCTCACTTCTATTCCGAAAGAGCTATCACAGATGGTTGAAAGATCTTTTTTTGGAAAGCAAAGAAGAATACAAGACGTTTCCTTGGGAGAAATTCAACAAGAAGTCCATCTATGTCTTGAAGAATTATGCTTAAAACGTCAAATGGTACGAACTTACATCACAGATGACAAGCGTCTTGAAACAGCTTGTTCCCATCAGAAGTTAAAGATCAAATGCTCCAAGCAAGATTGTGATGGTACTTATGGCCAGTATTCCCGGAAGAAAAAGCACTATAAGAAGTATTCCATAAAGAAGTCCGGACATGGCTCCAAGCATTTCCGGAGAAAGAAGAAATGGCGATACCTACGCAAAAGGAAGGATCGCACAGCCATAAGAAATCAAACCGTTGCTATATCTCGCAACAAGAAAGGACATTTTGCCAAAAAGCGTCCTCGGCGAAAAAAGGTCGAATCATCTAATAGAGAATGAAACAGGTTTTTCACTTGAAAATGATGATATTGAATCCTTATTCTCTCGTTGATGATGAACCAACCGAACAAACTCTTTGTGTCATTCCTTTTTACCAAACTTCCAGTGAAACTAAGTCTGACTCAGAATCTGAAGACATTTTTCACATATCTCCCACATCTTCAGAGTTAAACCCTGACATATTCTCAAGTCAAACTCATTGTCCTCATTTTCCTGTTAAAATCTTCACTTCGAAATTTGCCAAGCCCTTCTGGGCAAATCACTGGAGAAAGTGGGTAAGAGACCAGTTGAGTTCTATAGGCTGCACTCCTTTCGGGAGCTACTACATGATTGTGTTTTGATGGATCTTGAGACTAAGGGTTGTGTCTATACTTGGGTAAACAATAGAAGTGGAGAGGAAGTTGTCAAAGAAAGACTAGATCGAGCTTTGTATACTATTGAATGGTGATTAAATTACTCAGAAGTTGAAGTTCTGGCTTTACCTACTCTAGGGTTGGACCACGGTTTGATTCTTTTAATTACCAATATCAACCCATTAAGACGGAGAAAGACCTTTACTTTTGAATCCTTTTGGCTCCAAGATGCAGAATGTCACGAAGTGGTATTAGAATCTTGGTCGGCTTTATCACTCAACAACTCCACAATCTCACAGAAGCTTTGGGCTACAACTAAAGCGCTGGCCAAGTGGAGTAGATCAAAGTTCACAACAGGTCATCATCAAATACATCTTCTACAGCAGCAACTTCAACAATGCACAAATCGGCCTGTTTGCAATTATGACAAAGATCAGGTCACTTCATTGAAGGAAAAAATTCAGAACATATGGTTACAAAAAGAACAATACTGGGCGATGCGCTCCGGGATTAACTGGATGAGATGGGGGGATAGAAACACGAAATTCTTTCATGCTACTACTATACAAATGTGGAAAAGAAATAGAATCAACATTTTAAAGGATGAAAATGAGGAGTGGATCCGAGAGCCAGATCAGGTGAAGCACGAGAAGAATCTTTACACTTCAGTTGGACATTGAGACTATGGACCTAATTTAATACAATGTTCTCAAGTAGTTACAACAGCAATAAATGCACAACTCACAGCAGAAATTACGCGAGAGGAAGTAAAGCACGCGGCGTTTCAATTAGGAGCCACACAAGGGCTAGGATTGATGGTTTTAATGGATTGCTCTACCATAGTCATTGGGACATTATACAAGAAGATGTTTTTAAATCGGTTCAAAAAATTTTCACCACAGGCGTGATGCTAGCTGATATCAACAGAACAACCATATCCCTGATTCCCAAGACACCGAATCCTGAGAGGTTAGATCAATTTTGCCTTATTAGCTTATGTAATTTTATCTATAAGATTATTTCAAAAGTTCCGGCGAATCGCTTGAAGCCTTGGCTACCGGAGTTGATTTCCAAAGAACAAAGTGCATTTGTATCAAGCAGAATTTAAATCTTAATAGGCTAAATTGGTCTGACCTTTAGGTCCATTAAAGTCTATATTCTCAAATTAGCATATCTCCAATTAATACACTAACGAATTCACTAAAATCATTTTAATTAGAAAGGAATGCATTGATAACATTTATAGTCGATACCCGAAATCAGATCGGGATTTGTAGCTAAGTTTCAATTAGAAACTTCTTCAACGCGACCTATGTAAATTTAGGCGGCATTGGCAAAACTCACACAACTAAACTCAAATTGAGTTTGACACTTGTCAAAGGTTTTATGTGTGACTTTAGCTAAACTTGGTCAATCCATGAATGACCCTCGATTGTCATGTAATCAAGTAGGATCAATTAGTCTATCCTGACTCATGGTCGTTTAAGATCGGATTAGGGTCATTCACAGGCAATACATTAGCATCATCCGCAACCGATATATACTTGAGTTGGATCAATCTATACTTGTCTATTGACTAACTCGTAATGACTAGGGGTGTCAACGGTTAGAAAAATCTTCCGAATCGAATCAAATGAGACCTGAATCGAATACGAATCGAACCCAAATTTCGGTTCGGTTCGGTTTTTCGGTTTTTCGATTTTTGGTTTTCAACTTTTGGTTTTTTTTTTGGGTTTTCAATTCTTTCTCTTTTTTATTTTCAATTTTTTAATTTTTTTTATTCCCTAAATCTTCTTCTTCCTTGCATTCTTCTTTGTCCTCGAACAACGCTACAGCTTCCCCGTTTCACCGAAACAAGCTTTCCTCAAATCTCACCCAAAAACACCACAAGTGACGGAGGAGCTTGCTAGTTTTTGGAGAGTTCTTTAGTCGAGTGAAAGGAGAGAGATGCTAATCCGAGAGAAAAAGAGGGGCTCAGCCATTGCAAAGGGGGCTGGGGATAGTTTTTCCACGAAACTAGATCGCCAATAGAAGGAGGTGGCCGGAGAGATACATCAGAGAGCAATCTGTTTTGTGGGGGAGGGCCGGCCAGGAAGGAGCGAGAGAAAAGCTTCGCTGAAGAAGGACATGAGCAGAAGAGAACACGAACAAAGTGAGAGAACCATGGAGGGCTTTAGCTGGTTTCGATTTTTTTTGTTCGGTTTGGTTCAGTTAATCGATAAAAATCGAACCAATAAAAGAATATTAATTTTTAATGAGAACCAGACCTAAAACCGAACCGAACCAAAAAAATCGAATTTTTCGGTTCGGTTCGATTTGGTTTTCGGTTCGATTCCTAAAACCCCAAGTAATGACATGTGATCATCCATAGCGATTCTTATAGTCAAACAATCATTTCATGATCGAGTGCTCTGGTCTATCACAACCTTGATTATAGATCGTATTGCCTCTATCAGCTAGTCGGCTTGTGAATAATCCTGGGGATTGAGTCACGGCCTATCCTCGCTACTGATTTATAGATCCTTAATCCATTCCTTGTAGTTTAAATAGAGGTTTGAATTGAGGATATTAAAGCCAACATAGGAAATCCTCAAATATAAAATAACAAAAATACATTACCAAAGTCGAAAATACAATTTCATTAAATGTCTCTGTGATACCTTGCCATTTTATTGAAAATATTTTTTCTAAGCATGTTTATCATAATTCCCTCCTCAGTCAATGTATTATTTGTAACCTTATTTTGTATAGGTTTAAATTGGTACTTCAGATCTTCATATAGGGAAAAGTTTTTATCTATCTTATTTAGGTAATTATGGATAGCATAACATGCACTCAAATATGTGCTTATTTTCAAATTGTAAATGAAGGTATGTATGTCAAAATGAAGAAGTAATTATTTAATGCCAATGATCTCTCAATGATGTTCTTTAGAGAAGATTGCCTATAGTTGCATAATTCTCTTACTGTTGTTGGTCGTCTTGCTCTAGCCATATAACCATTTAAATGATACTATTTACCCTTTAAATGAGTTAAAAATTTCGGAATTATTGCATAACCAAAATCCATCACATAATATTTATCTATAACAAGGTATTCATAAAATGGTTATGATTTGTAACCATAATACAATTATTTAGAAATTTACTCCTTAAGATACAAGTAAATACCAAGTGATGGTCAAGGAAATTCTAAGTGAGGAGTTTCGAGTGTTGTCGAGAGCACCTGACAATCATTAACAGAGCCTTCCCAACCAATATTCCAAAAAAATAAATTTCATATCAAACGAACAAACACACATCACATTCCGATTGATAATTCATTTTCTACATTTAAATGGGATTTGCTTCGATATAGGTATAGAAGCATGTATATGGGTTCCATTAGTAGCACCTACAAAGCCTTGTCAATTTATTAAAAACTAGTATTATACAAAATTATCAACAAAATAAAACTAATGTTGTAAAGGAATGTATGAAAATTCTACCTTAAAGTAACGTTTATGGTTAGAATCCACAAGAATCTTATAGGGGACAACGTCAAAGGAAAATCGTACAATAACCTATCTTACTAGTTTGGGAACTGTTTTCAATACTTTAGTGAAGTATTTGCTAATAGTTCGCCTCGAATGCTGGAATCTCTCTTTTTATTTGAGTTCTTATAACAAATTATAGATGAAAAAAAATCATAATTTGTTCATCTAACATAATATATCGACTATCTTCTAACCAATCTTTTGTTTTCATTAGATCACAAAGGTTGTGAATAACATGCGATTCTTGAGTCGTCGCTCCTCCGCGTTTTTATTTTTGTTTTTGCTTTTGTTTCTTTACTCGGCCCTCCGAAAAATCACCGTTGCCCTTGATAGTAGCCATCCGTCCATTCATCCCTTTCTCTATTTGGCACTCCGGAAAATCACCGTCGCCCTCGACAACAGCAGGTCCGTCTGTTTGATTCTTTCGCGATCTCCCTATTCGGTCCTCCGATGTCGATTTTCCAGCACCGTCACCCTCAATAGCAAGTTAGCAATAGATTCGTGTGCAAGAATTTGCCCAACAAGATCCACCACAAGATCTCTGAGAATTAGGTCAGCACCACCCTCCTCCTTGCCCCTCGTTGGCACCTACATGTACCTTCTCTCTCTATCTCCGTCTCTGTCTCCGTCTCTCTCTATGCGAATTTGTTTTGATTGAGATTGAAGTCGAATTCGAGTAATGTTCTTGGGAGTCGAGACGGAGCGGCATGAGCTTACTTTTGTCATGATTGCATTGGTTGAGAATTAGTGCTATTTTTTGCGTGGTTGTGTACTTGCGTGATGATGTTGGGGTTGAATCCGTGATGATGTTTGGTACGAATATGTGAACTCCTACTTATCAGGAATTATGTATTTGTTGGAGATTTTTTAGCTTTATTTTTATACATTTTTTAGTATCCTATGCCCTCATTAATCGCTGTGGTCTTCCTCAGTTGGTAAAGAAGTTAAATCAGGTAAGGAAGATTTTAGTCAAGTAGGGTAAATTTAATATTAAATACATTATTTTTAATCCATATCTTTAATGCCGTGCTTCTTTGTACATCAAAGTTGTCTTACATGTTATAACTTAAGATACCTTGCATATATCATGCAATATATGTTTAGTTCGCTTGATGAGTTGCGGCTAAGAATATATTTTAAAGCTTCTTGTGAATCACTCGAAGGGGAAAAGGTAGCAATGTCACGATAATAGGTGTTATGTATTGAATGTAGTTGACTCTCCTTACTCAATACCGGTTCTTTTAAGTTTTAGCTTGTTCTTTTTGTCTCTATTTTTCATATATTGCTATTGCATTAGAACATTTACTCTTTTACCAACTGCATATATTACTAATAGAAGAATATAATTCATCTGACAGAGTTGATGATACATAACCTAAATATTTTGTTTGCATAAGTTTGAGATTCTAAGATAAATTGGGATATGAAAGAAGATTCAAATTCAAAGATAAATTTGGATGCTAAAGAATGATGCCAAGAGGCTCTTGCTTTCTTCTGAAAAGGCTCCTTCAGAAAGATAAGGCTTTAGTCATGTTCACTTTGGGCTTTAGGCTATAGAGAAGGTTCTTGTGCAATAGAATGCAAAGGAAAAAAAAGGGAGTTGACTAGAGCTATAAATTTGGATAGTTATTTGTTTTTTGTTTAGTTCTTTAGGAAGATGGACGGTTTATTGAGCTCCTTATTATATCATTTTATATCTATTTTTTGTTGTAAGTAAAATATGATTTAGCTCCATGAGAAGTGTTTTAGTGTGGACGACGCGTTGCTTGATTCGAGCAAGTGATTTATTAACATGTCAATAGAAGTAGATGAATCCTATGATACAATAATGCCAATAGTGGAATCAACATCACAAGAACATAAATGATGTGAAAACTTTGAAGAAGCATCCAAAACAAATAAGGTATCCAATTCTTGTGTGACATCCCGATATTTCAATTCTATTTTCAATAAATTGGGACAGGCATTTCGTTGACACGCATATAATTCATTTTCTTGAGTCGGCCACTCATGTGAAAACTAGTCTATCAAGTGAAGCCGTTAAGAGATTCTAATGCATCAAACTCGAGAATTTGATCAAGAAGCGACATTTTGACCGAGTTAATCTGCAAGAATCATTACGACACAAATAAAAAAAAAATCGATTAGAGACCGGAGATAGGTCGGCTTGACAAAGGCATGTGATCAGGTGTGGGTGATTCCACCAGATCACACAATTCGTATCAATCGGCACTGGACTGACTTTTCTGTTAATTGGGTACCCTGTGCCGTATTTGAAATCTTGAGATTATCTCGACAACTGAAAGTCGCCAATATGTCAAAGATGTACATTGTGACTTAAATTGATCAACCATAGGTCAAATGCATGAAAATTTCTAAAAGCTACTCGGTAGATTAGGACGCGCTAGTATCATGCTAAAGTGAAATTAACCGTGAAATTGAGATCAAATTCAAAAATTGGAAATCATGGTGTATCACAAATCATTTTAAGATCATTAACTCATCTTCGGAAGATTTTACATGCAATCAGAGTTTTTCAGCAAATTGATTAAGGAATGGCTAATTTGGCTGGAAAAATTAGTATGCCCGCTTTTGGTCGTGCCTTTAGGACTCAAGAAGGTTTTATGGACAAGTGAGGGTATGAATTAAAGTGTGGTGACATTTGATTAATTTTATAGACTTTAATTGGACTCAATTGAAAGAGAATTAAATGGAATTGAAGGAATTGTTGTACAAGATTTCATGTCATGGTGGAAAGGAAATTGTACCCATTGGAAGATGTTATGGAGGATTGAGATAATGAAAGATGACATCACTTGATGTCATGGTGGTTGAGGCCAAATGAAGAAGAAGTTGACAAGTGGAGGGTGGAGATGGACTCTCATAAAGTGGAGATTTCACTTCCACCTATCAACATCATCTTCTCCATTTGAGCTTGGGAAGAGAGAGAAGGAGCTGCACCGTGCGACAGCCGGCCTCGACGCCCGCTTCCGCCCATTCGGTCGTCCACATGTCGCCGAAGCTGCTCACCGCTGCCGTCGCGGTCATCGCCCATCCACATGCGAAGGCCCGCACGTCAGTCAACTCGCCACTTGCCACCCTCGTTCGCGCGTTCTAGCTCGTCGTCCGCTGTCCCACGATTGCCTGACACCGTTGCATGTTGCTAGAGTTGTCGCCAGTCATCACCCGAGCTACCGCCAGTCCTCCTCCGTCGTTCCTCTGCCCGAACCAACACCGGATCAGCCCCTTCTCGACCTCAACCAGTAGCTTGCCGAGTGGGTATTGCAGCCCGATCTTGGCCCGTTTTGGACGGCTTCCCGACTTCGAAAGCTCGGCCCACCTTGAGGACAGTCGATCCCCGTTGCGTTCCCATCGTGTGGAACCACTCGGCTCATCATTTGAGTGAGTTTACCTCACTAAATTTTGATTAGAAGGTTAATGATGCCTTAAGTGTGTTTAGCTTAGGTTGATTGAGATTAGGTGGTTATATTAGTTTATTTAGTTGTGGATTAGATTAAGGTGTTTAATTAAGTTAAAGTGTGTTTAGTTTAAAGTTAAGTAGGTTTATTTTAATATAAGCCTTGATGTAACTTAAAGAAATCTATTTCTGATTTAAATAAATGTTTCGAAATTATTGGATTATTTAATAATATATTATATTCCGAAAATTATTAAAATATTATTATTTATAAAAAAATTCAAAAAATTAATTCTGACCTTAATTGCTCAGAATTTCATGCTAATCGCTGCAGTATATTTAGAATTTAAATTTGATGAGTGGATAATGCAAATTGAGTGTTGATTGTGAAAAATATGGATTTTATTTAGAAAATCCCAAGTGTCGAGTTTGGCACCAAAATTGAATTTTTAAGGATTAATATTGTAATTGGAGTATTTGAGTGATATGCAAAGTGCCTTGGGTTGAATATAAATTATTGTGTGATAATTAAAAGAAATTGTCTTGAGCTATTGAGTTGGAATTGCCCTTGTATGGGATGCCTCATACAACGGATGCAGGTTGCAGTTGATTTTGAGCCCATGCTCCTTCGGGAACGTTGTTGACGTACTAACGAAGCCACGCTCTAAGGTGAGGAGGCAATGTCTGGTTATATGTCAGTAGATAGCTGAACTACGAGTAGACTATATTCTTGTATGGCAGTGAATAATAATTGGAACGCTTGTTGTGATTGCAAATTTTGTGAAATTAATTGTGTTCCAATGGTTTAAGTTCTTATTACTACATGTGATTGAGTGATATGAACTGTATTAACATGCAAGAAGGAAATAAGACGAGGTAAGTCTTTTATGCTGTGTCGCTAGGCCACTCTTGGGCGTATTTTTTTTCTAATAAGAGTTTAGAAAGGGTGAACTTGCTAAGACAATGTATCACCCCGTTGTGGGAAAATATTACAAGATCGTAGATGGTGAGGCCTCCGGAGAAAAATGGCGTCCCAGTGCACATTGTCGAGCAGGTGCACAGTTTTCCTGACCCTAGGAGTCATTGGGTCTACGAGCTGATCTGGATCACCGTTTGGATTTAGGAGACCGTGGATGTCAGGGTACCATATAAGTTTAAGGCATGGTTTCGTTTTGGGGCCAATGGCTTTAGGATTGGTCTACTCGATAGTTTTGATATTTCACTTGTTGTGGTGGATGCTATTTTGGGTGAAGGTGTAGCTGACTTTCCTGTCGTTTCCGGACCCAGTGCAGTCAGATGTGGAAGATGTGAGATTGACGAACGAGTCCAACTAGTAATTATAGGACTGTTTCTCTTTTTGGTGGACCGATCCTTGTTGTGCAGACTGATCCTTTTTTATGCACATAGTCTCTGACTCATTTTTAGATGTATGTAAACTCTGGAATGATTATATATGAAAGTATGTTTGTTTTTGAATGATTTGGTTTCCTGCTTTCTTATACTGTAAGTTTTGTCAGGGGTTTTTTAGTACGTTCTGCATGCGCATAATAAATGAATGGGGTCAGCGACACTACTTGGGAATGTCGCATTTACATGACTATGTCGGGTTATTCATACGTCTCGGGGTTCGAGGCGTGAGATATTGTCCATGTCCTTCTCCTAGTAAGTGAAAATTAGCAGCTTGGCTTCATTTTCAAAAAGAAACTCACACAAATGGGAAAGTTGATATATTTTGCAATTATTGCGGATCCAAGTATTCGTACAACGTTGATAATAATACTTCAAATATGTTGAAGCACATGAGAAGTGTAATAAGTATCATCGCAATAGGGATAAAAGGCAAAAATTGTTTGCATCACAAATAGTAGATGAAACTCAAATGATAGGAGAAGATACTACTAGTGATACTGGGAGTGGTGAAATTTTAATGGCATGGAAGTTCGATCAGGAGAAATGTAGGCAAATGCTTATTCGAATGATTATAATTGATGAACAACCATTTTCGATTGTTGAACGTGTTGGATTTCATGATTATGTGAATTAATTACAACATTTCTTCAAGTATATGTCGCGGTTTACGGTGGCTAGGGATTACATTAAGTTGTATTTTTGTGAATAAAGAAATTTGAAGGCTTCTTTCCGTAAGTTTAATTATAGGATTACACTCACGACTGATACATGGAGTTCCATTCAGAATTTGAACTATTTATGTCTTACTACACATTTTATTGATGAAAATTGGAAATTGCACAAAATGATCAACAATTTTGTAGTTATAACTAGTCACAAAGGCAGGGATATTGAGAAAATAGTTGAGAAATGCATATATGAGTAGAGAATAGAGAAAAAAATGTCCACAATTACAATGGATAATACTAGTTTAAATGATGTAACCATTGGTTATTTGAAAGAAAAATTTTCAAGAGAGAGGCTATTGATCTTAGATGGTAAATCTTTACACATGAGGTGCACGGCTTATATATTAAACTTGATTGTGAAGGATAGCTTGGCCGAGATACATGATTCCATTGCACGTATTTGAAATGTGATTAGGTATGTGAAGAGTTATCCTATAAGAGTTAAGACATTTTGAGATTGCATTGAAAGTACAAGGATTGCTTATAAGGGTTTAGTTTGTCTTGATGTCTCAACTAAGTGGAATTCCACTTACCTAATGTTAGAGAATGCCATAAAGCTAAGAAAAGTTTTTGAAAGGATGAAAGAAGGTAATGTTTCTTTCTTAGCTGAGTTTAATTCTGATACTCCAAGTAGTCTTGATTGGGAAAATGCTATTGTTCTTTCTAATTTTTTGAAGAAGTTTTATGATATCACTAAGAAGATATCCGAAACTTTGTATATCACTTTAAATGATTATTTTGTGGGGATAGCTTCTTTGTATAGTTATTTGCGAGAAGTGATGAAAGCTTTTGATCATAGGATGAGAGTTATGGGCATGAAAATGAAAGATAAGTTTGATAAATATTATGGAAGTTTCGAAAAAGTAAATATGATGGTATTGATTGTGATAAGATTGGATCCTAAAAAAAAGTTGAATTATGTGAGATATTGGTGTAAACTCATTTATGATGATTCTGCAGAAGTTGATGAGATGTTTGATAAGGTGAAGTTTGCCCCAGAATATGTGTTTAAATTTTATGAGAAATCTTGTCACACTTCTAAAGACAAAAATTTGGATGATGAATTAGTAAGTTCTACTAATATCGATAGTAGTTGCGGTTCTTATTTCAATGAGGGAAATGAAAAGGACGATTGCAGCTTAAAAACTACTTGCAAGAGCCTTCGTATGATAACTTTCTTAATGAGGAGAAGAAAAAGTTCGATGGCAACTTATCTGAACTCGATCAATATCTTAAAGCTACACTTAAAGATGGTCGTGATCTTGACATTTTGAATTGGTGGTGTGTTGCTGGCCAAAAGTTTAAAATCTTATCTTTGATGACTCAGGATATTTTGTCTATTCCTGTTACTATCTTTATTTCAGAATCAATTTTCAGTACTTGTGGTTATGTGCTTGATAATTTTTGAATTTTTTTGACTCCTAGAGTTGTGGAAGCTTTGATTTACACTTAAGATTGGTTGAGAGCGGTTCTTGAGCTAATTAATGTTGAAGAGTGTATCGAGAATGCGGAAAAGTTTGAATTGGGTAAGTCCATATCATTTCATCATTTAATTCTTTTGTATATCTATTATCTAATAACTGAATATTTTATTTAATATCTTCTTTTTGTTAAATATGGATCATGTTAACACAGAGATTGATGGTCCATAGAGTTTACAAGTTGAAGTTGGAGGAATATATGTTGTGAAATTTTCAATAATCGTTTGAGTTTAAATTATATAAATGTTGAGCAATCATCTATTAATTATTGTTTTACTTTTAGGAGACTAGAACTTGTAATTTAAGAGCTTAAAACTTGAGATTTACAAGCTTTATAAGTCGTGAACTTTTAGGTGAATCTTGTTGCGATTGTTTTTTTTTTTTTTTTTTTTTTTTTTGGTAAAGAATCTTGTTGTGATTGTTTTTTTTTTTTTGGTAAAGAATTTTGTTGCGATTGTTGTATCGTTCTAAAGTGTAAACTTGTCAATTTACTCTACTTGATGAGTTTGTTCCACATACTTAAATTTGGTTTTTCTTTCTTTGTTTTCATTAGTGGCAATTTATTGAAAAAGGCAGGTGAAGTCTAGGTTCAAAGGGGGAAAGAAAAAGAGAGAGGAAGAGTGAAATAATGGTTTTTCTTAGTACCCTTTTTAGGCGAAAAACTGAATTCTAAGAAGGTTCCATCAATGGGATAGAGGGCTCTGTCTCCATGTTTTATGAGGTGCTTGAAGAAGCAAAAAACATAGAGGAGTGAATAAGATATAGTGAACGTTGATTTTGAATTCTGAGGTCTTCGCAATAGTTTACGATTCTCTTTTTATCCTTATGTTTTTTTTTTTTTTTTTGGTGACCCAAGAACCCCGTATAGCCAGCAGCCGATAAGTAAACTTGAGGGACACGTAAGCGGGAGGACCCACCACTCCCAGCGTCTCACTTAAGATCCCAAGTGACCGTGAGGGGATTCGAACTCCTCCCCTTCGTGAGGGGGAGAGAGCCCAAACCATTGTGGCCATCAAGGCAGTGGTCTTTTTATCCTTATGTTACTGTAACTTTTATGAAGGAAAACGACCGAGAAGCTAAAATATTTTAGGATTCTCTTTTGAATGTTTGAGTGAATCCCGATTAATGTAGTTTCTCAAATTAGTTATTATTTTTGCTTTATGTTTTGATTTCTAGTTGTTGTAGCTTTTAGTTTCTAGTATATTACTCGATATGAAGAATTCTCATGGTGAGATTTAGAAAGTGATATTATTATTATTGTGAGATCGGTTTCATTGATCCACTCGAGAATCGGACCGGACGGACAGTCTAGTTTCCGGGTGGATCCATGTAACAAACGGGTGGATCCCGGTTCCAATTTTTCGAAACCGATTCTTAGCGAGCGATTTCTGGTTTTAGGTCAAGAACTGCCCGCCCGGACCATACACACCCTTATTTTTAAATGTGGAAAATTGCCAAAGTGATTATTTGAAAACGAAATATTTTGTTTTTGGCTAATTAATGGCAACAAAAATTGGCTTGATTAATAATATGCTTGAATGGTCATTTAATCGAATCCGTAACCTAACAAGAGTTTGGGGGTGAAGCCCAATTTTTATCGGATGCTTGACGGAGGTTTGGATGTCGAGTCACGGTTGAGGTCGGATCGATGCTCCTTTATGGAATGTTGTCTAAGTGAAGATTTTAGACACATGTTGTGCTCGATGGGGCAAGACGATACCCGATCATGCTAGAAGACCACCGATTTTTGTGTTGGCCATGGCTTGATGGATCGTAATAATTGAAACACGTGTGTTGGCAATGCACATGAAATTTTTAGAATGCGTTCTAATTATTATTTATGCGTGTTGCACTATTATTGCCATGTGAGATGTGCTAATATACAGGAGTGCCCCAATGCGAGGTAAGTTTGTATATAATGCGTGTTTAGGCTGCCTCCAAGACGAATTTGCATCCTAATTGAAGTTTAGGCTGTTAACTCGCTGAGATTTATATTTCACCCCGTTATTGTTAAATATTTTCAAGTCTGTAGTATGGAGAACTGTCATGTGCGGTTTGGGGTCTCAATGGACCAAGACACGGGTGTGCCTCACGTTACTTTTGTTTGGCCTCATTGTTGGTGAAGTTTAAGCTAACCCCAACCCTCTTTGACCCTTTTTGCCTATTGGTCATTAGGAAGTTGTCTTTTAAGGTACACTTGTAAATATCAAACTTCCTGGAGTTAACAAGTGGATAAATAAAGGCACCGCTTTTGGAAATCATTTGTTGTGTTTTACCATCTCTATTTTGTTAATTGACTAAGTGTTTATATTAAGTGCTTTTGCATGTGTTAATCAAAAGATAAAAATAACGTGTCAGCAACGCGTCCTAAGACGTCGCAATTTAATCGACCATTGTGGGATATTCATGCGCTCGAGGTTCGGGGCATGACATCCTTAGAATTTCCATATAAGAGAACTTGTTAATGTAACTTAAGTGAATTTTTTTCAAAAGTTATCACACTTAAATGGTTGCTGGAAAAATTATGTTATCAAGGTTAATGTCATGCGAAAATTATAGTATTGTTGGTGTCCTATTCTATTTTAAGGCCAAAATAATTTCTAATTTTTAAGTATGTTTTTGCTATTAAAATGAAAAGGAACGAAACTTTAGTATACTAGGAAAAGAGTAACAAGTAATGCGTACAAAGATAAAGCACAAAAACGCAAATATCATTAAAAAAAAATCCAGACACTTGAAACTTGGTCAATTTGAAAAATGGGTTAATATCACCACAAGTCCTAAACTAGTACACTCATAATATATTTATCTCAGACTAATTTTCGAGTCATGAAAAACTCAAATTGCTATACACGTACAACATTTACCTAATATTGACTTTCAAGTATAGAAAATGATGGGAAAATTTAAGAATTTTTATAATACAAAAGTTAGTATGGAATAAATGTGATAAGAATGTTCTAGTATGGAAAGTTTTGTGGTATTAACCTTTTATAAAAGTACTTTCGATTTTTGTAAAATAAGAGGTATCAACTTGCTAGAAAAGATGAGAAAAACACTTACGTTTGGTTGTCTGAATTTCTAATCAAGATCTAAGTATGATAAGATATAAAATCCAGAGATTATGCTATATTATCCATTGTTTGGTGGATCATAATAAGTACAATTAAATATGTTTACATCATATCATATATATTGTTTTATATGAATGGCATGTTAGTGAAAATGAATGTCAAAGTTGACAAATGAAGATGGTGAAAGTCTCTCGCGACACTCTTACCTATT
Organism: Eucalyptus leucophloia subsp. euroa; assembly: GCA_017140325.1. NCBI lineage: Eukaryota > Viridiplantae > Streptophyta > Magnoliopsida > Myrtales > Myrtaceae > Eucalyptus > Eucalyptus leucophloia. The sequence continues at coordinate 29,160,799 of CM029472.1, read as the reverse complement.
TTTATTTTTAATTATTTTTCTTCTCTTTTTTTAATTATTTTTTTTAATTATTTTCATTTTAATTTGCAAATTGTACTTATATGTCTAAAATACTGAAATACCTGTAATATATATTATAAAATAGAATTAAATTTGAAACTAAATTTTTATTTTTGTTATTTTGAATTTCTTATATTTATATTCAAATATTATTTATATTGAAATATAATTTTAATTTTATTAATTTAAAAATTCATTATTTGAGAAAGATAACTTTCTTATTATGAATATTTAAAATTCTTTTCACCTTTATTCATCTCTCTATATGATAGTTTTATCCATATTATATTCCTTATATATCTTACTTTATCCTAACCTGGATGAGCATCCAATATAGGATATGATAAATTTTATCATATTTGAATTTTAATTGCCAAACCTAGCCTACCGCTTAAATTTAAAATGTGTCGGGGATTTTGAATTACAAGCCTTACAAGTTTATTTTAAAAAATTACAAGCACCTTAGAAATTTAATTAACTATATTATAATTTTTCCTTTAATTCACTATGGTATTATAAGATGACCTAATTTACAAAAATAAGAAGAAGAAATATTGACTTTCTTGCCATTGTTCCACACAATGGCGATGATTTTGATGAAGATGTAGGTTCTGATAATTAATTTCCAAGCAGCCCTGATATTGATAATTTTGAAAAAAAAAAGTAGTGGCAATTTATAGGATGGAGGATCGGCAAAAGAAACCTGAGACTCTCTAAGTAAAGTTTCAAGTAGAATCAAGATTGTCCTTAAAATTTAGTTTTTTTTTCCTAAGAAATCAACCTAATTATAATCCACTTAATCCAACATACTAGTTTTTCCTCGAAAGAGGAAAAACAAAAGAAAAAAAAATACAGAAGTGAGAGAGAGAGAGAGAGAGAGTCTCTAAGGGCGTGCATGGTTGTGTTTATTCTTTTTTTTGTTTATGAACAAAAATTTTGCTTTTTTGTTCCTGGGAACAAAAAAAGAACAAAACCACCACCCGCGGTGGCCGCGAAGGTTTCGAACTTAGTACCCCACCGCCGGGGGAGGAGTTCGAAACCCTGCGTGGTCGATGCTTAGTGCAAACTGCGCGATTCACCTGTGGCTGGGTCTGTGGTGGCGAACCAATCCACCCTAGGGTTTACTCTGCCCAAAGCGGCGTACAGAGGTTCCCTAGGTAATAAAAAAGAAGAAAAATAGAAACGCATTTATTTGTGTTTTGATTCAAAATCTATTTTTTGTTCTCTAAACAAAATTGGAACGGAAATAAAAAAACAAAAAAATTGTTTTTTTGTTCCGAAAACACTTCTGAATAACAAATTTTCTCTCTCTTTTCTTTTTTTTTCTTCTTTTTTCTTTGGCCGGTTGCCGGCCTCGGCCATGGCTGGCGATCGACTGTCGAGGGCCTGCGACCTCGCCGGCCCCCTGCGAGGCGGAGCGTCGTCGGCCCCTAGCGAGGCCAAGCGTTGCAAAAATGTGTTTTTATTCATTTTTTATTTTTGGAACAAGTTTACCAAACGCATCTTTCTGGTTAAAAATTGTTCGTCGAAATAGAAATAATTTTTTTATTTCTTTTCTCCGAAATAATTTTTGAACAAAAATACAAACAAACGCACCTTAATTTTTTTTCTTTTTGGGCAACAGAGAGTCTCTAATCTCAAAAAGGGATAGAAATAAGCAAAATCATGGCCGGGGGGGCGACTATATAAGGCGACTATAAAATGAGATTTGCACACTACCAACGGAGAGGGATAGAGCGACCCGAGCGATAGCGGACAGACGAAGGGTTTTTGGCTTTCGGTTCCCGAAGAGAGAGAAAGAGGAGAGAGAGAAGCGACACACACGACACTGCGACTCCCCTTCCCCCTTTAGAGAGAGAAAGAAGAGAGAGAAAGAGACGAGCATAGAGAGATATCTTTCTTCTTCTTCTTCTTCTTCCTTTCCCCCCCTCTTCGCCGCGGAAGTTTCTGCAGAGACAGAGAAAGGCGGAAAAGGCCCCCCCACCTCCCATATCGGGCCGCCGCAGGAGAGGGCAAAACCTGACCCGGATTGATTGGATCTGCCGATTCTGCTCCCGGCGAGAGGAGGCGCGGCGGCGGCGGCGGCGGCGCGGAGAGAGAATGGGGAGCAAGGGCGGCGGCGGCGGCGCCGGAGGGGGCAATGGAATTTCGACAATCCCCACGGGGTCGAGGAAGATGGTGCAGAGCCTGAAGGAGATTGTGAACTGCTCCGAGCTGGAGATCTACGCGGCGCTCAAGGAGTGCAGCATGGACCCTAACGAAGCCGTCAATCGCCTCCTCATGCAAGGTCGTCTGCTTTTCTTGGGGCTCGTTTCGCCTTTTTTTATTTCTAGGGCAGAGCGTGGCGGTGGTAGGGCAGGAAGGGGTTTGAAATCTTAGGTCTTTTTGAGGGGGGAAGGGGGTTTTGCGTCGGTGGGGACTGGCGATGGGGCTTAGGGTCGCTTTAAAGGCGGGTTTTTTGAGCTCTTCTTGTGTGTTTTCTGGCCTGGGTTGCTGAAATTTTACTTTCGGGTGATGGAAGTTTGAATTTTTCGGGAGCTCCGGGTTCTCTTTCGAACTGCTTTCGAGAGCATCTGGGTGTTGATTGTTGGCCTCTTTCTGTTTTTGTCGTCACCGAGTTTGAGCTGCTGCGTTTTGCATGTCGGCTGAGGCACATATCTGTTTTTTTTTTTTTTTTTGCCTTTTGGTCTGCTTGTTGTCGTTGTTTGAAATCCCATTCTTAGAAAGCGTTGGACTTTTTTTGCGAGGCCAACATCCCACTATGTCTAGTTCGGAGTTTCAGTTGTACTAGGCAGCTCAGAGTCGACAGACCGAGTTTTGGTGTAGCATTGAATGATCTGACTTGGCATGGGAGTCGGTTTGAGTGAGTGGATCGCCAGCCTGAGGAGGGGGAAACACGATCCTAGCTGTCTGTGGTACTGTTCTAATTTTTTGGTGACTTCAGGAACCAAATTTTGTCATGGAAAGACCTTGAAATTCAAGGTGGCCCTGCTGTATATCATCTCCATGTTAACTGCATGTGGATGTATGTCACTTTGGCATTATTCAGCGAGGGCCGTGCCTTAGTGGTTCATCTTAGATCAAATTATGGCTTTTAGTTTTGTTATTTTGTCTATGTGTTGTACTGGAAGCTCTTTCTATGTTTCTATTGCTATGATATACAAGTTAAGATGTCTCATTCCACTTTTTGCCTTTGCCCCGAAAATGGATTACAACAGCCTGTCCCCCTTTACATGATGAAGGTTCGGAAGGGTTGATGTTCTTTATAGCAGAAATAATTTGGATCATTGGACCATGTTTTCTCATCCGTATCCTTGCACCTGCCATTTTCTAGTTAGACCAACAGAGAGATGTGTGTAATACGAAAATAAATGTCTGAAAGTGTCTTGCAAGTGTTACATTGGGAATTGGGAGGAGTTCTCTTGCTGATTGTTTTCTATCTTTTGTTGGCCATGGGCTTCAAGCTTTTGCCACTTTGAATTGTCTCTTTATACTGCCTTAATGGTGAATTGTTTTCATATAATGTTTGACTTTTGTACTCCTTTACAAAATAGTTCGCTATTGCAAACTTTAAATTAATTAATATAGCAAGTATTTGGTGACATTTTGAGTTCCTTTCTGATGTGGAGCTTATTGATTTGTAGATCCTTTTCATGAGGTGAAGAGCAAGCGAGAAAAGAAAAAGGAGGTGATTGCCCTTGCTGTTCATAGTATTTTGTGGGGATGCTAATATTTTTATTTGCGTGTCATTTTAATACTGTCTGCAAACATTTTGATGATACTCTGAGTGATTTCCAATGTCGGTCCATGATTTGATTATTTGGATGACAAAATGAAGAGTTTGGAGCATATCAATATTCTGAATATATATGAATTTTGTCTTAATAAATTGGTATTGGTTGTGATATCAGTTTTATGTTGTGCTTGAGCTCGAGTATTAGTGCATCTTTGTGTCTATTGGTTGCCTCTACCATTATTGGCTTGTGCTTCTTTCCTTCCTGAATAAATTAAGTTGCAGGTTTCTTGTTTGTCCATTATTCATCCAATGCTTATGTTACTTTTGTAATTGTGACAAATCAAAGTATTTATCTTTGGCCATGGTAATAGTTATCATAAGTCCTCTCCTCTGACTTAGTTTCTTTAGTCAATCTGTCGTTGCTGGAGCTCCCTTGCTATTCTTTATCAGTTGTTTTATTTATGATCATTTGAATGATTTGTTTTACAATGTAATTCACCATTCAGAACAAAGACACAACAGAGGTGAGACCTCGCGGGTCTATTAGCACAACAACTCGTGGTGGTCGGAGTGGTGTGGAACGCTATGCTGGTCGTGGTCGTGCAATTGTGCCAAGTTCTAGTGGTATTTGAATTTATCAATTTGACAAGACTTTGGCTTTTATGTTATAGTTTAAGTGAAGTTTCTTAATATGTTCCTTACATTTCACCTTTCTGGCAGAGCCTGGTAAACAACAGCCATATAAGAAGGAAAATGGGTCACATGTTTACACAGGTTCTACATGTTCTGCTTATAATATGTCGGGAAATAGTGTGAACCGGCAAATCGCGCACAGGTTATTCTTATACAATCCAGATTTTCCAGACTGTCTTTCTACTTGTCTAATTGGCTTTTAGGAAATTTATCTGTGTGGCTATTTATTGATCATCTCTACATGATCTGTGTAGATATGTTAAAAAGGATTGTTTTTCTCCTTTTTTTTTTTGGGAGCCTTGCTACTTTTTTCTTGTTGCCACGCCATGATATTGTTTTATCCCTTCTTTGGATGCTTCTCTGACTGCTTAACTTCTCAATAACGACCTAATATTTTGAATATAAGTATATTATTAGGAATGTTTGAACGTGGTTGTGAAGCACTTTAAGTTATAATCTCAGGTATTGAATATCAACTGGGAATGAAACATGTAGAATTGCTACATTCCCCCAGGACTTTCAAAAGCCATTGTTGCAAACTTTTCTGTATGTTTTATTGTCCTAGAAGACACCATAGCCTGATAATGTCTTTCTTTGTTGTAAGTTTTGCTGTTAATTTTTAACTGCAGCTTTGGATAATCTAAATTTTACTTGAAATTTCCTCAGTGACGCTTCGGCCTGGGAAAATAAGGTGTCTGCAGTTGGTGAAACTGATCTCATATCTTCGTCAGTTCAGCCTTCACCAGGATTGCAACGAGCTTGGGCAGGAGTCCCTGGTCAAGTATCTATGGCGGATATAGTGAAGATGGGTAGGCCACAAGGCAAGGTTTCTGGGACCTCGAATGCACCTCTTCATCAAGGTGTCCTTCCGCCTTCTTCGGCAGTTTCACATGACGATTTTCAACAATTGGATCAATCTTCTAAAGTATATATGTCAGATCCCAATGATGACTGGCCCTCGGATGAGCAGCACGCACCTCCTCCTAGTGATGAGTGGCCTTCGTTTGAGAATTCACGGACTGCGGTATCCTCTACTTTGGATTCACAAGTGGTGGAGTCGAAACTGTATGGAGGTCCATCTGACTTGCCCTTGGATGAAACCAGCCAGCATTTGACATGCCAGCTTGACAATGTTCATCTCTTGGAAGATGGATCTTTGGAAAATAGTGCAAACCACATGGGACTTGCTTCGGTATCCAACAGAAACATTCAGGACAATGATGATGTAGAGACATCCTATTTGGAGAACAATGTCTATAAGAACATGAGTGCTTTTCAGGCTCACATGCACTCATATGAGCATAATGAAGGTGATTACATTGATTAAGCTCATGTTCTTGGTGGGGTCTTTCTGTGCACTTTATTACTATTGGCATACCTCAGTCTGTGTAATTTACGTCTTTCTTTTTCATTTGGCTCTTATTGTCTCTATGCTTTACATGACAAACTGTTGGCCTTTGCTTTTAAGCCAAGATATTTTCTCTCATATGATCTTGCTGAGTTTGATGTTTACTTCATACTGGTTGGTCGTGTGGTTTTTGGCCTCCCCTTATTTTCCTTACATTGTTCTGCTTTATGATCCCTTAATCCGAGTGTGCTCTACTGAACAGTATCATGTGACTTAAAAGCCATTGTCTTGAGTTACTTTATGGCACAGCTAATTAAGATCTGCTTATATTCTCAAGAAAGGATGTTAAAGGTTCTGGTGATGAAATATTGTGCAGATACATATAAATAATACCAGTTTTGCATGGTGTGTCTCTAATCCGCATTATTGATTGTAGCTGAAATTGTCTGATCTAAATATTCTGCAGTCAACCATGTTATGAGCCATTCATTATCTGGTCCTGTGGGTTGATGCTAATGTTAATTTGTACTTGCAATTGTTAGCTGAAGATGTTGCGACGGTTGCTACAAACTTGCAACAACTTGATCTACAGAACAGTGATGAGGAATCAGCATCTGAGGAAGATGGTCCTGCTGTAGTAATTCCTGACCACTTGCAAGTCCATACACCAGATTGCCAGCACCTCAGTTTTGGTAGTTTTGGCTCTGGCGCTGGTGCTGGTGCTGGTTCTAGGACGTTGAAAAGTAATTTGGCTGAAACACAACCAGTTACAGATGCTTCTTCAGTAGCCCTGTCTGACACCAGGTCCATTTTATAAATCAAATCTATTCATCCTCTTTCATGTTATGGTTTGAAACTGATACCTTTTTTTGCTACATCCAGAAATACGGAACACTATGGTGATGAGCATCTTAGGCCCCCTTCAGATGGAGATGATGTTCATGTTACTGTTGCAAGTGCTGGAAGCTATGAAGCTCCTTCAGCTTCTCAACCAGACTCATTGAAGCAGCAGTCAGTTGAAACTACTTCAGGGAATCAATACACCTTCCCCTCATCAGCACCTGGTTTCAGTTATGATAATGCCCAACACCTAAATACTGCATTTAGTCACCAGCAAACTAGCTCGCAGTTGCAAAACCTTGCTTCTTTCTCCAGTGTACTGGTAAGATAAAAGATCCTTCCCAGTCTAATTTCGAGAAAACTAGGATCTTGGGATACAAGTGTGCATGTGGGGGTTTATGTGCACAAGAACTATAAGACCTAAGTTGTATTTCAGATAAGGCATTGATGGGTGGGTAGAAGGGCGACTGCATTAACAAACACCGATGCATGTTGTGTAGTCTGCTGAGAGCTTGTGAGGATCCTATGTAATGACCAGTAGGCTTAATGAACTTCCTCTGCTCTTTTCAAGATGCCTCAGAGCTTGGAAAGTTTGAGACAGCGAGAAAACCATTAAGACTTAACTTCCTCGTAATTTTCAAAATGAAGGAGTAAAGTTATTAGGCCAGTGATCCTGTTCTAGAATTCAAGCAGAATTTAGAACATAATGTCACTGCTAACGGGTAAAGTTGTGACAGAATTCTTAATTCTCCTTTCTTGGAGAGAGGGAGAGGGAAGGGATAAAATGTATGAAAAGTGCTTGATTTGATTAAGGAGGGCAAGGCTTATTGGAGTGATGAATAGACCACTGAATTTTTGTTAGGAATTATTTTTGTTCTAAAAGGATGTTTGGACAAGTGTAAAGTGGACCTTTGTGAATGAGCTTCTATTGTGCTAGTCCCTCTTTGGTATTTAGTTGCTATAGCTTTACCATGCAGGTGTTGCTGCTCATTTTGCATCATTGACAATCAACAGTTATAACTTTCATTTTCATGTGTCGCAAATTGCAGCCATCATATTCAAGTTCATTACCCAGTGCTTTGTTAGCTTCAACTGTTCAGACAGGAAGAGAGTCTGAGCTCCCATACTTGCCATTCCCTGTGACACAGTCGATGCCCACAAAATTCAGCAACCCAACTTCTTCAATGAGTAGTTCGGTCCTTTCTACGCCAGAGGTACTATTGCCCTTTTCTTCCTTTTCTGAGCTCTTTTCATTAGTTACCTTTAAGGGTAAACATAGCTTGCGTTCATCATATTTGAAAGGCTGGCAAGCAGTTTGGGACTGTGATTGTAGACAACCATTTTATATGATTGATATTATTTGAGAGTAAATATTAAATCAACCTTGATCCAATGGCTCAATATTTTAGATAAGTTTGGCAGTGGGTCTATATAGTTTACGTGATAATTAGAGCAGCATGTTGATATTTTTGAATTTCTCCAGCCCTTGTTTGCCTCCCAATTTATAATAATATCCATACTTTGGCTGTATTGTAGCCTACAGGTAAGGTGCTCTGTTAGCTCATTTGAATATTGGACAACTGTTTAACAACTTAAGCTTATAAATCTCTGTTAGCTCATTTGAATATTGGACAACTATTTAACAACTTAAGCTTAAGAAGAAGAAGGCATTCGCTGCGCACACACGCACGCATGCGTGCGCACACACATGCACAGATGCTTACTGGTGGCACAGGATTTGTTATACCTGAACTAATAGCTAAGATGTCCATATTTATAGGATTCCGTGGAGGTATAATTGAGCTGGTAAAATTGTCAGCTGAAATTCTTGCTATTGTCTGCTCATAGGAAGTATTATATTTGTGAAGCTTCACATCCTTCCACCTTTTCCCTGCTTAGACTTGAGCAGAAAGAATGCCAAGTGGATGCTTGTGTCCTTTGAACTTATTGTAACTACTCTTACAATTTGCATTTCCGTTTTATCTTGGTTATGGAACTCACAATATTGTAATGTTTAGTTTGCAAGGAAGAGAAAATCTCATATGAACAATTGTTTCTTGAAGGAAGAAGTAGTGAATGTGAAATCCTTCCAAGGGGGTGTTGTATAACTTCTGGATGTTGTTTCTACAATCAATATCACAGGTTCATATTGAATGTGAAGATGGTTCCATTGAGCCGCTGAGTTTTATTTGTCAAACCAGGGAAATGTTAATAGGTCCAGAAGTAGCAATTTCAGGTTTTCAGAAAACTGTAGTTCAGTATTTCTAGGAGAGGCTGCGGGCCAAACTATCAACTCAGGGTGAAAAAAAAAGAAGGGGGGGGGGGGGAGTAGGGAGTACTCGGGGGACATTTCCATTCAAATTTTGGATGACTGATGACCTTGTTTTCAGTGATTATTTGCTCTTGGTTTGACTTGTCTGTCCTTGATACCAATGTTCCCCACCATCACTTCTCTCTCAGAATAGATGCCAAAAAAGAATACCTAGAGAAGGAAAAAAGGAAATGTTATTCTGTGTCCCTTCTGATATGGCATGGAGATGATATTTGTATGTTACTTTTGGCAGGCTTTCAGAGCAGCTAATATCTCTGGAGCTCAGCAAAACCCACAAAACCTCCCCAATGCTGGCCTCTCTACAGGACCCGCTCTTCCTCAGCACCTTGCAGTGCACCCTTATTCGCAGCCTACGCTTCCTCTGGGCCCTTTTGCAAATATGGTCAGTTACCCCTTTTTGCCTCAGAGCTACTCATACGTGCCACCGTCAGCTTTCCAGCAAACATTCACTGGCAATAGCTCATATCATCAATCTTTAGCTGCTCTTCTTCCCCAATACAAAAATAGCCTATCGTCTAGCAGCTTGCCTCAGTCTGGTGCAATTCCTTCTGGTTATGGGTTTAATGGTTCAACTGGCATTCCTGGAGGGAATTTCTCTCTAAATCCACCAAGTGCACCTGCGACCACGACTTTGGGATATGATGATGCTTTGAGCTCACAGTACAAGGATGCCAACAGCTTGCTGTCTCTTCAGCAGGTAATTGTCTATTGACTGCTGTTGCGGCAGTAGATAATATTTGCTTAAAGTAGTGGGCCAATGAAGAGAATGTTCCCCCTGTGATTGCCTGATGTAGTCGGTTTAATTTGATGGCAAATTCATAATGAAACCTTTTGGCATTTTCTGGTTTCAATCGCTAGCAATCTCCCTTGGTTAGGGTTTTTACACTGTGGCCAAATGTAGCTGTTTATACTCCACTTCTGTTCTTTCATATGAGTTTTATCCCGTTACCTGAATTAAGAGGGATGTAAATGGAATGAGAGCGGAAGTAAGCGAGGCAGAAGAAAAGAAGATTGTAATTTGTCTCTCTTGGTTATTTTAATGGTAATGGAAAATGATGAGGGAAATTGAGTTAATTGACGGTCTAAATCACTTCTTGCCTTTTGTATGCTTTCATAAGAGCATCTTCTTTTCTCTCCAATAACACTTAGAGGATTATTTTCCCCTCTCTCGTGCTGAAGGGAAGTAGTTTCTTTCACTTCCTTTTATATTCTTCTCTCCAAGATAACCGAATAATGAAGGCATTTATGTAGGTATTTTTCCTCCCCCTTCCTATCACCTCCAGTTACCCAAGTGTATCTTGTCTTTTGCACTTTATTATCTTTATGAAGGGCGCAGTTTGTGTGTAACCGAGTTAGACACAATTTCCCTTCCTCCCATTTCTCTCCAATGCTGGGAACTTTTTGTTCTCTTGGGGGTCAAAGGGAAGTAATTTTTTTCACTTCCTTTCATTTCTTTACTCCATGATGAAGGTGCTTCTGTAGGTATTTTTCTCCCACTTCCATTCACCTCAATCAGCGAAACAATGTGTTAGGGTCTGTCCGATATTGCTATATTTGTGTTTTAGCTTTGTTTTGGTGCAGTTCTACTGGAATCGGTTGTAGTTTTGGTAACATGTGTTAACTTGTAATACCTTGAAGCTGGATGTACATGAGGTGTTGCATTTGGGATTGACAAGTAGCAACTGCAAGGGTGTTGCTGTGAGGTGTTTACTTAGTACTACCTTTTGAAAGTAGAAAAAGCCATTCTAAAAGCTGTAATCGTAGCCTTGTACAGAACATTCTTAGTTCATGTCTTGTCTTCACGGTCCCTTATAATCAACCAATCATTCTTCAAGATACTTATAATGGACACTTTTTTTTTTTTTTTTTTTTTTTTTTTTTTTTTGGGGGGGGGGGGGGATGGGGGGATGGGGATGGGAGGGAGGAGGTGTGGATGCTGAGATGCGTTAACAGTCTATTATCATGAACTTGTGAATGCCATAAAGTTTCTTTCTTTAATTAACTCATTCATATTGATGTCATCCTAACTGTTGCATATGTTCCTCAGAATGAGAATTCAGCTTTGTGGCTTCAAGGACCCGGTGGGCGTACAATGCCTACAGTGGCAGCCAATACATATTACAACTTCCAAGGGCAAACTCAACAACCTACTGGTCTCCGACAAGGACAAGGCCAGCAGCCTTCTCAGCACTTTGGGTCTCTTAATTACCCGAACTTTTACCAGTCAGCTGGGATCTCACTGGAACATCAACAGCAAATTGCTAGAGACAGTTCGCTTGGTGGCTCTCAAAGCCAGCAAGCTAAACAGTCCGCTCAGATATGGCAGAACACCTACTAATCTTATTCCTTCCCGTCTTTTTAGGGTTTAAGTTCTCGGTTTGAAAGTGGCCAATGAAAAGCATCCATGCGCAAAGCGGAATCATCGCGTATCGTTTGATGGTCCTTAAAGGACCTTGGCTGGATGCCTCTCTGTGCCATGAGGTTGTATTTTACAGATACCCTTTCGAGTTAGGTTGACGTAGGACCTGTGCTAATTCGGAATGGTGGATTTTTCTGTCTGCTTGTTTCGTTCTGTTTTTGCTTTGCTTTTTGCCTCCTTACTGTCCTTGTGTTTCGTTCCTTTCATAGAGAAATTGCATTTACTCCATATGTACCGGCCTGTGTAATTGTTATGCTATTATGGTCATGATCTAACCTCATTAGATGTGTTGCACCACTAGACACTAGCATGTTGTCCGATTGTACTTTGTCGTACAATTGGTTTTAGAACTAAAGGTTTTAGAACTAAAAGTGAGCATGATTTAAGGGTAGAATTTGTAACCAAAGAATCAAACGGTTGGGAATTTGTCCGGTTTCACGTTCCAAAGTATGTAGGGTAGCTTTCAGTTTTCAAAAATTGGGAAACTCCAAAGTATGTAGGGTAGATTTCAGTTTCCAAAAATTGGGAAACACGTTTCGATAGGGAGGTTTTATATTTCAGATATGTGGAACTTGGAACTTGAAATGAGTTATGTGTTTTTCTTGGTTTATTTTTGGGTGCGATACTACAGTATTCCAATGGCGTTTGATAATGAGTATAATTTGAAATCATTAGTTTGAACTTCATTTTACTGAAACTTTTATTTTGTTAATGTTTGAAATTCTGTGTCTAATATAAGTTGTGGTCAATTTATCGTAGCAATAAGTCAGTCATTAAATATAATGATTCATTGTAATTGTTTAACTAATAATATAAGTGGCACTTGGGTAGAACTTGGAATCAGCCCTAGAACTTATGACAATGTAGGTTTCAAGTTTGAGAGTATGTAGGATAGGTTTGAGGTCCTAAAAAAAATGAAATTTGTTCCCACGGGTAAATTCTAAGTTCCAAGTGGAATTTGTGTGGAACTTGAATGATGCGGAACCTGAAATAATTCGCCTCAATTTAGAATCAATCTCAGGTGCATTTGTGGGGAGTTGTGGGAGTATGCAAGTATTTTATGTCATCTGAAAGGTTTTTTAGCTAGCATTATGTAGGAAATTAGCGATCGCCTGTAAACTTAGGTTTATAGTAAGTACTAGGTGTCCATGACTATATTGCTTTCATGGGAAAGCAACGGAACATGGAAGACCGAGGCAAAAAGAAAGTTTCCTTTGTGTGGAGAGAACAACGGCCTGTGGTTGTGCCAAATAAATTAAAGAGTTGCACAATTTCCTATAGATTACTATGTCAAGTACATTTTGAAACACTAAATTTCCTGATGGATGCCAATGGTGCTTGATTTCTTGGGGTCTGATGTCCGGCTTTTATTAAAAATCCACGACAATGTGCCTAATGGTTCATCTAGGTGATTTTCTGAGCTCTCTTGTAGATTAAGCCGTGCAGTGTTTCGAGTTATATCTTAAATTAGGAATACATGTGAGTTACACACCACTTAAAACAACGTAGGCCCAAGGGCTTGCTCTTTGATCTGACTCTTCTTGTGTAATGGCTTCAGCTATGAAGGTCTCCATACCTTGTCTCGTTCTTAATGTATTGCTATAATTCTGCCCCTTGAGGAGAATCGACGCCTTCAAGTTAATTTCCTATGGTGATTCATGGTCCTAAAGGTTCATACCCATCAAAGGCCTCACGACTTATTATCATCACAATTAACGTTTGAGATAGTTGACAGCCACCATTTTCATAATAACTTGAGGTAAATATATATATACAAGTCTTGTCTCATCAATTGGTGTCCACTATGTTTTCAAGGCATTACTATCTAAGGGTGAGTAATTTCAGATTTTGTTTAGATTTTGTCCAATTTCCATTTGAAACTTGAAACCTGCTCGTTAGAATAGGTTTGCTAATTTTTTAAACTTAGAACTTATATTGCATACCCATAAATTTGGAATTTACTTTGTCGCAAGTTCCGAGATCTATTCAGATTTTACCCGCACTCTAATGACTACAATTTATTATAATTCATTAATCACAATTTATATTTATACATATGGAGATTATGAAATAATTATAAAGTAAAAATATTAGTTATAGATATCGCCAAGAATGGATGCTCCAATTGGTGGTTTCAGAATACGCATTCATCATAAAATTTCGTGGAATACAATAGAGGACCATGCAAAGACATATGATAGGAAAAACATAAAGAGTTGTTCCGTGTTCTTGGTTTTTAATTCCACCTGAAATTTACAATCTACCTGTTGAAACTTGTTTTCCAATTTTTGGAATCCAGAACCTATTCTATATATCTTCATATCTAGAACTAGACCGGTCTGGTTCTTAGGTTCTCGATTCTAATTTGGATCCATGCTCAAACTTACTCGTCTATTTTGTCTCTGTCCTTTATGAAGATTTGTAAGGATTCTTGAAGAATGGATCTTTAATCTCTCGATGACTGTTGGGTAAAGAGAAAAGAGGGTTAACTCTCATATCTTGGTCACAGATCATTTAAATTTTTTGTGCTCCGATATTTATATAGGAGTTACTAAAAGGAAAAATGTAAAGAGTTATGGTAAGTTATATTTGGGGATGGTCCTTCGGGAACAATAGAAGTGACCCACCTTTTCTAAGATTAAGATATGTTAGATCTTTACTCGAGTCTCGTCCACCCTTCTTCAGGCGTTCCCTCTGGTCATAAAGCCTTTTGAGCACCGTCGTTATAGAGCATCACCTTCTTCTTGAGCATCCTATGATGGCCATATTTGGTGTCTACCCCATATGAAGTCAACTTCTGTTTTCATCTCAAATGAGGCCACGCATATTGCCCTACTAATTTTCAACTTTTCGACCTCGGTTCTCTACCTTCATCAGATGTTGCTGTTTACATATCTCGTCTTTGATCGACTTAAATGAGAATAATCCAAAGTTCCCCTCGAAACTTAAGCTTGCCAAGTACTTCCTCCATGTGTTTCATCAGCCAAGTGAAGAGAGAAACTAGAAAGACAAACTTCGGCATAAGCTTTGTCATCATGGGAAGGTCGTCGATTACTAATCAATGTCCATGAAATTACCTCCTCCTGTTATAGCAAATTTTGACGGCTTAGGATGATAAAGATCAGATTCAAACACAACTCTAATTAATGTGTATACCACATCCTCTTTTCACTGGAATCTTTTCCATTAAGCTGAAAGTGGTCGCTTTAGTACTTGATTTACAGAGTACACTCAGTTTCGCAGCCACCAAAAACTTCACAAAAGCCCACCCACATCATTCAGTAAATCCAGAAACCAAATCGGCATTGATAGTTCAACTGGCGTGAAAATCAATAGCAACGAACCGCATATGGACATGACCCTAAGCTATGATGGATTAGAAGACACAATGTATTCTGTGAGGTGCAAGAATCATTTCAGAAGAGATCTGGTCAAGTGCTCTCTTGCTGTGGCCAGTGCTTGACTTATTGTCTGCAAAAAGTGGCGGGAAAGATTGAGAAATCAAACAGTGAAAAATATGTCGAGCCATTCTGTTACATATGGAAATCAGGTTGACCATACCTGCTCGGACAAAGGACCTCCACCATCCAAGCTTTGACTTGCAATCTTCCCAGCTATCACATTTGGATCCGTTTCGAGAATAATGCTGCACGAGATAGATTTAACATTAATGTCTGCCAAAAAGAAAGGGGAGCTGATGGAGGAAGGGACGGGTGGGAGCCTTTTAAGAGGGTTCTTTCATCAGCCAATAAAAAGTGCAGAGCTATAATACAAGGATGACACACTGAGAATGCCAAGAGCTCAATCTCCTCAATCACTGATTCATCATTCCTCTAGATAAATATTAAGGGGAACATGAAATGAAAAGAAATAATACAGCAAACAAAATTGAGGAAATCTTAAAGGCACAATTTTAGAAAATGACAACCTGCTTGTCTCCCCTTCCCAACCCCAAAACCAAATTCCCCCCTTCCAGCAAAAAAGTGGAACAAAAATGAGAAAGGTGAAGAAGAACAAAGGACGCACCACAAACTGACCAGATGTAAATCAGGTTTTGGAAGTACTTTTTTAGGACTATGAATGGCACCCATTTACTATTTATGCTGAACAATAATGGAGATTATAAAGAGATTGTGAAGGTGTCAAGTATGAGTTTTGATTGAAAGTATTCGTACTAATAGATTACTAAAATCCTAATTCAAGTAAACAACAGATACCAGAATCCAACTTCAGATAGAATAATAGAAATAGCAACTAGGCCTTTTATAACTATCCGAAGTGTTGGTACCAAAACATTCAACAACTAATGAGATCAAGCATGCTTGATGATGCCAACTAGTTCAGTAATGAATTCATTGGATATGGTAAACAAGGAAAGGGTCACTTAATTTTCTAGATGGAAAAACATTTATTGATACATAGAACTTACCAGTTATATTACTAAAATCTACCAATTATATCCTTATTAAATAGTATGGAGACTCTTATCCTAAGCAATTCAATCTGAAGAGAAATCAATGATATGTCCCAACAAGTTCCAACCTGCTCTAGGCTACATGGGCAAGGAAAAGTGGGAGGAGGAGGAAGAGAAGCGAAATTGGCTGATTTTGAATATCCTTACAGTTGCATTTCTAATGCTTTGATTGTGCAATTGGAAAAGATGCTATTTTGGCAAGTTCGCCAAAAACATCAATCACTCAAATGAATGATTAATGCCAAGCGTACTTTTCTCTTTAGGACTTGTTCATGTAAAACTCAGAACAAAAACTTAATGGAAAGCAATAACCATAATTCCAAAAAAATGATACATTAAACATGGCATAGTCCTGACTCCTGAACACTCTTCCCCACTAGGGACAACAGACGCTATATTGTGATCAAATAGAATAGTTCAAACTCAGTGGAACCACTTTACCCATAAGATTCCTAAACCCAGGTAAAAATTTCACCAGCCATAGCCCTTGCACATATTGTAATAAAAAGTACTCCTTAGTCCCCTGAGGATAGCAGGTTTTACATGAAGAAGATTTGGCTCTAATAAGACATAAAAAATTATAAAATTTTAGAATACTCCAGAAGTTATCCACAATGCCTCTCCATTTAGGGCAGTGATACTTAATATGAAGGCTTATTATGACTTACCCGCCATCAACAATTTCATCAAGGCACATTAGGATCAGATCCAAATTTTCTAATGCCTCCCTCTTGTCAACCTGGCCCCTGGCACAAGTGCTATCAGATGACATCAGAATTAACCAGTTCTGAAGAGACACACCAAGTATGAGAGTTAACAGGAGTAAGAAGAAAGACCTTAATAGAATACCAACTGCATCAGAAAATCCTTGAAGAACTGTCGCTAAAATGAGCTCATTTTCATCTTCACCTCCCGTCACAAAAAAGTGAAGACTCTGTGCAAACTTGTAAACGACGACGTTGTTTTCGATCATCGCTATTTCAGCTGTATATACAGTAGCAATCTTTCAATTCTTGGAGGCAGTCGAAGTCAACAACTTCGTCTTATAGAGAATTATAACAAAAAATGTAGGTGATACAAGAATATCCAAAAGAAAATACGGAAAAAATGAGGGATGGAAATTACAAGAAAAAAGAAAGATTCTGCAGTCACCACAAACGTGAATAAGTATAGGACTATGAGTGAATCATTGCCAAAGCTCAAATAACTGCGCCCGATTTAAGGAACGCAATTCCACTTGTCCACAAAAGAACCACGAAAAGACAACAGGGAGGGGTGACTTATCATGATTTAGACAGAAACAAAATAATATTGACCTCAAACATATAAAAGCAACAAAAACAATTACCAAACAAGAGCATCACAGAATGGACGACACATCGGCACATATAAAAGAGCAACTAAAACAAGTACCAAAGAGGAGCATCATAGACTGGACATCAGCATTAATCTTATCCAATGGAATATACACAATTATGCACCTAACCCATCAAATAGGTCAGAAATTTCTATTCTCTTTTTACCTTCAGTCCGCGCATTGGTCTTGTGGGTCTTAGTGAATACTGCTTTTTCGAAAGCTTCCTTTGCACTGTTGGTCGGCCAGTCATCACAGTAGTACTTAGCTGCAATGCGGTTTCCTTCAGAATCTAGCAAGAGCACATTCTTCACAGAAGGGCACAGCTCCTACAATCCATCAAAGAATTCTCAAGAAAAGAAAAACCCAAGATCAACAATGCTGTCAAATTGATTAAATGCTCACAAAAACAGCCTTGGATTACCCCCCCACGAAAATTAATAACAAAAGTCAACTAGCAAAAAAAAAAAAAAAAGAAACGTTACATACAAAGTTCCAACTTTCAAGAACGAAACCAAAACACAAAGTCCCAGGTCAAAAAAACCCTTAATACCCATATATGCAAGAATGCTCACAGAAACAGCCTCGGATCACCCCCACCAAAATTTAATAGCTAAAGTCGACTAGAAAAGAAACAATCTCGTCACATACAAGGTCCCAACTTTCAAGAACGAAACCAAAACACACAGTCCCAGATCAAAACCCTTGATACCCAGATACAAGAATCCTCTCCAGCAGCAAGCACATGCATGGAGATGATCACTGATCAGCGCGAGTACAAGAACCCACAACTTCTTTCACGGCCCATAGAGCTACCATAAAACACTTCATATGAAAGAATCCGATCAAACGATGAGCAACATGAGACTGTGCCGAGAAACAGAGAGACCCAACACACCATGACGCGACGCCTCGCAGGTTTTCGGCGACGGAGGACTGTCGGAACACCCGCGCGGTCGGAAACCTCCGCTTAAGCTCGGTGCTGACTTCTGGAAGAAACCGGACGCGGAGCAAAAGAAAACTGAAATATGCTTGAAGGACTTTTAACCCTCCTCGCACGCGCGCGTAGCACCACTTGATTCTTTTGGAAATTAGAATATTAAAAAAACCGAAGTAAAGAGAATGAAATCTGAAAATATGTGGTGAAATTCAGGTTTGATCGAATTCTTTCATATTAACATCATTAAAGAGATATGTATTATATTATTCTTGCATTTCATTTTTCTTTCCCTTCAACGAGGATTATTTCATTAGGGATAGGACATCAAAAATGTTGAATTTCGTGTCATGTATTAAGTCTTTTATAGGAAACACTCGCAGAATATTTGTATGTATTAATTTGTGATAAAATTTACATTATGGAAGAGAATGAAAAAAAAAAAAAAAGAAGAAATCTGAAATAAAGTGCATAAAATATGTCTAAATAAATGGAAAAATTTAAGAATATGAAGAAGGGTTATAGCAAAAGTGAAAAGGAGAAAGATTGTAGAATGTAGAAAATTAAGATGCAAGTGAAAGTTGGTGGGGTTAAAAAGTTTGAAAAGAAAGGGAAAGATGATATTAAAAATGTGTGAGGGTAGGTGAGAGTTGACAATAGAGACTGCACTTTACCCTACTGAAGGAGGGTCTTTGAAAAAAAAAAAATACTCAGATGATTATATATTGTAATAATATTTATGACTTTCTTGGGACTCATTTTTGGGTAATTATGTTCCGCCACTTAATATTTTGGGATCACGACAAGTTGCCCTATGATATATCAATTCTTACAAGTAACCCCCTTGACCATTTGAAATAAATGGCAATGCGTTTATAGCGTTGATTCCAGCTAGATTTTTATCATGTATTAATTATGATAGGAAAAATGGTCATATATCATGCATATATGTAAGAAGAAATATAGGGACTGCTCAAAATATATTTTCGAACTTTATATTGTTATACATTAGAGCTAACTCCAATGAGGTCCTTATCGAAAATTTAATCAATAAATTTTTTATTATTATTTTAGTTTTATATACATATCTCTGTCATTACGACGGTTTACTTTTAGTCATTTATAACGTGAGTAGTATTTTCCCACTTGAAATATATTTTTTAAGTTATTATTTCAATTATCTATAGAGATAAGTACACTTTGTAAATTTTAAAACTTATCACGAAAAATATAGTTAAATTTTAAAAATTTCAAAAAGTGCAATCAAGTCCTCAAATTTATTATGAAAATGTATTGAGTCCTAAAATTTTTAAAAAATATAATCAATTTCAAAATTTATCAAGTTGATATAATTAAATCATAAAATTAATCAAGTTTATGTAATCGAGTCATAAGACTTTATTAGCATTTTTCATTTGTTAAGTTAGATGAAGAAAATGAAAGAAATTAATTATATCAATTTAACAAGTTTAAAATTTGATATTATTTTTCAAAAAAAATTAGGATTTAATTATATATTTATAGTAAATTTTACGACTTATAGTGCATTTATACTCGATACACCAGCGCACTGTTTTAAAAGCCCCCACGGCCACGAGACCGGAACCGATTCGATGCGTCTCCTCGTGTCATGTCGCGGATGATCCACGCTCTCTCCAAACCTCAAGCTCAGGTGCGTCTTCTTCTTGCGTCCTTCCTCCCTCCCTCATTCTTTCTACTCATTCTTCCTTCGTCTCGTGCCTTCGTTTCTTCGTTAGGTGAGGTTGGCGTCACTGTTCCAGCGGCTGCGAGCGGGTCATGGATGGTGGGTTTTCCTTCTCTGGTGCCTTGTTTACTGTGATTCTTTGGCTCTCTCTTGGAGCTGCAATCGAACGTCGTGGGTTGTTCTTTCTTGTGCTCGTCGCGCGTTTTGTGTTTTTTTGGCTCGTGGGTTTTGATGGTGTCTTTATGCTGAGAATTGGGTGGATGAGAGCTCGTGCGTTGTGTTTCATTCGTGGATTGATTTTGGAGGCTAGGCTGGGCAGAGCAATCGCTCTCGTGCAAATCAGAGTGTCTATACTTGTGCATTTGTCTGTGCCCGCACAAACACATGTACTTGTGCTGGTTTGTGTTGGTGCGTGTGGAGAGCAAGCCCCTACTTCATGTAGGCTGTCGAGAACCATTTGAATCACTACAATACTTGATTCAAAAGGTTCTCATAAAGACCAAAAATATCTGTTTACAACTCCAATTGCGTACTGCCAGTCTCGTGATGGTTCCCTCTGTTGGAGTACAACACCTAATATAGCCAAAAGCATGAAGTCTGGACGTGGGCTTTGCTTCTTACTCCTTGAAGGCTCCAGTAACAATTATACTATTATTTTAATATGTGCCCATTCATTCCTTCATGCGGACACTTGCTGCCCACGTCCAGACTTCATGCTTTTGGCTATATTAGGTGTTGTACTCCAACACCCTCTAAGATGGAGTCTCTCTCCCATGGATGCTTTTTGGATGGAGGGAGATGTGAGTTAGCTTCCCTTCTTTTTCTTTTTCTTTTTTCATTTTTCTCCCTCAATTCTGCAGCTAGAGATTTGTTTCGTTGGATAGGTATGGAGAACTACTGCTCCAATATGATTGATTACTAGGGAAGGAATCAATTAGTTCTAACAGGGAATGGCTAGGATGCCTTGTTGTTTTGATAACCCAGAAGCTTATAATTTATAGCCATTACACTTTTTATTTATCACCAATTCATTTCCATGCCCATGGTCAATTTGGGAATGAGATTGACAAATCCTCTACCATTATATGTCCAAAAGAGAGTGCCAAATCAGTTCCCATAGCTGTCCCATCCCAAAGCAGAGCATTAAGAGGTGATTAATCGAACAAGGCTGTATTTCTTTCCAAAAAAACAGGTATTCCTCTGCAGATGTCAGCTTGTAAAATAGCATTCAGGGAACTCTGGCTGGACTGCTTCCTCCATAAGTGGTATTGGTGCTGCCTATTCCTAGTGGAAATTCTGGTTTTCCAGGTCATTTTTATGGAAAGCTCACACTCCAAATAAAGAAGAATGTAAAGCATAAGATGTCTGGTGGTCAAGAGCCATCTGACCTTATGTTGCCCTCTGCAATCTGGTTTCTATACAAGTTCAAAATTTTTTTTAAGATTTCCTATTTTCCATTTTTGCACCATCAGCACAGAGGATGACTTTGTGTTTCTTTTTTTTTTTTTTTTTTTTTTTTTTTTTTTTTTGGGTCACGAATTGCGTTTTGAGGTTTAAAAAGCAGCATCTGTGCTTTCTCAAACTGTGGCAACTTTGAATGTTGGTGGCATGAAACTCGCTGAATGATGCTTGTATGATAGCGTGGGTGAGATGGTGTCAATTTTCTTGGTCAGAACTTCGTATTTGCGGCAGGTAGATTGACTTCCAACAAAATGCTTTTCTTGTGTGTTATTCTGTTATAGCAGTTGAATAACCTGTCAATTCTTTTTTTTTTTCTCCTAAAACCTAAAATAAGACTATCCATTTCTTTGTGAGAATTCCTAGCATCTCTATGTTACCATGAATGAAAGCTGCAAGTAAGTTGGCTTAAAATCCTCGATGAGTATGTCACATGAAAGCTTCCATCAGTTGGTAACTCATTTTTTTGAGTTTGAGAGTGTTGTAACTTATAATTAATGCTTAGAATTAGCATTTACCTGTGTTTCAGTTGCCAAGGCACAAAGATTTCATATATGTATGCATAAATTTTCCTAGTAACAATTTATAAAATGTCATTTCTCTGGAGCTTCATCCTCATATTTCCTTGAGACAAGGATTGTGGCTTGCTGAATGACCATTTTGCCTTTTACCTCCTCTGTCAGTTTGGAGTGTGTGTGATTTTGAAATATTTCTTCATACCACTTGGGGAAGTGATATTTTTGAATGAATAGACATACTTATTTACAGCACAATCACTCAAGTAAACCAGATATTCCAGAATCATGTGGCACTATCGTCAAGTAGGAAGTTGCAGGGTGGATTTAGAACTTTTTCTACTAGTGAAGGTGTGTGCATAAGCTTCATACTTCAATTGCTTTGCATTCTAGTTCTTTACAGTACTTATCTTCTTCTAAAACTCTTCCAAAAAGGGAAAGAGAGAGAGAGAAGTTTCTAGTAAGCTACTGTTTGTATTGGACTATCCGGATGATATAAGATGACTTTTTAAAACAGTTGTTTTCATATGCCATTTACATTGAGCAATTTCAAGTTATCGATTGAGGGGCTGTATCTTTTAATCAGAAACTGGATATTACTTTCATGTATATTGAATAGTCTCTTGCATCTGGTGTAGTATGTGATGAAGTATTAGTGCCAAAAAACTACAATGCAAAATTTTAAAGGGAAGAGTTCCTCTAATTTGTGCCAGCTAGAGGAAAAGTGAAGCACTACAATTAGCACTGAATTGAGCACCATCTAAAAAGTTGCTTGCAATTATAAATGCATCACTTCTATCTGTTATAATCTCTATACGATAGTTTATACAGTTTCTTCTTCTCTAAGATATTGTGATCTTTGCATAGATTTTTCGGCAAAAAAGTGTGTACCATGCAACGCAAAGGACCTGAGGCCCATGACTGAAGAAACTGCCAATGAACTAATTTCTAAGGTTTTTTTTCGTGTGTTTTTTTTTCTGTTTCTGTATTGTTGCCCCAAGGAATCCTCTTAGTAGTTGATTCTGTCGATAGGTACCTGATTGGAACCTGGTGAATGAAAGTGGTGTTCTGAAGCTGAATCGTTCTTGGAAAGTGAAGAGTTTCCTTAAAGGACTGGAATTGTTCAGGCTTGTAGCTGAAGTTGCAGAATCAGAAGGTCTCTGATGTTGACTAAATGATAATGAGTTTATTCTTCTATTAATTAGTGTTGCTGTGGAGTAGACAATATTATTGACATGTGAGTAACTTTGATGTATTAATGCAGGTCATCATCCTGATCTGCATCTTGTTGGATGGAATAATGTTACTATTGAAATATGGACGCATGCAGTTGGTGAGTACTCGCTCTTGTTTCTATTTTTTCCCCTCCCCCTCTTTTGCTCTCTTTGTGCTTTCCATGTTGATGTACTGGCATTAGTTGAGTTGTTGACAACAGCGTGAACAACAGTAACCAAAAGACTCTTCTCTTTTTGTTAGAGCTGCATTATTAACCTCGTCAGTGAAGGAAAATGTTGCTTTTATCTTGCTTGGTTCCTTAAGATTTTTGTGAGTGTAATACTACATTCTTGTGCTGAATTCATTTGTGTGAAATTCGTCATTCTATTAATGGTGAACTTTTCTTTCCCCTCTTTAAACTTGATGAGAATTCTTCATTTTGGTATGAAAGGGAAAATAATCGACAATCAATATGTTGCCTGATTTGTACAGTTAGTATAAACCAAAAGTTGAATTTAATTTCCATTGTCAGATCTTCTCAAGAAAGTTTAATCATTTTGAGATACATGAAATGCCTTCCTATCTTTCATTAATCTTGTCTGCTGAAA
Organism: Eucalyptus leucophloia subsp. euroa; assembly: GCA_017140325.1. Taxonomy (NCBI): domain Eukaryota; kingdom Viridiplantae; phylum Streptophyta; class Magnoliopsida; order Myrtales; family Myrtaceae; genus Eucalyptus; species Eucalyptus leucophloia. The sequence goes on along the minus strand of CM029472.1, from coordinate 29,137,126 downwards.
TGCCCAAGACATACCTTAAGTTGCCTTTCTGAAAATTTGGGTTTCTGCCATTTTTCTGCCTGGTTTTCCATGCATGAAATTGTGCTTGTGTTTTTATCAGGTGGATTGACAGAAAATGACTTCATACTCGCTGCTAAGATCAATGGACTGCCCCTGCAAGATCTGTTGAGGAGGAAAGCCAAGAACTAATATGCTCTAAGATAGTCCTTTGGTACTGTGGTACTCATATTTTCCTCTACACATAATGTTTCGTCATTGAGAGTCCTCGGTACTATTGTGTCTGAAGGTTTGTAGATGATATTTTTGTGGAAAATTTAACTTATAATAAAAAGGATACACTGTGGGGAGCTCAATGGTAACCTCAACCCATGCATATATGGCTCTTGCATGCTTGTAACATCAAATTGAAAGTAGGATGCTAATACTTGAGACAACTGAATTAGCAGTATGATGAGACTGATGTGTGACGAGCAGACCGACAATCTTGTTGCATCTAGATTTTTAAGCAGTATGTGTGAGGTGCTGTCTGACCTTTATGAGGCTGTTGGCAATGAGCTTAAGCTCCAATTAGCTGTATGGAGAAAGTTTAGTTTCAGGGTGGATGCAGTTTCATGTTTACTTGAATCCACTTATTAGCGACACGATCGAGTGTTGTCTCTTTTCGACATGAGTGGAGGCTTTGCAATCCATTCTTATTTGTAATGTTCTATATTTAGATTGTCTCTAGGGATTAGGATGCTCATGAATCTAAGGTTTTGATAGTTGATGATTATCAAGGAAAATGCCTAACAAAAATTTTCTGCAATTGTCAAAGGCTTGCAAACTCAATAACTATCCTTGAATTATCCAAAAGGATTTTTATTTTCATAAATGTAGCCAATCTGCATAAATTCCCCTATAGGATGGTAATTCCTAATGCGATTTGTCATACGTGTTTTCCAGGTTTGAATACTTAAGTATTCATGAATTTTCTAGATATGCCTTGCATATGATGTAGGGCCTAAACGTTTTCATTTTCGGCGAAATAAATGGTGATATGCCTGCAAGTGATGTGGGGCCTAAGTGATTTTATTTTTGGCTAAATAAATAAAGCCTAAGTATCAAACCTGGACAATAGGTACGACAAATTGCACTATCGTGAGGATTAAGAGGGAACAAATCAACAATGCCTTGTTGCTGAGGAGCTGTTGTCTGGGCTATCAATTCGGGAACAGCCGGGCAACATGGGGGCTTGAGACAATATGTTGGGCAACATAGGGGCTTCAGACGATGTGTTGCGAGCATGCAGCAAAGATACCTTTACTTAGAGAGATTAATAAGAAAGAGTCCAAGTCTGAGTTTGTCAACTTTTTCGATTGGGTCACATTTCATTCAAAAGCTTAAAGATACATGAATCATTCTATATTATACCAATTCTTTGATGTACTTTAATTCAAAAGTTTAAGTTAGTAAGTCATGAGTCAATTATAATGCATTAATCATTTTACACTATACCAATTCTCCAATATGGAGTTTCTATCTAATATAACTTAGATACATCTTAACAAGATAGACCCACGACAACGGTGACATGAACGATGCAGCATGTATCTTCTGGTTGAACATGTAATCCCGCGGTAGCGTGCTTCCTCCTTTTCTCTACGCTGTCTTTTTATGTGATAATCCCCCGTGAGTGCGTGTCCCCGCCTTTTTATTCTGCAAAAGGCTTCCTCAGTTCATGCCCTAAAACTCGCGGATTTTTAGCCCTCTCTTCCAGAAAAATCGTGATCTCCGTCCCCCTGTAATTGGGCGAAATATGTGGGATATATCGATTCAATTCCGCTAAAAGCTGCTTTGCTAAAGTGGCTGAAATTAGATTTATAGTTTCCAAATTTCTTGATTGGAACTTCACTATCCTATTTTTTTAAAATGGATGGTTGTTTTTTTTTTTTTTTTAAGTGGTTCCTATAAAAGTGGAACGGGAACTAAATCATCTCTCCTTTGAACCTAGAGCCATGCTCGCTCCTATCTGTGATGGCTGTTAGAGGTCACCACATGGCCCTAACTAAAGGCCGACAAAGGGCCTGGCCAGCCTTTGGCGATGGCAAGGAGGAGGGGCCTCTAGATTGGTGGTAGCCGTGGGCATCCCGGTTGTTGTTGTTGTTGCCATAATGGTCTCCTTTGTGTCTATCCAGCTTGAGTAGTATTCTGCTCTGATGTTTAGAGAACTAAACCTTTGCCCAACCCTTGCTGGCCTCTAGTAATGGCAAGGGACCTTGCCTAGGTGAGGTTGGCCCTCGTTGGATTTGGCAAGGGATGGCCTTGCCCAACCCTCATTGGCCCTCACGAGAGGCCAACGAGGGGCTGGCCTTTCCTGTGATTGACAAGGGCGAGGGCCATCTCGAAGGCTGGCGACTTGAAGGGAATTAAGGAAAAAAAGCAAAGAATTAAAAGAGAAAAGAAAGAAAGATTAATAAAAAAATTCAAAAAAATATTTAAATTAAATAAAATGTTCACACTGGAGCTAGTTGTGTCATGTAGAATGACTATCATTCATGGTAGCAATTTCCTGTCTAAATTGGCCCAATGAATTGAATTGGTATCAATATAACAAGATTCAAGATTAAGTTGGTCCAATTGAAAATTTTAGAACTAAATTAATATAAATATAACAGGTTTATGACTTTTCTTGGTAAGTTTCCCTTTTACCATGATGATGATGATGATGATGTGTGATTTGGTTCCTGCCTAAATTGGCCCAATAAATTGAATTGGTACTAATATAATAAGATTCAAGATCAAATTGATCAAATTAAACGTTTTAGGACCGAATTGGTACCAATTTAATATGCTTATGATTTCTTTTGGTACTTTTCCCATTTAACATGATGACGACATGCCATTTAGTGATCAGCTGTTGATTCTTTTGCTTGGATGTATTCACAAATTTGTTATTGTAGGATGAATGTATGCTTACATCCGCCAATCATGCTCTGACAATATACCTTAATTTTGGATTTTGGTTTGTTTTACAATTATATGAGCTTGCTTTGTCTGATGATTTTCAGGATTTTCTATAAATCCTTTCATGTATCATTTTGGCAATGAATGAAAATTTCCTTTAATTTGAAAAAAAAAAAAAAAAAAACTTAAAGGTGATAAATGGTGGGGACCAAGAGCAAGCCTAATCTATTATCCAAACGTGCTCCTAATATGAACATTACTTGATTAAAAAACTGATATGACTCAACATGGGCTTGATATACTGTAGTTTCTTTTCTCGAAAGAGCTCCTCTCTCTCCTTAGGGCAGAGCTTCTCCCTATCCCTTCAATGGCTGATAGTGAAAACACAACCCTAAAACCACCATGATTTTGATTTTGCTGGTCCTTCCACATGGATCCAAGTGCCTCCCAAATTTGGTAAGAAGTTTCTTTTCAAACCCTAATCACTTTCCTCCCCCTGAGTATCCACCAAAGAAACCCTAATTCCTTGCCCTTTATCTCTTCCTCTGCAACTTCTTCTTCAAGGATCTCCTCACACTAAACACTTATTTCGGCCTAGATCGCTTAGCCATTTTTAGAAATCCTATTCCCATTTTCACATAGCTCCCTTCAATCTAACCTCATGCTTTTTCCCACAATCTCCAAAGTCAAAAGAACCCACAAACAAATCCTTCTAGTCCAACCATCATGCTACACCTATAATGAAAGCCATCATAGGAAGCATCCCAAGCCAGCGTTTGGGTCTCGTTTCAAGCAAGCAATACGCAGTGGCTTCAAGTTAGGACCCTGTAGAAAGAAAAGATGGAAGGTGAGACAGAGACCAACTTGCGATTAGCAGCTTTGTGTAAAAGCTTAGGCCATCTTTGGTCAGACGGTGATGTTGTAGAAGTATTGACAAAAATCCCTTCTAATAAAAGGAGGGAATGTAGACAAACTCTATTTGGTAAGTTGTTCTCCAAACCTAATGTTAACTTTCAAGCTTTTTCCAACACAATGAATAAGGCATGGAAAACAAATTCAGTTGTTTGCTCACAAAAGGAGCCAGGGTTCTTCTCTTTCGTATTTCAATTAGAGGAGGACAAAGAGAGAATTATAAAATGTGAACCAGAGATCCCAGAGCACTGTTATGAATTTTCCCGTTGTGCTTTTTGGGTTCAAATAGGTGGGATACCTCCAGGATGGTTTAGAGAGGAAGTGTTTGCTGATTTGGCTAAAAGGGTGGGTAGAGTGTTGGAATACAGATGGATTCTAAAGGAAATGGTCCATACAAAGTAGGGAAGGCGAGGATAGAACTGGATTTGTGTGTACCCTTAAAATCGGGAGTCATATTAGACATAGGGAACAAGAAACTATGAGTGGAATTTCAATGCGAATGCCTTCCACATTATTGCTACTCGTGTGGGAGAATTGGCTATTACGCTATATATTGTGAGGAAATTCCCTATGAACAGACTAAATGGGCAAAAAATAGGGTAGGAAAATTTGGTCCCTGGCTTAAGGCGGAAGTACGAGATCATAGTCCTTATTGGGAAGCTTTCTATGGAAAATTAGAAACAAACACATATGTTGAAGAAGTAATCCCTGAAACACTAGCCAGAAAAGATGGAATGGAAAGAGAGGTTAGGAATGAATAAGAGACAAGGGTGACCCCCATTCGCAACAAGAAAAGGGTAGAAAGTTCATCTTCTAACAAATCAATGGAAGGCTCAACTTCAGCTCTAGGAACAAAAAGAAATAATGGTAAACAAATATGTGCCTTGAACTCCCCAAATTGAATCTTTTTAATGAGGAAATCAACAGCAAGAAAAGCTTGAAGACCTAGAGGGCCAAAAAATAGAAAAGATTAGCAGACCCAACCCTACTTATCATTGACGATATGGAGCTTTTGGAGACCCCTGTTTAGGTAGTAAAAGAAGGAAACGATTGGGCTTTGGTGGCTAGCCCTAATAAGCCACTAAAGACGTTATGAAAATCATTAGCTGTAACTGTCAGGGGCTAGGCAACCCCTTGACGTTTCAAGAGTTGAGAGCTCTTGTAGCTCTCGAAAGGCCTAATATATTTCTAATGGAGACCAAGAACAAGGAGACGATGGTTGAGGGTGTCACAAGACGTATGAAGTTCCCAAATATATTTCTAGAGAATCCGGAAGGCATTGCGGGAGGATTATCACTTATATGGAGTGAAGATGTGGTTTTAAGAGTGATTTCCAGCACTAAGGAGTTTATTGATTTGGAATGTAAAGACCAGACTAGTGGCTATCAAATGAGGATAACTTTCCTCCATGCTCCTATGAACTATGGGGAGAGACTACGTTTATCGCAAAAATTGAGGGATTTCCAGTCAAATAACCTACTCCCGTGGATTTATATGGGGGATTTCAATGAAATTTTGTACGTTTGGGAGAAGGTAGGAAAGAGAGAAGCTAATCACTACCGCATAGCAGCCTTCCATGAGCTCTTAAATGATTGCTCCCTAATGGATATAGACAGCAAATGGTGCGCCTATACTTAGGCAAATAATAGAGAAGGAGAGAAACTGGTTAAAAAAAGACTAGATGGAGTTTTATGCACTATGGATTGGTGGGTTACCTTCCCAAATGCTGAAGTTCAGGCTCTATCTGCTATTGGCTCAGACCATAGCTCACTTCTTCTTGTACTGCATCTTGAAAGTAAGAAAAGAAAAAAAGAATTCAAGTTCGAAGCTTATTGGCTGTAAGATCAAGAATGCAGAGAGATCATAAAGAGAACATAGAATGGAAGTTTATCAAATGAAAATAGCTTCTCCGAAAAAGTTCAAAAAGTCTTAAAAGAACTAGCAACCTGAAGTAAAGACAAGTTCTCAAATGTATCAATTCGAATTGGGGAGCTGAAGAGAACACTAATAGATATTACTAATAGAACTTCAGGAAGTTTTAGCAAGGAGGAACCTCAGAATATTTTGCCCAAATTGACAAACTATGGAGACATGAGGAAAAATATTGGGGGCCGAGATCGCGCATCAACTGGTTTCAATGGGGAGATAGAAACACAAAGTATTTTCACGCCACAACAATGCAAAGAAGGCAGCAAAACAGAATCACGATGCTGAAGGTGGACGAAGTAACTTGGTGTAGGGAGCCAAATGCACTCAAGAACACATTGGGGACTTTTATTGAACACTTTATGAGTTGGTGGGTCCAAGGAATTTTTAGTCAGTCTTAAATCAGTGTCCTAGTCCAGTCAATGAAGAAATTAATGCACAGCCAATGGCAAGTATATCCATTGAAGAAGTGAAAGAAGCGGTCTTCCAATTGGGTTCACTTAAAGCCCTAGTTCCCGGCGGACTAAATGGACAATTTTACCAGCACTATTGGGAGGACTTAAAGCACGAAGTGTTTCAACTAGTGTAGAACTTCTTTCAAACAAGTACTCTTGACCCTACCCTAAACCAAACACATATCTCTTTATTACCGAAAGTTAAAAATTCAGAAAGTATAAGCCAATTTAGACCTATCGGCCTATGTAACTTCAGCTACAAAATTATATCAAAAGTGATGGCTAATAAGTTGAAGCCGTGGCTCCTAGAAATTATTACCCCTGAACAAAGTGCCTTTGTACAAGGCCAACTTATAGTTTAGAAAGTTATCCATCAGCTTAGAATTAAGAAGAGAAAAAAGAAGTTTCAAGCTATTCTGAAATTGGATATGCAAAAAGCTTACGACAGAATTGAATGAGATTTTTTGAGAGAATGCCTGCTGAAAATGGGATTTTGCAAGAGGTGGGTAGCATTGATTATCCAATATGTCTCAACGGTGTCTTTTAGTGTGAAAGTAAATGGGGAGCCTATGCAATATTTCACACCATCAAGGGGAATCAGGCAAGGTGACCCTCTCTTCCCTTACCTTTTCATTCTAGTGGCAAATGTCCTGTCATGGTTAATGCACAAAACCATGGAAGATGGGAGCCTTAAAGGAACAACTTTGAACACGTACTGTCCTACCCTATCACACCTACTCTTTGTCGATGATGCTATTTTGTTTCCTAGATGGGACTATCAGAGAATGTCCAAATCTAGCAGTTGTTTTAAACCAGTATTGCTTCGCAATGGGTTAAGCCATAAACTTAAACAAATCAGGAGTATGTTTCAGCAGTGGATGCCCTCTAAATCTGAAGAGGAACTTGGTGCAAGAGCTCAGAATACCAATCATAGATAAGACAGGGAAATATCTCGGCATTCTGATGGATTGGGGCTAGTCAAAAAAAGAGATGTTCGCTTAGATCCTAGCTAGAGTAAATATGAAGCTTGAGGGCTGGAAAGAGAAGCTACTATCCAAAGCAGACAAAGAAACGCTGATAAAAAGTGTAGTACAAGCCCTTCCTCAATGTGCGATGTCGATTTTTAAAATACCCATCTCGATATGTAAAGATATTGAAAGAAGAATCACATCTTTCTAGTGGAAACAAAATGATTCAAGAAGAGGATTGCATTGGAAAAAATGGGAATAATGAAAACTAGAAAGGATGAAGGAGGGCTAGGATTCAAAGACTTGACAAATTTCAACAAAGCAATGCTAGGCAAGCAAGCTTGAAGGTTATCTCAATCCCCTTCAACTCTATGGAGTAAGATTCTAAAAGGTGTCTATGTCTCAAATGGAGATTTATGGAAGGCAAGATAAGGGCAACGTCCATCATGGGATTGGCAAAGTATTTTAGCAGGGAGAGAGGCCATTGAAGTGGAGGTGGGGTGATGGAAAATATATTCGAATACAAGAGGTCAAATGACTTACATTGGGTGTGATAGGCGGTCTGACAAATAAAGATGACCTTGTACTGGTGGCTGAACTTATTAATGAAGAAAACCGAGGATGGAAAGAAATAGAGGTTTAAAACCTTTTTGAAAACCGTCTAGCCAACAAAATCCTTGCTATCCCAATCAGTCTTACCCCAAAGGCAGATACTCTAGTATGGATAGGCAACATATCAGGAATGTACACAGTAAAGAGCGACTATAATAGAGCGTGTGCCCAGACCACAAAAACAGAACCAAACAGAGCATCAAGTCTATTCTAGCCTTCCAGAACACTATGGACTAAGATCTGGAATATAACTATCCCCTTGAAAATGCGAACCTTTATTTGGAGCATTTGTGAAGATGCTATACCAACAAGAGAGAACCTTTACAGAAAGAAGGTGTTACCTGACCTGATCTGTCCGCTCTACAACACCCATCTGGAGACAACCGAGCACCTGTTGTTACTCTACAAATGGATAAAATACATATGGGTAGACCCACGAATCAACCTAAGATGCAACCCCTATACTATTTCCAGGTTTGATAAGTGGCTGTCGAAGAGGTTCGAGGGAGCAACGACTTACCCGAGAACGAGTTGGTTGTGATGGTGCTTAGTTAGTATGGAAAACTCGCAACAACTTCATATTTCAAGCTGAGCCACCAAATCCGCACTCCATCGTTGATATAGCAGAAGCACAACTACAAAATTTCGGCAGATGGCAAAAGAAAAAGGGGGCAAAGAAACACACAGATCTAAACTAATCGAGAAAATGGACTCCGCCGGAGAGAGGATCGATGAAATTAAACGTTGATTGCTCATAGGTGCAAGGAGAATATGCAGGATCAGTTGCTAGAATCTTACGAGATCAGGCTGGACTTGTCATCGATGGCTTCGTGCGGGAGGTTCATGCTTCTTCCTCTGTTCAGGCTGAAGCCCTAGCTGATCTGCATGGGCTGGAGTTTTTGAAGATGAAAAAGGAGTAGCATGTGGGAATAGTTGGAATAGAGGAAGTACAAAGTGAAAAGTTGGAGTGCGAAACAAATTGCTTGACTTTGGTGGAAAGTATATTGGGCTGGGCTGAAAACCTGTGGAACGTGAAGACTATAATAGAGCATTGTAAAGAAATTTTAACCCAAATCGAATCAATGTCGCTAGCCCATTGTTCTCAAGGCTCTTGTCAAAGTAGAGGAGGAAAAGGATGCTCTTCCTTCGAACCCCATGCTCTAAAATAGCAACGGAGCATAGAAAATAACTGAATTTTTGCTTGTAAGGATTTGGAAAGTGGGCATGAAAATAGCCATAACTAACTGAGGCCCGTTTCTTCTCTTGAAAATATTTTGGAATAGATGTTTGCTTGTTTTCGCTAATTCACTAGCATTGACAATGTCTTGAAACTCTGCATTGACATTCTCGGTCATCTAATATTTTCTAGGACTTGTCTCCCTTCCTCAATATTTTCACGTTCAACTAGGATGTTGGGTGTCTCTAGTAGGAATAGTCCTCCAATTGTCATCAACAGAGCTAGTGTTGTAGCCAGGCTTAGAGAGAGCCTCCATCCCCAAGGCTTGAGCTTCTTGGTTCCGTAGTTTATCACGTTTGCAGAGAATATGCCTAGAGTTGTAGCCAACTGAAACATCATGTTCAATGCTCATTGAAGAAGGGCAGGTGCCATCTCTAACAAATATAGTGGAACGGCCTTGAGAGAACAAGAGAGGCGAATGAGTTCCGCTTGGGTTAAGCTGAACATGACTACGATATTTCTAAAACTTGTTATTCTCATTCGAATCAATGCAAACAAATCCCTCACTTCTATTGTAACACCCTCGATTCCGACCTTGTAAGGATCGGCCATAAAGTCCCGAATGGATCGACCATGGGCCATTGACCGTGGGATCGATCGGTTCGATTGGTAAGGAATCAAGAATCAGTCATGGTTTGACCAACCAACCGACCAACCGACCAACCGGTTTGCCACGAACTGGTTGAGGTATCAGCCATGAATTATCTACTGACCATACCGGTGGGATAGGATCATCATCTCATAAGATGACTTGTGGATCATGAAGATTGATCACGAGATAATTTTTGATCTGCGAATGGTCACGAATTGATTTGACTAGTCATAGTGCTCAACCGCAGGTGATTCCGCCCAACTATGTATTGATACACGGATGATCTAACTCGATCAAATGTGATAGTGTTGTAACCAAAAATGCATCGTTCCCTATTTAATTCTTAATGATTGGAAATGAATCTTGAATAAGTGATTTCCGACCATGGATCGTTAATGCACCGACCATCAATCATACAGATGGATTGAGTACTGATCAGAATGAGCTCAGGGATAGACTTGGCTATTCCGTCACTAATTCTAAGGTCCATGTGTGCCTTGACTTAGTGCTAGGCCATGAATAGCCTTAGGATTTGCTTTGACCGACCGAAAGACCAATGGACCGCCATTTAGGCCGACCGACCGTCCAAGGGAACGGTTTGGTCAAGCATGAAATACGATGGCTGAACCTTGGGAATATGTGATTAAGTTTTTTGAGATGTACCTAATGATCCCTTTTCTGGCCCCGAGTCAACTTAGACAATGGAATTCTCCGAACCGCCTTCTTGAGGAAGAAAATGACAAATTAGAGAAAACTCTAGAACACCCTCATTGAATGAAGGGGATGATATGTCATTTGACTTTTCAAAAGTTATGATGAAGTCAAAAATATCATTGATGGGCAAGAAAAGGATGGTGTACATGTGGTCCAATCGGAAAGCGATACCTAAAGCCCTCATTAATGACCTAAGAAGTTTAGGCGCCATAGCCTTATCTTCATACTTCATTAATTGCTCATTAAATGCAGGATACAAATAGTCTAATGAAAGGATGAAAAGCGGGCCATCATTGATGACGCCTACAAGCTAGATTGCCAAGTAAGATCTTTTAGCTGTCCAACTTATTCTTTAGGTGCAATCATTGGACAAATAAGTTTGCCAACTAAGGACTTTAAGTAGGACACTTGGAAAATTTAGAATGGACCATTTGACTTGGTAATGATGGTGCCGAGTAGTATAAATAAGAGGACTTCTCATCATTATTCGCCTTGCCATCCATTTTCTCCTTCCTCTTCCTCTTGGACGCCCTCTCCTCCTCATCTCTCTCTCTCTCTCTCTCTCTCTTTTGGCCTTGCTCGCCCACCGCTTCACAAGACGGCCCTCTCTTAGTAAAGCGACCTATAATTTATCGAGGTTTATCGAAGGTAAGTAGAATTCATAACCCTTGGCTAGGGCGATATGCTATGTCATCGAGCCTTAGCTGTGTGCCTACTCATGAGTAGTCGGTTTTATGTTGCGGCTCCATTTTGTATGGTTTGCTCATGTGTGGGTTAAGATGGAAGATAATAAACTGGCTTGTTTGATACATGATATGTGATCATTAAATGAAAGAAGAAGACTGTCGTCGCATAGTTTTGGTGGCGATGCCTCATTCATGAGAACGGAATGCTCTAGTTGAGCCTGGATGCCTCAAGTGAGCTAGCCCCAGGATACCTCGGTTGAGTTGGGATGCCCTGGTTGAGCCAGAATGCCTAACTTGAAACTTGATGTCTTGGTTGAGCTAGGATGCCCTGATTTAGGCAAGATGTATATTAATGAACCTTTTATGTATGCTGATATGTTTATTACTACTTGACTTGATGTGTTCATAAATAACCCAAAGGTAAGCATGCATGGAAGTTACACCAAAGGGATACATGTGTGGTTGAGGTGAAGCAGTAATATTGCTATCGATTTGCCATTGATATTGTAATAGGAGTTTTACTTACTGAGTCCATGACTTACCTCGATATTCTTCAGAATTGTAGGCATAGAAGAGTTACAATCTTGTTAGAGGAGTTAAGATTTACCCCGGCTTTTTGAACATAGAAGATGTAGTGGTTGTAAATATAACGACCCATAATGGATTATAGATGTAATGTAATTCTGTTTTTACAAGTGTTTGTTCTTTTGGTTGTTTCTTGTCGTCTTGGGTTGTATGTACGCTTTTGCATGTTCTTAAATCACATATTAAAAAGAAACAGGACAGTGACGTGCCTAAGACGTCGCGAAAATAACCCTTGTTGCTTGTAATCCTAAGAATGAAGTTGGGGTCGTGACATATGTAACTCCATATAGTCCTACAAGACATTCATTTTTATTCATCATATCCCAAGAGTACTATGTTTCTGCTATACTATTGTAGTGCTCCATTGCAAAGTATTAATATTTATTCAATAGACTTGTATAAATCACCTCTCAACAGATGCTTCAGAAGTTACTTCTTTATTCTACCAGAGAAGTGATGGATTTGCATAAATCACCTCTCGGCGTGTGGCGGGCGTGCGGCGGGCGTGCGGGTGGTGGGTGTGTCGCAGGCTAGGGGTAGCCTGCGGGTAGGTGGTGGGTTAGCAGCGGAGTCTCGGTTACGTGTTGGAGGTTAGAGGTGTTATTAGGCCTTGATTGCCTAGAGTTTACATTCAATCTTCGGTTTCTTTTTGTTTTGCAATAGAAGGAAGGAGACGACGAGAACCCTGATGTTTCAAGTTGCGTGCGACAGAGATAATCAAAAGAGGCAAACCTACAAGTTTCTTGACCACTTAAGCTGTTATTGCTTCCATTTCCTCATTGTCTTTGAGCATGTTGCCTACCATTTTTTCAAATAGTCTGAAAGCTTCGTCGTCCTCTAAACCTTTAAGGTGAAATGTTTCAGGCACACATCTTTGGCTTCAACACATTTTTAAATCTCAATGTGAGCAACAACTTGCATCTGTTGCTCTCCTCCCCCAAAGGAATTTTGATCGCCTTCAAATCAAGTTCGTCCCACATATCATTCATAATTATGAGAACCTTCTTCATCAAATTGCTTTGTATTTTCCGAAACAAATGATCTCTTCTTCCCTCTTCGCTTGGCTCATCCTTTAGATTTAGACCGAAGGCATAAGCAATATCATCTTCGATTTTCTTCAAGTCTTGAGTTTGTGATGCTTTCGCTTTGATGATTATGTCAAACAATCTCTTCTCGCTTCTGAGTTCCTTATCGACTTCCTCCAACAAGGTAGTCTTCCCCATGCCAGCAAGCCTGTAGACCCCAATCACTTTGAACTTCTCATCATTTAGCGCATCCATTATCTTTTCTAGGAAGGAAGCTCTCGACTTGATAGTGTCGCCTTGATAACTAGCAGACGTATTCACGTCGAAAGTGCCAACGACATGCTTCGACAAAGCACCCTTGTAGGAGACACTTTCAAATCAACCCTCTTGAATGAGTTTTCAGATGGCCTAGACTGTCATCCTCGCCTCCTTGCGGAGATGATAACATGCCTTTGGGTTGGGAAGCCACCCACAAAAGCAAGTTTTCTTAGCTCTTTTGTCGTAATCTAACACATTGCATGCCTTGTTGGCAACAGTCTCCACGTTTTTTTTTTTATTTTTTTCATTTTTTTATTTTTTTATTTTATCAATCTCTATACGTTGGCTTTGATCCACTTCACGTTGTTTCGAGTTGCATCAATGGAATGCTATGCCTTATCCCTTCCGTCCCCTAGCTTCTCAACTTCATCCTTAAGTCGGCAAACATGGCCGTCAGATAATATCATGTAGCGGCATTGACAACCAACCGGAGCCACTAGGTACTCTACCACTGATGGGTTTTTTATTGGTGGGACCAAGCCAAGCTAAGCCTGTTCGCCCATGTTAGGCTAAATCCAACCCATAAGGGAAGGACCCATAAGAGAGAGTAGTTAGTTTTTAAGTGAAAATAACTGCTATATATAAAAAGAAAAAAAGAAAAGGGGAACGTCAACTATAAAAGACAGAACATATGTTTTTTTCCCCTTTAACAATGGTGAACACTCTCAAAGAACATAATTCCAAGACTTCAATCAATTCTTTTGAGACTGTACAAGTACTTAATTTGTGGCAAATAAGGTATGTCTGCCTTTGTGATATGCTTTTTGATTAGTGTTTTATGTATCCCTGGGCTTATTTCTGTACTTGTTTTCGGTATTCGATCATTTGAGTATTAGCTTCGTTTTTCAGGAATCCGTTTTCCATCTTTGGTATCGGAGCTATAATGTTTATGTTTCCCGATCATTGTTGACATTTATATTTGGTTCTTTTGCTGAAATTTTGAGAATTGTCACCGACGAATGCTCGTTGACAGAAATCTCGACACTTGATAACTATACACCCCTCTTTTTTGATTTTCGGTAAGTCAAAATTTATTTTTAAAAGTGTAAGGTTGTAGTTCTCGTTGAGATGAGAAAAATAATGGGTGGCACGCCATGGGGGGCCGCCGGATGCATCCTCACGTGTGGCTGGAGTGTAGGGGTGTCGCCGCATGTGTGTTCCTACGTGGCATGCGCCTACCATGAGTTTACTCCTTTACCTCTTCATTTTTTTGAAAATTTACAACCCTTGATTGACTTGACTTGTTGACCGACCCGATTGACCCAATGATTTGACTTGATCATTATGATCGTTGACCGACCATTGATTGGCATTGATCAAACTTGATATATGTATGTATGTTCAACTATATTCTCTATGGGTTATATGTAATCCCTCTTATTTTTCATTTGTTGGAGGAACAATGATGCGTTTCGTGTGCATGCCCATATGCTCGAAAATGGATGAATAGAAGACAAGACTTGAAAGGTTAATAAGAGAATTAACTAATTATCGGTGGAATAATAGTGATATAATGTCACATATGGTCAAAAGGTGTTGGCTTTTGTGTGATAATACTATAGAATTGAGGCAATGAAAGCTTCAACCCTCCGGTTGAGTGTCACTTGGCGAAGAATCAATGCGCCTTAGATGAGCTATAAGGGTTCTCCGAAGGTCTTTCCGTGATTGCTTAATGTGCCTTTAAAACTTAGATGATTTTTCTAAGAAATTAGAAGATTCTTCTCTTGATTATGAGATAAATGAGTATTTATAGATTTATTTATTTATTATTTTTTCTTAGATTAATTTTAGATATTTTTAGGTGTAAATATTTCTTTTCATGTTACTATTGATATCTTACTATTGAACATATTACTTCATGTAAATGGTAGGGCAAAAGTCTAAAAGTAAGAGTTATAGTAGAATTAGCATAGGACTGACCAAAAAAAAAATGACATGTTTAATTAATGAAAGTTCAATATTATTTACTATTGTAAATTATTATTTTTATTTATAATTATTTGTGAGAAGTTCAAGAAAGTTTTAGTGACTTTGGTGAATTTATTTTTGCATAAATGATTATATTAATGATAATTTCAAATTTATCTTTTTGGATAGTGATTAAAAACAAAGTGACCTTTCGACTCTAAAGCCCTAATTGATCTTATTTATTAATATGATTAGTTTATGTATATAGATGCATAAATATTAGGAATTAATAATTTGTGCAAATATGTTTGAAATGTTCAGATATGATGGCTTCAGCTTTTAAGAACATAATAGTAGAACTGGATAGGGAAAGATATTGAATGACGAGAATTATAATATAATTAATATGAATTCAATATGTGCAAGAAAAGTAATAGGCACTAGAAACTCTTAATCAAGTTATAGGAGAACTTAAGAATGTTGTACGTCACCTTAAGCTGATAGAGAACTGCCACCTTGAGCTTATAGAGGACCGTCTCCTGACGGTTAAGCTGAAAACAGATAATTGTTGTGCTACTTCTAGCTTATAAGGGAAGCTCCAAGCACAAGCGTCTCGATTCGTTCAAAAGGTGGAAAAGCAAGGGATCGAGCCCTTCAAGTAAGAAACCAATAGTCGACCAACATAAAAGAGGAAAATGTCCTTATGTAAAGAGCATGTCAGTGGTGAGAAACCAATAGTCAACCAACATAAGAGAAGAAAACGTCATTATGTGAAGAGAATGTCAATGGTGAAGTGTTATAATTGTGGCCGAAGGGTCACTATGCTGGCGATTGTAACAAGCCAAAGGAAGTAAAAATCCCTTGCAAAAGTTATAAGAGCTGAATAATTCATTCTGACATCTATGGTTCAATGAATGTGAGAGTAAAGTATAAGGCTATTTATTTCATCACATGTATACATGATTATACTCAATCTAGACATGCCTATTTGATTTTTCATAAATCTAAAGCATTAAGTTGTTTTAAGAAATTTATGAGCTTGGTAGAAAATCAACTAGATAAGAAAATAAAAATATTGAGATCCGATCAAAGTCGTGAATATCTATTTGATGAAAGAAATTTACGTAATGAAAAAAGAATAGAAAAATAGTTGTCTATTTTCTATATTCCTCAACAATATGGTGTTGCGGAAAGGAAAAGCAGAACCCTACTGGAAATTGTTCGGTCCATGATGTGCATGCTAACTAATTTATAAGTTTTTGGGGTAATACTTTGTTAATTGTTGCTTATATACTTAACTATGTACTTTCCAAATTAGTCACTTCTACTCCGTATGAGTTATATATAGGTAGAAAACATTACTTAAGTTTTCTTAAACCATAGGGTTGTACTGTTTATACTTATGATACTCTTTAACAAGTTTGTGAAATTTGGTCTTAGAGGCAAAAATAGTATTTTCATAAGATACTTAGAATACTCGAAATTGTATGCATTTATAAGTGAGCAAGAAAGTGGGAGTATAATTGAATTTGAATTACAAGATGTCATATTTTTAGAGAATGGATTTCTTAAGAAAGCCAAAATAGGTAAGGACTACTTATTTGAAATCTGAGATCAAAATAATGAACTTAATGGAGTTCATCCAAGTGGGGGTAATGTGAGAATTGAAGAATTAAATTTGACCCAATCTCAATTGTAATCACTTGATGAGACGATATCGTCATCATCTAATCTGAGTAAGAGTATAATGGAGAATAATGTGTAAAGTGTACAATCTTCCATACGGCGAACAAGTCATAAGAATATTCCCCATCGACAATTTTGACATTGAATAGGAAATTTTCATAATTGTTCCATGAGATGAACATGAGTCAAAGAACGTAAATGATGCTCGAAATTGCCCTAATAAGGAAAAATGGATGTGTATAATAGAAGAGGAAATGGAGTAAATGAAATCAAACAATGTTTGGAAACTAGTTAATATTCCAAAAAGATGAAAAACCATCAAGAACAAGTGGATTCTCAAGATAGAGCATAAAACTGATGGCTTAATAGAAATATATAAGGCTCGCTTTATTGCGAAGTGGTATAATTAATATGAATGAATTAATTATAAGGAAACATTTTCTCATGTAGTGAAATTTACCTC
This sequence comes from Eucalyptus leucophloia subsp. euroa, assembly GCA_017140325.1. Classification (NCBI taxonomy): domain Eukaryota; kingdom Viridiplantae; phylum Streptophyta; class Magnoliopsida; order Myrtales; family Myrtaceae; genus Eucalyptus; species Eucalyptus leucophloia. Next base: position 29,120,096 of record CM029472.1, on the reverse strand, counting down.
AACTTGTCTTATTCCGACAATAGTGATCAGTATGGATCTTTAAACTATATCAAATGGATGTAAATACTATTTTTCTCAATGGAGAATTGAAAAAAAAAATTATATAGAACAACTCATTGGTTTCATTTCGAAAGGTCAAGAGCAAAAGTTATGTCGACTTTTGAGGTCAATAGATGGCCTTAAGAAATTATTGAGATAATGATATATAAGCTTTACCAAAAAAAAAAAAAAAGACAATGATATATAAGTTTTCATAATGCCATAATGGCATATGATTTTATAATGATCAACGAGGATAATTGTGTATATATCAAAAGATCTAAAGATCAATTTATGATTATATTATTATATGTTGATAATATACTGATTGTCAAAAGCAATATAAAGTTTGTTAATACTGTCATGAGTTAGTTATGTTCCGATTTTGAGATAAAAGACATGGGTGAGGTTGCATATATCTTGAAGTTAAGATTTCAAGAGACTGTTCAAAGAGATCATCGTTTCTTTTGCAAAAGACATATACAAACAAGGTTTTTGAACGATTTCACATGCAAGACTACAAATTCATAGATACTCCTATTACAAAGGTAAATGATTGAGCCATAAACTATGTCCAAAGACTCCATAAGAGAATAAATAAATGCAATATGTTTCTTTTGCTAGTACTCTTTGAATTTTAATGTACGCTATGATGTGTATAAGACCTGATATATATTTTGCAATTGGAATGGCAAGTAGGCACCAATCTAATTCAAGTAAAGCACATTGGATAGTCATCAAAAGAATATTGAGGTCTTTAAAAGGAATTGCTAATTATTCACCACAATATCAAGAAAAGGATCTATGGCTTGAAATCTATGGGAAAAGTGCTAAAAAAGTCATAAATCTTTTGCATTTGTACCAATTTAGTTTTAAACCTTTTTTGGTGTCAAATTTAGTCTTAAATGTTTTAACTTGGTGTCAATTTAGTTATTTTCGGCTAATTTTGGCTAGATTTTGCCGATTGGGCATTGGTCGATTGACATGGTACGATCGGTGCTAATGTGTACAATTTTTAATAATATTTTAATATTTTAAAATTTTTATTTTCTTTTTCCTTTTCCTTTTTTCTTTTTTCCTTCTCCTCCTCCTTCCTCCAATCGGTCGCCGGTCACTAGCAAGGCTTGCCTTCGCTTGATCTAGCAAAGGTTAGCCTCACCCAGACTCTAGCGAGGCCTTGGCCACAAGGGCAGCCTCGTGTTGGGCTGGCAAGGCTCGCCCTCACGGCCACTAGCGAGGGCTAGAGGCTTGCCAACTGTCACCTCTGGTTGGTCGCTGAGGTCTAGCAATTGGTTGGAGAAAGAAGGAGAAGGAAAAAGGAAAAAATAAAATAAAATAAATTTAAAATATTATTAAAAGTTGTTTATGTCAACATCGATCGTGTCACATCAGCCGATCGGCACCCAATTAATAAAATCTAGCCAAAATTAGTTGGAAAATTTTTGAATTGGCACCAAATGAAAGGTTTAAGACTGAATTGGTATCGAAAAAAATGTTTATGACTAAATTGGCACAAATACAAAAGATTTATAACTTTTTTATAATACTTTTCCCTAAAATATATTCAAATGCTGATTGGGGAGGAAATTTAGATTAAAGAAAATTTATCTTTGGATTTATTTTATTATTGAATAATGGCGTCATATTTTGGAGCAGTAAGAAATAAACACGTATAGTCTTATCCACGATAAAAGTTTAGTTTGTGACATTATCAATAGCAATAAGAAGACGTTTGGCTTAAGAGATTTTTGGATTATTTAGGTATTATTAATGATATTGCAACTCATTATTGATTAATTATGCTAGTCAAACAACGTTAGCATACACCAAGGATCCGAAATATTATGGCAGGACCAAATATATAAATACAAAGTATAATTTTGTTAAGGATGTGATTGCACAACAAAAAATGTGAATTTGCCATACATATCTACATATAAAATGATAATAGATCTCATGACGAAACAATATCTAAAAATGTGTTTAGTGGCCATATAAAATCTCTAGAATTATGTAGAAACTGATGTACTGAATATTATATTTTCCTTAATTGTTCATATATAATGAAGTTGTCTTTCGTTATTAATGTCTATATTTTTTTGGATTGATGTCTATGCATTCTAATGATAAATGCATTATATATTGAGAAAGTATGTTAGATAGATAAGAGATTAGCATACTCACATGGGTAATCATCTCTATTTACTATATGATAAATAGAAATGAGATCATTTTTAAGCTTATTATAATAATCGAAAATTCAAGCTTAACATATAAATGTCACACTAACAAAATGTTAAGATGAGTACATAATATTTATTATATTTGAAAGGAAAATAATCCATATATTTTACTTTATTTGTTTTTGATATTAGATGTGAGTTTTGATGGATTCTTTGAAAGAGTGAATATGTGAACTCAAGTTAAATATTAAATATGTTTGAACTATCATCTGTATAGTATTGAAAGTGAAGACATAGGCTCTATGGAAAATTAGTTAATACTTCAATGTGTATTTTATATTATGTATGCATACGAGACAATCAATAAGAGTGGCAAAAATTTTGATTTCAACTTTTATGCTGTATGAGACTCTTGAGGAAAATAGTTCCTCAATTAAATGCTCTCATGAGCTATACTTGTTCTCAAGATTTCTATTCAATGTTTGATATCTTAGAATGTTATCAATGATCATAAATTTATTCGACTTAATGGGATAATTCTAAAAAAGTAAGATGAACCAAAACTGAAAGTTTCAAGGAAAAGGGAAAATCTAGTTTGCCATATCACATTGTAGTTGTGTATTCAACGGTCGACCAATTATGATTATTTTTTGGATAATCATAATTGTGACTACAATATATCATAATGGAAAAAAGATCGAAAGAGATATAAATGTAATCAACTGATCTAGGGTATCATATACATTATCTACTTTAAAACATGATGCCTATTTTGAGCTATTATATATTCCTAACAAATTTATCGCAATGAGCTCTTAAAATATACTGGTCACATAAATTATTTATTGGTATGAATGTTGCAGAGATGATAAGAAAGAATTCTGTTCGGCTCACCATATGCGAGTGAGAAATGATGGGTTTTTTTATTGATTAGGCCAAGCTAAGCCCGTCCATTTATGTTGGGCCAAACCTGGCCCATTAGGGAAGGGCTCATAATAGAGAAAGATACTTATTTTTAAGTGAAAATAATTGCTATATATTAAAAGAAAAAGGAAAAGGGGAACGTTAACTGTAAAAGACAAAACATACTTTCCCTTTAACAACAGTGAACACTCTTGAAGAATGGAACTCCAATATTTTGATTAATTCTTTTAAGACTGCAATAAGTACTTAATCTGTTACAAATAAGGTATGTTTGTCTTTGTGATATGTCTTTCGATCGGTGTTACATGTATCATTGGGCCCGTTTTCGTATTTATTCGGTATTCAATCATTCAAATATTGATTTGTTTTTCAGGAATCCATTTTTGGTCAGCCACCTTGGTAGCTACGGACACAAAAATATTGCTTTTGGTGCAAGAATGCAATAAGCTAAAATGTATATGGGATAAAGAACTCCACCGTCAAGTTAAATTCTAGTGTCTATATTATGTTAGCGTTTTCAGATGTTTCCAGCCTCACCTCTCTGTTTCCAGCCTCAATAGTGAATGATATAATCTAGCTTGAGGAGTTGAAGATCAATAAATGTGGCGTTTTGGAACTCATCGAGAAGGAAGGACTACAAGAGCTAAGCATCGATATGGAAGCCAGCGGCGAAGTGGCTTCCAGGTTTGATAAGAGATGGAGCAGCAACAGGAGATGAAGGAAGCAACAGTGGGAACAGCCATAGCAGCAGTGGAAGCATTAGTTGGAAAGGTGGGCTTCACATGGTCGTGGCCGGAGCTAAGAATGAACCTTCGACGGTTCAGGTCAAAGACCAGAGGATGATCATAGAGAGCCTTATCAGTATAATTGCTTCGCAGAAGGACAGCGTCACGTGTAGCTTCCTTCTCCGGCTTTTACGAATGGCGAACATGTTGAAAGTGGCTCCTACATTGCTACTGAGTTAGAGAAACGGGTTGGCATGCAATTCGAACAGGCGACCTTGGCATATCTCCTTATCCCATTGTACAATAAGACCGAGACTTTGTATAACGTTGATCTAGTTCAGAGGCTTCTGGAGCATTTTCCTGTCAGGAACAGACGGAGGGCTTGAGCTCGAGCTGACAGTCGTCCTTGGAGAAGCACGGCTATGACAGTGCTTAACGAGTTAACAAGCAAAATGCGAAGATGAGAGTGGCTAGACTAGCGGACAATTATCTCACCGAGGTGTCCAGAGACAGAAACCTCTCATTGACAAAGTTTCAAGTGCTGGCCGAGGCGTTGCCTGAATCTGCAAGGACTTGTGATGATGGACTTTACCGAGCGGTCGACTCGTATCTTAAGGTAAACGACTCTTTGCTCCTGGTCTCTTTAATCACCTCTCAAATTTTATCTGCTCGACATTTGATGCTAGGAGCAGCAAAGCGATTGCGAAGTAGCCTTACAATTGGATTTGTTTGGATGTTGTTGCTTGTGATCTCTTGAGGATATACTCAAACCTAAATTCTTAATTTTCCAGCAGCAGTTGCTCTGGCATGCTCATCTTCATTTAGGGTATACTGAGGATCTCTGCATAAATTTTGACGGGATGTTTTTCTCAATAATGCATTATCTGTTTCTTGGTGTGACAAACAACATCAATTCTTGATTCCATACCAACCCGAAGATCTTGCCTGGCAATTATGTTCTTGATTCCACACCAAACTAATTTCTTGATTTTTGTGCAGCTATTTATCGTTATAATCGTTAATTCGATTGAGGCTCTACTTTTACTTCATCAAGCAATGTTGCAGAGCTGCTTTTGGCAATAGCATCAATCACACATCACAACATGATTTTCTCGCCTCAGTCTTGAGTGAATCCAGTTCGGCCCAACCTTGAGACGCTCATTGCCAGTGAATGTATTTCTGCCCATTGAATCTAAAAGAAAGTGCTCATCTCCAATCATGATGCGAGCTGCGAACTCAGCATTGCTGTCGAAAAAGACAGATCTCCCGGAACAAAGATGCGAGTTTCTTGCCTTTCGGTATGCTCCAATGACACCCTATGAACCAGTTCGGATCTATAGGATAGGACTGGTTTGTTAATATCGCTTCCTAAGACCTCTTGGTATGGACAATCTCTTAGAACGTATTGATCTTACGTTGTCAATCAGCCAGTAGTGTCGAGATTTACTGTGAATCTATAGCACGAAGCTAGTTATCTTTGTTTTTGAATGAATTCGGGTTTATCATCATGCGGGAGGAGCCGAGTCGGGAATTAAGATCAGGATTTGTGGGTATCCCAATTCTGATAAGCCCCACGTTGAAAGAGCAAAGTTTGTGAGAAAGAGAACAATGTCCGATGTGTAGGGTTTAATGGATTTTTCAATTTGGGCAAAAAAAAAGCATAAATGTTATATCTTAGTTGATACCTACTTTAGTGTCAAAATTTTTTGAGCAATCATTTGAGTGCCACGTGGAAAAATGATCACTTTAAGTTCCTTTGGCAATGAATTCCAATCCGTCCTTCATGGCTTTCTTATACAATTTTAATTCCTACTTAACTTTTTTGATAAAAAAGAGTAAGTCCAATGTGGACAATGACCTGCCGTCCTTGACAAAGCGACCCCATTGTATTATGCTAATCATTCTCTCTCTCCGCTTCTTCTGTGGCGAATAAAGCGGCGGGCTTCTAGCAGAGAGCCAAAGAGAAAGAGAACTCAGGCAATTCCAAGGGGGAGATCTCTCTCCGCTTTTTCTTTCCCTTTTTATCTTTTCCCTACCCCTTTTCTCACTGTTTAGACACTGCTCATTGAGAAAGACTGGACAGAGCAAAAGAAAATGTCGGAATGGGGTTTCGTTTGTCAAGTTCGGACGTCCTTTTCCACTAGGAAATTTCAATTCTGGCGAAACAAAATCACACGAATAAAGTGAGGGACCTCCATTGCAAGTTTGAGTTACTAATTTTGCCCAAATCCTCGTGTGGGAGGATAGGGTTCGAAGAAGAGGCTGAATTTGAGGCAAACATGTGAGACGACACATTCTTGCGGCTTGTCCTACTCCTGCCCTCCATTGCAAGATTCAACTCTTAATTTTGTCCCAAAATGGTCAGTCTAAATTAGGGTTTGAAGAACAGGGGAAATAAGGGTTTGATTAGGGACATCGTCTAACATGTTTAGGCTGAAATTTTGCCACATCAAATTTCAGCATCCCAAATTGACAAATAATACTCAAAAGATGTTTTTTGCCAAAGTAGCTTGAAGTGATCTATCGAAAATTTCGGCACTAAGTGAGCGCCACAATTGTGCTATCCTTTTCCCTTCAATCTTAGAGGACATAAAAACCCTTTGAAGAAGTATAAGCAACATCTAGACTAAGAAATTGTTGATATCATCTAAGAAGTACCAACACTCTCCGGTAGCCTTCGTATCGTGTCTGACACTCCAACACGCATCCGACACGCTCATGTTTTGACACGTGGTCAACTCTTCCCGACACAATTCCGACACGCACAAGGTCAATTTTAAAAATTTTCAATACTTGAATGATCAAAATGTAAATATATGAAAAAATAATGAAAATAACAAAAATAAGGGAAAAGAATAAAATTCTTACTCTAAAGTTTCTCACTTATAAGTTCTGACCTTTCCGTGAGTGACAATGGAACGCCTCTCTTCTCGTTGGCGTCGTTCCATTGCCCACACATATTTAAAGTTATAATTTTTGTTGCTTCTTTCCGCCTCTCACAAGCATCACTTGCAAGTTATCTCTATTGGCCTATGTTATTGGCTTGTGAGTCACCTCTAACATTTTCCGTGGCGAATTTAGTGATTTTATTTTCTTTTGGTCATACTTTGAGAATTCTTGTCTTAGATTTTCATTTTTCTCAAACTTTGTTTTGCAAAGGAGCTCTAAGCTAGTTTATATTATGAACTCCGAATTCTATCTAAGACTATAAGAAATCTCACTAATCTCCGATAAGTATAAGAAAATATGACATGTTCTTTCAAGTTTACTATTTCATGTTTGCAATTTTTGAATTTCTAGTTTAATTTCTATTAAATTAAAACAATGAATGATAATAATAAATGTTGAATTAATATTTTTAGTATAAATTAATTCTATGCTCTTTTTATTATTAATTATTTATTTTTGCATATATTTATAACGTGTGGGCGTGTGGTATCGTGTCACGTGTCCGTGTTACATAAGATATCATAACTCAACATCACAAATTTCCCACTTTTGGGCAATGGCCAACCTTCACTGGCCCCGAGCATACACATTGCCAAGCAGACGATCTTGAAAGTCCGAAAACTGTCCTTCGCGGAATCAAGTTTATGGCTAGGCAGTCGCCAATGAACAAGACAAGTGAAAAAAATCGCACTCGTGAAAAGGGGAAAAGAACAAAAACCAAGAAATTATATCAGAATTGACGACTGGGGCACCATTTTGTACGCAAAAGGCAAGGAATGGAACTCAGACTTTCTTTCAATTCAGATCAGGCCTTTTGAAACAGACTTTGCATTAGAGACCTGCTTTTAGCCGACACCCACATGTCACGAAAAAAGCCTTTTTAAAGCACTTTCATACGTGCATGAACAGATCAAACAATTTCTTTTTCCTTGCTTATTACGCAATAATTGTTACAGCAAAAAAACAAAAACAACGAAAGATTGTTCATGCTGTCCCCAGAACTACAATGCCTTCGACACCCCTTTACAAGTTCCCATCTTGTTTCTGTGTGGTTGCTCCAAATTCTTATTTTTAATAGAAAGGAATAAATCTTCATTACAGCAGAGGAAGGGGGGGAGGAGGAGTCAGTCTTCGACCCAGTCTAAATCTTTGGGGGAATTTTCTTGTTTTCCCATCAGAACTTTCATAATCTCGATGTGGTTCCTGAGAAAAAAAGGACAAGAGGATGCAATGGGTTATTGGAATGGGAATGAGAGGTTTCGTAAAGAAGATAGGAACCAAGGGACTAAACTGATTGTTTACTACTAGGTCAAATAGTGTCAAATAGAACCAAGAATTCGGTGAAGTGGAAAGCTGCATTTGGCTTAATTTGCAGTACTACAGATCTAGAGTTCAACATGGACACAGACAATATCAGTCCCTATTGCTACCTACGATGCCCATTTGGCTCATAATTCTCATGCAGAATGAAGAGAGCTCCATATGTTTTATTAGTCAAAACGGTTTATTCTAGAAAACCACATTCCAACAAGCATAATTTGGTTATAATGAAGCACAGCAATGACACTCAGACCCTGTAAGAATTATTTGAACATTATGCCGACCACAATGCTACAGACACACAAAATCGATGCCAATTCAAGATATTAGCTATTTGATGCTTCCTCAAGTATGAGGCACTGTGACAGTCTACAGAAATTGAATCAAGCTAAAAATCCATAATATGAACTCCAACCAGGCCAGAGTATGCAATCTTTGACCACCAACCTCACAATTTCAAGTCAACATTTTGATAAAAGGTGATGCAGTAAAATGGACTGAAAGTCTGAAATCAAAACCTCATCAAGGCGGGGAACTCTCACTTTCTGTGTTTTTCTGATAATGTTATTCACAGAAAAGAATACAGTCGGACTGCAACATTCTGCCTCAGCATGACAAAAGCATTTCATGTATCTGGTAGCAAATTTGTGAGATAAATTAAAGCATCTATCTTAGAATAGTGATCCATCATAACGGAGAATTACTTAATCACTTGTGAACAAAATCATCTCATATTAATTTGTTTTTGTCTGAAGACAGCGACCTGTCAACCTCCTTCTGAGTTGTCACTGTTTTTGGTATTCTTGTGATTAAAGACTATGGTCCATTTTCTCCTGTGTGTTCATGTGAAAATGACATTTCTCCTGTGTGTACACGTGAAAATGACATTTTGGGGGAAATTTCCAAGCAAGGAAGTTTCCCATCACTGTGTCATAGCTCCCTTATAGTTTGCCTAACGCTATTTCAGTCACTAAATACTTAATGTCTTTAAGGATTCCTACCATAGTGTTGAAAAGAGCAAGACCTTTTGAGGAGAATTTTGGCCAGTGCAATATACCAGACCAGGACATGGAAATACTCAAATGAAATAGAAAAACAGAGAAAAAGGCAGAGGGCTTCATTATTTGTTACTTCCTAAAGAAAAAACAACATGAATCAGATGGAGTACTATTCGAGAACAAAACCTAAGGAAATGCTATGGACATCAGTGTTTTTGAAGTTCACCACCTTAATAAATGGGAATTTTTATGTGGGATTATGTGACAAAGAGAAGGTTAAGGAAGGAAGCTAAGTATCGTGAGAGATCAAAAGGTGGCATCTTCTGCTGAATATCTAGAACAATTTTGGTGGCATCTCAAATGTGAAAAATTTCAGAACGACTAAGAATGCTAAATTTGATAATTTTTTTAAGGCAGCTTGAGGTGGTAATCTCCGATGAAGGGGACGATTTGTAATGCTTTTATGCTAACTAACAGTTATATCAGTTAATAACCCTCAACTACACAGCAATTTGATGAATTCGTAATTGCTCTTATGTCTATCAAATATGGGAGTACATCTGAATGGAGCAGGACCAAGTCAGGACGTTGGATGGACTAGAGTGGTCATTTCACAGATAATAATCTTTAGACTGTAGAACAAGTAAACAATCTTGTTTAATTCCTTCGACAATGGTCAAGCCATGTGGACTGGATTTGATTTCCTTTCTCGTAATTGATTCTTCAGAATTATTTAATGGGCGAGCATGACTTGCCACCTTCAATACTTAAGTTTCCTCCTCATAGAGGAATAAAGCGGCTTTTCTAATGCCCCTATACTTCATACTTCTTCTTGTTTTGTCCACATCTAATCTAGATTTTGATGACCCATAGAATATAGATTTAGCAATATGTGGCGGAAATGACAGTGAAACCATATGTTTGGTTTGCCTTCTTATAACAACTGAGACATACTCCTTAGTTTGATAATTACAATCTAAGAATGGAGTGTGACTAAAGAAGATGCACTTGTTTGATCACTTTTGGAACAATTCAATAGCACAATAAAGTGATATTGCAGCAAATTGTGGGATGATTATAGCTCAGATCATCTGTAATTAATCAGAGTGCCATAACAATGACTTGGGCAATCACTAACCATATGTGGATGATACAAAGATCAATGGCAGTAATTGCAGATTTAATCAATCTGATGCACTCCTATCGCTATGCAAAGTCGGCCAGTCGATACATTCAAAATGACATAAAAGGAAGAGCAATTTACCTGTGTTTCCATGACTTTTCTTCATTTGGTGACAGGCTTCTGCAACAGGGCAGTCAAATAAACCTCCCCGTTCTTCAACCCGCTCGAGTCAGTCTTATTCGCTGTCGCCCACTTCACCTTCTTATACCCAAGCTTCCCGATCAAGGGCTTGTAGACCTTCTCCATACTCACCCCTTTGCCGAAGAAGTGATCCAACCACAAGTACCCTCCGCCCCTCAAAACCCGATCAATATCGAACAGCATGAACTCAAGCACCGTCTCCGGTATCCACCGGTTCACCGCATGCCCACACCGGACCAGATCCACCACCCCATCGAACACTGGCAGCCGCTGCTGCAGCGGCACATGCAACGGCACCAGCCCCCGAAGCGCGGCCGCCTCATTGTAAGGTGCACCGAGGTTCATAGTGGTCGTCACAACGGTCACATTGTGCATCTTCATGGTGGCAGCGAAAGAGCCAGTGCCGCCACCGATGTCGATCCCGAGCCTTAGGACCGAACCAGCAGACTTAGCAATCTGAAGCAACTGCAAAACGGGGAGATCCAGCTCAGACCTGTAGGTGGTGAATTTGGAATACTCATGGGAGGTGTCGAACCCCAAGTTGGGGTTGTAGTGATTGAGGCAAGAGAAGCTCTTGCAGGAGTACTTGGCCCAGATGACGTTGCTGTCCGGGAGGGCAGGAGGGAATGGGTTATGCGGCAACGAGGCGGCGGTGGTCTTCGGCGGGGTGCGGGAGAAGCAGCGGCGGCGGGGGAGGGGGTGGCAGCCGCGGAGGATTAGGGATTCGGCGAGGTCCGGGTCGTGGGGGCAGAGGGAGAAGGGGTGTAGTTCATGAAGCGGTGGAGGAGGTCCGGGTAGCCGTGGCAGGCGGACGCGATGGGGGAGAGCTGGGAGTGGAGGAGCAGATCGGAGGGGATGGTGGGGGCGGGGTTGGCGGCGGCGGCGGAGGCGGAGGAGGGCGGGGAGGGGGCTGGAGGCGGGTGAGGTGGTTGATGGTGGAGCGGATGGTGCGGAGCTGGTGGAGGAGGTGGTCAGGGACAGGCTGCGGGGTGGGGGCCTTGGGGGACTGCACGGTGGTGGAGAGGTGGTAGAGGGAGAGGATGTTGGTGGCCACCATGGCCATCAGCAGCACCAGGTTCAGCCCCATGGTGAATCCCATCTTTCAGTTGATTCTCTCTCTCTCTCTCTCCCTCCTGTTCTTGATCTTGGTTCTGGGTCTTACTCTTGATCTTGATTCTGGGTCTTGTTCTTGTTCTTGTTCTTGATCTTGATCTTGATTTCTGGGTGTTTTTGCTTTGGCTTTAGACTCTTTTGCTTTGAGTAGCTGTCTAACCTTTTTTTTTTTTTTTTTCTAAACTCACTTCTGGCACTTCACTTCTTCACTTCTTCACTTCACTGGGTTGACTAGGGAAAGAGATGGTGAGGGGCCTTCAGTTCAGCCGCTGCTGACTGGAAAAGAAATTAAGACAAGGGAGGGTTTTTATTGGGTGTGGCTTGATTGATCCACGGTTAGCGTGATCACCATCCGGGGCATTCCTGGCCGTTGGATCGTGGGACGTGTGGGGTCGGTTTTGTTTGGGGGGATCCAATGTGAAGATGCACTGTTTGGTTTGGTCTTAAGTGGCCTTTGTTATTCTTTTCCCGAATTTTGTCTTTGTATTTCCCCTTTTTTTCCTGGTTGTCGGTGTTGGGGGAAGATATTAAATAAGCTGCGTAAATAAGGGAATTGAGGGGAGGAGGCACGTGAAACTGGGAGACTACTCATGACGGTTTTTTCCTCTCCTATGTGCTATTAATTAATAGAGAAAACTTTCAAAATCGGTAACCGCTCTCAAATTTAGGAAAAATTTCAAATAAAGAAATGAAAGAAATTAAGTCATTTTCTCAAAAAAAATTAAAATGAATCTTATTTTAAATAAGAATTCAAAGTGGTCAACTTAATCTCTATTAAGAGCCCTAATTGGTATATGCCTCTCACATATTATTTTTCAAGTAATGATCAGGGTATTTTCGTTCGGCAACTTTTCTTTTTCATTTGTTCTTTTCTTGGTTCATTTCTTCTTTGTTCTTGCTTTTCTTGCACACCCGTGCCAAGCTGCTTCCCCCTGTCTTGCTTGACGAAATCGCCATTGAGCCTTTATACCTGCATTACAAACGAATACCATTGCATCCTACGTTGGCCCGATGACGCCAATGGCTATTTTCTCTCTTCACACTAATGGCTATGGCCGTCATATCTGCGAGCCCTCAGCCATGTGCAATGAGTCAAAAAATGTAGTGGAAAAATCTCGAATGGCCTCCCTTTCGACAAATTGCAACTCCAATCTGGGCATTACTAATTCTACGAGCTTGGGAAATTATCTTGGATTTCTATTATATAACACCTACTCCAGTAAAATGCAGAGCATGAATTTGGGATTTAGCTTGTGCAATTTTGTGGGAGTCCCATCCAAGAAATTGACTTGTTAGTATCTTTTTTATTGTTGTGTTTTTGAGAGCTTAATATGAAAAAGAGAAAAATTAAAGAAGCAAAAAGGATAAACTTTATGAATAAAATGAAAAGGGCAAAAATTACAGGCGATGGAACAGGTGTCTAAGTTTCCATGAAATCATGGCATGGAGTGCTTGATGTTCTTTTTTCTTTTTTTCTTTCAGAACAACTTGCTTTCATTCACTTCAAATCATTTAGTGAATACAAGTCTAAAGTTTCCGAGTTGGGTCTTTTTTAGTTTTGGGGTTGGGGGCCTTGGTACTTGACCCAATTAACCCAATTAGTAGGCAATTTGTCCAATGAGCTCTAGCCATCCAGTTCTCGACTTTGCAATGTCCCTTCTGCAGTGGGCTAGAGTAAGGCCCAAAATGCTTTTCAATATTATCTAGGTTGGTTGAGCAAGTGTTTGCACTTCCCATTGTGGTTGAACATTACCGAAAGCTCCTTCCACAAGAACTTTGCAATTAGACTACATGTTCAGTTTTAGTTCAGATGAGGGAGTGAGAAAATCTAAGACTTCAACTAGCGCTGTTACTTCCGCCTGTCTCGCTAAGCTTACATCCACCAATATCGGGAATCCATTTACTAATTTTCCGAATGAGTTTCAGTGAACACACACAACGGCACTTCTCAATGAATCGACTACAAATGAGGCATCAATGTTGATCTTTAGTGTCGCCGGTTTAGGACATTTCCAATTATGAGGTAAGTCTTCAAAAAATTATAGGCAGCGGAATAGATGTCTAAGTTTCCATGAAATCATAGTATGGAGTGCTTGATTTTTTTTTTCTTAGAACAACTTGTTTTCATTCACTTAAAATTATTTAGTGAATACAAGTCTAAAGTTTCCAAGTTTTTTTTTTTTTTTTTGGGTACTTGACTAGGAGGCAATTTGTCCAATGAGCTTTAACCATCCAATCGGCGACTTAGTGGTGTCCCTTCTGAAGTGGGCTAGAGTAAGACCCAAAAAGCTTTTCAATATTATCTAGGCTAGTTGAACAAGTGGTTGTACTTCCCATTGTAGTTGAACATTATCGAAAGCACATTCCATAATAACTTTGTAGTTAGACTCCACATTCAGTTTTAGTTCAAATCGGGAGAGAAAATCTAAGGCTTTGACTTGCCTTGTTACTTCCACTTGTTCCGCTGAGCTTACATCTATCAATTTTGCAAATTTTATTTACCAATTTTCCAAATGAGTTTCAGTAAACACATGCTGTAGCACTTCTCAACGAATCGACTATAAATGAGGCATCGATGTTGATCTTTAGTGTCATCGGTTCAAGAAGTTTCCATTTATGAGGTAAGTCTTCGAATCACACCTCTTTCTTCTTCGTTGTCCTTGCCCATGCCACAATATTCTCATTCATGGCCATGGCTATGTTAGCGAGGTGCTTCAAATCTAGGGTTTGCCTTTTGAAGATAAAATGATTGTGAGATCTCCATATGAACCATAAGATTGTTGAAATGAGTTTGAACACCAATAAAGTTCCAGGATCCTCTTTCATTCTAATTAATCATTCGTCAATTTGAGTTAAACCCCATTCTATTGATACTGATATTCATGGTCACTTCTCTCCAAACCAAAGTTGTCCATAGACATAGCAGCAAAACATGCTCAATTGTTTCAACTTCTCGCTTGCATAATGCCCGGATGGGTTCAAGTACTACCTTCCTCTTATAGACATTATCCATTGTAGGTCGGGTATTTGATAGGCACTTCGCAAGAAAAACTTGATTTTAGGGATAGTTTTGGATTACCAAAAATAGGTCCATAGTTCTAGGTTTGGCTTATAGGAGGTAATACTACTTTTGTGTGGGTTGTGGCTATTATTCTCTATTGTTTTCTTTTTTTAATCGGTTCTTTGTTGTCGAAGTGTCCACTTTAAACAGTGTAGATTCTTGACTTGTTGTTTACCCATACAAGTCTATCTTCTATAATACGTAGGCCTATAGGAATGGCAAGTATTTCTTTTACTTTCTAGTCATCAAACAAAGTGTTCAAAAGGGGTTCATTCTCTGGGCCACCTAGGGCTATACTTTTCAACAACTTGACCTCTCTGATAATGATTTTCTTGCCATTAATATGAATAGTGATCACATCTCTTTCAATGACAAGACTTTATCAACCCCATGAAGGATGAGACCCTTTCTTAGCTTGCCAAAAATTACATCAAGGGAAGTAAAATCCCTTCATAACTTGGCTCTAATGCAACTCAGGATGCTACCATATCCTCCAGGCTTCCTTAGCATAGCTTTGTTGATTGACAGTAAATCTATGAACCCAAGTCCCCTTTTGTCTTTTCTAAACTTTAAAGTTTCCCATTTTCTCAAATGTAAACAAGCTAACTTGTTTTTATTTCTCCGCCATAATATGGCTGCTTTCTTCTTAATGGCTTTATTGACACTGAGATTTTAAAAATTGACATAGTATATTGAGGAAATGCCTATACCACCTCCTTATGAATTCCTCCTTCCTTGCGTTTGACATTAGGCTTTATTTCCAACTTTTTAATTTCATGTTGACTCTCGCAAGAAGCCAAGTAAATATCTCTTTCTTCAATGCTTCCCAATCCCATGGGATTCCAAGGTATTTCCTAGTTTTTGATATATCAATCACTCTCAATTCTGAGGACATGTTCCTTCTCAAACTTTGTGGGAAACCTTTACTAAAATATATCACTAATTTATTTAAATTTATATCTTGGCCAGATGTGAAACAATATTGATGTAGCACCACAACCACATTTTGACATTTGGTAATATTCTCATCCAAGAAAAAAATTGAAAATTTGGCAAATAAAAGATGTGATAATGTGGACAATTGTTATTCAACTTAATTCCTCAAATAGTACCTACTAAGATTGCTAGGTTAATCAAAGTGAGAGAGCACATTAGCTACTTAAATAAATAAATAAAGGTAGGAAGATAGTAGGTCATCTTGATGAATACCTTTTGTTGGCTTAAAATAGACAAGGGTTCACCATTAAATTTCACATTGAAGGACACTATTGTTACACATTTTTCATGGAAACCCATCCTAGTCATACATTCCTTAGAGAAAATTCTACTCTATTTAGTCATAAGCTTTCTGCATGTCTAACTCACAAGTAACTTGGAATTTTCTTGTTTCTTCCATTAGCAAATGCACTCCATTCTATCACAACTAGATTGCTTAGCCATGGTTTAAATTGATTTATCATTACTTTGGAGATAATCTTATAAATGAAATTACACAAACTAATAGGATGGAACTGCTCACGCTTTTTTAGATTGGGGATCTTTGGGATAAGGTTGATATAATTGTTCTATTCATATCAAGGTTTAAATATCCAGTTTGAAAAACGTATTGTACCTCCATGTATATGTTCAACTATATGTCTTAATAGTGGTAATAACATAATAATCCATTTCAATCCATTTAAACCAGGGGCCTGAAAGGCAGCAACTGAGACTTCCTCCATGGTAATAGGTTCTATCAATTTATAATTCATGTTTTCATTGACTAGACATGGGAATTGATTGAATACAGGTTGAAAACTCCTTGGTCCGCCATCTAGTAAAAATTGGAGAAATAATCCTTTGTCATCACTTTTAACTGTTCCTCGACTATTACCTATTCCCCTTCCAAATTATTTAGCATAAAAATCCTATTTTAGTTTCTGCTTTGTATAGTTGTCGCATGGAAAAACTTTGTGTTTCTATGACCCCATTTTAGCCATTTAATTCTAGATCACATTCTTCAATACATCTACTCTCGTCTCCACATAAATTCAATTTAATTGTTGAAATTCTAGATTTTTTCCTTATCACTTCGCACTTTAGGATTATTCATTAAGATTTGGAGTCCGTCTTTTAGCTCGTATATTATCCTATGTGCTTTAGAGAATCTATTCTTACTCCATTTAGCCAGCCTCCTTAACATTTATTACAATTTTTTCAATACGTTCATCCACTAAGATTCAAGGGAGTTCCAAGTTATATTCACCATATGAGCACACTCTTCATTCTCATACCAAATGCTTTATATTTGAATTCCTTTTTTCGACACACAATCCTAAGGAATAATGATAAAGTAATGGGGGCATGGTCAGATCCTATGGCTGACACTGCAAAACTTTTGACATCTAGGAAGGCTACCCTCCATTCCATTGTACAAGGACTCTATCTAGTCTTTCCTTAACATATGCATCTCCTCCTCTTTTAATTTGCCCAAATAAAAGTACAACCGTTACCTTTCATATCCATTAGGGAATAAGCATTCAAGAAGTCTCTAAAGGTTGTGAGCCTATAACCTTCTGTCATCTTCCTACCCACTTTCTCCTAATAATAAATAATTTTATTGAAGTTTCTCATACAAATCTAGCACAAATGACCTATTAAGCTTTTCCTATATATTTCATTCTACAATAATGCTTTCTCTGAACTCCTTAAGAGCATGTAGAAAGGTGATTCTCATTTGCTGCATGCTCTATTGTATTTCACACTGGACATTAATGAAAGGTTTTGAATACGACTCAATAGATAAAATCACTATTTCATCTCATAAAATAGCCAAGCCTCCCGCTATAGCCAAGAGATTTACCACAAAGCTACTCTGAAATTTTAGTCGCTTCTTTAACCACTGTACCACTTGTTCTTGGTTCTTTGTTTCCATTAAAAACACAATACTAGGCCTCTCTTGGTTCACAAGGACCCTCAAGACTTGAATTATTAGGGGTGTGGCCAACCCCTAATGATTCCAACTCATTTACTACATAAGTGAACCAAAGCCCACTTGGATGAACCCTCCGCTACTTAATAGGAGTCTCCGTAAGCTAGGTATCATAAGTTTCACCTTCCATGCTTGTTATTATTATTAGTCTTTTTAAAATAGGAGCAAAGAACATGGGAACAATACCAAAGCTCACCTCAAAGAGTCGAGTCGCCAAAAGCAAAGAATTCGAGTCTAAGGTTAAAAAATGAATCCAACATTCTATCTACTGTCAGTGGCAGCAGTGTAAAGGGAAGATAATGGTTGTAGGGTCGAGAAGAAGGGAGAGTGATGGTGTGTGGGGAAAGAAGACCTCGATGATTGAAAACTACTAACCATAGGAATCCAGTATCAATGAGCACCAATCCAAGGAGAAAGTGACATTGCAAGGAGTAGGTCAGTTTGCATCATTGAAATCAATGGGGATGTGGTGGAACTGGGAGAAAAAAATGGTATTTTTGGAGATTAGGGTTTCAATGGAAAGGGTTTTGATGTGTCATTGATAGAATTCAAAATGTAACATATTCCAAAGGAGATTCATGGAGGGGGGGATTGGGGGTTTTGGTAGAATTTTGGTTAGGTTTTAAGATGGAAGAGAAGCCAAAGCTACACAAATAGTTGAGAAGCACTAGTCTAGTTTTGGCTTATGCTTGATGTTGTTTAATGCAAGAGAATGTAGGCAGTCAGGTGCATGTAGATGTAATTGGGGAGAATGGTAGCCTAGATTACTTAAGAGTCTAAGCTCTTGTTTATGGTCCTTAGGCTCCACCAATTAAGGATAAGTCACTAAGCTATAGCTCTTCAAGCGCGATAGATTGGGTGTGCTCTTCAAGAATTCACATGACTATATTTTGAATGCCTCTAACTTCTCTAAGTATTCCATGTAAGGAAGTGTGGTATGGCCATGGCTAAGAGGTCAAAGATATGGTAGCCATGTGTCATGGGCCGATCGTTTGGGATCATGACCGTGCGGCGACTTAGACTCTTTTAGATCACTTGAATCGTTGGGGGCGCCTAAGCCAAGCCTTGTTCGGATTGATTGGTCGCTTAGTCAGGTTGTTTGGATAGATCAGCCGCTTAGTCAAATTATAGAGGGAGAAAGTTTCTAGAGAGAGAAACTCCGGAAGAGAGAAATGAACATTTGATTACTGAATGGTTGGATGGATACAAATGAGGGGAAGGCACCCCCTTCTTATGCTTGAAGCCCTTAGATTACAACTGTTGATCGAGATTTCATCCAGCGGACGAGCTCGTACCACCCAACCTACCAACCACCGACATTAATGGCAAAAGAGTTCTAGACCTTGGTACAATTACCATATCGTCCGCCCTTGGAACGTTCTGGAAGCTCTCTTGTGGGAAACCCTGGCGATATCGGGAGGTCTTCCTCAAAAATGCATAGACCTTTAGCCACAGGAACCTCTTGACCGTGACATTCTCCCTCACTCATTCGAGCGACGCCCTTGTTGCTCTCAGCTCAGAGAGTGGTCTTCTTGGCATGAGCACGAGCCCTCTTGTTTTGATATTGCTAGGGTTTCTCACAAAAGAGCTTCTGGAACGTTCTAAGGGTGGGTGATATAGTAATTGCGCTGAGGTCTAGAACTCTCTTGCCATTAATGTTGATGGTTGGTAGGTTGGGCGGTACGATCTCATCCACCAGATGAAATCTCAATCAATAGTTGTTATCTGAGGACCTCAAGTATAAGAAGGGGTGCCATCCCCTCATTTGTATTTATCCAACCATTCACTAATCAAAGGCTTATTTCTCTCTTCCGGAGTTTCTTTCTCTAGAAATTTTCTCCCTCTATGATCCAAGTGAGTGAACAAGTGAGCGACCGATCTGAATAAGGCTTGGTTTAGGCGCTCCAATGATTCAAGCCATCCAAAAGAGCCTAAGTCGCCGCATGGTCACAATCCCAAACGATCGGCTTGTGACACATGGCTGCAAGTGAAAAGAGAGATGGTGTGGAAGGAAGAACGAAGAAGAAGATGAACCAAGAAAAGAACAAATAAAAAAAGAAAAAGAAAAGCTCCTAGACAAAAATACCCTAAACCATGGCTTAAAAATTGTCTCTCACATGCAACTTTGAACCTATAATTGAGACTAAGTTGGTCATTTCATACCCTTATTTGGAATTTTCCCTCAAATTTACCACAGTGCAAAAACTTCAATAACAATATTTGCATTTGGATTAGGAATCAATTTGCATATTTGATGCTCAAAACATGCAATTGCCATCTTCACTTTTTGCTTTTTCATTTTCAATTTTATCCCTTTTAGTAATCCAAATCGATTGTCATGTATCCAAAATCCTAACATGCCTACCCAGTGCTTAGTCTTCTCCTCATCTGCCCCATCGACACTACCTGCATCATCACCTTTACTACCATCCAATTAAGCCACCCCTCGTCGTGCTGTCTTCCCCTACTGCTATTGTGCCTGTCATCAAGCTTGGTGGCTCTTCCATGGTTGTTGAGATCTTGGCCAAGCTTGGTAAACTTGTGTCCTGTCAAGCGAAGTGTAGAGGAGGGACATAGACGCATTGAAAACAAGAGAGGTGAAGGAGGGAGTGGGGCAATTAACTTGTGATGACATGTCTCATTTGCAGCAGTAAGGCGGGGGCATCATAGTCGTTGTCCATGGAGGTGGAGGCATGGGTTGAAGACAGCGAATCTAATGGCATTATGGCTAGAGAGAGAGAGAGAGAGAGAGAGAGAGAGAGAGAGAGAGAGAGAGAGAGGCGACAACTTAGAGTGTGGTTAAGGCTGGAAATTACCAAATCAATTTTAAACCTATTGCAATTTTTCCAATTCAACAATAACATTTTTTTTGGTCAATTCAATCCTAAATTTTTTGCAATTTTCAGATTTTGGTTGGTTGATGCTAAAATGTCAATTTTTTTTTTTTCCCTTTATATTTCTTTTCTTTTTCCTTTTCTTTTTTCTAAAGGCTAAGGTTGGCAAGGTTGACCTCATAGCCACAGGGAGACTCACCCTCCTCGTCACTAGCGAGGCCAAGCCTTGCCCTCGCTCTTGCCATTGCAACGCTAAGCAAGGTTGAGCTCGCCTAATGACAATGAGGAAGTGCTTGGGATGGCCTCCTAATGGCTAGTGAGGTCAACCTTCCTAGCTTTGGCCTCTAGCCGATTTGAAGACAGGCAAGAGGAAGAAGGAAAAAAAAAAAAGAAAAAGGAGAGAGAAAGCAAAAAAGAAAAAAGAAAAATAATACATCAATGACGGTTGGACGGTAGGCACCGACCAGCAAAAATTGGTCGAGATGGACTAAATTAACACAAATACAAAATATTTATGATTGAATTAGCAAAAAAGAAAAAAAAGAAGAAGGTTTAAAATTGAATTGAAAAAATTTCAATAGGTTTAAAACCGTTTTGGTAATTTTCCAATAGTTAAGGGAATATTCGCCTCTTTAGTTTAGGTGCTTTGCATCTCTTCTCAAACGGGATGCAAATTGACTTTGGACTGAAACTTTTTGTTTTTTTTTTACTTTCCTTTATTAAGATGTATCACTTTAATGATTCCTCCATAAATTAAGTCTAAAATAGTAATATTTATAGATAATTATCCCCATTTTCATTTTAGCTTGCTTTTTTTAGTGGGTATGTACTTCCAATTCCTTTTGAGTTGGTGCTTACTTTTTAGATTGTAGATATGTTATTTGATTTCTTTTGTGGTTCAAATTCGCGCATAGCTTGTGAACAATAACTAGTATGCTAAAAAAAGAAATTACTAATATTAGTTTTTTTTTTTTTTTTTGGGAAGACGGAAATTGGAGAAGATGGCAGAGAATGTAAAATTTTTGTAAGGGGGAGGAAGATGAAATTTCAGAATTATCTTATCCCTTCTCATTTTTTTGTTCGCATTTGAGAGATGCAGCGAGAACAGGGCTGAGTACGTACTCACAACACTCCCGAGCACAACAAAAGAAAACTCGCAATATATTTTTTTTCTATCTCATGTAAAAAAGTTGTCTTATGTAAGAGAATAATACTAATATATAATAACCTAAAATTATTATGAAAACCCGACAACAGCTGTGTTTTTATATCTGAGAGCTTGAGCATGAAAGCCTAACTATTCTAGGCTCGGGCAACGATCTATAACTCTATAAACCGGCGATGTCCACTCTTTGAGCTGAAACTCTCCTCACGTCTCAATCAATTATACCAATTCTGGGGAAAAAAAAAAAGCTATTCTAAATAAAATCCCGAAAAATTTCTTCTAATATCTAATCAAAATAATTGTTTAAAAGGAAATAACATCAAGATATTTAAATAAAAAATATTGTATGCATAACTAAATAAAACAAAATTGCAAATAGGACGGTTCTCCAATGCATCATTTTCCTCCGCTGGGAAACCTCCTCTCCGACAAGTCATTTAGAAAGCACTGATCCACCTCAATTAGAGAATACTCACCTTCCAAATTTTTAGTCTCTAAGAATGATCCTACTTTGCACGGTGATCCGCGCACTTTTTACCACATAGAATTTCTAGCTTAGGCTTTGTTAATATATTTTTCTAAAACGACCAATCATATCATTCAAAATAATTAGTCAACAAAAAAAATATTTTCTTTTTGATAACAATTTATATTTAAGCATTTTCATATGCAATGAAAATATGTTTTGTTTATTCATTTTTAAGCGATCATTTTTAAAATGATATTTTTTAAGTTATTTATTTTTGGTGAAATAAATTAAGCCTTTCTGGTGATTGATCCTTTGAAGTTCTATGCTAATAAAGAACTGTTTTCTGCAAAGTTGACTTTGGCAAATTTTCCTACCAACTCGAAATTCTTTCCCCTCAATGCAAGTCTTCAAAACAATAATCTCTTAAAATTTCATCTTCTGATTCATAATCTTCCAACTTTGGAACAAAAATTCGAAAAACTTCATTGTCAATTCTTCCTATTTCATCAATGTGTTGGTTGATATGATCTAGAAACCCACAAAACAACCTTCAAAGTCGGGACTTTGGAAAGCATCAACTTTCGATTGGCTGTAATTGGGCAATTGAATGAATATTGATGTGCTCGCCTTTGGCCCTAGATGCACATCTGATCACAAGAAAGGTTGTTTTGAGTCTCTAGGCAAAAATCATCAATTTTAGTATCCTCCACTTCTTCGACCTTTCATCTGTGCTTTGTTGTCTCTCCGTCACTCTAATTTTACTATGCTCCATGCTATTAGAGTAATAAAGAGTTCAATCTACCTGAACTAACCAATACATGAATTATTATATTCGAAATTCACATTAAGATTAGGAATGGTGTGACGATATAAATATATATTTATTTATGTACAACAACTCTATGTGCCGTGGATAATAGTCAAATCTTACCCAAAATGCTTGTAGGGATGCAAACTTAGATTAGTTTATACATGGGTCTTTTATTTTTGGCATGATCGGTGATATTTATCATATGGTTCAATCATATTCATTCTCCTCTCTCTTATACCCACAAGCTTTGCCAACTAAAGATAGTCACTTATCTCTCGTTTTAATTGGACACGCCTCCCTCATTTTCAGCCACATCTTTTGACTATGTAAATACATCATGCGTGATGTCATTTCTTTAACTTTAGCTCATTAATGTTCTTGATAAGCTTACAAATCAAGCCTCTTCATTCATGCACCTATTTGCCGAATCATGCTCTCTCTCCAACCATTATCTTCAATTATTCTACCCAATTTCATTTCTGCACAGTCTCTAAAAAGCTCAAGCTATAAAAGTCTTCATTTGGATATTTTCACAATGCTAGCACAAGCTAGCTAAAAGTTACTATTCTTGTTGATCAAGGTTCTCTAAGATAAGGTTTTCTCTTACCTCAATATGGTTAGATTAGGTGTTTTATTTGCCTAATTTAAGATCTTATCACTTAATTTTAAGTGGATCAAAACTCTATTTTCACACCAATCTTTTCATTTAAGGTAAGCGAATCACTAAGGGCTAAAGTAGGTTGACCCATTCAATACTATTGACCCTTTAGTCGTTTTCGCTTTAAGTATGGATAATATCATTCATAGATCCATATTGTTAGAATAAATTAGTAATTACATGATGAGTCAATAAGAGGCAAGACTATATGTATAAATGATTAAAATATCATGGTTGATTACATTATCTTAAAAGAATTTAAATAATATCTCTCGAAAGTGTAAATGAATATTCATTGTTGTGAGTATGTTAATCTCCTTATTGCAGTAGTGGGCAAATTTTGAGGGAAGTCTGACATGATTGGTTACTACTTGTAACGATTTTTTAATGAATATTTGAACTTTTTTATACGTTTGTAAATTTACGTCATAGCACGTGTTCACAAAAGATAAATTTATTAACCCGTTGGAATGGGATTAGATCACTAGCACTTGAATCATGCAAAATGCATGTTATATTCGTCGAGCGATCATAACTTTAAAAAAAAAAATAAAAATTGTACATGACTTTAAATTTTGTATGCATTCGATTTTGAATTTGCATGGAAAATTCAGATCATAACAATAGCCATCACAATCGCCACGATATCTACATACGCCGTGCTCATCTTAATCGCACCGACAATTCCTTTCTTGCAATTCGGCTCATTACCATGGGAGTAGTTTTCTTCCACGCTGGACATCGGTTACACCGCACAATCGGAGCAAGAGTTGGCCGTGGGAAATTAAAGGAAACATCCTAATTATTTCGAACAATAAGCATGATTGTCGAGCGCCGCTTCATTATTCTAATCCAAATTTCTCTTCACTCTCAATGTTTCCAATCAACTAATGGTCACCTTAGCCTTCCGACCGAACGGTCGATAGCCTGTTGAGATACTCTAAGACCATTGTCAAAGAGCCTACACCTCTTAATTGTCATCGGCAAGATGGTTATCCCTAAAGCCGCTGGTAGCAAGCTTCGCAGACCTCGCTAAGTACTTGTTTTGATACCATGTGATATAGTAGAACCGAGGATTAGTGGAGTCAAAATACTCAAATGTACAAATTGTTTGGGGGGGGTAATGTCTTGTCGTTTTGTCCTTTTCTATCTTCCTCATTTTCTCTGAGAGATGCAATGAGAACGAGGCTTAGTACTTACTCGAAACATGCCCTAAACACAATAAAAGAAAACTCTTAATATAATTTTTTTTCTTTCATGTAAAGAGTTGTGTATTGTAAGAGAATAATACTAATGTATAGTAACCTAATATTCTTAGGATTACTAGACAAGAGATGTGTTTTTTGTATCTAAGGGCACGAGTAGGAAGATCTAATTACTCTAAACCATACAACAATCTATAACATATAAATCGGTTAAATCTAGATGTTTGGCCTATGTAAATGACATTGATCCAAAGTAATTTGCATGTTGTTAGTGGAATTTGGATGGACAATGTCTAACTCTTGAGCTGCAAGTCCCCCAACGTCTCAGCCAATAGTGCCAAAAGAAGAAGAAGAAGCTATTCTCAATGAAAATCCAAAAAAATAAAATAAAAATTTACCAATAACTAATCAAAATAATTGTTTAAAAGGAAATAAAATAAAAATATTTAAACAAATAAAAAAATTGTATGCATAACTAAATAAAACAAAATTGCAAATATGGATGATTCTCTAGCCGCGCATCAGTCTTCTCCACCAGGAAAGCTCCACTCCGACAAGTCGTCTAGAGAAGCACCGATCTACCTCGATTAGAGAATGAACCTAATTTGGACGGTAATCAGCGCTCTTTTCACCGCACAGATTTTCTAGCTTAGGCTTTGTTAATATATTTTTCTATAAATGATCACTCATATTATTTGAAATAATTAATCAATAATTTTTTTGTAATTGACAATATTTTTTAAAAAAATATTTTCTTATACAATGATAATATATTTCGTTTATTTATTTTTTAATTGATATAAGTAATCATTTTTAAGAAAATATTTTTGAAATAATTTATTTTTCATGGAATAATCAGAGCGTTACTAGAGATTAATCCTTTGAAGTTCTGTGCCAGCAGAGAATCGTTTTCTACAAAGTCAACTCTGGCAAAATTTATGAGCAACTCAAAATTCTTTTGCCTTGCAAGTATTCAAAACAATAATCTCTTTAAAATTTATCTTCCTAATCATAATCTTCTACCTTCGGAATGAAAATTCAAGAATTTCAATGTTGATTCTTCCTACTTCATCAATGTGTTGGCTAATCAAATCTAGAGGCCCGCAGAACAACCTTCGAACTTAGGAATTTAGAAAGCATCAATTTCGGGTAGGTTGTAATTGAGCAATCGAATGAATATTGATGCACTTGCTTTTAGGCCACACACTTCTAATCAGAAAGGTTGTTTTGAGTCTCTAGGCAAAATCATCAATTTTAGTATCTTTCACTTCTTCAATCAAATTGTCACCAATGCTTTGTCGTCTCTTCATCACTCAAATTTTACTATACTCAAAGCTATTAGAGTAATGAAAAAAATTGATCCACCTCTACTAACCAATTCATGAATCCTTAAATTTGAAATTCACATTAAAATTAGGAATGATGTGACAATATATGTATACGACTGACTCTACGTGCCGTGGATAATAGTCAAGATCTTGCCCAAAATGCTTTTTGGGATGCAAACTTAGATTAGTTTATACATGAGTCTTGTTATATTTTTCACATGATTGTTGATATTTATCACATGTTTTAATCATGTCCATTTCCCCCTCTTTTATATCCACAAGCTTTGCCATCTAGAGATAGTCACTTATTGCTCGTTTTAACTTCGACACGTCTCCTTCATTTTCAACCACATATTTTAACTATGCAAATACGTCATGTGTGATCTAATATTTTTAACTTTAGCTCATGAATGTTCTTGATAAAATTGCAAATAAAACTTCCTCATTCATGCACCTGCTTGCCCAATAATGCTTTCTCTCGAACCATTATCTTTAATTACTCTACCCAATTCCATTTCTTCAAATCGTATCCGAAGAGCCCAAGTCTTCATTTGGATATATTCACAATGCTAGCACGACTAAAGCTAGCTAAGAGTTACCATTTTTTGTTGATCGAGATTCTCTAAGATAAGGTTTTCTCTAGGTGTTTTATTTGCCTAATTAAATGTCTTATCACTTAATTTTAAGTGGATCAAAACTCTGTCTTCACACAAATCTTTTCGTTTAAGGCAAGAGAATCATTAGGGACTAAAGTCGGTTGACCCATTTAATGCTATTGGTCCTTTAGTTGTTTTAGCCTTAAGTATGGATAATATCATAGATCCATAATGTTAAAAGAAATTAATAATTACATGATGAGTTGGTAATAGGCAAGACTAAA
Source organism: Eucalyptus leucophloia subsp. euroa (assembly GCA_017140325.1). Lineage (NCBI taxonomy): Eukaryota > Viridiplantae > Streptophyta > Magnoliopsida > Myrtales > Myrtaceae > Eucalyptus > Eucalyptus leucophloia. Next base: position 29,093,139 of record CM029472.1, on the reverse strand, counting down.
TGCATAAATTATTAAAATATCCTGGTTGATTACAGTATCTTAAATGAATTTAAATAGTATGTTTGAAAAGTGTATGTGAATATTCATTGTTGTGAGTATGTTAATCTCCTTATTGCAGCCATGGGCAACTTTTGAGAGAAATTTCACATGGTTGGATATGCTTGTGAAGATTTTTTTTTTTTATTTATGAATATTTGGACCTTTTTATATGTTTGTAAATTTACGTTATGGTATGTGCTTAGAAGAGATAAATTGATTAACATGCCAGATTGTGATTAAACTTATTAGCACTTGAATCATGATGATTCCTCTAAATGATATATGATAAATTAATTGATATTATGTTGTCTTGCTTTTGGATCAAGTGGTGAGTCAGTCTCTTATTTTATATGTTGAGCTTTAGTGGTGAGTCAGTCTCCTATTTTATATGTTGAGCTTTCATTTACAAAGCCTATACTCACTCTAACATAGTTTAAAAATTGGTGAACTTTGGAGTTCAAAGACATTTAAAATTAACGATTCCGATTTTTTTTTTTTTTGAGAACTAGATCATAATAGCCCAACAAAAGTAGGAGTTTATATTTTGTAGTTAGAGTTTAAATTTTGTATAGCTTAAAAAAATTGCACGTCACTTTATATTTTTAATTCATTCGAGATTCAATTTATATAATCACAACTACCACAATATCAACTTCGTGCTCATCTTAATCACAATGAAAATTCCTTTTCTTGCAAGAGTTGGCCATGGGAAATCAAGGGAAAAATCCTAATTATCTCCTCTGATAATAAGCATGTTCACCACGTACCATGTGGCATGTGACGTGGTGGAATTGAGGAACAGTGGAGTCAATATAATCAAACGTGCAATTCGGGGGCTAACGTCTTCTCGTCTTTGTCCGTTTCCGCCATCCTCATTTTCCGACCAACCTCAACTTAAACCCTACGAGTACAAGGAAGAAAAGCCTGTCCCTCCGTGGAAATTCGCAGGATTCTGTCGGTCCGGCGTTGCAAGAATCTCTCCATTCTGCAGATATTCCCAAGATCGCCGAATCAACCACACCGCGCGGGTCGTTGCCGGGTCTCGCACTCTCTCGCCTGGGAAGGTAAAATTGGATCGAATTGCCGGGCCTGATGATCGTCCCCGCCTCTTGCATTCTTTCGTCGCGCGATCCCTCCCCACGTTTTCTTGATTCTGTGTGACTGAGAGGGGTGTTTTCCAGTTTGTTCTGTACAGGCAATATGGCTCCTGCAATGAAAATTGTGTTCGGGCTGCTGACGTTCGTCACGGTAGGGATGATCATCGGTACGTAAAGCTTTCCGATTGACGGTGATATCCTGCTTTCGCGGTCATTTGGGTTATGCTTTGATCGGCTGACGAAGTGGGTCGTGATTAGAATTCTCACATTTTGGAGCCGATCAAACTAAGTAGTGCCATTACCCCCCCCCCCTCTCATCCCAAAAAAAAAAAGAAAAAGAAAAATGAAAAAAGAACTGGGAAGTGCCATTATTTGCCAGGGATTCATTTTATTGATCGTTTCTTGAAATGGTGTTGGCCGTGAATAATCACTTTTGCATATAGTACTGGAGTTCTTGTCTTTGAGATCGATCGGTTTGGAGCCAGATCTTGATTCACGTGGATCTGAGCTTCGTTGATTTATTGCAATCGGACCATTAGGGGACATTGTTTATTAACTTCTTATATATTTTGGTAGCTGATCAAGGTCTGATTGTAGACGGCCATTCTTGACTTCCCTTTATAAAATCTGCACCTAATAATCTTTCAACTCTGGCTTGCTTTTGGGGGGAGTGCAGGTGCTTTTCTTCAGTTAGCATTCATTCGACGGCTGGAAGACTCATATGGTACACATAATATTTCTCGATTTTATACATGTTGATTTGCATCAGAGCATTTTCACTAGTGATCTATTCCTGAGTTCTTATTGTGCTTATAAATTTCACATGTTTAGTTTCTTACGCAAGAGGGTGGTTGATTGGTTCAGTACATGAACAAGTTACAGAAATATGGGAACTCAAAGTGTTGCACTTACTGTTGAGAATACTTTTAAGTTTGACAATGATTGCATTGTTGGTTCTTGTCTTGGTATTTGCCAGTTCATGTTTTGCTCTTTTTGCCTGAAGTTTGGTTAGGCCTAGAACCTATTAGAGCTTAACAGGCAAGATTTGCTGGAATTTTGCTCCAAAAATTTAATTTAGCTCTGTCAGTTCTTCATGTCTCTTTACAAATGCAGCTAGAATTTGAGGTCTTGAATTTAACTGTAATTGTGCACATCAATTTCAAGGACTGTTTCAGAGTCAGTTCTTATGGACTAATTAGTTGGGAGCTACAAGGATTGATGGGCCATACTAGGTTTCATTCCCTGCTTATTTTGTTTTTTTTTTTATGCATTTGAATATAGTTTGGCGTGGTCTCTAGAAACTGTAAAGCTGTCTCTGACTTTTTGTCTCTTATAAGTTTCTTGTGCCTTCTTTTCCCTTTAAAGTTGTTAGTTTTTCTATTATTCTTGCTAACAAATGAATAGTTCCATATGTTCCATGTCTAGCATAAACAATAGACGCTTTGTCCTGTAATTGAGCTCTTTCTTGGGTTTTTTGAGCTCTTTTTGAAAATGGGTTTGTACCCCTCTTGGTGTCCTGTAGTTGACTTTCTTTTACTTATTAATAAAAGGAATTGTCATATTGGTTGTATTTATTAATAAAAGGAATAGTCATATTGGTGATAAGTACAATCTGTAATTTCACTTGTATTCCTTAAAGTAGATTCTGGATTTCAAGATGCATATTGGTGTTGATCTATAAATAGGTGGACATCATATTAAGGTCTGAACTGGAAGACATAAACTCTGACTTGGATATGATTGATGGTAGAATATTCTTTATTCGATTGTAGGTTGTCATTCCCTTGTTCATGTGGGTCTGTGAGGGTTGGCAAAGAGGGGTTGTGTGGGGGCAAGTGGGTTGTTAAAGAATCATATCAGTCTTCTAAAGCATTGTTATTCACAGGCACGAAGTTTCCATCTTTTAAAGGATCTCGTAAAATTCAGCAAGATGGCTATCTTAAGTTACCTGGAGGTATGTATTTAAGCTTGAATCCCTTTGAAGATTACAGGTTCACATTATTAACTTGTTCATACCTTGTCTTTCATTGTAAAGGCATTGTCAGATAGTGGTTTTATTTGTGGATGAGCTATTATGTGGTCTTGAGCTCGTTAAGGATGATCTGTGATAACTAATCACATCCTTTATTTGTTTCCCTTTTATTAATGGTAGTTATAACTAATATAACGATAGAGGTCCTGCACAGGGTTGCATCTTCTGGACTACATTGTCCAGGACAAAATTAGGCTTTCTGATAAGATTGTCTGTTGCCTGTATTGATTGATGGAAGTATCCAAACTTATGCTTTGTCTATTCTTTTTCCCCCCAAAAGAATGGAAGTTGTTTTGTAATGCTTCTCTAGAGTTTAAAATTTTCTGTATGCATGGTCTCATTGTATCTAAATATCTCCTGATGTATGTGAATGGTATTTTGTTTTGTTCTAATCAATATTCATTTATCAGAGAGATTGATATTTTCTCTGTCACTAGTCTATACTAAAGGGCTTGCTGAATGAGATTTTTATCCTGATGAATTGAATGTAAGCTGGTTGAGCTTCTTGTTATGGTTGGTTGTGAAAGAAGATTTACCATGCTTAGCAGAAAAAAAGAAAGAATAGTTAGTATGCCAATGTTGGTAGAAGGTTGCATTGCCTTCATGCAGAGTCACCACTGATAGAGCAACTTGTCCCAAATTCTGGATTCTCGACTTATTCTAGTTTTTCTTTTTCTATTAACCTGAAATTTTATTTTAAATCTCATGACTAGATAAGATTGTAACTTGGTCAACAAAAAACTCAAATAATTTTGACATGAGAAAATGTGATACTTCGGGAAAATTTTTATGATGAAGTCATTTTTTAGGAAAAGGATTATCTTTTGGTGTTTGGCTAAACTCATGAAAATGATGGTCAAATTATTTTCATCCATTTGGAATGAAAATATTTTACCTTTATAAGGGGAATTTCAGCTCTGCTGGTGATCTAAATTCTAAAGAGCTATTTCATTAATTGGAGCACAATCTCATCATATCAATTTATTTATGATATGAAAATATCTCTTTCAATTGTAATTAAACCATTTTTTCTCTTATAATTAGAATAACTGTGGTCTTTATTGAATAATTGACTCATGTGAAACAGAGGAGACACATCTAATTTTATAGTAATTGTCAGTAATAAAATAACTGATGTGGTGATGCTGGTGAAAATTTCAAGTCCAATATCTCTGAAAATCTTTCACAAACACAAAAAAATGAAAATGTTTTCCCAAATATCATTTTGTGTGAAACAAGCGGAGCCTAAGAATATTCTTCTTTTCCCTTTACACCAATAAAAACCTTATACAATGGGATATCAAATTCTATATAGTTTTCATTCCTCTGAAAAGTAAGCCTAAAAATCTGATGGAGAACAATGGCAACAACCTTTGAAGACTTAGAAAAGCCATGCATGATGAAGATATGCTGTTTATATTCTTTGATAAATAAGGAATTTTCATATAGTGTTTGGAGTCTATTATATTTGGAATTGGATTTAATGTTTCCTTTTCCTAGTTGGCGGTGAATATGTATTACTAGTTTTATTAGAATATTTAAGTTTCCTATTTTGACTTGGAGTATTCTTGGCACTTTAGAAAGTCTGGATACATTATTTTGATAGATTTGATGATTGTTTGAATTGGCAATTCTTTGCTTTGGAATTGTGTGATACAAGTCTTCTCTTAGGTGTGATGCTTTAAAAACCCTCTATGTGATGCTTAGGAACCTTTGTGTGTGATGAAGCCTAAAGATTTATTCCTTGTTGTGGACTCGTTGTCCTACATCAAAATCTCTCAGTCAAACTTTTGTGCTTTGTTTTGGCAAGTCTGTATAAGGTATATTACAGAAGCTGCATGACGAGATATTTTTTCCTCATTGTCTTTTTAGTTTAACCAAGGCGAAATTGTTTTGGCATTTTCCAGGCATTTCATTATGGAATGATGATAAAGAAGCTGAAACCTTGCGCCTTGGTTATGTAAGTAGAGACTTTATTTGGTATTTGTTATTATCATATGCAACTAGTGGAAAGCCCTTGCTTGTTATATTCTGCATACAACCTTTTCCTTTATAGGTGACTCCCATTTCATAGACTGAATGTACACATTAGGCTTTGCAGTTGGTGGACAAAAATGTTCAGAGTTTTTCCCTTTCCTAAATTACTGGCCTAGAGTCTTCAAGGTGATGGCGGAGGTTTTTTAACTTTATTGTCTTTAAAAACATGTCAGTTGTAGAGTCACTCTTGTCCTTCTCATTTTTGCAATTAACACCTCAACCTTTTGAGTGGTTGAAAATCATCTCTAAGACCGTTTGGCCACGCAAAATGGCTTGTTTTAATAATCTTCTCCTTTTGTGTGGCATTGTGTGGCATCATTCTTAGTCTATCTATAGCGCTTTGAAGGTGTTTTTTTCCCCTATTTTTAGAAATGTATCCAGTTATTCAGGTGTTTGAATGCTTTTGGTGGTGATTTAATCTCAATAATCAAAATCTTGGAGCGCTTTGCCTAATGTGCTAATTTTGTACAACATAATAATAGATTGTTTGAGGGTAAAGAAGCTTCCATTGCTATTATTTTGTATTATTTCAGCTGTCTTTGGTCAATGGGCTCAAATTTTGCTTTAGTCTTAGTGTTGTAATAATTTCTATTTGCCCTTTTGTTCCTTGGCTATTGCACATCTCTCACATACTAGAATCTTTTTTCTCAAGTAAATAAAAATGAATGTTTAATAATAAGCAGCGCATTAAAAAATTGGTTGGTTTTTGAGCTGCTTTAACAATGTGTCGATATAGAAGTGTCTATTATCTCTCATATTCCATTGTTATAAATTGAAATTACTTGATTCTTACTGATATATCATTTTAATCAAGTTCTCAGCATTCGTCTCTCATGAGTAAAGTGATTTATTAGATGAAACTAATGCAGCAGGACAACACTTTGGTACAAGCCCATTGCATCTCAGGGAAACTTAGTTAACAATGATATCCCATTTATTATACATTATTTGGTGGTGACCTCATGTAACTTTCCTTGAAATTAAATGATCCTTGATGACATCATTTAGTGGCAATTGGTCTGTGTTATAAAATTAGCATCTTGTCTATTCATAGTTGTGCCTTATTTTGTAGTGTGGACAAACACTTCTGATGCATAATTGAGTGAACCTGACTGTGAAATCAAAGCTAGCTTGAAGTTGATGTGTTTTCTTTCTAAGGGATGCTTTTGTTCTTTAAATTAACCTTTTGGTGCTTCTTTTCAAGTTTGTTTCTTTAAATTAACCAGTTAATTTTGGTAGATAATCTTGTGTCAAATGGATTTGCAATAAAAATGAAAGAATGGTGGTCTGATGGCATTAATACAAGGTTAATTTTGGGGTGGAAGGTAGATGACCTGTTTCTTGAATTGGTTTTACAATCGATTTCAATATCCAACCAAGTATTCAAAGATCAATTGAGGAAGTACCCAACAGGAAGCTCTTTCTTGGAGCTAACATCAACTTATATGTATGAAAGAATGTTGTTTTTGAAATGATTGCTGAATTCACGTGTGCAACTTCGATGTTTTAATATTATTCGAAGATTATTGGTAGTAAGTTCCTGAGGTTAGTAGAGAACAGATGGTTGGCTGTATATATTTGCAATTGTGACAGGTTGGTAGTGTGTCACCACAGATTTGAGTGAAGGAAGCTTTTCGCCACAATGCCTCTTTTTCTGTGTTTGGAAGAGAATACTTGTTGATTTTATTTAATCTTCCTGTGATAAACAAGCCTTATATGATCTTACCATTTAGCTTGGGATAGCTGTTTTATTTCATCCTTCCATCAATCATTTAGATCCACTTTATGTGCCAATGTCAGAGGTTGCTTGCTACTGGCTCACTCTTTTACATCATCATTCTGTCAGGGGTTCATTGTTTGTGTCCCAGAGTAGCCCTAGGTGATATGTCTTATGTGTTTGTACTTCTTGGGCATGCTACCTGCTCAAGTTAAGATTGTTCTGGTTTCAAGCATGCTAGATTGGCTTAAACTCTTATCCACTGATGAAAATAATGGATCATTATTCAGACTTTCATCTTTTTTGATCAATATCTTTGGAGGGCTCTTGTTTTCCTGCTAACGGTGTTATGCCAACTAGTCTTGCGATTTTGTTATGTAGACACACCTTATTACCAAATTTTAAAGTCAGTTCCATAGAATTTTACTAACATAAGAAGAGTAGTATAAAAGTCTAATCTTCATTGTGAAACATACTTTGCACACATAAAAGTAAAAGAACTGTGTTTAGCCACAGAAAGTCATCTATATTTGCATCCCTCACTGCTATTGTGCCCTATGTTGTGTCACACCATCTAAAATTTTCATAAATCTCGACATTTGTAATTTTGGAAATGTAGCCCTTTTAATGTACGAATTAACTTTGTTGTTATATCATATTTTTGAGGTAGATCTTCTAAGGTTTTCTATGAATATATTTCTTGTTGTAGGTCAAACCTGAGATTATTAGTTGGTCACCCCGAATCATCGTACTACACAACTTTTTAAGCATGGAGGTATGTCTATCATCACATGTACTACTGCATTTACCAATATTCCATTTGTTAATTTGTGAGCAGTTGTAAAAGTGCATTAGTCGGATTAACTGACCTTAAAGTACATCTCAATCAAGCAAAAGGTTGAAGATTCCATTTTATGGGCAAGCCTTGTTATCATTAGAAATGTTGTGTCTTTGAATGCTCCATCCATTGAACCTTGTTGGAAATCCACCTCGAAGATTGTGGTGCTTTTGCATATTATATGGTGATTATAGTTCACAACTATTGCCCACCTTGTTTGTTGAACCTATGAAGTAGATGAGGTGGAATCTCTCCATTTTAGTTGCTATGAATTACTTTTTTTTTTCAATGTACTTGTTAGGGAATAATAACTAAGCATCTCGATGTAGGCTAATTTTTCATTCAAAATTTTCGGTTCCAAGATCATATTTGAAGAAGTAAACACGGATAGCTGAAAGGGAACCCACAAACTAAAAGATCGTCCTTTGGAATTCAAGCTAGAGAAAAAAAGTACAACTTGATTAATAGATGGTATTGCTATAGGTATGATGAATGGGAGTTTCTCTTGTCTGTGGTATAGGGGCGTGGGGAGGGTAGGGGTGGCTAAAAATGTTGTCCCAACCTATATAACAAGCTTTCAGCCAAGCGGAGCTGGACTACTTCATTCCTACATTTATAGTTTGAAGAGAAACAGGTCAAGTTCTTGTATAGCAAATAAAATGGTTTTGTTCCACTTTGTTATTCATTTGATATCTTATTTCACTAGAAGGTGCATGATCAATTTTTTTTATGATTCTTTAGATCTGCTCTCGAGTTAGACGATGTGAAGTGGTGCTTATTTGTATGTGGTTATGACTTTGACCCTACTAAATTCATGAAGTTGGCAAAACTATGCCATTTACTGTAATGAAGCCTCCTCTAGTGCCAGAGTCAATTCCAACTTTTAGGACTGTGTGGCAACCTTGTTGAATGTAACGAGCTCATATTGATGGTGGTGCTGATGCACACAGCGAAAAGACTTGGACTTGGCAGCATAATGATTGTGGAATATGCTTTCCATTTGTTTTTATCTTTCAATTACGTTGTTGCCTGTCTTATTAAGAAAAGAGTAGACTTTGCTGTATTTGTTTCTAAACTAGCTTGAGTATTGATTAATCGAATAGAAACAACACACAAATGATAGAGGCACATTTTTTTTTCATTCAAGTTCCTGCATGAATGTATATAATTGATGACAACAATTGGTCCTTTCCTTCCTAAAGCTCTTATTATATTGTCCATCATCTCTTATTACTTGTCTTGACAATCCCAAACCACATGCCTATAACCATACTGCATACCTAAATGAACCACAACCCAAGGAACATTATATTTAGTAGGGTTAATAAATGGCGCAAGGAGATTTACTTTGCTACACATGATGAAGTTGAAATTTATATTTGTTGTTCTTGATCTCATTTTCACCTTCTGTGTGTTTGCTGTCCTATTGTTGTGGCAGTTGTTCTCATGCATTCATTGTCTCCAACCTCGATTAAATTGGATAAACTAATACAGTTTCCATGTCTTGAATGCTTATCAAGTTGTGACAGTTTGTCCTTTGTTAAGTTTGAGTTATTTGTTGATGGAGACTTGCAGCAATAGCTTAAAAGTCTTCTTGGACATAAGATTCGTTTCTTTTTCTGGATAAGGACATATATGATGCTTCTTAATATCTGCAGTTTGGCTTGAACAAGCTGTTGTAACAGAGAGAATCTTCTCATCCCCCCTTTTTTGGTCTAAGATGACTACTGTTTATCCTGTATAAGAGTTTGGAGGCTTGTCTGTAGAACATTGGCTATATGATGTTTATTTAGTTTCCAAGGAAAACAAGGTGGAGCACAGCAGCCTTACCATAATTCTGTGAAATAATTTTGGAGGAGTATGAAGTTATCAACAACATGTTCTTTCATGACAATGAATGGATGAACAGTTGGCTCAACTGCTTTTATAGATCTTTTAACAAATTTCTTGAATTATTGTCTCACAATTATTAGCGGGATAAGACATAGTTTATCGATGTTATATCATTTTGTGATAATAGTGTCATAATTTTTCTTGTGCATTTTAAAATGCTACAAAAGTTAGCTACTTAGGAGAATAGCAAAGATTTGTTTGCTATTAAAATCTGAGGATGCACTCTACTGATGACTATGGCTGGTTAACTGGAATTTTGTTTATGTTGCAGGAATGTGACTATCTCAGAAGCATTGCCCGTCCGAGGCTTCAGGTTTCTACAGTGGTGGATGCAAAAACAGGGAAGGTGTGCTCTTTTTCTTCTTTCTAGATTTGATATTTCATTGTTTTATCTTAAATTGTGCCTAAAAATCTCAATCGGATGATATTGAGTTTCTAGTGTGAACTTTTCTGTAACTTTTGACCAGGGAATCAGGAGTGAAGTTAGGACAAGCTCTGGTATGTTTCTGAATCATGCAGAGAGGAGATATCCTATGGTGCAGGTTAGTTCAGGATCATGATTCTATTCTTTGAACCTGGAAATGGTGCCTGTATTTACAAATACAACTAAGTGACCTCCAGTGCAATTGGCCTTCTTTGTTATGGGCCTGTGGAGAATTTTCTCAAGACAAAGCTTTCAATACCATTTCTTTAACAAATTCAGGCAATTGAAAAGCGCATCTCTGTCTATGCTCAAGTTCCTATAGAGAATGGGGAGCTCATCCAAGTCTTAAGGTAGGAACCTTCTCCTGTAAGCTGTTGCTCCTGAGCAGAAGACTAATATGTTTCATTATCCAAGCTAACATCTCCAGAAGCACAGGTATGAAAAGAATCAGTATTACAAGCCACACCATGATTACTTCTCTGACACTGTAAGTCCACCCAGTCTCTTTCGGCTGTTGTACTTTCTTTTGCTTCGTGTTGCACTATTATCTTGTTGTATAAAGACAGTTGCCTATATATGAAACTGAAATATATTTTATTTGTCCCTTTTGTAGTTCAACTTGCAGCGCGGTGGTCAGCGAGTTGCCACAATGCTTATGTATTTGAGTGACAATGTGGAGGGAGGAGAAACTTTTTTTCCTATGGTAAGTATTTTTTTCACTTTGATTCTTAATTTCCATCTCCAACTATGTTTTTCTTTTGCTGGATGTATCTTCTCTTCACTACTAAATGGATATCAGAGTTTAGTCCTTTGGAGGGGTGGATACTGACCATGTCACTTTAGGGTGACACTACAACTCAGAAACTCACTTCATGAATGCTTCAATATATGTCAAGGATGTTCCTACTGCCACAATGAGCAATTTATTTCGGACACTGTCAGTGTCTGTCCTGTTGGTGTCATCATTTGGATTTAGATTGATATATTGCCTCAGTAAGTTGCTTCTCATAAATATAATTGACACAGCACTGACCTAAAAATGGGCCAACTCTTGGATGAATAAATTAAATTGATACATAGCACCTGAATCAGTAATTTCATGAGGTTCAGTTTAGATCCAACAAATTTCATTCAAGTCATAAAACGATGCTACGGGTATCTTGTTTCTGTAAATGCTTGAATAACTGGAACTTTCAAATGTTCTTGTGGCCACCAATTATATATGTATTAACTTGTGTTTTAAAGTATACGGTTACTGCCTGAAAGCTCCCATTTGTCTTAAGTACTTTTGTAACTCAGTCATCTTAGTTCCAGTTTCTTACGAGGGCAAGTAAATCTTTTTTTTTTTTCTTGATCATGGGTTGAACACAAATGACCTTCAGAAACTCTTCTTTTAATAAGAAATATGCATTTCTTAATGTCTGCGTTATTTCTTAATTAATTTTTCTATGCATTATACATGTATTTATTTCGATTTTGAAGCATATAATGATCAAATTCCGATATCGAATTGGAATGACGTTGATCGTGTGGACGACACAATAATGTGGAGGATCAGATTCTCTTCTGTAACGTTGGCTTGCAATATGGAGCTGCCTTATGGGGAGGGTGAGGGTTGAGGCCTTCTAGGACTTTCACTTCTTAATCTGTACTGTCTAGGTTGATCAATCTCTGTAGTGATTTGCAGAATTCACTGCCCTATTTGCCCCAAAGTTAGTTGAGCGTTTGAGAGGAGTCTGTACAATTGCTGTACTTCTGTGATTTTGTTTGCCTAACTTTTTGGATCCTTCCCTGTCTGATGCTCTTTTTACACTTACCGCTATGATTGAAATTTGGCATTCCATGGTGCCTACTTTGGTTTGCTGCATACTCACCGTGGTTTTCGGGCAAGCTTTGGATCAAATTTGTAATGGACACTGCTTTTCTCTTCACGGGCTAGCACTTTCTTAATTTTACATTGATGCATGTGATGTGGCCAGCATTGACCGAGAAATTGGCATTGAATGCTCTTGAATTTTATCATTTGCTGCTATCTATTATCTCTGTATTAGAAGCTGATTATTTATTTGACTCGGTGTTTGCATTGATAGGCCGGAACAGGTGAATGTAGCTGTGGTGGAAAGATGGTGAAGGGCTTATCAGTAAAGCCACTGAAAGGAGATGCAGTGCTCTTCTGGAGCATGGTTCGTCTCACTTTATTTATTAGAGTTGGGCATTTCTTGCTTACATAGATATTATGCATCAGGGCACACATTAGAGTGCCTATTTATTAATGGAAAATCGCTAAGCAATCATTCATGCAAGCATTACCTAGACGGGGAAGTTGGGTCTTGTTTGGTGGGTCCAGGGACTACAGTGCAGTGGAAACCTCTGGTCCTCATCCAAGTTCATCAAGTTGCTTTAGTACACCAAGTTTTTGGGGGCCTTGCATGTGTATCTGAGTAGTCATATTCATTCAGGATCTTAGTGATAAGAGAGATGACTGAAGATTGCATTGCTTGTGGATTGATTTAGGAATGTAGCATTAGGAATGCTAAGTTTTAGGACACAGTTACTCTTAGTGTAAGGAGGAGACTTCGATTTATAGTTGTAAGTTGCGAGAGAGATAATCAAGATGAGTGGATGAGATGTTAGACTAACCAAAGCCGCAATTTTTCCTTTAAATTCCCCCGAGTCCAAGTTTGATTCTGGTTATTCCATTTTCATTTTATGTCCCATGTGATTGGCATTACAATTTCTTCATTTTGATATTGGCTTTATCTTCATTTCTTTTTAGGGACTAGACGGTCAATCGGATCCAAAGAGCATCCATGGAGGATGCGAGGTTCTAGCTGGCGAGAAATGGTCAGCTACTAAGTGGATGAGGCAAAAAGTTACCTCCTAATTTGATTTCTGAGTTATTAGATTACACATGGGGTGGATTTTCTTGCACATCCGTCACCCCGATATAAGCATCATAAATTAACATAATAGGAATGGGGTTTCATTTAGATGACAGATATGAAATAGACACAGCGAGGATAATATAGCGATGAAGTGTTCCAAAGGTGGCAAAATGGATCGTGGAACCCTATTTTTGAACTTATTCTTTTTGTTCCATGGATTATGGGTCGTGTCGGGTCATCCTAATTTTTCCCTCTGCTAAGCTGTCTGCTGGTACTGTATCAGAGTGTTGTAACCCAAGTACCCGAATCTTTCGTTGGTCAGGAAACGTATGAAAGAGCCTAATTTTTCCATATTGAATCAGTTGATCTTCTATCTGATCACATAATTTGCTTGTTTAATTTACTTGTTCGGTATTTGCCGGTGACAAACGCATGCTGGCATGGCTTCTTGAGGCGTGGAGGGTTGGGAAGCATTGTTGACGACAGCGTTTGACGGCATTTTTGCGCAATTGTTTAGTGCAATTACAGAAGAAACGAGGGGTGCAGTGTCATTTTAAAGTGAAAATGGTAATATGAAACCAACCAATACATGTTAAAGTGACCATTTGTAAACTTAATATGTATGTTGTTAGTAGTAACATATAAGATAGATGTTTGAATCTAATTATAAAATTAAAACTTCAAAAGCGTATATCAAAATGTTGAGATATTAAAAACAGGGATGAGTGCTTTTAAAGTTCTAAGACTTGTAAGAAAAGTAAAATTGAGTCTTAAAACTCTTCAATTGTGCAATCAAATTTTGAAGTTTAGCCAAAAGGTGCAATCTAAAACTTTTTTTAGTTTAGTGCAATCTTAGTATGGAGAATACCTCGTGGTTTTATTTATTTAGATAATATGGTGCTATTTAGGGATGACCGATTCAAGGAGGGCAATTTCTAGACCTGGAATTTACTTTGTAGTTCCTAATTTTTGGCATCAGAAATTGGTCCTGTTGAATCTAGAATTGGCTTGGAACCGAACAGGCTTGCTTCATGATCAACTCGCGAGCTGGACCTTGGAACTTATGAAAAAAAAAAATTGATATCCATCCAGATTAGAAACGTATATAACGATGATGAATAAATTTTCTCTTGAGGTACGAAATTATGATGGATGGTCAAGATATTGTGAAAAGGAAGTCCTTTGCTTTTGTTTTCTCTTATTGATCAAGGCACTTTCGAGGAAGCACCAAAAAAATTATGTCAAAAATTTAACTTGAAAATGACATTTATTTTAAAGGTGATTGATTCCTAATTTGATTTACTTCCACCTAGGAATCAAGAACTAGACTAGGAGACTGGTTCCCAATTTTGGGAACCAAGGACCGGATTGGATAGTCCAAGGATTAGGAATCAAACTGAACCAGTTTAGTCTCATGGAGCCGATCACTTAGCAAAAAAAAAAATACTATATTTGTTACTATTTTTAAGAAATTAAAAAATATATTTAAAAAAAAAAAGAGTTAGTTTGATCCATTGGTCCATTCGATTTCCCAAAGGGAAGTGGACTAACAAATGCTAGTTCCATTTTTATGGAACAGGGAATTGGACCAATCCCTCCAAGAGCCGAATCAAACCAGTTGATTCGGTTTGGTCCATGTGGTTCTTGGTTTGGATGGTTGGATCTATTTACTTATTCTCTTTACATTTTTACCATATGTAGTCTTATGTCCACCAAAAAAGATATTTTCTTTCCCATTTACTCTTCTTAACGTGGAGAAGCAGGTGCAGGTAGACAGGAAAAGGAATAAAGTGAATTTAAATAACATCAGCTGAATAGTAAGTGACGAATTTTATATGATCCATTTGCGATGGATCAAAAACAAATATGATACACGTGCACTCTTGTTCCGACACGTGTGTGTATTATATTAGTTTATATATTATTATTTCGAGAAAAAGGAAAGTGATTAAAAATGGTTCGACTTAAGATTCTATCAACGCCGGTTCTCAAATAGAATTGACCTATTAAGGATATAAAATCGAGAATCCAACCAGTTAAGACTGATTTCTAGATTGTGGAACAGAGAACCATATTGGTACCATGTGAATCAATTTGGTTGCTCACCACTTGTGCTATTTTGGTGTCAAGTGGGAAAAAAAAAAGAGCCAAAAAAAAAAAAAAGGAAGCTTTTTCCCTCGGCCACAAGCAATGGCCTGCGGCCTTCGCAGGGAGTGATGCCCGACCACCATCGCCCAAGGGCCTGTAAGCCCTCATCAGTGAAGATAGGGTGGCAGCGCTATTCAAGCAACGACGATAAGGGGGGAAATTACTTAAAAAATTCTTAAACCTATTGAAGCATACCTCCATAAATTTGTCAGTCCATACATACATAGATACATGCATACATACATACATACGTATGTACATATGCATTCTTTTATTATTTAATATATGTAGATATGATGCCATGTAATATAGCAATGACTACAAAATTTAGTGAAAGACTAATTAATTGTCAATTAGCACTGAGCCCCTGATCATGTAAACATATATTTAACTAGGGGTGAACATAATCTGACTTAAGCCGGTCTACTCCCTAACCCTAGAATTAACTAATACAATATTAGTCCTCAATTTTTGGAATTGAGGACCAATCCCATTGAGCCTAGGATTGAGGATTAGACTAATCCAATGAGTTTAGAACTCGTTAACCCAAGGCCAACCGATAACTTTTGTACTCTTTAAAAAAACAAACCTACTATATTGAGGTACATATCCATCGAGAATGCAGCATTGTGTAATCAAACTATACCAATACGTATTCAACATATTTAAGATAATGCAACAATAGAAATCTCACAGTTGCTAAAAATGAGAAGCCATAAAAAAGATTAAGACAGCTTATAAAGATATGGGATAAGATGGGAAATTCTTGTAATTATTTATCAATAATACTCATAACACCATATACAAAAGCGTTATAAATAACATATTAGATATATAATACATATATATATATATATATATATATTATATAATGCAAAAGTGTTCTAACCTTAAACTCTCAAGGGCCGATGACCAACCCGCACGGTACTGGTTTAGGGATCTTAGGACTAAGGATTGATCCAACCCCCTTAGGAACTAGACCAGAACCGATAGGGTTGGGTTGATTCAACTGGTCCTGAATTAACTCTAGACTGATGCTCACCCTTATATTTAAGAAATAAATTGAAAGTAATGCTCTCATTTTTTTTTAATATTGGGAAACCCCTACTTGTAGATAGAAGAAGAAACCAAAAGAAAAGAAAAGAATCATCAATTCTGAGATTGACCTTGGAATCAGCCTAGACTAGTTGATCCAATGACAAGATTAGGTGAGCCAATTTGCAGTTCCACAAACTAGGAATCAATTCTGCCCTGTCCATTTTTAGGTTACAGTGTAGGAACCAGCCCATCGTGGTACTAATTACCTCTCTTTCTATCTTGGCCATTGAAAGAGTAATACACGTCAAGAGTAAATGGGGGTGGACACGAACTTCAAAATTTGCCTTTATAGCATTGAACTTAGATTGATTAAATTACAACGTTTCTATCATTTAAGTTGATTTGTATACATATTACTTAGACAAACCTCCCCCCACCCCCCCGAGGCAAAACAAAAAAGAAAAAAATACATACTTATGTGCGTGCAAGATATGGAAAAGATTGCAATAGAAGAGAGGACAGAATATGATTCGAGTTATTATTCTCAAGGATTTAACATATTGAATAACATGATAATATTGTTCACATTTTGAATTATAATTTTGTCCATAGTTTGGTGAAAAGAAAATCATCTAGTTCGAGGTAAGACAGTGAACCATTTTTAAGAAGCAATGAATTACTTTTTCTCGAAGCAATGAATTACTTTAAATAAAGCTACATTGACCTTTTGAAATGGTAGTAGGACTTGTGAGATAGAGACCCAAACTATTTGAAGGTTCGTGGAGCAATCTGCAACTTTTATAAACCAGTAATGCTCATCTTTGTTTTGTGCATGTGACTCTGACCATATTGTAATTTGCAAACAATTTGTGAGATTTAGATAATTGATTTCTAGTTTCCCGAGCTAAAATCACCCTACTCTTGGACTAGCTACGCCACCGCAACCCTAGGATTGGTATAAAAAATTGTGGGTATTCTGTGCAAGAAAATAAAGGGAAATGACGTAGTTGGTCATGTAATTTTTTACTTGAAATTCGAAAATAGTCCATCATACTTTCATTTGATTGGAATTGGTCCTGTACCTTTCGGAAAGATTCATAGTTACTCCTATCAAATTACTTTAATGAATTAGCGAGGCGTTCAATAAAATCAAGTACGCGCGTCATTCTTTAATTTGCTCAATTTCACATTTGACTAGGGACTTCTATTTAACCAAAGAAAACGCATCGAACATTGAACCAATAATATAGAAGCCACACCGTTAGGTGTCCTAAATAAAAAAAGGAATTAGCTAGCGATAAACTTGATGGTAACATATATATAAATAAAAATCCATCATCAGTAATGGTTCAATGACAAATAGTGAGCCATTTTAAATCTAAATCTAACTACATTGACCTTTTGAAATGGGAGTGGGACTTGTACAAAATTGACAACCCAATCTTCCCTTAAAGATTCGAACCAAAAAAAAAGAAGGAAAAATCTTCCTTTGAAGAAAGTGCAAATCCAATGGCTCGGGAGTGAGCCGGAAAAAACGGAGCCCAAAAATCCGGCCTGACTTGAAAAGTTGAGCCCGGTTCTGCTCGGGGCCAGGCCGGTCCAACACTCGGTCCTCAGAGGCTTGAAGTCCGAATGGCTTATACCGGCCCGAAATGGCCTAGTCTTTTTTCGGGCCGGGCCGGAAGTGTCCAGGTTGGGCTGAGGCCCATGCTCAAGCCCACGTGCTTTTCATATCAATCTATCAAGGCCCAAACAAGGCCCAGCCCGATCAACCCCTCACGTGTTACATTGCTCGCGCACCGCAACTCAACTTCCCCTTCTCTCTCTCTCTCTCTCTCTCTCTCCCCCTCTCCGACTCTTAGCTCGGCGGCGCAACGAACTCCGGCGGCAGCGGCGGCGGCGGCGGCGGTAGCAGGCGGAGCTTGCTTGGTTCGGTCCCTCTTTACTCGCAGGTTCTTTCCATTAGTTTTTTTTTTTTTCCCAATCCGCTCGCTTCTCGTTGTAACAAGTGGTTGCTGGTCATGCGTTTCGGTCTTCATCGGTTTGTTCGTTGGGCTCCTGTCGGCTGAGCAACGTGAAAACTATAGTCTAGAGAACTGATAACGTCGCACTTCGATTCTGCTGTGGTTTCCATGGTTGAATTCTGAGGCACGTCCTGAATGTTGATGCTTGAGATGACTTAGGATTGCTGTTCTTTCTACTCAGAGTCCATTGATCGAATATCTTTCCGCCAGTGCGGGTTTCGGGGATCTTTTTTCCTTGCTAGAGCTGGGTTTTGGGCACACTGCTTAAACCCTACTAGGAAAAAGCATACTTCAACACTCTCTTACTCACTTTCTCTCTCTCTCTCTCTCTCTCTAGCTCGCGTGAGTAGCAAAGTCACAGAATCCTGTCGGCTCGGCGTGACAAGGAATCTCTCCGTCACTAGTTCTCAATCGCGACTTGGACAGCTCGATTCGTCGGCGGTCTCGCCCTCGCTTGGGAAAGGTAATTCGATGGAATTGCTTTGCTGGGCTTGATGATCCCTCCGCTGGTATATCTATAGCTGCTTCACGCGCTGCCCAGTGTAGTGGCTCTGGGCGTGTCGGCGGAGAGGTGCCTTGGAAAAAATTTGATTGAATTCTTGTGGATTGAACGCCGAGGTCGATGAAAAGGGATAGTGTGGAGTGTGTGTTCTGATGGGTTATGTTGAACCTTTTGTAAAATTTCGATGCTCTTGTTCATGTTGGTGATGAATGGTATTTGTGGTAGAGTAAAGGTTTCAAACCGAATTTAAGTCTGTTGGTGTTGTTGACCCCCCAAGAAGAAAGGAAAGAAAACATTTAAGAATCTCTGTTGGTGTCAAGTTTGATGCTAAAGTATTGGGTCTGTCAAAGTAATTACCCAAAAAAGTTCCCAAACAGCTTTAAACCAATTACCTGCAAAATGTCCCCACATGGAAGCTTCACCTAAAAACTCAAACTTGATTGAACCCGTAATTTTGGTCGGCCTAGGCAGAGTTGATCAAACCATTATCTAATGCTTCTCTATTTATATACACAAGTGTTGGGAGATATAGGTAACACCTTCAAGTCAATTGCAGGTCCGGCATCTGTATATTCCATGGTCAATCAAAGCTCTATGTATATCCTTGATTATAACTAGCAGCTGCAATTAGAGGAAAATGATTTCCATGTTTTATATGTGCATTGGCTTCAAAGAGAACTCATTGAAGATCCCCAAGGGTAAATAAGAAAGCATGGAACAATTGGAATGGCATATAGGACAAGTTGCTTGGGGGACACAACAATAATCATCTCTGGTTGATTGGTTTACTTGTAACTGATATTGTTCTTATATTTGTTTGTCTAAGAGTATGTAGAATCAGAGAGAAAACTTGGTATTAGCTTTTTCACTTTCAACCTTGTGCAGTTACTGCAATTGGAATTATATATTGTCCATTAGTGCATCATCAATTTTTTTTTTACAACAATGAAACTGAAATATAGTCACATGTGCGCACGTATTAACAGTTTTTTCTTTTGGCCTTTATGGATGCAATTACAAATTGCAAAATTTTATTTTATTATGTTTATTTATTCATTTTTTTTTTTTTTTTGAGATTTGAGTAAGTGCATTCTTTCTCTTTTGCTGTGAATTTGTGGTACATGAGTTCTCTGATTGCGGAATGATCTTATTGGGTGCATAATATTGATGCATCATTCCTTTTTCCCCATATTTTGAAAGTAATGGTTTGCCTTTTTCGTGTTTCCAGCATGAATCCAAGTATTGGAACCAAAACTGCTCTAAAATCTCTTGTGGTCCCAACTAGACCTTGTAGTTGGAATCCACATACATCTGGTTCTTATCAATGCAAGATTCCGTTGGACTTAAACTCTAGGAAGTTTCTGCTGCTACCATCGAATTACGGAGGAACACAAGCGAGAGCACGTGCAAAGAGTGTTTTTAGGAAGTATAGCATTAGTGCAAAAATGGCTGAAAGTCTTACATACAAGGATGCTGGTGTGGATATAGATGCTGGCTCAGAGCTTGTTAGGAGAATTGCGAAAATGGCCCCTGGAATTGGAGGCTTTGGAGGGCTTTTCCCTCTTGGTATGGTATCCTAGACCTTTATACTTATAATGCTAGTTTAGTTAGATTCTTTCTTTTACTATTATTATTATTATTTTTGGTGAAAAGTTTAGTTAGACTGTAATTGACAGAACAAGGCAATCTGTTATGTATTTCAGTAAACTCCAATTGATGTTCCTTCGAAAGAATACTATATGCCAGATCATGGCAGGAAAAATTTGACTAGATGTTGTTTATATAAAGTTCATTTGAGGCTTGTACAGACTAATGGTGCCATTTGTGATTGTAAGTAGAGCATTTTGGCTTTAGTCATATTAATTTTGGAATGTAGGCGCACGAAGTTGAGAACATGTGAAATGGTTATATATTTTCTGCCATGAGCAATAAGATTATTGGTTTCAGGAATTCCTTGATTGTGACTGGCTGGTTAAGCCGAACAGAAAATATCTTGGGCTCTCCCTCCATTAGGAAAGAAAGAAGGTCATAAAGAAAACTTACCTTTATATGATAGCTGGATAGTACATCAGTGTGGTAGAGTAATTCCCTAGTTTCTACACACTTGAGTGGTTATCCCGATTTTGTACTTACCGTTCACTGAGTCTTCCGAGCACGTATAAGGATATAAAGCACATCAGCCCTATCTATGCCATGAATGATAAATCTAAATTATCTAGCTCAATGATTGAATGTCCCAACTGTTTAATAATTTGCACTTAGTTCTTTGTTTCTGAATATACCGGTCTGTTATACCGGTCTGAGAACAGACTTCACTTTAATCATGAAGAAGAGCAAAAGCTGTCACAAATTTTTTTCTGATTGTCATGTTCCGGTTCGTGATCATGTTTATACTTCTCATTGTACTTAATTTGTTCTGAGGCATAGAGTTTACTTAGACTCTCAATTACATATTCTTGTTGCAGCTTGTTTTTGTTGTGATAAAACTTGGATGGCAATTGTTTCAAGATAATGTGTATTTGTGTTTAGGTTTTTCACTAGTTAATAATTCATTTTTCTTGAGCAGGGGATTCATACCTTGTAGCTGGTACAGATGGTGTTGGGACTAAATTGAAACTTGCATTCGAAACTGGGATCCATGAAATGATTGGAATCGACTTGGTATTGACTGGAAAAGACGATGATCTCTTACAATCTATTTTTGTGCCTCTAACACTCTTATTTTAGGTCGCGATGAGTGTCAACGACATTGTTACTTCTGGAGCAAAACCTTTGTTTTTCCTTGATTACTTTGCGACGAGCCATCTTGATGTTGACCTTGCTGAAAAGGTAGCAGCTGATCTTGCATAGCTGAATCCTAGAGCTGTTAAAGTCTACTTGAGTTAATACAGAGTTTATGCAGGTTATAAAGGGCATTGTGGATGGCTGTCGGCTTGCTGATTGTGCTCTTTTGGGAGGAGAGGTATCTAACATGCTTTATATTTCAATTTATGCTGTCAATTGTAATCCTAGACACCTTTGGTTGGAATTTGGAGGTCACTTCTTTTCAGCAGCTCAGCAATTTCAAGGGTGAAGTGGGGAGATTTTGGGACCTGTAGCAATTAAGTTGTCCAATAAATTTCGCTATTGAGCTGTTGTTCTCGTTGCGGTGAAAAGAGAGCTGTTGCCTGTTGGCTTTTGTTACTATGTAATTTGGCATTCTCTCTCCCTGGAAGGGTTTGCTGTATCTTTTCTTCATTGTGTGCCAAATAAAAATTAAGAAAAAATTGTTGACTTACAGAAAGGGTGTTTGAAACTGCATGATTACTTGACTTTCTACGTGATTTCTTCACTTACATTATCTGGGTGCGGGTGCATTTGCATGATTACTTGATTGGCAATACTGTATGAAACTAACATAGTCGAAGTGCCTTCCAGACTGCAGAAATGCCCGATTTCTATGCGGAAGGCGAATATGATATCAGCGGCTTTGCTGTTGGCATAGTGAAGAAGGATTCAGTTATAGATGGAAAAGACATTGTTGCTGGTGATGTGCTCATTGGCTTGCCGTCAAGTGGGGTGCATTCGAATGGTTTCTCTCTTGTCAGAAGGTTAGTTTTATCTTGACCCCAGTATGCTCTATATTGACCCCAGTATTCTCACATGCGCACCCTCTCGTTTTATGATCTTAATTTGCTAATTTATTTTACAGAGTTTTGGCCCGAAGTGGTCTTTCCTTGACAGACAAGCTTCCTGGTGAAGCTGTGACGGTGGGTGAAGCTTTGATGGCTCCTACTGTTATTTATGTCAATCAGGTATTGCTTTCTATTTCTTTCACTATCTGATGTATTTCCTCAAAAAATATAACTGGAGGATCAAGACTGAAGCAAAATATATGTGCCAAGCACCACCCTAATAATAGCATTGATGTTGTTGATGTGCAGGTTCTTAACCTTATCAGCAAGGGAGGTATCAAAGGAATAGCCCACATTACTGGTGGTGGGTTTACCGATAACATACCTCGAGTATTTCCTAAAGGCCTTGGTGCCACCATCTACGGTGACTCCTGGGTGGTTCCTCCACTTTTAACTGGATTCAAAAGGTTGGTTTTCCATTTTGTTCTGGACTAGAACTTTAGACAGCCAATGGTAAAGAGCCTGCTCAGGCATTGTATATGATACAGTAGAATTTAGTCAATATTTAGCTCTTCTTAGTAACTTAGAAGTTTGAATACGTGTGATTTCTTCTCCTCTATTAGGTGGGAAACATAGAAGATTCTGAGATGAAGCGGACCTTCAATATGGGCATTGGGATGGTTTTGGTGGTTAGCCCTGAAGCTGCCCTTCAGATACTGGGTGATGATGAGATAACAGCATATCGCATTGGTGATGTGGTTAGCGGCGAAGGGGTGAGGTATTGCTAAGAACAATTCCGTACCCTTTTAAGTTATGTTGTATTTTTTCATTGTTGTATTATAGTGAATGAGTAATCCAACGATGTAAGGCCCTTTTTTGCCCTACAAGATGTGCATGATTGACTTGTGAAAAGATCTAAGGAAATTCTAGTTTTTTGGGGTCGGATGGGAATTCTGGCTTTGCTAAATCTTTTCAAAGCAAATTTAATTCTCGAGCAGAATTTTGATCTGCTTTTCGTGATCCTTCGTCTTGCACTAGAGGTGCATTTGCAGCCTTGGGGCTTGAACCCAAAGAGCTTGTACCGAACCTGCAAAAGAGTTGCTTAGCTGATGCAGAATGATTTTTGTTCTGAAGTTCTCATCTCTATTTGCATCAAATGCTATGACATTTTAGGTGGTCCGGTTGTCTCTTACCAGAGAAATCAGTCACAAAAGCTGTGGAAAAGAAATTAATGAAACTCTCAAGAACTTTGCACTATTTACGAAGTGCTGCGACTCTTTTACAGAAATACACTGACAAAAATGGAATGTGGTGCGAAAATCATAAATGCTGAATGAGGATTAGCTCGCGCTTTGGTTTAGCATCTCATTGTACTGAAGGTATGAAATTTGCCTTTGCAACTTCGTTTGTTCATAGAATCTAGCTATGAACTCCTCTGCTCGTGTCGATCCCTCGATCTTCCTCAATTACCACTCTTCCATCCTCCTCCTGCTCCTCATCGAAATGAGTTCCCTCTTCGCCTCCGTTTTCAAGGAAGCTCTGCCTCGCGGCTTCATACCCGTAGCACAGTCGGTTGTCCTCGTCAAACTCTGGGTCAAAATCGACGTGGGGGTTTATGCACGGTATTTGTGGCAACGGAAACCGCATCGACCCCGGGCGATGCATCTTCACGTGGACAACCGGGGTCTTATCAAAGGAGAGCTCGCGCTCCCTGTACCAGATCTGGCTGCGCGGCGTCACGTGGCCAATGGTCTTGAGGAACTTGGGCACGAGGCGGAGCTGCAACTTGAACGCCCCGCCTTTCCTCGCCCAGAGCAGCGCCAGGCGCAGGAGGTTCCATGCGCGGCGAGAAACCCCGGACGTCTTCCTCAGCATCTTTTCTCACACTCTAGCTGAGTAGTGTTCGCTTTGAGAAAGTCTTGCAGCTGCAAAGGGATAAATGAGAGAAGATGAAAAGAGCGTGTGCAGGGTGTGAGATGACTGATGAAATGGGGGTTAGCTTTGTATGGGGCCTTTTTCAGATGTTGCTGAGCTGGATGTGTACAAAAATGATGAGAAAGCTGTCTATGTTTTAGGATGATCTGTGAGAATGAGCAGAGCTTGGAAGGTGTTTATATATAAATGGGAATTTTGTATGGCACGCGGTGTTGTGGAGACAGCAGTTTCGTGTGGGGATGTGAATAGTGGGTGGCGGGATCTGGGGACACAACGCGGTTGGACGCGGTGTAGCTGTATCATTGTTGTTTTCAGAAACTTATTACTTTATTTCTCCCCGTTCCAATTGATGGGCATCTCGAAATTTGGCGAGTACGATCAATCTCGATAAGTGAGGATAATTGTTCAAAAAATCATAAACTTATTGTAGAATAGTTAATTTAAGTCTAAATAATTTTGATTATGTCAGATATAATTTTGAACTTATTGTACGACAACCAATTAGATCCTAAATATTTCAATCGTGTTAATTTAGTTATAAAGATTTTGACTATTTGTCAATGTAGTCATGAACCTTTAAACGAGTCAGCAATGTAGTAATTTCGGATAATTTTGGCCGAACATCACTCAAACGACTATATTTGTAAATTATTAAAAAATTTAAAATTGAATTGACAAATCGTCAATACGTTTATAAATAAATTAGCGTAATTGAAAGGTTTAGAGCTAAAATGATGGAATTTAAAATTTAAAATCATATTGGGCATCGTAATTGGACAATTTTCCCTCAATAAGTGTATGGGTATGGTCCCATCACTCACGTGTATGGGATATGACTCTTAAAAAGGGCTGTGGGTGTGCTCTCAAATTACTTTGAGTTGAAGTCATATAATTGAATGGATGAAATGTTGATTATAAAAGCTCTTAACCCCTTAATTTACAGCTATTTTTTTCTTTTTTTTATTTTCTTTTTTTTTATCAGAATTAACAGCTATTCAAAGTGCCGCAAAAGGATTTTTTTTTTTTTTTAAAGCAATGTGTTGACGTTTGTTATCAAGGCTCTTGTTAAGCAATCTACTTAATATTCCTTTACATTTTCCAATGATTGATTGTTGTAATGTTATATGCAATGAATATAATAAAAAAAAATGAATCATTTCAAATAAAATTAGCAGGAGAAGTGAACATTATATATTTGAAGTGACTCTTGTCTGCGGTTTTTTTTTTTTTTTGGTTTTCCCTATTTTTTGGCCGAATTGATGATGTGCTCGTAATCTGGTCATGATATTTACTTTTGTTGGTAGTTGGGGAACTTAAAAAAGAAAAAAAAAAACAGAGTGAGCATTTTTTTTTTTTTTGGTTAATATCCTGAAAAATCCTAAATAGGTACATGTGTAACAAATTTATCAAAAATTAATTTTTGATCATAAAAAACCCTAAATTTGTACACTTATAACAAATTTACCCCAACTGACCATAAAAACCTAAAATCGGTATACTTGTGATAAATTTACTTCAATCTAATTTATTTATCCACCAAAAACCCTAAATTGGTACATTTGTGATAAATATACCCTCTATTAAATTGGATTAATATCACAAAAAATCACAAAAATTGTATAACCGTGACAAACAAAGAGTATAATCATAAATTGGTATCCAATTAACTGTCATATGTTATTTAACTTAGTAATTTGATAGTAAAATTCAACGAAAATTAACATAGTGTAAATTTATCATAAGGGTATCGGTTTGGGATAAATTTGTCAAAGATTTACCAGTTTAGGGTTTTTTGTGGTCAAAAAATTAATTTTTGGTACATTTGTCATAAGTGCATCAGTTTTGGGTATTTTAGGATATTAACCCTTTTTTTTATATGGAAAGGGATAAAGTCCAAATGTTATACTATAATTCACCTAACGAAACCTAATTCATTGGAGCAAACATTTTTTCACATCTTGCTTTATCTTTAACATTCACTCAAATTAATATTTTTTTTTCCTTCTCAATCGATCTTACGGATGAAATTCCAAGGTTATGGCAAAACTTCCTTTTAAAATATCTTTATCTCCTATCCAAATCGGAGAAGAATCCAACAAGCAAATCGTCAACGTACCAAATAGTCATCCTTTGCTCTAGGAGATTTATTTGTACTATCATCATGATATATCGATCTAATACCAATGTCTAAGTTGATCTAATTTTTAACTAACTTTGCATTTGAATCATGAAAATTGTCTAAGTCAATGCAAGTCGTGTCATGTATAGCAGTATATACTAACCATACCACTAAGGATTTATTGTCAAACTTGGCCGAAAGAACTAAATTGACGAATTGTTAAAAAAATTAAGACTAAATTGCTAAATCATCGACAGATTTATGACTACATTGGAACAATTAAAATATTTATGACAAAATTAATAATTCTCAAAAAGTTTAGGACTAACGTGTCACAATTAAAAGATTCAGAATTGAATTAATGACGGTATAATAGATTTATGATTTTTTGAATAATTTTTCCCGAAATCTCAAGTCATCCTCATGAAGTTCTGCCCTTTTTGAATTTTTTTTTTAATCTATCTTAACTTATATTCTCGCATTTTCCATTAGAAACACACGGCGACATTACATTCATTCACAAGGAAGCCAATCATGGATCATGACCCCGTGAATGGTGGGCATTAACAATCTGGATCCACATTTTAAATCACAAAATACTAAACAAAGGTTGAGGGCTTTTGTCCAAGTAAACGGTTGTTGATCCTAGAGAGAGAGAGAGAGAGAGAGAGAGAGAGAGAGAGAGAGAGAGAGAGAGGGAAGAATGATGGGCTGTACTGTTGCCTGGATTCTTCTAAACCGTGTCAGGAAACTTCACCTATTGATAGGATGCTTCGTTTTTTTCCGAGTGATTATAAGCCAAGACCTTTCAAGTCAACAATGAATTATTTATAATACAAGTAGTAGTTAAAGTCCTTAAAAATACAGCATAGAGAGGGAGAAAATTGACAACCCAAGAATCTATAGTTTTATGTATTTCGGATTGATTTCTTAACAATTTATTTGGTTTGTGTAGTCCATGCATTTGACAATTTTTCATTTAAAACACTTCAAAACTCTTATCTTCTGCCGACCTATACAACTTTTCCATAAATTTATTCAATAATATTTTAAAATTTAGTGGAATTTTTTTATTGATCAAAATAAAATCTTCAATTTTCTATTGACCAACAACTGAAAAGTTGTCTCTCGTTTATAGACTTTACTTAAGGTCATCATGAACACAAATTTCTTTTCATTTTAAGGAAGTATTATCTTGTCATTTTTTTCTTATTTCTAAGACGACAACACAAATTGAACTCGACTAAAATCGCTGGTTTGGCCCAAATCTCATGGAAATTCGTGGGCAACCAGTAAGTCAATATAATATTTAATTGAATCCAAGCCAAAAAAAAAAAAAGAATTAAGAAAAGGGCTGTGATGCCCATTTGCTAGTTGTATCGTCACCTTTAAATTAATCAAGAATTTTAAAATAAATCTAAGGCTCCATTTGGTAACATTCCTATGTTTCTATTTTTCTGTTCTTTTATTCTCCGAAATTAAAAAAAAAATTCATTTGGTAAAGTCAATTAATATTTCTATTTCACAAAAAGTTGTCACGGAATATATTTGAAATAAAATCAAGAAATAGAAAAAAGTTACTTCTTATTCTTAGGAATAATTTTTGGAATAAGTCATTTTCTTTCTTTTATTCTTCTTCCATCTTCTAACCAGTCCATTGCCCACCGTCAGTTGCCATTGGCTCTGGCCGCCGGCCACGACCAATTGTCACTGTCAACCCTCGCCTTTGCTGCTTGGCGACTAGCTAGAGGAGGAAGAAGAAGAGAGAGAGAGAGAGAAAAAAAAGAACAAAAAAGAAGAAGAAAAATCTTTAAAAATTATTTTTAAAAAATTACGTTACAAAAAAAAATTATAAGTCGAATTGAACAAAATCTTTTTTTTTTCTATTCTAAGAATATAAATTTTGTGTAGTTATTAAGGGAACCCATAATAATCATTTTATTTCTATTTCAGAATTTCTATTTCGGAACTATTTTTTAGTTTCAAACTTGCTTCTAGAATAGAAATATGTTTGGTAACATAATTTTATTTTTCTATTTCTAGAACAAGTTTTTAATTCAGAAATAGGTTTTGAATAAAAATGATAAGTAAAATTTTTTCCCTTCTTTATGTTTGGAATATAAATGGAAATAAAAACTCTTCTTATCGATTGTCTTCATGCTACCGCCCACCATCTCGTCAATTTTGCCTCGCCATTGGCTACTCTCTACTAATCGTTGCCACTGTTCGCCTCTTGCTGCTTGCCATCGGTCTGTCAACCCTTGCCATCCACCACCACTTGGGAGGGAGATATTTTGTGTCCTTATCAAATGCATATTTTTGCTTAGAAACTCATCCAATGATATAAATATAAAGATAGAAAAATCCATCTCTATTTTAGAAATCAATTTCTGACTAGAATGGTTATCATTCACGCTCAAACGTATTCATTTACTTAGAAATTATTTTAGGAAATAGAAATAAAAAAAAATTATTCTGAAAAGAAACTTATTCCGAGAACAGTAATGTTACCAAAAGCCGCCTAATTCACTAGTTGAAGCTGAACCATTTCTTTTGGGAACCATCCTTTATTTGATTCAAGCCCAAGATTGAGGGCTTCTATCATTTTTTATCCTGGAAAGATTCCCCTTTTATTGCCTTATGGATGAAAGCCAGTAGTGCTCTTTAACTAAAACAAAGAAGCCAAACATTGCTTCTCTAGAGTGTGTTTGGAAGGTTTGCTCTCATGATACCATACTCATGCGGAAGGGTCAAGGATGCACAACACTAGCACCGAAAACGTGATGAAGTTGGGATAAAGCAAGAGGAGGAAAAGGTAATTTTAATTGGTTCGAATTTCAGGTGGCAGGTGAGAGTGTCGAGCTGCTAAGAGCAGTGAATTGTGTGGAGAGTTTTTTATGGTTCAACGGCGGAAATCCCAGAATCGAAAGTGCGGAAGTTTAGCAGGTAATTAAAGTGAAAGGGTTAGGGTAATTAACGGGTGCGATGACACCATGGGAAATCGACGTTAGATAAAATCATTATATGCTAATTGTCAATTGTCTTCCGCTGGGGCTTAGAAAGAGTTGAATTTAGGATCTACAGTTTTGATATCATGTGAGATTTCATGGGATTGTTTATAATTATTATAAAAGCTTAAGTTGTAAAATGAATGCGTGATTTATTATTTAAATATTCTAAAACAAAGAAGCTGAGAAACCTTCCTGCATTAATAATCATATATTACACCTGCGCCATCCAAATTGACATACATCGGATCATCCAAGTGAAGAAATGCAAATTACTGAATTAGCTGTGGAGGAGCTGCCATGCTCAACCCATTAATTTTTCCATCTAAATCATAGTTAAGGTCCGAGTCCTCGCCCAAGCATGCAAGCGATGAAGAGATCTGGACACCATCCATCATAGAAGATTTGTGATTACTGCTGTTTTGTGTCAGGTGGGTGAAGTGACACATCCAAGACGATTCTCACGAATTTGAAGTTCTTCCTGATTCAAAACGGGTGGTCATCCCCGTTTTTCCCCCAAAAGAGGTACGCCTTCCATCATTAGGGCGTGAAGAGAACTCGTCTGAACTTCGTAGAGTGGTCAGGTTACTGCTCGATGCGGTATGCCTTCCAGGATGAACATTCTTGTCAGGATATAATCCTAATCTTGAATCATGAGTATGTTTTTACAAAAACCATTGTTAATGAAACCCGTAGCTGAAAGGAAGACAAGGCAAGCAAAACGACATGAATGAGATATCTACCTCCTCCTGCCAACTCGCTAGGGAGTTTCTTGCTGCCTAGTGAAGCATAGCCAATTCGATTAGAATTTTTCCTCCAAGAAAATTGGCAAAGGGAATTGTTAACAAGTAATTCAAATGAGAAGAAACATGATGATGGCAATGGAGAAAAATATAACAATAGTTCTTCTGCATTTAAATCAGTCATGCCTCGAGTCTTGCGAGCACTGCCGTTCAAACCCGTGCTAGCTGGTTCAACAAAATTAGCTTTGAAAACACCTAGTCCAAATTAGAAAACACATTACAATTACATATTCCGCATATTAATGATGCGAATGATAACCATTCCATTCCAGAAATCAATTCTTAATTAGAAATTAATTTTCTATTTCTATTTCTTAGATGAGTTTTTCCGCAAATGATGCATTTGATAACAATATAAAATTTATATTCCCGGAATGGAAATTTATTTGATAATGACATAAAATTTCTCCATTCTGGGTTATCGATGGCGAGAGGTGGCCAATGGGTGTCGGATGATTGAAGGTGAGCGACTAACGAATGGTGGCAGGTGATTGGGGGTGCGTGACTAACGATCGACTAGTTAGTATCAAGGGCAAACAATGAGAAGAGTTTTCATTTCATATTTTTGTCCCCAAAATAGAAAAGTAAAAAAAAAAAAATTACTTCTATTTTTTTTCCAAACCTATTTTTGAAGTAAAAATTTATTCTAGGAAGAGAAAGATAAATTTGTATCACCAAACGAATTTCTATTGTAAACATGTTCCTAATATTAGAAAAATATAAAACTAAAAAAATAAAATAATTATCACGTGCGCCCTAAAAAGTTGGATATTAGAGCCAAAGAAAAACCTATAACTCCACGACCGCCACTTCCGGTGAGATTCCAAAGCCTCCCAGCCGAAAGAATGGATGAGGTCATTTTTTTTTTCTTTTTTCATTCCATCTATATATAAGGGGAGAAATCAAAGCACTCAAGAATTTTCATAACAATTTAACAAAGGAAATAACGAGAAACCATGTTATATAGCCAAACAAACGAAAAAGAGAACAAATAGAGCAGACGGATTGCTGCAGCACAAAGAGTTAAGGAGCCAACAAACAAGAGGAGGAAGATTACTGTCCCAAAAGATCCAAGCAACTGGGTTCCATCTTGCTATTTGGATTCTTGGATCGCACAGTTTTATCGGGTAAAAAACTTGAGATTCCAACAATGATGATTAAGGAGGCCATCATCGAGCAAGGAATAGAAGAACCTCAAACCTCGAAAGAAGTTCAAACGTCCAAACAACGTACACAAAACAAGAGGACCACGGAAAGAAATTATTGACCCCTTATAAGACAAGCACACCATGAACAGGGACGTCAAGGTGTCATTTAGTCAAAACTATTGGGGATTGTTGTCTAGATGGTAAAGTTGTAAGGGGTTTGGTCTAAGGTGAGATAAAATATTTATTAATTAGTCTAATATGTGGCTGGCTAGTATGGCCGAGTTAAGCCTGATTCATAATGATGGAGCCTGGCTAGAAACTTTATAAATAATACTCAAGTCTCTCCTCTAACCCTAATTCTCACATATATCTTCACATAAGGAGCGTTAACCTAACACTAAAGGGTGAAGTGGCCGTCTCATTGAGTCAGTGACACGGAGCGCAATAGAGGAGAATGATTTGTGCGTGGAACATCAGTTTTCCGCTTCCGCTTCAAGAAGGATCTCAAAATAGGTGCGTTAATCTTTCTACTCAATTATGCATGTTCTAGTTCTAGTTATGGAGATCTTGGAATTGCGCAATTTTGCATTCAACATGTGGTATCAAAGCAACCATAACCCTAGAACTAGAACACATAAGATTTTTGCCATAATTTGTGATTTTCGTGATTTTTTGTTCAATAAAAATAAAATTAAATCACAAATTGGACTGGGCTTGACGAGACGAGTAAAAACGTGGGTGGTGCGTTGCCGGAGGAGGCTCTACGCACCCCTACGCACTGCCTAGGCATCAAACACGCGCCCCATGCATGGTCACGCGCTTTCACACACGGGGCGGGGCTCGCGCGTGCAACGCACGCCGGTGCTGATGTCACAATGACGTCAGCGACTTGGACCGATCGACCTAATTGGCGACCGACTCGACCCGACCTGTTGACTCCGACCTAACCCAGTCGTCCGTTGACCAAACCGGTCAACTGGTCAGATCGGGCGATTGGACTGGACGGTCGGACCGGTTTTTGACCGGCCTTTCACGTACACATGTGTCCTCCATGTGCCGTGCACTCAGGCAGTACGTGCGGGCGCGTAGAGGCTCCGATTGGCGCATGGTTGGCGGCATTGGATTCGTATAATCATCTTCTATCTTTTGATATATTTATTTTACATGTTTGATGATTTTATGGATATGAAAATATATACGGAACCCTAAATACGTCTATTTTTTTGCGTATTTTTCTTGTATTTTTCTATGATTTATTGCTTGAAAATACAAGTATTGGGTTACAGGTATGTTATCACATAAACATTATAAATGTGTGATTCATTAAAAAAAATCAAATTTTATTATAAATTGAAACTGGCTTAATGAAATACAACCCTTGTGGAATAGTATTTGAACTATATATTGAGGTGATGAGAAACCTAAAAGTTATAAAACTTTTATTGCTCAAGCATAGTTCTTTATACGCATCTTGATGTATTTTTGTTTCTTTTGATAACCTTTAAATGATGGACGTATGAAGAACTCGTGACCAAATTGATTATACTAATTAACACAACTGTTGAAAGTGGGTAATGCATGTCAATTAAATTATTGCATATTGTACATAAACTCATCTAGTCACTTGTTAATATCCATCAAGTTGAATATTTTTTTATGGTTAAGAAGTAGGACAACATTTATGCTGAGCAATAGTATCTACTGTTATAGTTTAGATATTTGGTTATGTGGTTTGATTCAATTTATAGGTCACTAGTTGATGCAATGATATTTGTTACTTAAAATTGGCTAATATATCAGCTGTTGGCCTTGGAGTCATGTTTGCCTTATGAAATTCATAAGTGATAATGGATCAGCTGTTAGGTTTTTCGATCTGGTGTACCATGTATTGCTATTGATGTTAACTTGTAATAAATCCTTTAGATTAGCATTCTTTTTATGTGGTTTTGGCAATCTGTAATTGGGGTACATAAGAAATGCTTACTTCTCTATCATGAGAAATTTATTATGTTGCTATGATCGGTGATCTCATAGGAGTCTGTCTTTCAGATTCTTTATATATATATATAATTTTTATTAATGAATAAAGTAATATAATTAGCATGATATGTGATTTTAGTAATTTACTGGCCCCATCACTAAAATTAAAATCACATGTATATAGTGTATATGAAAAAGTAAAGTTTATATCTCTGGTATAAGAGAGTTTCAAGGATTCAATTGAGTAGTGACTGCCAAAGTGGCACGCTTGATTAGGTTTGAGAAATATTGATCTTGTATAAAGATTGTGATGTCTCATGATCTAATGCGTGGTCATACTTCCAAAGGAGGTGATTGTGTATTAGTTCATGGAGGGATGCATGATGGTGTGGTGGAGGAGTGACTAATCTTAGTGGTTCATATACCCAAAGATAATGAATTCACAAAGATTAGAATATATTCTCATAACCGCTACCATGTGAGGAGTGTACAACTATATATCATGTATTATGCCCAAAGGTGATTATATGAGTATGCGTGTAACTCTCTAGATGTGTTTCAAAAGTGGTTTAGCAACTGACTGCACTACTAAAATATGATGAAAGAATCAGTGGCTTGAATTATGTCTTGTCTAATATCGAAATCAGAACACATCTGTAAAAATTATATTTAAGTCCTAATGATATATACATCTCGTATATGATTGAAAAGACTGTTTCCAAAAGTTTTATATTTAAGGAATATAACTGATATAAAGAATAGAACAGTTACAATTAGTCTTAAATGTTGTCAAACCTAATAGTGGCCGTGAGTATTTTGGCAAGTATGGCAATGAGAAATAGTTTAAAAAGTCATTTGTCAAATACTTGGTAAATTCTGGGGTGGTAACTTAATTACTATACCTGAAAATTCTGACAAAATGATTTGGCCGAAAGGCATAAATGCATCATAATGAACATGGTGATGAGTATGATTAATAAAACTAATTTATTCAATCTTCTGTAGGCTGATATTATAAAAGCAACTTTTTCACATACAAAAGATGTTTCTTACCAAAGTTGTTTCATAAACTTCTTTTGAGTGATGGACTGGACGTAAATTACTTGAATCATATTAAATTTAGAAGTCTCATGCAGAAGTGAGGTTATCTAATCCAATATTAAGTACGTTGGAATTTAGATTCACTTAAAATTATTTTATATCTTACCTAAATTGTTCAAAGGGATATTAATTTTATGACTCTAAAGAATATACAAGAATTATAGAATCACATACTCTAAAATTTATAAAAATCGACATAATTGTAGAGGATAACTACTCTTAGACTATTAAAGATGGAGGTTAATGTGTTTTTTTCTTTGCCTATACAGATAATTATGAAATCTCCTATACCATAAACTAAATTTGTTGAGGTTCAAGGTACTATTCTTGATATAATTTATGATAAAATTTCTCAAACCTCTTAAGTGCATAATGAAGTGATTGTATCTAGAGATTTGTTAGGGAAAGACGATCAATTATACCATTAGACTATAATTTATCTATGAGAGTATGATTATAATATCCATTACATGATTGATTTAGTGACATATATATAAATGTCACATCTTGTTCTCAAACAAGTATGTGATTAGATGCCATAAAAGATGATAAAGCTTTCACTTTGAAAAAGAGGTGGATAGCTTATAGTGAAGAAATAATTATTTATTTTTAGTATTTTTCAAAGATTTTTTTAGAGCGAACGTGGCATTAATAGCTCTTTTTAATAGAAACTTATGCCAAATAGATACAAAATCCATATAGTACAACTGAAAGATTTTGTAACACATGTTTTAAGTAAACTTGTGTGTAGACTGAAAAGTCTTATTCATGGTTTTATGGTTTTAAGCAAGTTTCTAAATAATATTATTAAAGTTTTATAGTATTATTATTTTGTTCAATTGTGAATAAAGTAATTCAATATACTGCAAAGTTAGTAGGAGGAAATTTATTTTTCCTATATTCTATGTACATGATATTTTGTTTACAAGCAGTGACCTTGAGACATTTTTTTCATTTGCACTAAGGTCCGTAAGGATGTTCTTGCCATATATAATGGATTTTATTAGATTTTTTCAGAGGACATTTGCTGATCATATTTTGGAATTATTCAATATAAATAATTGCAAGCCAGGAATTGCTCTTGTTGTTAAGGGTGATGGACTGAATCTATTATATTGTCCTTATTTAGATATTGAGAAAATCTAATTAAAAGGTGTGCCTTGTGTCAATGCACTTAAAAATATAATGTATGCTCAAATTTGCACTAAATTAAATATCGTCTTTGTGACAGGACTTTTAGGCTAATATCAGTCAAATCCAAGATATGATCACTGGATTGCTATCAAGAAGGTTTTGAGATACTTAAAGAGTGTTGACACCTAATTTTTATCTTTCAAGTAGTATAAAAAAAAAATCAATCAAAATCAAAATCAAATCAAAATCAAATTAATTTTTTAATCAAAATCAAAATAATTTTATTATTATTATTATTATTATTATTATTATTATTATTATTATTATTATTATTATTATTATTATTATTATTATTAATTTCCTCTTTAAAAAAAAAGGAAGCAAAGCTGTGCGGGTCCGGGTCGGGCCGGATTCGGCCTTGGCCTGACCCGAACCCTTTTTCCTTTTATTTTCAACCCCGCGTGGGCCTGGGCTCAAACCCTCCCCTTTCCTTTTTCTTTTTTATTTTCTTATTTTCCCCTCGCACGGCCTAGCCCTCTTCTTCCCTCCGGCTTGGCCCGCCTCGTTGTCTTCTCCCTCAGCTGTTTGCTGCGCGCGGAATTAGCAAAGACGAAAGCAGAAAGTAGCCGTTCGCGTGGGGAAATGGCGAAGCCGAAAGCAGGGGTAGAGGGCAGAGGAGACAACATCATCTCTTGGGGCAGGCGGGCGTTGGAATGAGGAAGAGAGGGCAGAGCTGGCTGGCAGAGGGGGCTGGTTGAGGGGAGCCGATTCGCATGCACGCGGGGCCGAACGATCGACAAAAAGGAAGAGATTTGGAGAGACGAGGCGTGGGGGAAAAAAAGACGAAAAAAGAAATCGAGAGAAAACAGAGGTGAAGCGAGGAAAACAGGGAAAAAATAGAGAGAAAAAAGCGGAGAGCGAGAGAAACACAAAGGAAGGGGAGGAGGAACTCACCGAGGCCGCAGCCGTTGACGCGTCTCCTGACCGCTGCAACCGCCGCCGACGCATCTCCGGGCCGCCATCGCTGCCGCCACCGCCACATACGCGTCTTCCAAGCTACCATTTCCGTCGGAACTCAAGTTGGCATTTCATCGAATACCTGGTGTGCATTTTGAGCTTGAGTTGGCCGGAGTTCATTTCGTCCGTTTCGGGCGGGCTTCGGTCTCCGTAGGTCCCCCTTCGGTTCCTGTCTGTTGTTGTTTGCTTGCTGGTCACCGCCGTTGCCACCTCGGATCGATTTAGGTTGGAAGCCTCCTGATTCACCCTTGCCCTCTACCTATTCGCTATAATGCCCAAGTGGGCTCCCTCCTCCGAAGCTCCTCCACATGGAGCCTTAGGACCCCCGACCGGCCGGAGGAATGCCATTGTAGCCAGGGAAGCCGCGCCGCTCACCCTGCCTGGCCACGGCAACACCGTCACCAGCATGCGTCTTCTCGGCGCCCTGGTCTCGACTACTCAGTCGCGACCACGGGGAGGTTTGTCGAGTGGGCCAAATCCCAGATCTGGCCCACTCGACTCCTGTTTTCGCTTGGGCTCGACTCTTGGGCCCAAGATGAATTAAGTTAGGTTCGACCAAGGACGGTCGGGCCTAACTCGTTTGGGCCGGGCCCGGTTGAGTCGGACCCGATTAGACTCGACTCGACCGGTCCGGTTCCAAAAAAAATCATAAAAAAAAAGAAGAAAGAAAACAATTTCGAAAAAAATTCAAAAAAATGTTTTAAAATAATTAAAACAATTAATTAAATATAAAAAATTAATTAATTAATTAATTAAAAATATATAATTAATTAAAAATATATAAAAAATTAAAAATTAATTTTAAAATTTTAAAAAAATTTTAAAAAAATTAAATTTAAAAAAGAAAAATTTCAAAAAAAATTTAATAAAAAAATTTTTGAAAAAAAAAATGATGCGGTTTGGTTAGGAATTGTTATGTTTTGCATTTTTAGTGTAAATAGGCCTTTAGTTGCTTGTATTTGATTATATGTTGCATGTTTAATTTGCATATATAATTATGTTTAATTGTGCGTATTTAATTTTATTGCAATTAGGATCTTGATAGCTATGATTGTTATTTTAATGTTTGTGCATCTGCATGATCATTTCATATATTAATGGATAGGTATAAAATCAATCTAAACCGCTTGCCAAAAATCATTTTATTAAAATGAACAAGATTAGGTATGGCAAGGGTATTAATTGATCAATTAATGTAATCAAGTCTCCAACCCTAGTGTGTAGGAAGTGAGGTGCGCTCTCATACCTCACTTGGTTTCTAGCCGACCCCAATAGGCTAGTGGCGACTCCTTTTGTGCAAAATTTCTTAAGAATATCCCAACGTCACACGGGGTATGGGCTTGGGAGAGCCCGCGTCTAATCATGGGCCTTAGGCCTATCCTTTAAGCAATACCCTTAAACTTATTCCCTCCCCCCGAGGGTAGGTCGCGACAAAGAGGATAAGAGATTATATACTAATTTACAGATATGTTCAATTCTTGCAGTTATGAGGGTATTTAGATGTAAATTTTGCTGGTTGTTATGATGACATGAGATCAATAACATAATACATATTTATGTTAGTAGGAAGTGTAGTAAATAAAGTTCTATGTCATATTCTACTATGTAAGCAGCGTTAGTAACATTTTTTTAGGTTGTTACTTGGGCTATTAGGCTCATAAACCTCATGAAAGAGTTGACCGTTTTAACTTTATGGATAGACCCATAGTGTTGTATTGAAACAATAAATTTGTAATATTATTTATTAACAATAGATGTTTCAAGGAGTATAAATAGATGGCGATCAAAAATTTTGATCATAAAGAAATGGTACAGAAAGATGACGTTATAATATAAGATATTTCTACAGATGATATGGTTGTAGATCCACTAACTAAAGGCTTACGTTCATGTGTATTTGAGCGACATATCATTAGCATAGGCCTAGGAGTATCATGAGATGCTATTGTTTAATAGAAGCTATTTTGGCTTTACTCTAATAAATGTTTCATCTGTGTTCATTACACTTTATAATAATTTGATATGTATCAACTTTTGTATTCAATAAAATATTTTTGAATGTGTTGTTATTATGTTGAATATATATTAATAAAGTCTCAAGGTATTGTATAAACCTTGAGTGAAGGCTAGGGGTATCCGGTTACTAGCCTTGTGCATATGCCTTGTTATATATAAAGAAAGGTTAACCGTAAGGACAAAATATATATGGGTTCATTGGAATCATAAAGACATTTTTCTAGTGGCACAAGTTTTTTGTGACGCTTAAGGTAAGAGAATGGTAATTGACAAATAGGATCTCTCTATGAGAGATGTAATCCATTTACCACACTACCATATTGAATCCATATCAATAAAGTTGTGAACATTCGTAACCATGGAAGGATCTATGTGAATATATGCAGTTACCACCATGATTTGGTGTTTGAAATTTTATGAAATATGATTGACTATTAAGAAGGCTCTAGACCAAGGTACGCACATACAGTACAATTTTAATTAATGTAGCCCAAGTGGGAGAATGTAAAATTTTTCCTAATGTGGACTACATTAATTGATATTGTAATTTACCGTTTTATGGTTACTATAAAACGAGGTTTGTTCTAAGGTGATATATAAGATTTCTTAATTAGTCTAATATGGGGTTGGCTAGTGTGGACTAAGTTGAGCCTGGCCTATAATGAGGGGGTCTGCCTAGAAACCCTATAAATATTACTCAAGTCTCACATCTAACCATAATTCTTACATGTATCATCAGGAGCGTTAACCTAACGTTAAAGGGTGACGTGGCTGTCTCATTGAGCGAGTGATACGGAGGGTAATAGAGGAGAAAGACTTGCGCGTGGAACATCAATTTTCTGCTTTCGCTTCAAGAAAGATGAATCCCAAAACAGGTGCGTTAATCTTTCTACTCAATTATGCATGTTCTAGTTCTAGTTATGGAGATCTTGGAATTGTGTAATTTTGCATCCAACAAAAATGGCAATAGAACTCTTAAAATTAGCATTGTCTATACAGAGAAGATGAGTGCAAAAGTTGTTTCTCCCAAAAGAACATGAACCTTAATTGGGGGACTCTTATGATACACATTGATTTCTTGGACATTTATACGATGCTTTGCATCCTTCGCGAAACATATTGTAACGACAGTATGAGAACAATATGCCCACATAAGTAGATGCAGATATCAAGATGAATATCTACAAAAGATAAAAGGACATTGTTGTGAAGCATTACAGTGTGTTTATAAACTCCATCCATTTCAGGTTGCGGTTGGTAAATGACTTTCTGAGATAGCATCATATCATTTATGATATTATGATGCTCGATATCTTTCCCTTGAAGAACCATCTGGAAATTGAGAGAGATAGAGAGCTATAAATTTTCTTGAAGCTAGTACAACACATGGATAATTGTAATAGTGACTTCATACAAACAAATCAAGTTTTCTGACTTTGAGAGGAAAAAGTGCTAAGGGCAGACGCTCATTTGGCGAAAGAAAATAGTACGTTCATTTATCACTGGGCATCAATGTCACAGTTGCTTCTATCATAACTTTGCTTTGGTTGTTTGCGCCTATGTGGAAATCAAGTGGTTTACAAGCACTTCAGGATGTGGGAGACATAATTACACGAGTATCAGACTGAATACCCCAAGCATCTGATGAAGGGCTGGTAGGCAAATTCAAATTTGGCATTTTCTACTCATGCCTTCACCTCTTCATATAGGCCACAACTCACTTATGAGTAGAATTCTCACTTAAGATGCTGACGTTCCATTACTAAGGGATAACTCTGAGGCTAAAATAAATAAATGCAATTTAAAAAATCATGCAAAAAAAAAAAGTCAAAAAAAGAATATGAAAGGCTGTAAATTTCCTCACTGGCAAAGTACCAGATTTTGGTGTCCAATTTTAAGGACTGCACCTCCATGCTTGTGGACCGAGAGCAGCCCACAAGCTGCCAAATCCACTTGATAAAGTGGAATAACCTTTAGAGCCTTATTAAGGTCCACAGGCTGCAAATCCAATTAGTGTCTTACCGATTTCTGGATGAAAACAAGTACGATACAGACATAAAACAGATCCGTGCGTTTTTTAAGTGTACATCACGGAGGAG
Organism: Eucalyptus leucophloia subsp. euroa; assembly: GCA_017140325.1. Classification (NCBI taxonomy): domain Eukaryota; kingdom Viridiplantae; phylum Streptophyta; class Magnoliopsida; order Myrtales; family Myrtaceae; genus Eucalyptus; species Eucalyptus leucophloia. The sequence goes on along the minus strand of CM029472.1, from coordinate 29,052,491 downwards.
GTAAGGATTTAGATGTCGGAGTCATTTTATTTGCTATATGAAATATCGGATTACTCTATAATTCGCACTTTCTATCGTAACTGACATGGATACGACACTTTTCCAATATTGATATTTCCTATATAATCCAAAAATGTAACCCCACAATATAAGATGATCGAAAATATTGACCCAATCAGAACTAATGGTACTAGGTAGGTAATCGCTCCCCGATTCCTTGCTTGTTTGATTAATATTTTTTCTAAAATTCCCCTAAACATCGAGAAAATATTCTTCCCATATGCAATTTTCCTATGCAATTTTGAATAACTGAAAGAATGTAAAAAAATCATGTTATCCACACTGCTTAAAGTGAAAATGCAGCCACTGGGGTTGCGCAAGTGGCACACTTCTCAAGTGGGGAGGGGAAGGCGGAAAACATTGCCATTTACATGTTCTTCTCATCTCGTTTGATCCCTTTAAATGAAATATCCTGAAACTCATACAAACGTGCACATCTGACACAGAGAGTGGTGAAACCTACTAGTCTATAGAGATACTCGCATACGGGTCCGCATCGAAGTCAAGCTCTAGGAATCCCTGATCATCTTCCCAAAGATTGTAAATAATTATAGGTGTGCCGAATTCTCCCATCAATTTAAACTGTAGTAAAGTAATAAATCAAAAGGTAAAGGATTCAAATTATGAAAAACCCCTTAATAGGTGGAGTCAATATAAAGCATCGGCCAATAATTATGAATCTATAGACAATGTAAAATTGAAAAGATCTAGAAGTACATAAAGTGTCATTCTTTGTTTTTTTTTAATGATAAATTAATCGTTTAAAGAAGGAAAATTGTTTTTATTACTAAGGATTTTGTTAATAAATGTTTCCAGGACACTTATTAATCATCTCAATAAAAATGTTTGTCATATCCAATGCATTGTGTTTTTTGTGTGATAAATATATCAGAAACGAAAAACATTTCCTTATCAAGTATCGATAAAAAGTGTCCCGGTGGACGTACTACCAATCATAAGACACAACCTAGAGGATTTTGTTAATGAGTGCCCTGCATAATATATGAGCAAATGTTCAATTCTCAAAACATTGATTACGCATTACAAGAGGAGTTAGTGTATTGTGAATTGCAACATAATATGCAAATGAACACTTTGTCTATTAATAATTCTTCCTTAATCAATTCGATCCCCACCTCAAAGGGATGTTCAATAAGTTTGCGGTTAGCAAATACTTCTCGATTGGTATCTGGGGCATTCATTTAATGGACCACCCTCACATAGAAACACGCCACGACATCTTCAATCTGTGTTCACTATATCTTCTTCTAATCTCCCATAACAATTCTCTTATCAATTTATATGACATTGTATATTTTCTTTATATCTAAACATTCGCATAGGTCAATATATGGCCGTGATTGGTGTTGACATGAACAACTTTTCTCAAAATGCTATGCAAATACCGACCTTTCAAGCCCCCATTATGGTAAGATTGGTGAGTGCTATTTCTTGAGTGGGGAGAACCAAGTGGCTTGTCAAGATGCTATTGACCAGCAAGGATCAAGAGTGGCAATGATACTAGCTTTAAACTTGGGGAAATACGGGAATATTTACGTGAATTGGAGGTGGATGCCGCCAAGTTCACAGATAGAACTCGGAACAGTTCATTTCACTTCGGTTTGGATGGGTTCATTCTACCAAATCTTTAGGAAGGACCGCCTCAATATGATTTTTTTCTCAACCTAGTATCTCTCTTTATCATGGTAAATCTAATCTTGACTTTGCAACCCATGAAGATCAGTCCCTATTCATGCATGACATTGACCACTTCTTTCATTCTATGGTAACAAAGTAGTTGGTTTTACTTCTGAAATTAAAATGGAACTGAAATTTCGAAAGCTTGACTATAATAAACTTTATCTTATCATGTAAGAGCAAAAAACTCAACACACACCCATGATGGAGCTCTTTCTACTCTACACCCCAAACATGAAGCCTTTACTCTTTTATATAGGTGGCCAAAGTTGGTGTTTAAACAAACTTTCTAGCCTTCTACATTATTCTAATACAAATATCTATTATTTTTTTTGACAACTAGATGGAGTATTTTAGAGAAGGCTAGAGGTGATATGGAGGCTTTATATTGGTTTTTCTTTGAAGACGTGCGACTAAGGAGAGAATTCTAGAAGATAGAGAAGATGGTGCTTTCTTCAACAGTGCATTTATTGTCTTACTATCAATATCATTTCTTCTTGAGTAGGGTAAAATTAGATAAAGATTCACGTCAATCTGACTAAATCTTTTGATTTCCAATTTATACCTATCTCAGATATTTTTCCTAATTTAGTTTATATTTTAGTAATGCATTCAGTGCATTATGTTTCTCACATTTTAGCTGTAAATAAAAATTAATCTCAATGTTTGCAATTGCAAAAGTAAGAGTTACATGGTCAAGATTTTATTATGAAAGCACATGGCCTCACTCCAAAGAGATTTCATCCAACTAAAAATTAAAGGTAAATGGCAAACACTACATATAACATCTATGTATCACCGATTTGGTGTAATTATGTTCTTTTTCCATGTTGAAATCTCATAGATTAGGCCAATGAATAATGATATTTTGCAATTGATATTTTAAGGAGTCATGAGCATTCCGTGATATAAAATAAAAAATGCTATAACAAAATATCAAAACTTGGCCGGATTGGTTGTGAGAAAATTGTTAATTGATGGATACACTCATATATCATATAAGATTGCAAGTACAAGGATGGATGTATTAAAACTACCCAACTATTAAATTGGATTACTCCGCACTTTATATTGCATGTAATTAATTATATAAAAGATAAACAAAAATTTGTGAGGTTGTTACTTTGTAATGGTTCAATAAATGAGTTTTGATATTTTTTATAAGGCTGTCAAATGAGTGGGTCAAGTTAGATATAGGTCAAGTCGAAAATGGTCCGACCCATATTGACCCATTTAATCCATTTAGACTCATACAATGTAAATTTGATGACCCATACCCGACTTGACTATACCCAACCGAACCCAAATTATCGAAACATATTAATAATCAACTCAATTCATGTTAAATTAGCCCCACTCATTTAATTTACTTTAAGCTCTTCATATATAACATCAATTTAAAAATTATATTGATCTTTTACTAAACCTAAGAAAACTTATTTCTTATGATTTTTTTAAAAATATATTGCTAAAATACTTTCATGCAATACAAATTTAATGGACAATTTTTATAATTTTTTTTAAAAAATCAAATTTTTAATTATTTTTATTTTTAAAAAATTTAATTTTTAATTTTTAATTTTCTTCTTCTTAGGCTGGCCACTTACCACAATGACAGCCAATGACTGGCCACAGGCAAGCTCAAGATTGGCGAGATTGAGCTCACCCGACACCGGCAAGCTTGAACCTCCCCAAATCGGTGAGGCTAGAGCCTTGCCAAACGTCAATGAGGTCTCGGCCTCTCTAGATAAGCAATGAACTCAAGCTCACTTGATGCCAACGAGCTCAAGTCTTCCCAAATTGGCGAGACCTCGACCTTGACCTTGCCAAATCAACGAGCTCAACCTCACTCAATGCGGGCGAGCTCAAGTCTCACCAGGTCGATGAGGTATTGCTAAGAACAATTCTTTACGCTTCTAAGATATGTCGTATTTTTTCATCGTTGTAACATATCGAATGAGTAATCCAACGATGTAAGGCCCTTTTTTGCCCTATAGGATGTGCACGATTGACTTGTGAAAAGATTAAGGAAATTCTAGTTTTTTTGGGGTCGGATGGGAATTCTGGCTTTGCTAAATCTTTTCAAAGCAATTTTAATTCTCGAGCAGAATTTTGATCTGGTTTTCGTGACCCTTCGTCATGCGCTAGAGGTGAATTTGCAGCCTTGGGGCTTGAACCCAAAGAGCATGTACCGAACCTGCAAAAGAGTTGCTTAGCTCATGCAGAAAGATTTTTGTTCTAAAGTTCTTCTCATCTCTATTTGCATCATATGCTATGACATTTCAGCTGTTCTGCTCGTCTCTTACAAAAGAAATCAGTCGCAAAAGCTGTAGAAAAAAAATTAATGAAACTCTCAAGAACTTTGCACTATTTACAAAGTGCCGCGATTCTTTTACAAAAATATATGGACAAAAATGGAATGTGGTGCGAAAATCTTAAATCCTGAATGAGGATTAGCTCGCGCTTTGGTTTAGCATCTCATTGTACTGAAGGTATGAAATTTGCCTTTGCAACTTCATTTGTTCATAGAATTTAGCTATGAACTCCTCTGCTCTCGTGTCAATCCCTCGATCTTCCTCAAATTCCACTCTTCCATCCTCCTCCTGCCCCTCATCGAAATGAGTTCCCTCTTCAAATTCCACTCTTCCATCCTCCGCCTGCTCCTCATCGAAATGAGTTCCCTCTTCAATTTCCACTCTTCCATCCTCCTCCTGCTCTTCATCGAAATGAGTTCTCTCTTCGCCTCCGTTTTCAAGGAAGCTCTGCCTCACGGCTTCATACCCATAGCACAGTCGGTCGTCCTCGTCAAACTCTGGGTCAAAATCGACGTGGGGGTTTATGCACGGTATGTGCGGTAAGGGAAACCGCATCGGCCCCGGGCGATGCATCTTCACGTGGACAACCGGGGTCTTATCAAAGGAGAGCTCGCGCTCCCTGTACCAGATCTGGCTGCGCGGCGTCGCCTGGCCGATGGTCTTGAGGAACTTGGGTACAAGGCGGAGCTGCAACTTGAACGCCCCGCCTTTCCTCGCCCAGAGCAGCGCCAGGCGCAGGAGGTTCCACGCGCGGCGAGAAACCCCGGACGTCTTACTCGGCATCTTTTCTCACTCTCTAGCTGAGTAGTGTTTGCTTTGAGAAAGTCTTGCAGCTGCGAAAGGATAAATGAGAGAAGATGAAAAGAGCGTACGCAGGGTGTGAGATGACTGATGAAATGGGGGTTAGCTTTGTATGGGGCCTTTTTCAGATTTTGCTGAGCTGGATGTGTACAAAAATGATGAGAAAGCTGTCTATGTTTTAGGATGATCTGTGAGAATGAGCAGAGCTTGGAAGGTGTTTATATATGGATGGGAATTTTGTATGGCACGCGGTGTTGTGGAGACAGCAGTTTCGTGTGGGGATGTGAATAGTGGGTGGCGGGATCTGGGGACACAACGCGGTTGGACGCGGTGTAGCTGCATCATTGTTGTTTTCAGACGCTTGTTTCTTTATTTCTCCTCGTTCCCATTGATGGGCATCTTGAAATTTGGCGAGTATGATTAATCTCGATAAGTGAGGATAATTGTCCAAAAAATTATAAATTTATTGTACAATAGCTAATTTAAGTCTAAAAAATTTCAACTATGTCAGATATAATTTTGAACTTATTGTACGGCAACCAATTAGATCATAAACCTTTCAATCGTGCTAATTTAATTATAAAGATTTTGACTATTTGTCGATGTAGTCATAAACCTTTAAACGAGTCGTCAATATAGTCAATTTAGGTAATTTTGGCCGAACATCACTCAAAGACTATATTGACAAATTATTAAAAGGTTTAAAATTGAATTGACAAATCGTCAATACGTTTATGAATAAATTAGTGTAATTGAAAGGTTTAGAGCTAAAATGACATAATTTAAAATTTAAAATCATATTGGGCATCATAATTGGACAATTTTCCCTCAATAAGTGTATGGGTATGGTCCCATCACTCACATGTATTGGATACGATTCCTAAAAAGGGTTGTGGGTGTGCTCTCAAATTACTTTGAGTTGAAGTCATATGATTGAATGGATGAAATGTTGATTATAAAAGCTCTTAACCCCTTAATTCACAGCTATTTTTTTCTTTTCTTTTTTTTTGTCAGAATTAACAGCTATTCAAAGTGCCGCAAAATGATTTTTTTTTAGAAGCAATGTGTTGACGTTTGCTATCTACTAAAAAATCTTTTACATTTTCCAATGATTGATTGTTGTAATGTTATATGCAATGAATATAATAAAAAAATGAATCATTTCAAATAAAATTAGCAGGAGAAGTGAACATTATATATTTGAAGTGACTCTTGTCTGTGGGTTTTTTTTTTCCCCTATTTTTTGGCCAAATTGATGATGTGCTCGTAATCTCGTCATGATATTGACTTTTGCTGGTAATTGGGGAACTTAAAAAAGAAAAAAAAACATTTTTTTTTGGTTAATATCCTGAAAAATCCTAAATAGGTATATATGTAACAAATTTACCCAAAATTAATTTTTGACCATAAAAAATCTCAAATTGGTACATCTGTGACAAATGTACCCCAACTGACCATAAAAAAACCTGAAATCGATATACTTATGACAAATTTACCTCAACCTAATTTATTTAACCACCAAAAACCCTAAATTGGTACATTTGTGACATATACCATCCATTAAATTGTATTAATACCACAAAAAATCACAAAAATTGTATAATAGTGACAAACGAAGAGTAGAATCATCAATCGGTATCTAATTAACTTTCGCATATTATTCAACTTTGTAATTTGATAGTAAAATTTAACAGAAATTAACATAGTGTAAATTCGTCATAAGTATATCGATTTGAGGTAAATTTGTCAAAGATTTACTAGTTTGGGATTTTTTGTGGTCAAAAAAATTGTTTTTGATAAATTTGTCATAAGTGTATCGGTTTGGGGTTTTTTAGGATATTAACCCATTTTATTTTATTTTTTTATATTGAAAGAGATAAAATCCAAATGTTATACTATAATTCACCCAACAAAACCTAATTCATTGGAGTGACCATTTTTTCTCATCTTGCTTTATCTTTCACATTCACTCAAATTAATATTTTTTTTTTCCTTCTCAATCGATCTTACGGATGAAATTCCAAGATTATGGCAAAACTTCCTTTTAAAAGATCTTTATCTCCTATCCAAATGTGAGAAGAATCCAACAAGCAAATCCTCAATGTACCAAATAGTCATCCTTTGATCTAGGAGATTTATTTGTACTATCATCATGATATATCGATCAAATAACAATGTCTAAGTTGATCTAATTTTCAATTAACTTTGCATTTAAATCATGAAAATTGTCTAAGTCAATGCAAGTCATGTCATGTACGACAGTATATACTAACCAAACCGCTAATGATTTATTGTCAAAATTGGCCAAAAGAACTAAATTGACGAATTGTTAAAAGAATTAAGACTAAATTGCTAAATTATCAAAAGATTTATGACTAAATTGGAACAATTAAAATATTTATGACAAAATTAATAATTCTCAAAAATTTTAGGACTAACGTGTCACAATCAAAAGATTCGGAATTGAACTAATGACAATACAATAGATTTATGATTTTTTGAATAATTTTTCCCGAAATTTCAGGTTGTCCTTATGAAGTTCTGCCCTTTTTGAATTTTTCTTTTATCTATCTTAACTTATATTCTCGCATTTTCCATTAGAAACACACGGCGACATCACATTCATTCACAAGGAAGCCAATCATGGATCATGACCCCGTGAATGGTGGGCATTAACAATCTGGCCCCACATTTTAAAACACAATACTAAACAAAGGTTGAGGGCTTTTGTCCAAGTAAACTGTTGTTGATCCTAGAGAGAGAGAGAGAGAGAGAGAGGGAAGAATGATGGGCTGTACTGTTGCCTGGATTCTTCTAAACCGTGTCAGGAAACTTCACCTATTGATAGGATGCTTCGTTTTTTTCCGAGTGATTATAAGCCAAGACCTTTCAAGTCAACAATTAATTATTTATAATACAAGTAGTAGTTAAAGTCCTTAAAAAATACAGCATAGAGAGGGAGAAAATTGACAACCCAAGAATCTATAGTTTTATGTATTTCGGATTGATTTCTTAACAATTTATTTGGTTTGTGTAGTCCATGCATTTGACCATTTTTCATTTAAAACACTTCAAAACTCTTATCTTCTGCCGGCCTATACAACTTTTCCATAAATTTATTCAATAATATTTTAAAATTTAGTGGAATTTTTTTTATTGATCAAAATAAAATCTTCAATTCTCTATTGACCAACAACTGAAAAGTTGTCTTTACCAAAAAAAAAAATTCTTTACCAAAAAAAAAACAACTGAAAAGTTGACTCTTGTTTATAGACTTTACTTAAGGTCATCATGAACACAAATTTCTTTTCATTTTAAGGAAGTATTATCTTGTCATTTTTTTCTTATTTCTAAGACGACAACACAAATTGACCTCGACTAAAATCGCTGGTTTGGCCCAAATCTCATGGAAATTCGTGGGCAACTAGCAAGTCATTATAATATTTAATTGAATCCAAGCCAAAAAAAAAAAAATTAAGAAAAGGGCTGTGATGCCCATTTGCTAGTTGTATCGTCACCTTTAAATTAATCAAGAATTTTAAAATAAATCTAAGGCTCCATTTGGTAACATTCCTATATTTCTATTTTTCTATTTTTTTATTCTCCGAAATTTAAAAAAAAAAAAAATCCATTTGGTAATGTCAATTAATTTTTCTATTTCACAAAAAAGTTGTCAAGGAATATATTTGAAATAAAAACAAGAAATAGAAAAAAAATTACTTCTTATTCTTAAGAATAATTTTTGGAATAAGTCATTTTCTTTCTTTTATTCTTCTTCCCTCTTCTAACCAGTCCATTGCCCACCGTAATTGCCATTGGCTCCGGCCGCCAGCCACGACCAATTGTCGTTGTGGACCCTCGCCTTTGCCGCTTGGCGACTAGCTAGAGGAGGAAGAAGAAGAGAGAAAGAGAAAAAAAGAACAAAAAAAGAAGAAGAAAATCTTTAAAAATTATTTTTAAAAAATTAAAAAAAAAATTATAAGTCGAATTGAACAAAATCTATTTTTTTCTATTCCGAGAATATAAATTTTGTGTAGTTATTAAGGGAACCCATAATAATCATTTTATTTCTATTTCAGAATTTCTATTTCAGAGTCTCTATTTCAGAACTATTTTTTAGTTTTAAACTTGCTTCTAGAATAGAAATATGTTTGGTAACATAATTTTATTTTTCTATTTCCAGAACAAGTTTTTAATTCAGAAATAGGTTTTGAATAAAAATGATAAGTAAAATTTTTTTCCCTTCTTTATTTTTGGAATATAAATGGAAATAAAAACTCTTCTTATCGCTTGTCTTCACTGCTACCGCCCACCATCCGTCAATTTTGCTTGCCATCGGCTACCCTCTACTAATCGTTGCCACTATTCGCCTCTTGCTGCCTACCATCGGTTTGTCGCCCCTCGCCATCCACCGCCACTTGGGAGGGAGATATTTTGTGTAATTATCAAACGCATATTTTTGCTTAGAAACTCATCCAATTATATAAATATAAAGATAGAAAAATCCATTTCTATTTTAGAAATCAATTTCTGATTAGAATGGTTATCATTCACGCTCAAACGTGTTCATTTACTCAGAAATTATTTTAGGAAATAGAAAAAAAAATTATTCTGAAAAGAAACTTATTCCGGGAACAATAATATTACTAAAAGCATTCTAATTCACTAGTTGAAGCTGAACCATTACTTTTGGGAACCAGCCTTTATTTGATTCAAGCCCAAGATTGAGGGCTTCTATCATTTTTTATCCCGGAAAGATTCCCCTTTTATTGTCTTATGGATGAACGCCAGTAGTGCACTTTAACTAAAACAAAGAAGCCAAAAACTGTTTCTCTAGAGTGTGTTTGGAAGGTTTGCTCTCATGATACCATACTCATGCGGAAGGGTCAAGGATGCACAACACTAGCACCGAAAACGTGATGAAGTTGGGATAAAGCAAGAGGAGGAAAAGGTAATTTTAATTGGTTCGAATTTCAGGTGGCAGGTGAGAGTGTCGAGCTGCTAAGAGCAGTGAATTGTGTGGAGAGTTTTTTATGGTTCAACGGCGGAAATCCCAGAATCGAAATTGCGGAAGTTTAGCAGGTAATTAAAGTGAAAGGGTTAGGGTAATTAACAGGTGCGATGACACCATGGGAAATCGACGTTAGATAGAACGCCGCTTGCCACTATTTTCCCTCCGATCTATCTCCTATAGAATCATTATATGCTAATTGTCAATTGTCTTCCGCTGGGGCTTGGAAAAAGTTAAATTTAGGACCTACAGCTTTGATATCATGTGAGATTTCATGGGATTTTTTATAATTATTATAAAAGCTTAAGTTGTAACATGAATGAGTAATTTATTATTTAAATATTCTAAAACCAAAGAAGCTGAGAAACCTTCCTGCATTAATTATCATATATTACACCTCGCGCCATCCAAATTGACATACATCGGATCATCCAAGTGAAGAAATGCAAATTACTGAATTAGCTGTGGAGGAGCTGCCATGCTCAACCCATTAATTTTTCCATCTAAATCATAGTTAAGGTCGGAGTCCTCACCCAAGCATGCAAGCGATGAAGAGATCTGGACACCATCCATCATAGAAGATTTGTGATTACTGCTGTTTTGTGACACACCCAAGACGATTCTCATGAATTTGAGGTTCTTCCTGATTCAAAACGGGTGGTCATCCTCCAAAAGAGGTACGCCTTCCATCATTAGGGTGTGAAGAGAACTCGTCTGAACTTCGTAGAGTGGTTGGGTTACTGCTCGATGCGGTATGCCTTCCAGGATGAATATTCTTGTCAGGATATAATCCTAATCTTGAATCATGAGTATGTTCTTACGAAAACCATTGTTAATGAAATCCGTAGCTGAAAGGAAGACAAGGCAAACAAAACGACATGAATGAGATATCTACCTCCTCCTGCCAACTCGCTAGGGAGTTTCTTGCTGCCTAGTGAAGCATAGCCAATTTGATTAGAATTTTTCCTCCAAGAAAATCGGCAAAGGGAATTGTTAACAAGTAATTCAAATGAGGAGAAACATGATGATGGCAATGGAGAAAAATATAACAATAGTTCTTCTGCATTTAAATCAGTCATGCCTCGAGTCTTGCGAGCACTGCCGTTCAAACCCTTGCTTATCATGAGCTGGTTCAACAAAATTAGCTTTGAAAACACCTGGTCCAGAGCAGAAACACATTACAATTACATATTTCGCATATTAATGATGCGAATGATAACCATTGCATTCTAGAAATTAATTTTCTATTTCTATTTCTTAGATGAGTTTTTCCGCAAATGATGCATTTGATAACAATATACAATTTATATTCCCGGAATAGAAATTTATTTGATAATGACATAAAATTTCTGCATTTTGGGTGATCGACGGTGAGAGGTGGCCAATGGGTGGCGGATGATTGAAGGTGAGCGACTGACGAATGGCGGCAGGTGATTGGGGGTGGGTGACTAACGACCGATTAGTTAGTATCAAGGGCGAGCAATGAGAAGAGTTTTTATTTCTTATTTTTGTCCCCAAAATAGAAAAGTAAAAAAAATTTGCTTCTAATTTTTTTCCAAACCTATTTTTGAAGTAAAAATTTATTCTAGGAAGAGAAAAATAAATTTGCATCAGCAAACGGATTTTTATTGTAAACCTGCTCTTGATATTAGAAAAATATAAAACTAAAAAAATAAAATAATTATCATGCGTGCCCTAAAAAGTTGGATATTAGAGCCAAAGAAAAACCTAAAACTCCATGACCGCCACTTCCGGTGAGATTCTAAAGCCTCCCAGCTGAAAGAATGGATGAGGTCATTTTTTTTTCTTTTTTCATTCAATCTATATATAAGGGGAGAAATCAAAGCACTCAAGAATCCTCATAACAATTTAACAAAGGAAATAACGAGAAACCATGTTATACAGCCAAACAAACGAAAAAGAGAACAAATAGAGCAGAGGGATTGCTGCAGCACAAAGAGTTAAGGAGCCAACATACAAGAGGAGGATGATTACTGTCCCAAAAGATCCAAGCAACTGGGTTCAATCTTGCTATTTGGATTCTTAGATCGCACAATTCTATTGGGTAAAAAACTGAGATTCCAACAATGATGATTAAGGAGGCCATCATCAAGCAAGGAACAGAAGAACTTCAAACCTTGAAAGAAGTTCAAACGTCCAAACAACGTACACAAACCAAGAGGAGCACAGAAAGAAATTATCGACCCCTTATAAGACAAGCACACCATGAATGGGGACGTCAAGGTGTCATTTAGTCAAAACTGTTGGGGACTGTTGTCCATATGGTAAAGTGGCAATAGAACCCTTAAATTGGATTACTCCGCACTTTATATTGCACGTAATTAATTAAATAAAAGATAAACAAAAATATGTGATGTTGTTACTTTGTTATGGTTCAATAAATGAGTGGGTTAGGTTGGATTTGAGTTAAGTTGAAAATGGTCCGACTCATTAACCCATATAATCCGTTTAGACCCATTTTCATGCAATGTAAATTTGATGATCCATACCCAACTTGACTATACCCAACCGAACCCACATTACTGAAACATATTAATATTCAACTCAATTTATGTTAAAGTAGCCCCACTCATTTAATTCACTTTAAGCTCTTCATATATAACATCAATTTAAAAATTATATTGACCTTTAACAAAACCTAAGAAAGCTTATTTCTTATGATATTTAAAAAAAAAAAAATGATATTGCTAAAATGCTTTCATGCAATACAAATTTAATGGACAATTTTTATAATTTTTTAAAAATCGAATTTTTTTAATTATTTTTATTTTTAAAAATATAATTTTTAATTATTTTTAGTTTTAAAAAATATAATTTTTAATTATTATTTTTTATTTTTCTTCTTCTTAAGCTGGCCACCGACCACAATGACAGCCGGTGACTGGCCACAAGCAAGCTCAAGATTGGCGAGATTGAGCTCGCCTGATGCCAGCAAGCTTGAACCTCCCCAAATCGGTGAGGCTTGAGCCTTGCCAAACGTCAATGAGGTCTTAGCCTCACTAGATAAGCAATGAGCTCAAGCTCGCTTGATGCCAACGAGCTCAAGTCTTGCCAAATTGGCAAGACCTCAACCTTGCCAAATCAACGAGCTCAACCTCACTCGATGTCGGTGAGCTTGAGTCTCGCCAGGTCAGTGAGGTATTGCTAAGAACAATTCTGTACCCTTCTAAGATATGTCGTATTTTTTCATCGTTGTATTATAGTGAATGAGTAATCCAACGACGTAAGGCCCTTTTTTTCCCTACAAGATGTGCATGATTGACTTGTGAAAAGATTTAAGGAAATTCTAGTTTTTTTTGGGGCAGATGGGAATTCTGGCTTTGCTGAATCTTTTCAAAGCAAATTTAATTCTCGAACAGAATTTTGATCTGCTTTTCGTGATCCTTCGTCATGCACTGGAGGTGAATTTACAGCCTTGGGGCTTGAACCCAAAGAACATGTACCGAACCTGCAAAAGAGTTGCTTAGCTCATGCAGAAAGATTTTTGTTCTAAAGTTCTCCTCATCTCTATTTGCATCATATGCTATGACATTTTAGGTGTTCTGCTTGTCTATTACCAAAGAAATCAGTCACAAAAGATGTGGAAAAAAAAATTAATGAAACTCTCAAGAACTTTGCATAATTTACAAAGTGCCGCGACTCTTTTACAAAAATACATCGACAAAAATGGAATGTGGTGCGAAAATCATAAATCCTGAATGAGGATTAGCTCGCGCTTTGGTTTAGCATCTCATTGTACTGAAGGTATGAAATTTGCCTCTGCAACTTCGTTTGTTCATAGAATTTAGCTATGAACTCCTCTGCTCTTGTGTCGATCCCTCGATCTTCCTCAATTACCACTCTTCCATCCTCCTGCTGCTCCTCATCGAAATGAGTTCCCTCTTCGCCTCCGTTTTCCAGGAAGCTCTGCCTCACGGCTTCATACCCATAGCACAGTCGGTCGTCCTCGTCAAACTCTGGGTCAAAATCGACGTGAGGGTTTATGCACGGTATGTGCGGCAAGGGAAACCGCATGGACCCCGGGCGATGCATCTTCACGTGGACAACCGGGGTCCTATCAAAGGAGAGCTCGCGCTCCCTGTACCAGATCTGGCCGCGCGGCGTCGCCTGGCCGATGGTCTTGAGGAACTTGGGCACAAGGCGGAGCTGCAACTTGAACGCCCCGCCTTTCCTCGCCCAGAGCAGCGCCAGGCGCAGGAGGTTCCACGCTCCGCGAGAAACCCCGGACGTCTTCCTCGGCATCTTTTCTCACTCTCTAGCTGAGTAGTGTTTGCTTTGAGAAAGTCTTGCACCTGCAAAAGGATGAATGAGAGAAGATGAAAAGAGCGTGTGCAGGGTGTGAGATGACTGATGAAATGGGGGTTAGCTTTGTATGGGGCCTTTTGCAGATTTTGCTGAGCTGGATGTGTACAAAAATGATCAGAAAGCTGTCTCTGTTTTAGGATGATCTGTGAGAATGAGCAGAGCTTAGAAGGTGTTTATATATGGATGGGAATTTTGTATGGCACGCGGTGTTGTGGAGACAGCAGTTTCGTGTTGGGATGTGAATAGTGGGTGGCGGGATCTGGGGACACAACGCGGTTGGACGCGGTGTAGCTGTATCATTGTTGTTTTCAGATGCTTATTACTTTATTTCTCCCCGTTACCATTGACGGGCATCTTGAAATTTGGCGATTTCGATTAATCTCGATAAGTGAGGATAATTGTTCAAAATATCATAAACTTATTGTAGAATAGTTAATTTAAGTCTAAATAATTTCGATTATGTCAGATATAATTTTGAACTTATTATACGGCGACTAATTAGATCCTAAACATTTCAATCGTGTTAATTTAGTTATAAAGATTTTGACTATTTGTCAATGTGGTCATAAACCTTTAAACGAGTCATCAATGTAGTAATTTCGGGTAATTTTGGCTGAACATCACTCAAAGGACTATCAAATTATTAAAAAATTTAAAATGGAATTGACAAATCGTCAATACGTTTATAAATAAATTAGTGTAATTGAAAGGTTTAGAGCTAAAATGATGTAATTTAAAATTTAAAATCATATTGGGCATCGTAATTGGACAATTTTCCCTCAATAATTGTATGGGTATGGTCCCATCACTCACATGTATCGGATACGACTCTTAAAAAGGGCTGTGGGTGTGCTCTCAAATTACTTTGAGTTGAAGTCATATAATTGAATGGATGAAATGTTGATTATAAAAGCTCTTAACCCCTTAATTCACAGCTATTTTTTTCTTTTCTTTTCTTTTCTTTTATCAGAATTAACAGCTATTCAAAGTGCCGCAAAAGGATTTTTTTTTTTTTTTAAAGCAATGTGTTGACGTTTGTTATCAAGGCTCTTGTTAAGCAATCTACTTAATATTCCTTTACATTTTCCAATGATTGATTGCTGTAATGTTATATGCAATGAATATAATAAAAAAAATGAATCATTTCAAATAAAATTAGCAGGAGTAGTGAACATTATATATTTGAAGTGACTCTTGTCTGCGGTTTTTTTTTTTTTTTTTTTTTGGTTTTCCCTATTTTTTGGCCGAATTGATGATGTGCTCGTAATCTGGTCATGATATTTACCTTTGTTGGTAGTTGGGGAACTTAAAAAAGATAAAAGGAAACAGGAGTGAACATTTTTTTTTTTTTGGTTAATATCTTGAAAAATCCTAAATAAGTATATGTGTGACAAATTTACCAAAAACTAATATTTAACCATGAAAAACCTCAAATTAGTACATCTATGACAAATTTACTCCAACTGATCATAAAAAACCTGAAATCGATATACTTGTGACAAATTTACCTCAACCTAATTTATTTAACCGCCAAAAACTCTAAATTGGTACATTTGTGACAAATATACCCTCTATTAAATTGGATTAATACCACAAAAAATCACAAAAATTGTATAACCGTGACAAACGAAGAGTAGAATCGTAAATTGGTACCCAATTAACTGTCGCATGTTATTCAACTTAGTAATTTGATAGTAAAATTCAACGAAAATTAATATAGTGTAAATTTGTCATAAGGGTATCGGTTTGGGATAAATTTATCATAGATTTATCAGTCTAGGGTTTTTTGTCGTCAAAAAATTAGTTTTTGTTACATTTGTCATAAGTGTATCGGTTTTGGGTATTTTAGGATATTAACTCTTTTTTTTTTATATTGAAAGGGATAAAGTCCAAATGTTATACTATAATTCACCTAACGAAACCTAATTCATTGGAATGAACATTTTTTCACATCTTGCTTTATCTTTCACATTCACTCAAATTAATATTTTTTTTTTCCTTCTCAATCGATCTTACAGATGAAATTCCAAGATTATGGCAAAACTTCCTTTTAAAATATCTTTATCTCCTATCCAAATCCGAGAAGAATCCAACAAGCAAATCCTCAACGTACCAAATAGTCATCCTTTGATCTAGGAGATTTATTTGTACTATCATCATGATATATCAATCTAATAACAATGTCTAAGTTGATCTAATTTTTAACTAACTTTGCATTTAAATCATGAAAATTGTCTAAGTCAATGCAAGTCGTGTCATGTACAACAGTATATACTAACCATACCACTAAGGATTTATTGTCACAATTGGCCGAAATAACTAAATTGACGAATTGTTAAAAGAATTAAGCCTAAATTGCTAAATCATCGAAAGATTTATGACTACATCGGAACAATTAAAATATTTATGACAAAATTAATAATTTTCAAAAAGTTTAGGACTAACGTGTCACAATTAAAAGATTCAGAATTAAATTAATCACGGTATAATAGATTTATGATTTTTTGAATAATTTTTCCCGAAATCTCAAGTCGTCCTTATGAAGTTCTGCCCTTTTTATTTATTATTATTATTTTTTTATCTATCTTAACTTATGTCCTCGCATTTTCCATTAGAAACTCACGGCGACATTACATTCATTCACAAGGAAGCCAATCATGGATCATGACCCCGTGAATGGCGGGCGTTAACAATCTGGCCCCACATTTTAAATCACAAAATTCTAAACAAAGGTTGAGGGCTTTTGTCCAAGTAAACGGTTGTTGATCCTAGAGAGAGAGAGAGGGAGGGAAGAATGATGGCTTGTACTGTTGCCTGGATTCTTCTAAACCGTGTCAGGAAACTTCACCTATTGATAGGATGCTTCGTTTTTTTCTTTTTCTTTTTTTTCCGAGTGATTATAAGCCAAGACCTTTCAAGTCAACAATTAATTATTTATAACACAAGTAGTAGTTAAAGTCCTTTAAAAATACAGCATAGAGAGGGAGAAAATTGACAACCCAAGAATTTATAGTTTTATGTATTTCGGGTTGATTTCTTAACAATTTATTTGGTTTGTGTAGTCCATGCATTTTGACCATTTTTCATGTAAAACACTTCAAAACTCTTATCTTTTGCCGGTCTATACAACTTTTTCATAAATTTATTCAATAATATTTTAAAATTTAGTAGAACTTTTTTTTTCTTGATCAAAATAAAATCTTCAATTCTCTATTGACCAACAACTGAAAAGTTGACTCTCGTTTATAGACTTTACTTAAGGTCATCATGAACACAAATTTCTTTTCATTTTAAGGAAGTATTATCTTGTCATTTTTTTCTTATTTCTAAGACGACAACACAAATTGAACTCGACTAAAATCGCGGGTTTGGCCCAAATCTCATGGAAATTCGTGGGCAACCAGTAAGTCGTTATAATATTTAATTGAATCCAAGCCAAAAAAAAAAAAAGAATTAAGAAAAGGGCTGTGATGCCCATTTGCTAGTTGTATCGTCACCTTTAAATTAATCAAGAATTTTAAAATAAATCTAAGGCTCCATTTGGTAACATTCCTATGTTTCTATTTTTTTTTTTTTATTCTCCGAAATTTTAAAAAAAAATCCATTTGCTAATGTCAATTAATTTTTCTATTTCACAAAAAGTTGTCAAGGAATATATTTGAAATAAAAACAAGAAATAGAAAAAAGTTACTTCTTATTCTTAAGAATAATTTTTGGAATAAGTCATTTTCTTTCTTTTATTCTTCTTCCCTCTTCTAACCAATCCATTGCCCACCGTCAGTTGCCATTGGCTCCAGCCGCCGGCCATGACCAATTGTCACTGTCGACCCTCGCCTTTGCCGCTTGGCGACTAGCTAGAGGAGGAAGAAGAAGAGAGAAAAAAAAAAAGAACAAAAAAGAAGAAGAAAAATCTTTAAAAATTATTTTTAAAAAATTATGTTACAAAAAAAAATTATAAGTCGAATTGAACAAAATCCTATTTTTATTTCTATTCCGAGAATATAAATTTTTTGTAGTTATTAAGGGAACCCATAATAATCATTTTATTTCTATTTTAGAATTTCTATTTCAGAACTATTTTTTAGTTTCAAACTTGCTTCTAGAATAGAAATATGTTTGGTAACATAATTTTATTTTTCTATTTCTAGAAAATTTTTTAATTCAAAAATAGGTTTTGAATAAAAATGATAAGTAAAAATTTTTCCGTTCTTTATTTTTGGAATATAAATGGAAATAAAAACTCTTTTTATCGCTTGTCTTCACTGCTACCGCCCACCATCCGTCAATTTCGCCTACCATCGGCTACCCTCTACTAATCGTTGCCACTATTCACCTCTTGCTGCCTGCCATCAATCTGTCGCCCCTCGCCATCCACCACCACTTGGGAGGGAGATATTTTGTGTCATTATTTAATGCATATTTTTGCTTAGAAACTCATTCAATGATATAAATATAAAGATAGAAAAATCCATCTCTATTTTAGAAATCAATTTCTAACTAGAATGGTTATCATTCACGCTCAAACGTGTTCATTTACTCATAAATTATTTTAGGAAATAGAAATAAAAAAAATTATTCTGAAAAGAAACTTATTCCGGGAACAGTAATGTTACCAAAAGCACCCTAATTCACTAGTTGAAGTTGAACCATTTCTTTTGGGAACCAGCCTTTATTTGATTCAAGCCCAAGATTGAGGGCTTCTATCATTTTTTATCCTGGAAAGATTCCCCTTTTATTGCCTTATGGATGAACGCCAGTAGTGCTCTTTAACTAAAACAAAGAAGCCAAACATTGTTTCTCTAGAGTGTGTTTGGAAGGTTTGCTCTCATGATACCATACTCATGCGGAAGGGTCAAGGATGCACAACACTAGCACCGAAAACGTGATGAAGTAGGGATAAAGCAAGAGGAGGAAAAGGTAATTTTAATTGGTTCGAATTTCAGGTGGCAGGTGAGAGTGTCGAGCTGCTAAGAGCAGTGAATTGTGTGGAGAGTTTTTTATGGTTCAACGGCGGAAATCCCAGAATCGAAAGTGCGGAAGTTTAGCAGGTAATTAAAGTGAAAGGGTTAGGGTAATTAACAGGTGCGATGACACCATGGGAAATCGACGTTAGATAGAATGCCGCTTGCCACTATTTTCCCTCCGATCTATCTCCTATAGAATCATTATATGCTAATTGTCAATTGTCTTCCGCTGGGGCTTGGAAAGAATTGAATTTAGGACCTACAGCTTTGATATCACGTGAGATTTCATGGGATTGTTTATAATTATTATAAAAGCTTAAGTTATAATATGAATGCATGATTTATTATTTAAATATTCTAAAACCAAAGAAGCTGAGAAACCTTCCTGCATTAATAACCATATATTACACCTCGCGCCATCCAAATTGACATACATCGGATCATCCAAGTGAAGAAATGCAAATTACTGAATTAGCTGTGGAGGAGCTGCCATGCTCAACCCATTAATTTTTCCATCTAAATCATAGTTAAGGTCGGAGTCCTCACCCAAGCATGCAAGCGATGAAGAGATCTGGACACCATCCATCACAGAAGATTTGTGATTACCGCTGTTTTGTAATAATTATAAACAGAATCAGGTGGGTGAAGTGACACATCCAAGACGATTCTCACGAATTTGAAGTTCTTCCTGATTCAAAACGGGTGGTCATCCCCGTTTTTCCTCCAAAAGAGGTACGCCTTCCATCATTAGGGCGTGAAGAGAACTCGTCTGAACTATGTAGAGTGGTCGGATTATTGCTCGATGCAGTATGCCTTCCAGGATGAACATTCTTGTCAGGATATAATCCTAATCTTGAATCATGAGTCTGTTCTTACGAAAACCATTGTTAATGAAACCCGCCATTGAAAGGAAGACAAGGCAAGCAAAATGACATGAATGAGATATCTACCTCCTCCTGCCAACTCGCTAGGGAGTTTCTTGCTGCCAAATGAAGCATAGCCAATTCGATTAGAGTTTTCCCTCCAAGAAAATCGGCAAAGGGAATTGTTAATAAGTAACTCTAATGAGGAGAAACATGATGATGGCAATGGAGAAAAATATAACAATAGTTCTTCTGCATTTAAATCAGTCATGCCTCGAGTCTTGCGAGCACTGTCGTTCAAACCGTTGCTTATCATCAGCTGGTTCAACAAAATTAGCTTTGAAAACACCTGCTCTAGAGCAGAAACACATTACAATTACATATTTTGCATATTAACGATGCGAATGATAACCATTCCATTCCAGAAATCAATTCTTAATTAGAAATTAATTTTCTATTTTTATTTCTTAGATGAGTTTCTCCGCAAATAATGCGTTTGATAACAATACAAAATTTATATTCCCGGAATGAAGATTTATTTGATAATGACATAAAATTTCTCCCTTCTAGGTGATCAACGGTGAGAGGTGGCCAATGGGTGGCAGATGATTGAAGGTGAGCAACTAACGAATGGCGGCAGGTGATTGGGGGTGGGTGACTAATGACTGACTAGTTAGTATCAAGGGCGAGCAATGAGAAGAGTTTTTATTTCTTATTTTTGTCCCCAAAATATAAAAGTAAAAAAAATTTACTTCTAATTTTTTTTCCAAACCTATTTTTGAAGTAAAAAATTTTTCTAGGAAGAAAAAAATAAATTCGTATCACCGAACATATTTCTATTGTAAACCTGTTCCTGATATTAGAAAAATTTTAAATTAAAAAATTAAAATAAATATCATGCACGTCCTAAAAAGTTGGATATAAGAGCCAAAGAAAAACCTCTAACTCCACGACCGTCACTTCCAGTGAGATTCCAAAGCCTCCCAGCCGAAAGAATGGATGAGGTCATTTTTTCTTTTTTCATTCCATCTATATATAAGGGGAGAAATCAAAGCACTCAAGAATCCTCATAACAATTTAACAAAGGAAATAACGCGAAACCATGTTATACAGCCAAACAAACAAAACAGAGAACAAATAGAGCAGAGGGATTGGTGCAGCACAAAGAGTTAAGGAGCCAACATACAAGAGGAGGAAGATTACTGTCCCAAAAGATCCAAGCAACTGGGTTCAATCTTGCTATTTGGATTCTTGGATCGCACAATCTTATCGGGTAAAAAACTGAGATTCCAACAATGATGATTAAGGAGGCTATCATCGAGCAAGGAACAGAAGAACCTCAAATCTCGACAGGAGTTCAAACGTCCAAACAATGTACACAAAGCAAGAGGACCACAAAAAGAAATTATTGACCCCTTATAAGACAAGCACACCATGAACGGGGACGTCAAGGTGTCATTTAGTCAAAACTGTTGGGGACTGTTGTCTATATGGTAAAGTGGCAATAGAACCCTTAAATTGGATTACTCCGCACTTTATATTGCACGTAATTAATTATATAAAAGATAAAAAAAAAAATCTGTGAGGTTGTTACTTTGTTATGGTTCAATAAATGAATGGGTCAGGTTGGGTTTGGGTTAAGTCGAAAATGATTCGACTCATATTGACCCATATAATCCGTTTAGACTCATTTTTATGCAATGTAAATTTGATGACTCATACCCGACTTGACTATACCTGACCGAACCCACATTACTGAAACATATTAATATTCAAGTCAATTTATGTTAAACTAGCCCCACTCATTTAATTCACTTTAAGCTTTTCATATATAACATCAATTTAAAAATTATATTGACCTTTAACTAAACTTAAGAAAGCTTATTTCTTATGATATTTAAAAAAAAATGATATTGCTAAAATACTTTCATGCAATACAAATTTAATGGACAATTTTTATAATTTTTTTACAAAATGAATTTTTAGTTATTTTTTAGAATTTGAATTTTTAATTATTTTTATTTTTTAAAAATATAATTTTTAATTATTATTTTTTGATTTTCTTCTTCTTAGGCTGGCCACCGACCATGACGACAACCGGTGACTGGCCACAGGTAACCTCAAGATTGGCGAGATTGAGCTCGCCCGACGCCAGCAAGCTTGAACCTCCCCAAATTGGTGAGGCTCGAGCCTTGCCAAACATCAATGAGGTCTCAACCTCGCTAGATAAGCAATGAGCTCGAGCTCGCTTGATGCCGACGAGCTCAAGTCTTTCCAAACTGGCGAGACCTCAACCTTGCCAAATCAACGAGCTCAACCTCACTTGACGTTGGTGAGCTCTAGTCTTGCTAGGTCGGTGAGGTATTGCTAAGAACAATTCTATACCCTTCGAAGATATGTCGTATTTTTTCATCGTTGTATTATAGTGAATGAGTAATCCAACGATGTAAGGCCCTTTTTTGCCCTACAAGATGTGCATGATTGACTTGTGAAAAGATTAAGGAACTTCTAGTTTTTTGGGGTCAGATGGGAATTCTGGCTTTGCTAAATCTTTTCAAAGCAATTTTAATTCTTGAGCAGAATTTTGATCTGCTTTTCGTGATCCTTCGTCATGCGCTAGAGGTGAATTTGCAGCCTTGGGGCTTGAACCCAAAGAGCATGTACCGAACCTGCAAAATAGTTGCTTAGCTCATGCAGAAAGATTTTTGTTCTAAATTTCTTCTCATCTCTATTTGCATCATATGCAATGACATTGTAGGTTTTCTGCTCGTCTCTTACAAAAGAAATCAGTCACAAAAGCTGTAGAAAAAAAATTAATGAAACTCTCAAGAACTTTGCACTATTTACAAAGTGCCGCGACTCTTTTACAAAAATACATTGACAAAAATGGAATGTGGTGCGAAAATCATAAATCCTGAATGAGGATTAGCTCGCGCTTTGGTTCAGCATCTCATTGTACTGAAGGTATGAAATTTGCCTTTGCAACTTCATTTGTTTATAGAATTTAGCTATGAACTCCTCTGCTCTTGTGTCGATCCCTCGATCTTCCTCAAATTCCACTCTTCCATCCTCCTCCTGCCCCTCATCGAAATGAGTCCCCTCTTCGCCTCCGTTTTCCAGGAAGCTCTGCCTCGAGGCTTCATACCCATAGCACAGTCGGTCGTCCTCGTCAAACTCTGGGTCAAAATCGACGTGGGGGTTTATGCACGGTATGTGCGGCAAGGGAAACCGCATCGACCCCGGGCGATGCATCTTCACGTGGACAACCGGGGTCTTATCAAAGGAGAGCTCGCGCTCCCTGTACCAGATCTGGCTGCGCGGCGTCGCCTGGCCGATGGTCTTGAGGAACTTGGGCACAAGGCGGAGCTGCAACTTGAACGCCCCGCCTTTCCTCGCCCAGAGCAGTGCCAGGCGCAGCAGGTTCCACGCGCGGCGAGAAACCCCGGATGTCTTCCTCGGCATCTTTTCTCACGCTCTAGCTGAGTAGTGTTTGCTTTGAGAAAGTCTTGCAGCTGCAAAGGGATAAATGAGAGAAGATGAAAAGAGCGTGTGCAGGGTGTGAGATGACTGATGAAGTGGGGGTTAGCTTTGTATGGGGCCTTTTTCAGATTTTGCTGAGCTGGATGTGTACAAAAATGATCAGAAAGCTGTCTATGTCTTAGGATGATCTGTAGGAATGAGCAGAGCTTGGAAGGTGTTTATCTTTGGATAGGAATTTTGTATGGCACGCGGTGTTGTGGAGACAGCAGTTTCGTGTGGGGATGTGAATAGTGGGTGGCGGGATCTGGGGACGCGGTGTAGCTGCATCATTGTTGTTTTCAGATGCTTATTACTTTATTTCTCTCCGTTCTCATTGATGGGCATCTCGAAATTTGGCGATTAATCTCGATAAGTGAGGATAATTGTCCAAAAAATCATAAACTTATTGTACAATAGCTAATTTAAGTCCAAAAAATTTCGACTATGTCAAATTTAATTTTAAACTTATTGTACAGCAACCAATTAGATCCTAAACCTTTCAATCGTGCTAATTTAGTTATAAAGATTTTGACTATTTGTCAGTGTAGTCATAAACCTTTAAACGAATCGTCAATATAGTCATTTTAGGTAATTTTGGCCAAACATCACTCAAAGACTATATTGGTAAATTATTAAAAGGTTTAAAATTGAATTGATAAATGTCAATGCGTTTATGAATAAACTAGCGTAATTGAAAGATTTAGAGCTAAAATGACATAATTTAAAATTTAAATTCATATTGGGCATCATAATTGGACAACTTTCCCTCAATAAGTGCATGGTATATGGTCCCATCACTCCCATGTATCGGATACGACTCTTAAAAAGGGTTGTGGGTGTGCTCTCAAATTACTTTGAGTTGAAGTCATATAATTGAATGGATGAAATGTTGATTATAAAAGCTCTTAACCCCTTAATTCACAGCTATTTTTTTCTTTTCTTTTTTTTGTTAGAATTAACAGCTATTCAAAGTGCCGAAAAAGTTTGAGAGTGGGTCTAGAGTAGGAATAGAGTTGGACTGACAAAAAAAAAAAAGTGCCGCAAAAGGATTTTTTTTTTAAAAGCAATGTGTTGACGTTTGTTATCAAGGCTCTTGATAAGCAATCCACTAAAAAAATCCTTTACATTTTCCAATGATTGATTGTTGTAATGTTATACGCAATGAATATAATAAAAAAAATGAATCATTTCAAATAAAATTAGCAGGAGAAGTGAATATTATATATTTGAAGCGACTCTTGTCTGCGGTTTATTTGTTGTTGGTGGTTTTCCCTATTTTTTGGCCAAATTGATGATGTGCTCGTAATCTCATAATGATATTTACTTTTGCTGGTAGTTGAGGAACTTAAAAAAAAAAAAAAACAGAGTGAACATTTTTTTTTCCTTCTCAATCGATCTTACGGATGAAATTCCAAGATTATGGCAAAACTTCCTTTTAAAAGATCTTTATCTCCTATCCAAATGCGAGAAGAATCCAACAAGCAAATCCTCAACGTACCAAATAGTCATCCTTTGATCTAGGAGTTTATTTGTACTATCATCATGATATATCGATCTAATAACAATGTCTAAATTGATCTAATTTTTAACTAACTTTGCATTCAAATCGTGAAAGTTGTCTAAGTCAATGCAAGTCGTGTCATGTACGACAATATATACTAACCAAATCACTAATGATTTATTGTCAAAATTGGCCGAAAGAACTAAATTGGCGAATTGTTAAAAGAATTAAGACTAAATTGCTAAATTATCGAAAGATTTATAATTAAATTGGAACAATTAAAACATTTATGACAAAATTAATAATTCTCAAAAAGTTTAGGACTAACGTGTCACAATTAAAAGATTCAGAATTGAATTAATGACCGTACAATAGATTTATGGTTTTTTAAAATAATTTTTCCCGAAATCTCAAGTCGTCCTTATGAAGTTCTGCCCTTTTTATTTTTTTATTTTTTTTATCTATCTTAACTTATATTCTCGCATTTTCCATTAGAAACACACGGCGACATTACATTCATTCACAAGGAAGCCAATCATGGATCATGACCTCGTGAATGGTGGGCATTAACAATCTGGCCCCACATTTTAAATCACAAAATACTAAACAAAGGTTGAGGGCTTTTGTCCAAGTAAACGGTTGTTCATCCTAGAGAGAGAGAGAGAGAGAGAGAGAGAGAGAGGGAGGGAGGGAAGAATGATGGGCTGTACTGTTGCCTGGATTCTTCTAAACCGTGTCAGGAAACTTCACCTATTTGATAGGATGCTTCGTTTTTTTCCGAGTGATTATAAGCCAAGACCTTTCAAGTCAACAATTAATTATTTATAACACAAGTAATAGTTAAAGTCCTTAAAAAATACAGCATAGAGAGGGAGAAAATTGACAACCCAAGAATCTATAGTTTTATGTATTTCGGATTGATTTCTTAACATTTTATTTGATTTGTGTAGTCCATGCATTTTGACTTTTTTTCATTTAAAACACTTCAAAACTCTTATCTTCTGCCAACCTATACAACTTTTCCATAAATTTATTTAATAATATTTTAAAAATCTAGTGGAATTTTTTTTATTGATCAAAATAAAATCTTCAATTCTCAATTGACCAACAACTAAAAAGTTGACTCTCGTTTATAGACTTTACTTAAGGTCATCATGAACACAAATTTCTTTTCATTTTAAGGAAGTATTATCTTGTCATTTTCTTCTTATTTCTAAGACGACAACGCAAATTGAACTTGACTAAAATCGCCGGTTTGGCCCAAATCTCATGGCAATTCGTGGGCAACCAGCAAGTCATTATAATATTTAATTGAATCCAAGCCAAAAAAAAAATTAAGAAAAGGGCTGTGATGCCCATTTGCTAGTTGTCTCGTCACCTTTAAAATTAATCGAGAATTTTAAAATCAATCTAAGGCTCCATTTGGTAACATTCCTATGTTTCTATTTTTATGTTCTTTTATTCCCGAAATTAAAAAAAAAAAAAAAAAAGAAATCATTTGGTAATGTCAATTAATTTTTCTATTTCACAAAAAAGTTCTCAAGGAATATATTTGAAATAAAAACAAGAAATAGAAAAAAGTTACTTCTTATTCTTAGGAATAATTTTTGGAATAAGTCATTTTCTTTCTTTCCTTCTTATTCCCTCTTCTAACCAGTCTATCGCCCACCGTTAGTTGCCATTGGCTCCGGCCACCGACCACGGCCAATTGTCGCTGTCGACCCTCGCCTTTGCCGCTTGGCAACCAGCTAGAGGAGGGAGAAGAAGATAGAAAAAAAAAGAACAAAAAAGAAGAAGAAAAATCTTTAAAAATTATTAAAAATAAATAAAAAATTTTATAAGTCGAATTGAACAAAATCCTATTTTTTTCTATTACGAGAATAAAAATTTTGTATAGTTATTAAGGGAACCCATAATAATCATTATATTTCTATTTCAGAATTTCTATTTCAGAACTATTCTTCTATTTCAAACTTGCTTTTAGAATAGAAATATATTTGGTAACACAATTTTATTTTTCTATTTCTAGAACAAGTTTTTAATTCAGAAATAGGTTTTGAATAAAAATTATAAGCAAAAAATTTTTGCTTCTTTATTTTTGGAATATAAATGGAAATAAAAACTCTTATTATCGCTTGTCTTCACCGCTACCACCCACCATCCGTTGCTTTTGCTTGCCATCAGCTACCCTCTACCAATCGTTGCCACCGTTCACCTCTTGCTGTTTGCCACCGGTCTGTCGCCTCTCGCCATCCACTGCCACTTGGGAGGGAGATAGTTTGTGTCGTTACCAAACAAATTTCTATTTTAGAAATATAAATTTTTTGTTTTTATCAAACGCATATTTTTGCTTAAAAACTGATCCAATTATATAAATATAAAGATAGAAAAATCTATTTCTGTTTTAGAAACCAATTTCTGACTAGAATGGTTATCATTCACGCTCAAATGTGTTTATTTACTCAGAAATTATTTTAGGAAATAAAAATAGAAAAATTTATTTCTAAAAAGATACTTATTCCGGGAACAATAATGTTACCAGAAGCACCCTAATTCACTAGTTGAAGCTGAACCATTTCTTTTGGGAACCAGCCTCTATTTGATTCAAGCCCAAGATTGAGGGCTTCTATCATTTTTTATCTTGGAAAGAATCCCCTTTTATTGCCTTATGGATGAGCGCCCGTAGTGCTCTTTAACTAAAACAAATAAGCCAAACACAATTTCTCTAGAGTGTGTTTAGAAGGTTTGCTCTCATGATACCATACTCATGCGGAAGGGTCAGGGATGCACAACACTAGCACCGAAAACGAGATGAAGTCGGGATGCAGCAAGAGGAGGAAAAGGTAATTTCAATTGGTTCGAATTTCAGGTGTCAAGTGAGAGTGTCAAGCCGCTAGGAGCAGTGAATTGTGTGGAGAGTTTTTTATGGTTCAACGGCGGAATTCCAGAATCGAAAATACGGAAGTTTAGCAGTGCCCAAGTATAGATGAAATGGAAGTGCAAATGATCAGAAGTCTCCAAATAAGCTAGTGGCTTGATATATAAAGTGAAAGGGTTAGGGTAATTAACAGGCGGGATGACACCATAGGAAATCGACGTTAGATAGAATGCCGCCTGCCACTATTTTCCCTCCTATCTATCTCCTTTAGAATCATTATATGCTAATTGTCAATTGTCATTCATTGGGGCTTGGAAAGAGTCGAATTTATGACCTACAACTTTGATATGATATGAGAGATTTCATGGAACTATTTATAATTATTTTAAAAGCTTAAGTTGTTACATGAATGTGTAATTTATTATTTAAATATTCTAAAACCAAAGAAGCTGAGAAACCTTCCTGCATTAATAATCATATATTACACCTCGCACCATCCAAATTGACATACATAGGACCATCCAAGTGAAGAAATGCTAATTACTGAATTAGCTGTGGAGGAGCTACCGTGCTCAACCCATTAATTTTTCCACCTAAATCATAGTTAAGGTCGGAGTCCTCACCCAAGCATGCAAGTGATGAAGAGATCTGGACACCATCCATCACAGAAGATTTGTTATTACCGCTGTTTTGTATTAGGTGGGTGAAGTGACACATCCAAGAAGATTCTCACGAATTTGAAGATCTTCCTGATTCAAAACGGGTGGTCATCCCCGTTTTTGCTCCAAAAGAGGTACGCCTTCCATCATTAGGGCGTGAAGAGAACTTGTCTGAACTTCGTAGAGTGGTCGGGTTACTGCTCAATGCGGTATGCCCTCCAGGATGAACATTCTTGTCAGGATATAATCCTAATCTTGAATCATGAGTATGTTTTTACGAAAACCATTGTTAATGAAACCCGTAGCTGAAAGGAAGACAAGGCAAGCAAAATGACATGAATGAGATATCTACCTCCTCCTGCCAACTCGCGAGGGAGTTTCTTGCTGCCTAGTGAAGCATAGCTAATTTGATTAGAATTTTTCCTCCAAGAAAATCCACAAAGGGAATTGTTGACAAGTAATTCAAATGAGGAGAAATATGATGATGGCAATGGAGAAAAATATAACAATAGTTCTTCTGCATTTAAATCAGTCATGCCTCTGGTCTTGCGAGCATTGCCGTTCAAACCCTTGCTTATCATGAGATGGTTCAACAAAATTAGTTTTGAAAACACCTGGTCCAGAGCAGAAACACATTACAATTACATATTTCGCATATTAATGATGCCAATGATAACCATTCCATTCTAGAAATTAATTCTTAATTAGAAATTAATTTTTTATTTCTATTTCTTAGATGAGTTTCTCCGCAAATGATGCATTTGATAACAATATAAAATTTTTATTCCCATAATGGAAATTTATTTAATAATGACATAAAATTTCTCCCTTTTGGGTGATTGACGGCGAGAGGTGGCCAATGGGTGGTAGATGATTGAAGGCGAGCGACTGATAAATGGCGGCAGGTGATTGGGGGTGGGCGACTAATGACCGATTAGTTAGTATAAAGAGCGAGCAATGAGAAAAATTTTTATTTCTTATTTTTGTCCCCAAAATAGAAAAGTAAAGAAATTTTACTTCTAATTTTTTTTTCCAAACCTATTTTTGAAGTAAAAATTTATTCTAAGAAGAGAAAAATAAATTTGTATCACCAAACGAATTTCTATTATAAACCTGTTCCTGATATTAGAAAAATATAAAACTAAAAAAATAAAATAATTATCACACATGCCCTAAAAAGTTGGATATTAGAGCTAAAGAAAAACCTATAACTCCACAACCGCCACTTCCGGTGAGATTCCAAAGCCTCCCAGCCTAAAGAATGGCTGAGGTCATTTTTTTTTTCTTCTTTCATTCCATCTATATATAAGGGGAGAAATCAAAGCATTCAAGAATCCTCATAACAAGTTAACAAAGGAAATAACGTGAAACCATGTTATACAGCCAAACAAACGAAAAAGAGATCAAATAGATCTGAGGGATTGTTGCAGCACAAAAAGTTGAGGAGCCAACATACAAGAGGAGGAAGATTACTGTCCCAAAAGATCCAAGCAACTGGGTTCCATCTTGCTATTTGGATTCTTGGATCACACAATTTTATCAGGTAAAAAACTGAGATTCCAACAATGATGATTAAGGAGGCCATCATCAAGAAAGGAACAGAAGAACCTCAAACCTCGATGTCTTCACGTGATTCCAGTCTTTGGAGAGTCCATATAGCAGTTTATTGACCTTCATTGGTCCTGAGATTGGTTGTCTTTGATATCCTAATCCATTCACAATTTCAGTAAAATGACTGAACATATCAGTGATGGATTCTCCAAGCTTCATCTTGAAGGCTTCATATTGTCTAAGTAGAATATTGATTTTTATTTCCTTTACTCGATCAGTTCCTTCATAGAAAATGTGCAATCTGTCCCAAACTTCTTTAGCTATTTCATAGGAAGAAATTCGATTATACTCAGTATGAGATAAGGCACAGTATAAAGAGTAGATAGCTTTATTATTAAGAGCTTATCTCTTGCTGAATTCTTCTTGTGTCATTTCGCCAGCATCAGTAACTTCCTTTCCTATTTCTAAAGTTGATGTAACTTTATAATTGATCCATTTTTCTATCACATCCCATTCTAGGGGTTCTTTAGATCTCAGAAATGCCTTCATCTTATTTTTCCACACATTATATTCCTTCCCATTAAAGTAAGGAGGTTTGATGTTGTTTTGGCCTTCAACCAAACCTGGAGCCCAAATACTAGCCATAGATCTTTAGCTCCGAAGTAAAAACACTTCAATAAAATAAGCACACAAGCTCTGATGCCAATTGAAAGGGCTAGTATGAATACCTAGAAAATAAGGTGAATAGGTGTAAACAAGAATTTTTGCAAAGTTTAGTAGAAATAATCTGTCTTTAGAAAATCACAGACGAATTCAGACTTTAGCAATTAGATAAAACTTCAAACAAAATAAAGGAGTTTAAACTTAAACAGTTAATTAGAGCTACAAATGAAATAAAGGAGTTAAGGGGTGAGAATAAGAACACAAGGTTTATAGTGGTTCAGCTTAGATCAAGCCTACATCCACTTTCCCACATTGACAGCCTACTGGCTGGATTCCACTAAGAAACAAAAGAGATTTTACAGTCTTGCGATCTCGACTTCACAATAATGAGTCTTTACTAGTCTCTCATAAAGTCTCGCTATGAGTTTTTCTCTTTTGTAAATAAGTTTGAGCTCGGTGAATGGAATAACAAGGAGTTAGGAAGCTTTAAACTTTGAAATTTTTCTTTCAAACACACTCTCAAACAACTAGAGAGTCCACCTTAAATACTTCTTCATGCATTCACGACCGTTGGCACTTTATTCTAATCTATCCGTTGGACAAAATTAATCAAGGAGATCTCAAGTCGTTTGATGATTTGTGATGAAAGCCCGTCAATCATGTTCACCCATATAATCAAGATCTTGATTTCCATAAGAAGAACTTTCCAAGTTTACTCGCCTTCCAAAAGATTTGAATATCGGAATTGATTTCAATAAAGATAATCAATCATGTAGGTGCTAAATCCAACCATAAGGCCATTCATAAATCATACGAACTGAATCCTTGAAGAAATAAAGATAATCTCGCATCTGGATAAGTCTTCATTCTTCAGTTTGGAAATTGTCAGTATAGGCAGACTTTGAACCTAAAGTCTGGCGGTCGTCAGACTTTGACACTAAAATTTGAAAGTCTTCAAACTAGACTTTGGAAAAGTTTTATCAACTTCAAAACAGTTAAGAAGTTTTCTCAAACAATTGTTACTTTGTTATGGTTCAATAAATGAGTTTTAATATTTTTTATAAGATTGTCAAATGAGTGGGTCAGGTTAGGTTTGGGTCAAGTCAAAAATGGTTTGACCCATATTGACCCATATAATCTGTTTAGACCCATTTTCATGCAATGTAAATTTGATGGCCCACACTGGACTTGACTATACGTGACCGAACCCACATTACCGAAATATATTAATATTCAACTCAATTTATGTTAAATTAGCCCCACTCATTTAATTCATTTAAGCTTTTCATATATAACATCAATTTTAAAATTATATTAACCTTTAACTAAACCTAAGAAAGCTTATTTCTTATGACATTTAAAAAAAAAATGATATTGCTAAAATGCTTTCATGCAATACAAATTTAATGGACAATTTTTATAATTTTTTTAAAATTGAATTTTTAATTATTTTTTATTTTTAAAAATATAATTTTTAATTATTTTTAAAAATATATTTATTTTTTATTTATTTTTATTTTTCTTCTTCTTAGGCTGGCCACGACTGCAATGACAGCCAGCGACTGGCCACAAGCAAGCTCAAGATTGGCGAGATTGAGCTCACCGATGCCGCAAGCTTGAACCTCCCCAAATCGGTGAGGCTTGAGCCTTGCCAAACGTCAATGAGGTCTTAGCCTCCCTAGATAAGCAATGAGCTCAAGCTCGCTTGATGCCAACGAGCTCAAGTCTCGCCAAATTGGCAAGACCTCGACCTTGCCAAATCAACGAGCTCAACCTCACTCAATGCCGGCGAGCTTGAGTCTCGCCAGGTCGGTGAGGTATTGTTAAGAACAATTCTGTACCCTTCTAAGATATGTCGTATTTTTTCATCATTGTATTATAGTCAATGAGTAATCCAACGATGTAAGGCCCCTTTTTGCCCTACAAGATGTGCATGATTGACTTGTGAAAAGATTAAGGAAATTCTAGTTTTTTTGGGGTCGGATGGGAATTCTGGCTTTGCTAAATCTTTTCGAAGCAATTCTAATTCTCGAGCAGAATTTTGATCTGCTTTTCGTGATCCTTCGTCATGCCCTAGAGGTGAATTTGCAGCCTTGGGGCTTGAACCCAAAGAGCATGTACCGACCCTGCAAAAGAGTTGCTTAGCTGATGCAGAATGATTTTTGTTCTGAAGTTCTTCTCATCGCTATTTGCATCAAATGCTATGACATTTTAGGTGGTCTGGTTGTCTCTTACCAAAGAAATCGGTCACAAAAGCTGTGGAAAAAAAATTAATGAAACTCTCAAGAACTTTGCACTATTTACAAAGTGCCGCGACTCTTTTACAAAAATACATTGACAAAAATGGAATGTGGTGCGAAAATCATAAATGCTGGATGAGGATTAGCTCGCGCTTTGGTTTAGCATCTCATTGTACTGAAGGTAAGAAATTTGCCTTTGCAATTTCATTTGTTCATAGAATTTAGCTATGAACTCCTCTGCTCTTGTGTCGATCCCTCGATCTTCCTCAAATTCCACTCTTCCATCCTCCTCCTGCCCCTCATCGAAATGAGTTCCCTCTTCGCCTCCGTTTTCCAGGAAGCTCTGCCT
Organism: Eucalyptus leucophloia subsp. euroa; assembly: GCA_017140325.1. Classification (NCBI taxonomy): domain Eukaryota; kingdom Viridiplantae; phylum Streptophyta; class Magnoliopsida; order Myrtales; family Myrtaceae; genus Eucalyptus; species Eucalyptus leucophloia. Next base: position 29,019,093 of record CM029472.1, on the reverse strand, counting down.
CACGGCTTCATACCCATAGCACAGTCGGTCGTCCTCGTCAAACTCTGGGTCAAAATCGACGTGAGGGTTTATGCACGGTATGTGCGGCAAGCGAAACCGCATGGACCCCGGGCGATGCATCTTCACGTGGACAACCGGGGTCCTATCAAAGGAGAGCTCGCGCTCCCTGTACCAGATCTGGCCGCGCGGCGTCGCCTGGCCGATGGTCTTGAGGAACTTGGGCACAAGGCGGAGCTGCAACTTGAACACCCCGCCTTTCCTCGCCCAGAGCAGCGCCAGGCGCAGGAGGTTCCACACGCGGCGAGAAACCCCGGACGTCTTCCTCGGCATCTTTTCTCACTCTCTAGCTGAGTAGTGTTTGCTTTGAGAAAGTCTTGCAGATGCAAAAGGATAAATGAGAGAAGATGAAAAGAGCGTGTGCAGGGTGTGAGATGACTGATGAATTGTATGGGGCCTTTTCCAGATTTTGCTGAGCTGGATGTGTACAAAAATGATCAGAAAGCTGTCTATGTTTTAGGATGATCTGTGAGAATGAGCAGAGCTTGGAAGGTGTTTATATATGGATGGGAAACTTGTAGTGCACGCGGTGTCGTGGAGAGAGATAGCAGTTTCGTGTGGGGAAGTGAATAGTGGGCGGCGGGATCTGGGGACGCAACGCGGTTGGACGCGGTTTGGCTGCATCATTGTTGTTTTCAGAAGCTTATTACTTTATTTCTCCCCGTTCTCATTGATGGGCATCTCGAAATTTTGCGAGTCCGATTAATCTTGATAAATGAGGATAATTGTTCAAAAAATCATAAATTTATTGTACAGTAGCTAATTTAAATCTAAAAAATTTCAATTATGTCATATATAATTTTGAACCTATTGTACGGTAACCAATTTGGTCCTAAACCTTTCAATCATATCAATTTAGTTATAAATATTCTGATTATTTGCCACTTGGAGTCAACAATTTTTCTCATCTTGCTTTATCTTTCACATTCACTCAAATTAATATTCTTTTTTCCTTCTCAATGGATCTTACGGATGAAATTCCAAGATTGTGGCAAAACTTCCTTTTAAAAGATCTTTATCTCCTATCCACATGCGAGTGAATCCAACAAGCAAATGCTCAACGTACCAAATAGTCATCCTTTGATCTAGGAGATTTATTTGTACTATCATCCTAATATATTGATCTAATAACAATGTCTAAGTTGATATAATTTTTAACTAATTTGGCATTTGAATCATGAAAATTGTCTAAGTTAATGCCAGTCATATCATGTAAAATAGTCTACACGAAGTAAATCACTAACGATTTATTATCAAAATTGACCGAAAGAACTAAATTGGTGAATTGTTAAAAGAATTAAGAGTAAATTGCCAAATTATCAAAAGATTTATAACTAAATCAGCACAATTAAAATATTTATTATTAAATTAATAATTCTAAAAAATTTTAGGTCTAACTTGTTACAATCAAAATATTTAGAATTGAATTAATGAACATACAATAGATTTATGATTTTTTGCATAATTTTTCCCTAAATTTCATGTCGTTCTTATGAAAATTTTCTTATCTATCTCAACTTATATTCTCGCATTTTCCATTAGAAACACACGGCGACATTACATTCATTCACAAGGAAGCCAATCATGGATCATGACCCCGTGAATGGTGGGCATTAACAATCTGGCCCCACATTTTAAATCACAAAATACTAAACAAAGGGTTGAGGGCTTTTGTCCAAGTAAAGGGTTGTTGATCGGAGAGGGGGAGAGAGAGAGCGAGCAAAGGAAGAATGATGAGCTGTACTGTTGCCTGGATTCTTCTAAAACCGTGTTAGGAAACTTCACTTATTGATGGGATGCTTCGTTTTTTTCCGAGTGATTACAAGTCAAGACCCTTCAAGTCAACAATTAATTATTTATAATACAAGTAGTTAAAGTCCTTAAAAAATACAGCAAAGAGAGGGAGAAAATTGACAACCCAAGAATCTATAGTTTTATGTATTTCGGATTGATTTCTTAACATTTTATTTGGTTTGTGTGGTTCATGTATTTTGACATTTTTTTTTTCATCTAAAACACTTCAAAACTCTTATCTTCCGCTGCCCTATACAACTTTTCCATAAATTTATTCAATAATATTTTAAAATTTAGTGGAAAAAGTATTTTTTTTATTGATCAAAATAAAATATTCAATTCTCAATTGACCAACACCTAAAAAGTTGAGTCTCGTTTATAGACTTACTTAAGGTCATCATGAACATAAATTTCCATTCATTTTAAGGAAATATTATCTTCTCATTTTCTTCTTATTTCTAAGACAACAACGCAAATTGAACTCAGCTAAAATCGTTGGTTTGGCCCAAATATCACGGCACTTTGTGGGCAACCAGCAAGACATTATAATATTAAATTGAATCCAAAGGAAGAATAAAAAAAAAACAAATTAAGAAAAGGACTGTGATGCCAATTTGCTAGTTGTCTCGTCACCTTTAAATTAATCCAGAATTTTAAAAGAAATCTAAGGCTCTATTTAGTAACATTTCCATGTTTCTATGTTTATGTTTTTTAATTCCCTGAAATTATTTAAAAAAATCCATTTAATAACATCAATTAATTTTTCTATTCCTTGGAATATAAAAGTGATCAGGGAATATATTTTAAATAAAAAAAAAGTAGAAAAAAGTTACTTCTTATTCTCGAAAATAATTTTTGGAATAAGTCATTTTCTGTTTTCTTTTTTTAAATTTTCTTCTCCTTCCCTCTCCTAACCAATCCGTTGCTTGCCATCAGTATCTGCTAGCCCAGCCATCGGTTGTGATCGGTCATCGTCCCTAGACCCCACCTTTGTCACCTAGGGACCAACTAGAGGAGGAAAAAAAGAGATAAAAAAAAAATCTCAAAAAATTATTAAAAAATTAAGAGAAATTTTACGTGGCAATTTTTTTTTTAAGTCGTACCAAATGAATTCTTATTCTTTTTCTATTTCATGAATTTATATTCCATGAATAGAAATTTTGTGTAGTTTCTAATGGTGCGCATAATAATCATTCTATTTTTGTTTAAAAGTTATTTTTCTATTCCAAATTTGTTTTTAAAAGAGAAATTCGTTTGGCAACATAATTTTAGTTTTCTATTTTTAGAGCAAGTTTTTAGTCCAAAAATAGGTTTAGAATATAAATGATAAGTAAAAATATTATGCTTCTCTATTTCTGGAATATAAAATGAGAAATAAAAACTCTTATTATCGCTTGTCTTCATTGTTGCTACTTGCTATCAGTCGCTACCGCCCACCATCCACCACCCTCCATCGGTCATCGCCGCTGTTTGCCGCATGCTGCCTGCCACCGATCACCACCGACCGCTCCCTGCCATCCGTCACCTCCTAGGAGGAAGAGATTTTGTGTCATTATCAAATGAACTTTCATTTTAGAAATAAAATTTTTGTATCTTTATCAAATGCATATTTTTGTTTAGAAACTCATAATAGAAATATCGAAAAATCCTTTTATGTTCTAGAAATCAATTTCAAGCCTGAATGATTATCATTCGCATTCCAAACGCGTTTTTTTATTCATAAATTATTCTAGATAATAGAAATAAAAAAAATTATTTCTAAAAACAAACTTAGCCCGGGAAAAAAAGCACCCTAAATCACTAGTTGAAACTGGACCATTTCTTTTGGGAGCCAGCCTGTATTTGATTCAAGCCCAAGATTGAGGGATTCTATAATTTTTTATCCTGGAAAGATTCCCCTTTTATTGCCGAATGGATGAATGCCAGTAGTGCTCTTTAACTAAAGCAAAGAAGCCAAAAATGAGAACCAAACCCCCCTTTTTATCTGGTAGTGTTTTTAGAAGGTTTGCTCTCATGACACCTTACTTATGAAAGTTAGGGCTGCACAACAGTAGCACCGAAAACGTGATGAAGTTGGGATGCAGCAAGAGGAGGAAAAGGTAATTTTAATTGGTTCGAATTTCAGGTGGCAGCCGGCAGTTGAGATTGTCGAGCCGCTAGGAGAAGTGAATTGTGTAGAGAGTTCTTTTTATGGGTCAACAGCAGAAATCCCAGAATCGAAAATGCCGAAGTTTAGCAATGCCTAAGTCTAGATGAAATGGAAGTGCAAATGATCAGAACCCTCCAAATGAACTAGAGGCTTGATACTTAAAGTGAAAGGGTGAGGGTAATTAACAGGCGAGATGATACCATGGGACAACCCATGTAGGGGAAATCGACGTTGGATAGAATGCGGCATGCCACTATTCCCCCACCGATCTATCTTCTATAGAATCATTATATGCTAATTGTCAGTTGACTTCTACTAGGGCCCGGAAATATTCAGAACTCAAGATCTCTAGCTTTAATATTACGTGAGATTTTGTGAGACTACTATAATTGCCAACTAATTTAAAAGTTTAAATTATTAGATGAATGCATAATTTATTATTTAAGTATTCTAACACCAAAGATGTTTAAAAGCCCTCTTGCATTAATAATCATAGATTACACCTTGAACCATCTAGATTGACATACACAGGACCATCGTCCAAGCGAAGAAGTGCAAATTACCAAATTAGCTACAGAGGAGTTGCCGTGCTCAACCCATTAATTTTTCCACCTAAATCATAATTAAGGTTGGAGTCCTCACCCAAGCATGCAAGCGATAAAATGATCTGGGCGCCATCCATTACAGAAAATTTGTGATTACCATCCAAGACGATTCTCACGAATTTGAAGTCTTTTCTGATTCACAACATGTGGTCATCCCCGTTATTCTTCCGAAAGAGGTACGCCTTCCATCTTTTGGGCATGAAGAGAATTCGCCTGAACTTCGTAGGGTGGTCAGGTTATTGCTCAATGCGGTATGCCTTCCAGGATGAACATTCTTGTCAAGAGGATAATCCTAATCTTGAATCATGAATATGTTTAAGAGAAAATTATTGTAAATGAAACCCGTAGCTGAAAGGAAGACAAGACAAGGAAAATGACATGAATGCGATATCTAACTCCTCTTGCAGACTCACTAGGGAGTTTCTTGTTGCCTAAAGAAGCATAGCCGATTCGATGAGAGTTTTCCCTCCTAGAAAATCGACAAAGGGAATTGTTAAAAAGTGATTCTAATGAGGAGAAGACATGACGATGGCAACGGAGAAACATGTACAAATAGTTCTTCTGCATTTAAATTAGTCGTGCCTCGAGTCTTGCGAGCACTGTCCTTCGCTCAAACCCTTGCTTGTCGTGAGCTGGTTCAACAAAATTAGCTTTGAAAACACCAGGCCAAGAGCAGAAACACATGACAATTACATTTTTTGCATAGTAAAGGCACGAATGATAATTATTATATCTCAGAAATCAATTTTTGGTTAGAAATTGATTTTTCTACTTTTGTTTTCTAGATGAATTTATGAACCAAAATACGCGTTTAATAACGATACAAAATTTATGTTATTGGAATAGAAGTTCATTTCATAATGATATAAAATTTCTCGCTCTCGAGTGATCGGCGGTGGGAGGTGGTCGACAATTGGCGGATGGCCGGCAGCAAGCGACCGGCGAACAACGGGCGGACGATGGCGGGCAACAGTAGGCAACCGATGATGGGTGACCGGTGGCCGGCTAACAAGTAGCAAGGGTGAGCAATATGAAGAGTTTTTATTTTTCATTTTTGCTTCAGAAATAAAAAAGTAAAAAAGAAAATGTACTTTTGATTTTTGTTCCAAATCTATTTATAAAGTAAAAATTTGTTCCAGAAATAGAAAATTGAAATTGCATTACCAAACAAATTTATGTTCCAAATCTATTTTTGAGAATAAAAAAATGGAAAAACAGAAAAGCAAAATGGTTATCATACGCCCGCCTCTTCAAATGGGATTCCAAAGCCTCCCAAAAGCCTGCCAAAAGAATGGATGTGGTCATTTTTTTTAATTCCATCTATATGTAAGGGGTGAAATCAAAACACTCAAGAATCGTCATAACAATTCAACAAAGGAAATAACGAGAAACCATGTTATACTACCAAACAAACGAAAAAGAGAACCAAAAATAGAGAAGAGGGATTGCTACAGCACAAAGAGTCAAGGAGCCAACATACAAGAGGAGGAAGATTAGGGTGCGTTTGTTTGCGTTTCTGTTTAAAAATTATTAAGGGGGAACAGAAATAGAAAAAAGTGTTTTGTTCCAGGGAACAATTTTTGAACAAAAAACGCGTTTGGTAAATTTGTTCCGGGAATAAAAAATAAACAGAAACACGTTTGGTAAATTTGTATAATTTTTTTATTTCTTTTATTTTTTCTATTTTTTTCTTATTTTTCCTTTTTTTCTTTTTTCTTTTTACTTTTTACTTTTTTCTTCTTTTGGCCGGTCGCCGGCCTCGGCCATGGCGGCAACCGGCTGGCGGCGAGGGCCGGCGGCCTCGCCCGGCCAAGGCGAGGCTCGCCGGCCCAGCCGAGGCCGAGCCTCGCCGTAGGCCGGGCGAGGGTCGGCTCGCCTTGATTCGGCGATGCCGAGCTCACCCGGCCGGGCGGGCGGCGCGGCCTCGCCGGCCACCGCTAGGCGGCGTGCCGACTCGCCGGATCCGGCGAGGCCGAGGCTCGCCGGCCGCCGGGCGAGCTCGGCCTCGCCGGATCTGGCGAGATTGAGCTCGCCCGGCCAAGGCGAGGCCGACCCTTGCCCGCCTACGGCGAGCCTCGGCCTCACGGGGGACGGCGAGCTAGCGGTGGCTCGGCGAGGCCGAGGCTCGCCGGCCCTCGTCGGCCGGTCGCCGGCCATGGCCGAGGCCGGCGACCAGCCAAAAGAAAAAGAAGAAGAAAATAAGAGAAAAAGAAAAAGAAAAAAAAGTGTTCCTCAAATGTGTTTTGAAATAAGAAACACAAATTTTGTGTTCTTATTTCTTTTTTTTTGTTCCTTTAACAAAAGAACAAAAAACAGAAAAAGTGTTTAAAAACAAAAAAAGAAACGCAAACAAATGCTGCCTTACTATCTAAAAAGATCAAAGCAATTGGGTTCAATCTTGCTATATGGATTCTTGGATCGCCCAATTCTATCGTGTAAAAAACTAAGGGTGTGTTTGGTAACATTTTTGTTTAAAAATTATTCCAGAAATAGAAATAGAAAAAAAGTGTTTTACATTCCGGGGAACAATTTTTGAACAAAAAAATGTGTTTGGTAAACTTTGTTCCGAAATAAAAAAAATGAACAAAAACACGTTTGGTAAATTTGTATAATTTTTTTTTATTTTTTTTATTTTTTAATATTTTTATTTTATTTTTAATATTTTCTTATTTATTTTTATTTATTTTTCTTTTTTCTTTTTCCTTTTTTTTTTTTTTTTTTCTTCTTTTGGCCGGTTGCTAGCCTCGGCCATGGCGTGACCGGCGGACGAGGGCCGACAACCTCGCCCGGCCACGGCGAGGCTCGGCCTCGCCTTGGCCGGGTGAGCTCGAGCCGCCTAGCCAAGGTGAGGCCGAGCTTTGCCGAGGGGCCGGCGACGCTCTAGTGAGGTTGCCGGCCCTCGACGGCCGGCCGTCGCGGCCCCGGCCGAGGTCGGCGACCGGCCAAAAAAAAAGAAAGAAAAAAGAGAAAAGAAAATGAAAAGTGTTTCTGAATTTTGTTCTAGAAACAAGAAACAACTTTTTTTTTTTTTTCTTGTTTTGTTCCATATGTTTCTGGGAACAAAAAAATAGTTTTGGAAACAAAAACGTAAACAAACACATTTTTGTTCCTTTTTTGTTCCCAGGAACAAAAAAAAAACAGAAATTTTTGTTCCTGGGAACAGAAACAAGTTGCAAACAAATAAGCCCTAAGATTCCAACAATGATGATTAAGGAGGCCATCTCATCGAGCAAGAAACACAAGAACCTCAAAGCTTGAAAGAAATTCGACCGTCCAAACAACGTACACAAAGTAAAAGGACCACGGAAAGAAATGATCAACCCCTTATTAGACAAGAACACCATGAACGGGGACGTCTAGGTGTCATTTTGTCAAAACTGTTGAGGACTATTGTCTAGATGGTAAAGTGGCAATGGAACTCTTAAAATTAGCATTGTCTACGAGAAATTTCGACGAGTGCCATATTTGTTTCTCCCAAAAGAACACGAAACGTGATCAGCTGATTCTTGTGATACACATTGAATCCTTAGACATCGATGCGATGCTTTGCATCCTTCACTAACCCTATAGTAACGACAGCAGTCATTTGACAACGATATGTGCACATAAATAAGTACGCATCAAGAGGAATATCTGACAGAAGACAAAAGGACATTGTTGTGAAGCATTACAGTGTGTTTATAAGCTCCATCCGTACTAGTTGGCGGTCAATAAGTGACTTCTTGAGATATCATCAAATCATTTACGATGTTAAGATGCTCGATATCTTTCCCTCGAAGAATCATCCGAAATTTATATATATAATATTATCTTGAAGCTAGATCATTGTAATACTGACTTCACACAAACAAATCAAGTTTACTGACTTTGTGAGGGAAAAGTGCTGAAGGCAGACGCCCCTTTGGCGAAAGAAACTACTGTGTTCATTTATCATTGGGCATCTATGCCACAGTTACTTTTAGAAAGATTGTCCAGATAGTCTTAAACATATTGTACTTTTATCAATTCAATTATAAACTTTTTAATTTTGCTAATTGAGTTATAAATATTTTCACATTTTATCAATTTAGTCATAAACTTTTTCACTTTTTGTCAATTGAGTCCATCCAGCTAATTTTGGCTAGAAATGGCTGACATGGATGTCGGTGTTGACGTAGCATTTTTTTAATATTATTGTTATTATTTATTTTTACGGTTTTTTAAAAAATTTGGCCTTTTTTTTTGGGGGTTTTAGATCTGGCCGGCTAGGGTTGCCAACCAACCCTTGTCAGCCACGGCGAGTTGCTAGCTAGATCAAAAAAAAAAAAGTTAAAAAGTTAAAAAAAACCATAGACAAATTCAAAATATTATTAAAATATTATTTAAAAAGTGCCACATTAGTACTGGCCCTCCACATCAAAAGTTTCCGACCAAAATTGGCCGGATGAACTAAATTGGCAAAAAGTAAAAAGATTTATGATTGAATTGGTAAAATTGAATGATTTATGACTGAATCAACAAAAGCTCAATAGATTTAGGATTTTTGGACAATTTTCCCTCTCTTGCACGGATGTTTTATTCTTGTTCATTGCAAAGTTCTTCTATTGCTATGGATTTGTGAGCACCATTGCATCCAACTAGATTTGGCCTGAGTTTTGTCAAAAGAAAATAGAAAATAAAAGAGACTAGACTAAAAGATTTTGTTGCACCGAAGCTAACTACTCGAAAAGCATAAATTGTTGGATGATGAAGTTGTCGCCTAGTATTCAAATGTTTTAATACTCCCCCTCACATATAGGCTGAACTGTAATTTAAGAAAAATCGTGAAATATATAATAAGGAAGGCAAATAATAGACTTGAGATGTCCCCTTCTAATACAACGTGTTTAAGTTGTTAGATAAAAGTATAGTTTATTAAAGACCATATTTTGCAGTAGCATGTATTGTGGCTGGGAGATTGGGATTTCTTTTTTTGTTCTATTGTTTTTGCCATATTTCAGTATGAGTATATGTTCTTCTACAAAATTGAATAGAGTACACGATTAACTTCTTTTATGAAAAAACAAATGCTACATGCATCCCCTGTTTCAGTTGTAGTATTTTTCTTTTATATTAGTATTAACTCGTAGGTGTAACCTTTCGCTCAATACTAGAATCGACAATTGAAATAGAGCAGCGAAATTGGCTTCTAAAACCTTCTGTTTACTGAAAATAATTCGTATGCATCTCGAGAATTTAATAAACTCGGACCTTAGGATTGCATCACTAGTAGCTAAGTTTTCCCCCTCTCCACAATTTTGAGATCATTTGAGTAGAATTTATTCACTTTGAGATCTACCCTCTCGTACCTTGCCCATATCCGATGTAGAAATGTAGTCACATTATTTCTCCATCGGCTGCTAGCTTGCTAAGATATAAGATAAATGTAACGTCAATTATTTAAAACTTAAATTTTTGAATTGCTTGGTTAACAATTTAGTGGGAAGCAAATTTTCCCTTTTGCCCTACGTAATGCTTAGCAAGACTATACGTTGTCAATTGGGGATAATCATCACGGGTCAGAAAACCCTTGAGAGCATCTGGTCGGTCTATTGCCTTAGATTCTGCCAATGAATGAAACCACAAGATAAGCAAGACAAATACTTCTTTATCAGCTTTAACTCCAAGTGAAAGAGAAAGCAAAAATTTCTTGAGTTCATTCAATAACCATCCATCATTAGCACAAAGGCACTGATTCTCCTCAAAAGAAGGTAGCCAAATCCAATTCTTCTGCAATTAATTTACATTCTCAAATGAAGGCAAACCATCTTTTCGTAAAAACAGTAGAATTAATTTCTTTACCTTGTCTATTCACATCCTTCATTCTCTCCAAATATCAAGAAAAAAATCTGAGAAGAAAATGACCAAAAGAGTTCTTAGGCCACTAGTATCCATCTACTGTCTCAGATTCTCCAATAACCCAAAGTTTATACAAAAAGCACAGACGATATAATTAACAACAGAGTTGCTGACATTCTGGGGGAAGAAGAGGCTGCTGTCACTAGTTGGGGCAGACTCATGTGACCACTTAACGATGCAGAGTCGTACCAAAAATAATGCTTGGTGGATTTTTGGAGTCATATCCATATGAGGAATCTTTAATTTGTTGCGTAAGACGAATGCAATGCAAACTTGGTCATCTCTTTCTCTCTATAAAGAAAATTATTCATATCTTTGGCATAATTGATAGGCAACATTTATACGCAACTTTTGATAGTGACTGTCTTTGCGCTTCTGAGAGATACATGAACCTTTTCTTAAGGTGGGATCAGGCCTTTCTACAGTCTCTCCTCCGCTGAGGATTCAAGGATGTCCTGCTCAATGAAACAGGGCAAAAACAGGGCAAGAGGAATACCATAATAGAGGTACTTCCAATGCAACATGACATTTTCAGATCTGTGGAATGTTGAAAAGGAAGCTAGCGAGTATACTTTTGGTTCATTCAGAAAAAGAACTTTTCTCCATTGCTTTTTGTCTAGCAATATCGATTACAAGCTATTAGCTGTATGGAGTCTATGGACCTTTCAACACCATTTGAAGCGCTCGCTCAAGGCCTGCTCTGCAGATATCCTCCTGGAAACATCCCTGCTTATCATCTTACTCAAAAATTCCTTTACAGCCGCTGAGACGTTGTAAAGGCCCTCGCCGGGAACCTCTGGTTCCCCCTCAGCACTGCCTCAAAAAACTCCAAGGCTGACTTGCCCCGGAACAGCGGCAACCCCACGATCATCTTGTGCAACACCACCCCAAGCCTCCACATGTCCACCTCCTCGCCATACTCCCACCCCATCAGCACCTCCGGAGAACGGAGTACAGCATTCCCACAACACCCTCCACGGCCCCGCCATCATGCAACCAGGTCGCTGAGCCAAATCTTGCCAGCTTCGGGACGTCCCTTGAATCGAAGAGCACGTTCTCGGGCCTCACATTCCGGTGAACAATGCTCAGGCAGTAGCAATGCACGGGGGCGCGGAGGAGTTGCACCATGCAAGCGGTGGCATCAGGCTCAGGGAGGGCCCTACGGGACAATATTCGGTCGTAGAGAGCGTCATGTTCGCAGAGCTTCAGCACGAGGGAGAGGTGGTCGCCGGTCTCCCAAGAGTTGCAGTTTTTCAAATGAAGGGAATGCAGACGGCCCAAAAGACCCTCGTTGGGAATTCATTAGTATCTTCGTGAAGGCCCTCGCTGGGAACCTCGGGTTCCCGCTCGACGCTGCCTCGAAGATCTTCAAGGTCGACTTGCCTCAGGATGGCGGCGACCCCATGATCATCGTGCATAACACCACCCCAACTGTTGTAAAATAACACGTAAGCTAAAAGGATCTTGCATCATAACACTAGAGATTTACATCATTTAGTCTGTTTATCAATATCTACTCCATTAGGAAAGCGAGCAGTAAATAGTACGAATTTTATTATTAGATACTTGAGTGTTTTTCACGTTTAGATTATACCTAAATCCAGAGTGTTTACACAAAAAACATCTCAATTGGATGTAAACCGTACGGAGCAAAATATCACCGTCTGTTCTGCTCGTCTCCAAGGCTCCACCGTGGTGCGTTATTGAGTCCGCGGTCAAAGCACCTTTCAGAGCCCTCTGTTGCGGCGTCAATGTAAAACCATCAAAGTTTCTCCTTTTTCTATTTTTTTATGCGGCTAAAAAATAAAGAAAAATAAACCCTCCTCCTTATATGCCCAATCAACAGTAACGTCACTTGTACGGCCTTCAGAGTAGTCAACATCTTGATTAATCCCATCTTGTATATTTACATATCCGCCACCTCTCCAAAGAAAAACAGATAAAGTTACGTCCCTTGTCTGCGTTGAACTTCAACGGGAGCACTCCAATAAGTTTACTAATAAAGAGTTCCGGTCCAACTCATCAGATTCAGATCAGGTCTCAAACTCGATACATAATTTAAGATCAGCAATCCACATGTCCACCTCCTCGCCGTACTCTCTCCCCATCAGCACCTCCGGTGCATCATAGTACGGCGTTCCCATGGCACCCTCCACCGACCCGCCCTCATGCAACCAGGCCACCGAGCCGAAGCCTTCTAGCTTCAGGGCGTCCATTGAATCGAAGAGCAAGTTCTCGGGCTTCACATCCCAGTGAACCACGCTCAAGGGTGGCAATGCGCGAGGGCACAGAGGAGTTGCCCCATGCACGCGGCGGCCTCAGGCTTGGGAGGGCCTTATGGGACAATATGCAGTCGCAGAGAGTCAGGTTCGCAGAGCTCGAGCATGAGGGAGAGGCGGTCGCCGGTCTCGTAGGCGTCGAGGATCCGGAGGATGTGAGGGTGAACGGAAAGGAGGGTCATGAGCTTGGGTTCTTTGACGAGGCATTGCTGGTAAGTGGCGTCGGAGGGACGGCTCTTGTCGATGACCTTGCAGGCGGCGAAGGAGTTGTCGGTAGGGGAGAAGCAGTGGAATATGGTGCCGAAACGGCTGCGGCCCATTACGTCTGGCACTGGTATGTGCTCAAGTATTTTGCTCATTATGCGCATTTTTCTGTTACTGTTTCTTCTCCGTCTCTCTCTAAATTTGATTTTCTCAGAGTTGGTAATAGGAGGCAATACGTTTCCTCTATTACGGATTAGGCCAAGGATATTCACTCCGCGACGGAAGACATGGAGAGATTGTCTCGAGTTGAGATAATTGGTTTTTAATTACAATTACAAGTTAGTTGTATAACTCATTCCCCTAGCAAAATGATTTATGTAATACTTAATAAAAGGTTTACGAAAAAGATGTGATAATATCTACGACGGAAGACATGGAGAGATTGTCTCGAGTTGAGATAAATGGTTTTTAATTACAATTACAAGTAAGTTATATAACTCATTCCCCTAGCAAAATGATTTATGTAATACTTAATAAAAGGTTTACGAAAAAGAGGTGATAATTTTGTTAGAGAAAATGTTAATGGACGAATCATATTAAACACGAACCAAAAAGTCTGTTATATTACCTTTTCAATTATATTTGTAATCAATCTTTATGGCTATGTTATTGTTGTTCTAATTTTAATTTAACGTGATTCTTGTCCTTTTATAATAGTGGATGCGTGCTATGGAAAAAAAAGGTGAAATGGGATGGCCAATACCAGTGATCTCTATTCCAGGTTGGCAAGCTAGTTATCACAATCCTATCAAGATGTGAATAAAAATGTCTCTTCATAAACTCGTGATTTTGTGAAAGATGGGTGACCCTTTTACTACTAGCCCGACTTATTTGACGGTGGAAATGAGTATCAATCAATTACTTCTTTTAAAGGAAAAAATTTGATGCGCCATTGATATAAATTGGAACCATATAATGGATCTAAAAAAAGCCTGCCTCATGTCTCTCCCTGTCATGACGAGCTAGGGAGTTTCCACAAATGAGAGGACTTCAGAATCTTTTCTTTTTCGACTCATTCTTCTTCATAACATGAAGTATCTGAAGTTACTACCTGAAAATGACATAAATTAACCGCCTCGTCCATTTGTATCAATTGATCTTTCATCATAAGTGGCAAGCAGCCGCGACTCTTTAAATTACTCCGAATAAGAGATGCTGTAATTTAAACACGAAAATTTGCTATATTTGACCAAATACTAACCCACCCTTAGAGTGGAAACAAATTATGTTTTCCTTTTTCTAATCATTTTGGAATCATCAGTTGTTGCTCATAAAAGAATTAAGTTCAACATCTCATAGTCTCACATCGGACGGAAGAGGCTATGTGGAGTGATTCATAAGTCAATACTTACCTTCAAATAATAATCACCTAGTGGGACCAAGACAGGTTGATGCGGCCAATCTTATAAATCATAAGGAAAGAGAAACGAGGGGGAAAAGTTCGAGTTATGCATCTTAATCGATAGACACGAATTGGAATTGAGAAAGGGCAGAATTAACCGGCGAGGATTCGCAGCATATTGCTGCAGTTAGTTCCTTACGTAACAGAAATTGCAATGGTCAAGTTAGCAGCAAAATGGGAGGTAGAGGTAAGAAAACCAAACATACTCCAGGATAATAAATTTCAAGCACGAAGACCATCGATCTTGTGCTTAATGAGGAAATATTGGCTTATCATCTCCCAACAGTTCGTTATCTCAGCGACATTTCAGAAAGGATGATTGTCCTAAATAATCATGTGGCTCATTAAGGTCAAGTTTAAGTAATCATCCATTTTAGGTACTTCGGATATATCAGTCCCAAGCGTACGTCACAGTATGATGCAGAAATTTTTGTATCAAACGGGTCTATAAGCCTTGTGTTCATCGTAGCTATTAAATTTGATGGGTCTGGTCTGAAATTCGTTGTGATGAACATGTTTTAGTGGTGCAGACGAATTGAGAATGGAAGCACCGAGCTCATGCGATAATACCTCACAGGAACACCTCTGCACTGCAATATATGTGAATTTCTCAAGGTTCGGGGGTGACTTGGTCAATTGGGCATATTGATTACCTTTAACCATATCGGTTAAAAATATGATAGTTGATAGCTTATTTTAATTATTTATGAGGAGATATTCAAGCCCTGACGACAATGCAGATCCGGCACATAAATCGGTTCAAAGATTTCTTCAAACCGGACAACCCAACAAGTCACATGAAAATGAGTTAGACGATTAGGACTTGTATTTTATTCATTTCTCATACAAGATTCGCCTTCTTGCACGCCTCTAGGAACCGAGATTACGCTGATTGGGGTACCTAGGTGGAGCACGGTGACAAGGGCTTAGGGGTCGCTTACTTTGCATTTCAGGAATTTGGGCCAATAATGGATGGATTGATTCGGTGACTTAATTACACAAAAAGCGAAAGTTAGAGGACTAAATCAGTTCTTAATTCGCAACAAAAATGTCTATATTTTACTTCGAAAAATAGAGATTGCACATGAGGCCCTCAATTCAAAATCAATCTTCGTCCCCAAGGCGTTTTCTGTAGTTGCAAGAAGTAACAGAGTTTTTTTTTTTTTGGGTCAGTCCTACTCTGCTACTATTTTCATTCTCAGTCTCAAACTTTGCCCCTAACTCCTAGAAGCAATAAATTTAACAGAAAAAATTCTATAGTGTTTTTAGGTGAAGTTGTCCGTGGTCAGTAAATTCATTTGTGAGTAGCAATTATCCTTGTTTTTTGTGGTTCTCCTTATTTTCGTGGAAATTGAAGTAAGTTACTCTGATGATCTGGAGAATTACCAATTTGTGAGAGGTTTCTACCACGGCCATATGCTAAAATTTACCTAGTGAGATTTACCTAGTGAGACTTTCTTGTGTGAATTTTGTTGGTATAAGAAATATTTTAGCATAGTTTTTTATTTTATTATATATTGCTCCCTCTCAGTTTGTCTCGTTCTTTTCCACCCAAATCCCGCATCCATTTCTGAGTAGATTCCAGTCACAGAGAGTAGCAAACTGCCAAGCCCGTATAAGACCAGTGCTGTTGCCGGCCAGAAATTATCAATGCAGTGGTGCAATATAAAAATAAGCAGCTGACTTGGCAGTTTGCTTAGTTGTCGCAATCATTCCACCATCAGAGAAGTCGTCAGGAAAACTGAATAGATGAGCTCAAGCCCATCCGAATGTTCATCCAAAGGGTCCTTTCTTTTTGGTTTCAAACGGTACTAGATAAAACTACTATGCCCTCTTTTCTTTTGGTTTCAATCTACTTTAGAATTTAGTCGCATTTCATGCACTGTATACAGCTTAATCTTTTATGAAAAATCCAAAAAAAAAAAAAATCATTGTCGTTACATTGGAAATCATGTTCAAGACATGCATGCATTTTCTAGTTCATATCTTGCATACCATTCGATGCATTGCAATTGATCGGCTTTTGCTTTCTTGAGGTATTTATGTTCTTGCCCTACCTCTAGTAATTTATTTACTGCTTTGATTATTTGTGGTTCAAATTTTATTTGCCCACTCACATGATCACCTCTTACATGCAAGTGGCTTAAGTTAAAATTAATCAAGACCAGTTGCAAAATATTTCTGAACTAAAAAAAAAAAAAAGACACCAAAAAGGCGCTAGACTAATTTAGCGTAACCAAGTCCACTTATTCATGAATTTTTATTTGCAATGGTAAAGTGTTCTTCCTATCAATAGCTTATTAGTGGCGACTCTGAATGGATTAAATTGCATGTCAAATTGATAAAATTAAAACCTCGAAATTATAATTGGCAAGGTTTGGGATATTTCACACTAAGTTGAAGCTTAATTATCCATTAACTTTTCTTTTGGTGGTTCACCCCTGGGAAGATGGCGACATAAGAAAACAATGGAACATCCTTATTGACTTTTTAACCTTGCAAATCTGCTACCAACTATCAATAGAGACCTTTCAAGCTGCAGAAGCTTTATCTCGAATCTTGGTTCTGTGGGGTTAGGCGGCGGACGAAATTTATCAAATATTTCAGGATTAAAAAATTGGCTTGATGGATTGATCAATGGAAAATCCAAGTCCTGACACTTCCTCATCAGTTTCGACGGAAGCTGACCGTGGTCGTTAACTTTCCTTGTGAGTAGCAATTCTCCTTGATTTTGTCGTCTTTCCTTACGTCCGTTAAAACTAATAAAAGTTTACTACGATGGTCAGGAGAATTACCAATTTGTAAGGGATCACAACCACGACCAAATGCTTTAAAATTGACCTTGAGAGGTTCTTTGTGTGCATTTAATTAGTACCAGATTATTTAAGCATAATTTTCACCTTTTTGCGTTGCCCCCTCTCAGTTTGTCTCACCCCCTTCCACCAACTCCCGCGTGCATTGTTGATTGGGCTGTGAGGTCCCCATTGACGAGTAGCAAATTGCCAAGTCCATGAATGAAATGCTGTTGTCGGCACGAATAATCAATACAATAATGCAATATAAAAATCTACCACTGGGGCCGAACAAAATGCACCTGGCTTTACTTGGCAGTTTCTTTAGCAATCGCAACGAAATAAAAAACCATGGCGAATGCGTCAGATGGACCCAGAATAATTGAGCTCAAAGCCCACTTGGATGTTTATTCAAATGATTCTTTCTTTTGGTCTCAGACGGTACTAGCAAACTAGTATTCTCAGTTTCTTCTTGCCTGAGTTTTGATCTCGTCAGATCAGTGAGCCTAAGATATGACAGAATCCGCAGTGTCCTCTTTGCTTGAGAAGCTTGCTATGTTCGTTGAGAAAGAGATGAATCTATGGAAAGGGGTATGTGGAGAAATTGAACTCATCAGAGATGAATTTGAGCGCATGAAGGCCTTCTTAGAACGTGCTGAGTCATTGAAAGACGATTACCCTGATTTAAAGGTATGGGTGAAACAAGTCAGGGATGTTGCATACGATGTGGAGGATATTCTGGATGAATTTATGCTTAACTTGGGAAGAGATCACGGAGATGGGGTCATGAAGTACCTTCACAAGATCAAGCTTTCCATAAACAATTTGAAAGAACGCCATCAGCTCTCCTCCAAAATAATAGATATCAAGACAAGAGTCATCAGCATCGGCGAAGGGCATCGGCGATACCATTTCCAGTCGTATTCCACAGAGCAAAGTGCGATCGCATCCACCAAAGGCACCTCATGGCACGATCTCAGGGAGGACGCTTTTCCAGTCGAGGAAGGTGAACTAGTGGGCATTGACAAGCCCAAAGAAGAGCTTATTAATTGGCTTGTTGACGGAGAGCCTGGACTTGAAGTTGTGTCAATATTAGGGATGGGGGGTTCAGGAAAGACCACTCTAGCAAAAGTAGTCTACGACAATCACCAAGTAAAAGCCTACTTCCAAAGCCATGCATGGATTAGTGTCTCACAGTCTTACACGATCCAGGATATTTTGAGGGATATGATTGAACAACTTCATGGAGAAATCAAGCAACAGGTCCCTAAAGGAATAGAATCCATGAATAGCATGCGGCTCAAGCAGATCGTGAAAGAATTTCTGCAGCAAAAAAGGTACATTATTGTTCTAGATGATGTATGGAACTTGGAAGCACTGGAAGGAATAAAAAATGCATTGCCTAATGGTAGTTCCTATAGTCGAATAATAATCACTACTTGCATAGCTGACATTGCTAAAGTCTCATCCAACCAATCAAAGGTTTATAACCGTCAGCCCTTGTCTCCAGAAGAATCATGGTCCTTGTTCTACAAGAAAGCCTTCCGGGGAAATCCTTGTCCTCCTCACCTTGAACATCTTTCTCAACAGATTTTGAAAAAATGTGAGGGTTTGCCACTTGCCATAGTGGCAATTGGTGGTCTTGTCTTTGCAAAAGATGTTAAGGAATGGGAGATGATTACTTGTAGCCTTGGTGCAGAAATAGAAAGCAACGATATAATGCAAATTTTTAGGAAAATTCTCAGCTTGAGCTACAATGATTTGCATTATAACTTGAAAAGTTGCTTTTTGTACTTGGGAGTATTTCCAGAGGATCATGTGATTGAGTGTATGAGACTCATCCGCTTGTGGATTGCAGAAGGATTTGTTGAGGAAAGAGAAGGGATGACACGGGAGGAGGTTGGTCAAAGATACCTGAAGGAGCTTATTAACAGAAGTTTGCTGCAAATTGCAGAAACAACTTTAGACGGACGACTAAAAAGTTGTAGGGTACATGACCTAATGCGTGAAAGTATCCTTTCTAAGCTAAGTGATGAAAACTTTGTTTCCTTTGCATCGAGCACAAAGCACAATTGCACGAAAGAGTTCGGCATCTATCAGTCCAATACACCTGCAATGAGGCACTGAAGTGGCTAAATCTCCCCAGCTTACGCTCTCTCCTCGTTTTTGAGTTAGAAAAACTGTCAAGCTTAGATGAAAATTTTGTCCCAAGTGGTTGTCGGTTGTTGAGGGTGTTAGACCTAGGAGATTCATCCCTTCCCAAGTTCCCCCAACAAATACTGGTTATGTTCCACTTGAAATATCTAAGTTTGAGAAGGACTAAAGTGTGTACAATTCCTAAATCAATTGGGAAACTCCAAAATCTGGAGACTCTGGATCTCAAACACACATTGGTCTCTGAGGTACCCATGGAGATAACCAAGCTCAAGAAACTACACCATCTCTTGGTGTATAGTTATGCACCAATCACAACTCCTCAAACCTTTGGCATTAGAAAGGGATTTTCAGCTCCCTAGGGCATTGGAGTGTTGGCATCACTGCAGAAATTGTCCAGTGTAAAAGCTGGGGGTGGTCGGCACAAAAATACAATGCAAGAGCTGGGAGAGCTAAGTCAGCTAAGGAGGTTAGGTGTATCGAACATAAGGAAAGATGATGCAAAGGAATTGTGCCACTCCCTCGAGAAGATGACCAACCTTCGATCATCTACAGAAAGTGAGTTTGAAATGATTGATTTGGATTTTCTATCTTCATGTCCCCCACTCCTTAGGACTCTAAATATTGAAGGATGTCTAAGGAAGCTACCTCATTGGCTTCCTCTGCTGAAAAATCTAACCAGAGTGCGCCTAATATGGACTAGATTGCAATCTAGCCCCTTAATTGCTTTCCGAAATTATTCATGGATGCAGGAAATTGGACTGGCAATCATTACTTGTTGTCATCCATGGCCTCACCCTCCTCAAGCTTCTCCAATTCTATGACATGCCAGAAGAATTTGCTCTTGCGTTCTATTCGTACAGCAATAGCAGAATAGGGAAGGGTATATTGCAAGAGTACTATGAGGAGGTGATGAAACGTAACCCAGAAGTTTACTTCTACTGGGCGAAAGAGTACTGGGAGCGACATGATCTTAACCTTGATTCTTATAATGTCATCAAGGGTAGAGTGATGAGCCACGTTGAGGTTCGTCCTGAAGTTTTGTAGATCATAGTGATATATTGGCCCATGCCAATCCCCTTGGTCCATCATTGATCCTTAGGAAACATCATCACAAAAAAGAATATCCTCCGCTTATTTTATGATTTCTTCCATTATCAATATTTTTATCTAGACCTTTCAATACTCTTGTCTTTGAATTTACTACCCTCAAGTTCAATGTGCTATCTTCTTGTTCTTGTTGTCGTTGTTGTCATTGTCATCTTTTTAGTGATCATTACATGTATATCTTTTTTCTGCATTTATTGTATGAATTTTGATTTATTTAGCTTATATGGAGGCAAAAGAATGATTTGACTAAAGAAATAGGAAAAATTACAATTTTACTCTTGAAAAATTGCTTGTTAGGAATTATGGGTGAGTGGCTTCAGCTTCCATTTAGATTCTCCTTGGAACTTGAAACCTACATGTTGAAACAAATTCCTCATTTTTTGGAGCTTGGAACTTATCTTGCATATCTTGGAACCTATCTTGTCATAGGTTCACCTATATTATTAATTAGACAAATGCGGTGAATCATCACCTTTAATGACTATCACTTACTATTACAATTCACTAACCACAACTTATATTTAGACATACAAAAAATATGTAATATTATCAAAGTAAAAGTCTTAGTCATAAAATTGAAGCTTAGACTAGTAGTTCAAGATTATACACTCATCATCGGATGTCATGGAGTACCACAAGATCACGCGAAGACATAGTCCAAGAAAAATAAAATAACTTGTTCTAGGTTCCAGGTTCCACCTGCCTAGAATTTAAAACCTACTCGTTAAAACAAGTTTCCTAATCATTTGAACTTGTAATCTATATTGCATACCCGAAACCATGCTCAGCCTTGTTAGGCATGTGCAAACGAAAAATAAAATGGAGGGTTGACATATGTAATAAAATGGAAGTTTAGCATGGTTTTGACAAACAAAAAAAGGTTCACTAGTAAACGTGCAGGGTTTCATGTTATTTCTCCTAAACTCATACACATTACTTTTTATCTTTCTAATACTTGGATAAACTCGATATGCCACATTTTGCAGATTAATTTTCACTAATCCATATAATTTGTTCCCTAAAGTTTGGTGTACAAGTACAAGATAAATCTATGAAAAATATTAATGGACTTGCAAAATACAGATATGTGAAGAATTGATAAATGAAACATTAACAAAAATCCTTAGATTGGGCAAAACTGAAATTTCAGATTAGCAAAGTCGCAAATATTCAAATGAAGGGAATAGTGTGAATTCATTAGTATCTTTGGTAATGAAGAGTAAAGATGATATTTTAATATTGTGCAATGTAAAGGTCTTCTATTGTTAGGGATCATTGCGTATTCTTTCAATTCATGCTCTATTCCATACAACATATATTTAAGTATGTTGGGCCCACTGGAAAGGAACTCTGGATTCGTGAGCACCATTGCGTCCAACTAGATTTGGCATGAACTTCGTCAAAAGAAAATAAAAAAAGAGACAAGACTGAAAGATTTTGTTGGACCACATGCAACTACCGTAAAAACTTAAGCTGTTGGATAAAGAGGTCGTTGTTTAATATTCAAATATTCTAACACTCCCCCTCACACATAGATTGAATTGTGACCTGAGGCTAAACATGAAAATATATGATAAGAGAAGTAAATAAGAGATTTGGAAAAATTTAAACCCGGAACCTCATGCTCTCATACCATGAGATTAAGTTGTTAGATGAAATCTTAGTTTAATATTTAAATATTTTAACAAAGATCATATTTTGCAATAGCATAATGTGGCTAGAAGATTTGGGATTTTTTTCTTTCTTTCTTTCCAGAGAATTTGCCATTTTTCGATATGAATATATGTTGTTCTACAACAAAAACTGAATGGAGCAGCAAATGCTACATGCACCCCCCATCTCAGTTGTACTATTTTCTTTTATATAAGAAAACTATAAGGATAGAGCAGCAAAATTGACTTCTAAAACTTTCTCTTTATTGCAAATAATTTAGATGCAAGCCAAGAATTTAATAAATTCAGACTTCAAGATTGCATCCTAAGTAGCAAATTTTCCCCCCTCCACAATTTTGTGATCATTGAGTAGAATCTATTTGCTTCGCGATCTATCCCCTCACGTCTGTCTATGCCCGATGTCAGTATATAGTGATTATTCCCATCGATTAGCTTGATAAGATATAAGATAAAAAGCGCATCATTCTCTAACAATCTAAACTTATGAATTGCTCAGTTAACAATCTTTCCCTTTTGCACTATGTAATGTTTAGCGAGACTCCATTTTGTTAGGTAGAATAAACAGGGATAATCATCATAAGTCAGAAACCCTTTGATACCATCTGGTCTGTCCATTGTTTTGCCTTGGATTCTCCAAATGAATGAAACCACGCGATAAGCAGGACAAATTCTTTATCAGCTTTAACTCCAAGTGAAGGAGACTACAATTTCTTTAGTTAGGAAGTAGCACGGACGCGTGACCCGGACACACGTCACGGACACGCGACACAATACGTCGACACATCATTTTTCAAAAATAGAGAATTCCAACACGTTGGGACACGTTGTATATTAAATGAATATTTTTATTTTTAATTAATTTGATTCAAATTCATAAATAAATAATTAATTGATTAAAAAAGAGCCTACAATGAATTTACACTAATAATTTAATAAGTGAATTCATTGAAAATTCAAAAACATATTCATAATTAATGTGTATCCATGTTTGGAAACGTGTTTTTAACTTTAACAAAAGTTATTGATGAAAGTAATGATTAATAAGATAAGAAATTAGAATTAATTTATTTAAATAAATCCATAATCTTCTACAAATGACCAAAATTTATCATTATTTAAAATTCAATACAATTTTTCAAAATCATTTTTTAATGTCATTTATTTATTTTTCCGTTTTAAAAAAAAAAAGGTCCCCACACTCCCACTCCCTACTTTCCCTCGTCCATTCCCACCCTCTCCCCCTCCCCAAATTTATTACACTCTGATTTCCCTCCCCCACTCCCCCCCCCCGAAAAAAAAAAAAAAAAAAAAAAACTCACACCATCAGATCTCCTTTTTTATTTTTTATTTTTGGAGTTTTCTTATCAAAAACTCTAGCCAACCCTCCTTTTCCTCCTCCTCCTCGCCACTCGCCGCATGACTCCCTTCCCTCTCCTTTCCTATCGATCCTTCTCCTCCTCCTCCTCTCCGCATGACCCCTTCCTCTCCTCTTCCTCTTGATCTTTCTCCTACTCCTCCTCGCTGCACGACTGCCTTCCTCTCCCCTTCCATCTCTCACCATCTCTAGCCATCATGGGCTTGCCGTCACTCGCAACCTCATCGCAGGCTCGCCGTCGCTTGCAGCTTGTCTCTACTCCCTTGCTCTTGCCTCTCGCCGTCGCTCGCAGCTTGTCTTTGCTCCCTCGCCCTCACCTCCACCCTCCATCTTTTGGACACGCATGTCAAAATGTGTTTGACCGCATGTCGGAAAATTCCGACACATGTTAGACACGACATGGAAGCACGGGCAACGTGTTCATGCTTCATAGGTTCCTTCAATAACCATCCATCATTGGCATGAAGGCACTGATTCTCAAAAAGGGAAAGGAAAAGGAAACGCATATCGAAATCTTCTACAACAAGACGTTAACAGTATGTTGGCCCCATCAATTAGTGCAGCGGGGTGGTATGTATTTTTACGGGGCAGAAAACCCAATATGCACACAAAACAGTTCTCTCTGATGGATACTTCACATGTTACTTAGGCAGCAACTCTCGCCTAAATGCAATTTTAATGACGATCTAGTTTTTCCGAATGTAATAAAAAATGCAGTGTGATATCCCAAAATTTGGCTCATATTTCGAAATATATGAAATGGTTATTTCATCGATGTACTTATGGTTATTCTATTTTAAACTGATCACTTGCGAGTTAACTAATCTATTAGTTGATGCCATAAAGATTCAAAACGCGAAAGATCAAAGAATTCATTTAGGGATTGATTGTTCGACCATAAGGATTGACAATGATCAATACCATGCTATCATAAGTAAATTAGCGAACAGATATAAATCAATTTGATGTAAGTACGTAGTCGATTCACAGGTGATTCCGCACGATTACGATACTTGTGTTGAACTACAATAAACCAATTTTCTATCAATTTCGTACTCAAAATACGTAATTGAATCATAGTGATTACATGACAATCGAGGGTCATCAACGATTTGAAAAAGCACAAACGTGATGAATTTATTGGACGAACCCCTAAAAGCCACTCAATGGTGTAGGTCATATACCAAAATCGCATTTGTTTGATTTTAACCACGAAATTTAATTTGATTTTGGATATCTAACTTTCGAGAGTTTCAAGACGAATTTATTGGACGTCGCCTCAATTATCTTTGAATTATTGACAAGTTTAAAATTTCGTAAAAGGAATTATCAAACGGAAATTAGAGACCGAGAAAGGAACCGAGGGCCTAGTGGCAAGGTTGTAATTTTTGGACCAAAAAGCTTGTTTTTAAGAAATTGGAAATAAAAAGAAATTGAGGGAACAAATTACTAGGTTGAGAAGAATTTATGGAGAGCGTGTGAAGGGTGAATCATGAAAATTTTGGGGAAAATCTTGGGAAAATATCTCTCTCTCCCTCCCTCCCCCCTCCCTCCCCCTCATGCTATTCCCCCCAGCAGAACAGCCCCCCTCCATTCTCCTCCTCTTCTTTTTCTTCTTCTTCTTCCTTACTTTGTCCCTTTTGGCCACCCCCTCCCTCACCATTCTTACCATCATCGTCATCCGCCATCTCCATCACCACTGGACTGCCACTTCATTGCCCGTTGTGCCGCCCATTCCTCAAGCCGTCCGCCCACGTCCCTCGCAACGTTCACCATCACCATTGCACTACTGAGCCACCACCTCCATCTCCACCGCCGAGCACCACTCTCTCCCTTGGTGGCCTAAAGCCTTAAGAGGCTTTGCCGTCGTCATTGGGTCTCCATTGTCCTCGACGACATTGCACTGCTGTTGCTGCAAGCTTGTCGCCACTAAAAAAACCCGTCAGTTAACTCATAACCCTTGATTAGGTAATTAATTGTATTTAGGGGTAGGTTTAATTTAAACTAATGGTGATTAGTGCTAAATAAGTGTGGTTTAGTCTTAATTATGTTTAACGATAGTTTAGATTAAAGTTAAGTGCGATTAGTTTAATCGTGTTTAGTTAGATTAATCATGATTTGTTTGATTAATCTTAATTATTTTAATTAATGACGATTAGTTTTTAATTAACCATAGTTAGATTACTTAATCGAGTTTCAGCCTAATTAATCACGACTAGTGTAATTAATGATAGATTAGTCATTGAGCAGAATTTTTTGCTTGTTTTATTAGATGGATTTATGCATAATTCCAATTGATTGAACTTGTTATGTCGTGTTATTGACATGTCCAACATATGTGCCCTATATTTCCAAAGAAGGTTTTATGGACAAGAAAATAGCAAGTTTTATGTGTCGGGTTTGGATGTCGGATTTTACATGTTAAATGGGGCAATGGGATTTTAAAATGAAAGTGTGTAAAGTTTGACGGATTGATTTTAAATACGTGACCACGTATAAATATTTTACTATAATTTTAAGTGTGAAAATTTGCCAAAGTTGGTTTTTTGAATGCAAACTCTTTTATACTGGGCTAATTAATGACAAATAAAATTGGCTTGACTATTGATGTGCTTGAGTGGTCATTTAATTGAACTTGTCACCCAATAGAAGTTTGGGAGCAATACTTGATTTTTATCAGATGCCCGACGGGGGTCCGGATGCCGAGTTTCCATCTAGGTAGGAATTCTAGACGATGCCATACCTGATGGGACCGGACAATGTCCGGTCATGCCAGAAGACCACTGATTATTGTGTTGGTCATGGCCCGATGGGTTGTAATAATTGGAACACGCGTGTTCGCAATGTACATGGAATTTATTACATTGATATTGTTATATGTGATTTTACTAATCTGTAGGGACATGCCCATGGCAAAGTAAGATGGTATACCATTATGTGTTTAGCCTGTCTCTGAGACAAATTCACATCCTAGTCGAGACTTAGGCTGTTAACTTGTTAAGATTTATATCTCACCCCATCGTTTCGTTTTTTTCTTCTTCTTTTTTTTTTTTTTTTCAGGAACTTAGTTTAGAGAACCATCATGTTCGGTTTAGGGTCCCTTTGGAGACGATGAGTTGGCGTTAGAGAAGTTAAGTTAAACTTAAACCCTTGCTGGTTTTTGTAATGGGTTGTAAATGTTAAACTTCCTAGATTAATAAGTGGATAAATAAATGTGCTGTTTTTGGAAATTGTTTGTTGTGCTTTACTATTTCTACGCTTTTTCTAGTTGATTGGGTGTTTATATAAATTGCTTCCGCATGCATGTAATCGAAAGAGAAAAAAAAAAATGAATCAGCAATGCATCTTAGGACATTGCAAATTTAATTGACTGTCTTGGAATGTTCGCGAGCTCGGGGTTCGAAGTGTAACACCCAATACCCTTATAAATCATTCACAGGCACAAGCTTTGTGCATGGACTTTCTGAACTTCCATACTCAAAAGTTGTACACGATATTTGTCAACAAAGAATCGATTATATGAGTTGAGAGAAACACTACAACTTTCTCAAGGCTATCTTAATGCATGCGCAGGACATTTGTACTTCGTATATTTCGCTGCCCCAGACAGTATGCGCTAGGTATTAAAGTTGCGCCACATGATTCCATCCTCAGTGACCCAACCTTTCAGCAACAGTAAGTCATCCCTTACGAACTTCTAACACAGTTGATGTGCACTTGCTTGCGATAAGAACTTTTATGTACCAACATTTTCAAAAAAAAAAAAAATGCACAACCTCGATCGTATCAGTCCACATATTGGTTTTCAATTTGTTCTTGCTGTTATTTCTCTGCAATCCAATCAGGCAGTTTTCTATAAACTTGCGAAGCATGAAAACATCGGTGCCGCACAAAATGGTCAGCGAAAATCAAACGCAGATTTTGCACCGAACAAAAGGCCCTTCTCTTTCTCAAGTGTTATGCGTAAACAATGTCCAATTTCAGCAGTTAACTTTCTCTCCCTTCCAGTCTCTGCAGGTTCTCTCATTATTCACTTCATCCTTTGAAGTCCAGAATCCACAACAGAACTCGGTAATAGAAAAGTAAAGAATCGCTGAAAACTTCAAGAACCGAGATAGGAAAACACCGTGAACAGATCAAATCAGTAGATCAAATGGCTTCATGAACAAATTCACCCTTTCTCGTTCTAGACTATGTGACAGAAAAAAAAAAAAAAAACCCAAAAAAGTTGGAACTTCGGCGCGAAATTAGAAGTACGAAAGAGAATCCCCAAACCGAACCTCGAATTGGGGCAGGCCAAGACGTGCCCTCGATGCGCTTGATGCCGTACACGAGCAAAGAAGCCCATGGCTTGTGCATCGTCAGGCACGGGTTCCGGTAATTCCTCTTGTTCCGATTCTGCATCGCTGTTTCTTCTTCGGCTTTCCACAAACAAAATTCTAGTTTTTCTCGGGCCTGCATGATTTTCTCGATAATACAAAGCAAAGATTTCCGGGCACAGGGAAAGAAGCCGGACATGGCTGCTAAAGGCCTGTTTGTTTGCAACTTGTTTCTATTTCCAAGAACAAAAATTTCTGTTTTTTTGTTCCTGTGAACAAAAAAGGAACAGAAACACATTTGTTTGCGTTTTTGTTTCAAAATTATTTTTTTGTACCCAGAAACACATTTGGAACATAAACAAGAAACAAAAAAAAGTTGTTTCTTGTTTTTGAAACAAAATTTAGAAACACTTCTCTCTTTTTTCTCTTTCTTTTCTTCTTCTTTTTTCTTTCTTTTTTCTTTGGTTGGTCATCGGCCTCGGCCATGGCCGCCGACCGGCCGTCGAGGGTCAGCAAAGCCGTCAAGGGCCGGCGACCTCGTCGAGCGTCGCCGGCCCCGACGAGGCCGACCTCGCGCCGGGCTAGGCGAGCTCGATCTCGCCCGGATCCGACAAGGTCGAGCTCGCCAAGCGGCCGGCGAGGCTCAAGCTCGCCCAACCAAGGCGAGGCCGAGCCTCGCCCCAGCTACGGCGAGGCTCGGCCTCGCCGGGGCCGGCGAGCCTTGCCGTGGCTAGGCGAGGCCGCCGGCCCTCGTCGGCTGGTCACCAACCATGGCCAAGGCCAGCGACTAGTGCGACATCCTGAAATTCGACCCCGTTTCAATAAAGTGAAATGGGCATTTCATCGACGTGCCTGTGGCCCTTTTTCTCTGAGCTGATCATTTATGAGTTAACTAATCTATTAGGTAAAGCCGTTAAGGGATATATCAGCTGTAAAATCTCTAAAAGCTACCTAATTTGTTGGATTGGGCTAAAATCACGTCTGATCGATTTTTAACCACGAAATTGAACTCGATTTCGAGAATCGAATTTTAAGCACGTCATAATTCTTATTTTTAAGATCTTGTCTCATCGCTCGTCAATTTATTGACGGGTCCGAAATTTCAAGAAAGAAATTATCGGAAGAAAAATTGAAGACCAAAAAGAAAAGAGAAAAGAAAAGGAAAAGAGAAAAGGAAAATTGAGAGAAAGGCATTATGCATTTTATTTTTCCTTTTTCTCTCTCTTTTCCTCTCCTTTTTCTCTTTTTCTCTCTTTTTCTCTCTCTTCTCTCCCCTTTTCTTCCGTGCGGACAGCCCCCCACCGACTTCTCTCTCCTCTCTCCTCATTTTGACCGGTCAATCCTCATCCTCTCTCTCTCTTTTCTCTCTTATCTCTTCCTCTCTCTCATCTCTCTCCCTCGACACTTTCTTCTCCTTCTTTCTTCGCGTGTGAACCGAAGCCCGAACCGAAGCTGCAACTCGCTGTGTCGCTGCCCCGTCGCCGCCCGTCCCGCCGCCGCACTGCTGCTCGCACGCCCGCGACAGCCGCCCGCCGTGCGCTCGCCGTCCGTGAACGTCTAGGCCGCGCGATCCAGTGCGACCAGTGGCTGTTCGCCTCGACCAGCCCCCGTCGGCCACCTCCGGCCACCGCCTAGCCCCGCCGGACCTCCCCGTGTCCCCTCGCCCTCCGCTCGGCCTCCCCTCGCGCCCTAGCCGCCGGAGCGGCCCCCCGATTAGCCCCGTCCAGCAAACCCGCGAGTGGGTTTTAGCGACTTCGGGCCTGCTTTTGGGCCGTTTTTCGGGCCCCGGATCCGTGAGTCGCTTTGGGAAGATTCGTTCCTCGCGTCGCCGCCGTTGGATTGATCCGATTTGCGCACGATTTGGTGAGTAATCTCACTAATCCAGGATTAGTTTGGCTAATTATGCTTAAGGTTGGTTTAGATTTAATTAATTATGTTTAGGTTATTAGATTAGAATAAATTAGCAATTATTAGTCAATTGTGATGCGATTTAAATAAATTGATTGTGCAATTAGCAAATAGACGTGGTCTACTAATTATTGGAAGTGCCTCAGGATTTTCCCGACCCTTAGTGGGCTCCAATTAGGCTTTTCGGGCCTAAGTGGATTTTTTTTAGTATTTCAATATTAATTTTCGGAATTAAATTAAATAATTATTTATTTTCCGAAAATTCGACTGAGATGGTGCGGAACCGGAATATTATGTTGATGACCGTGGTGAAGTCCGTTTATTGAATCGGGCTTTATTTGGAGCTAAATTGAATTTTTAATATTAATTATTTAAATTTCGAAATTAATTAATTATTTATTTATTTTTCGGAAATCGAGATTTCGATGGCGGCGACCGAAGTCTTGTACTGATCGTCGTGGCGCAGTCCGTTTATTTATTTGAGCTCTACGTTGTATGGAATTAATTAAATTGTGATATTTTAGGGATTTACCCTAAATTGATTGGAATTGATTGAGATTGAATTGTTGATTGGTAAATGGCCGAGTATGTTATTCAGCATTTATAATGCTTTGTTGAGTTGATTTAATTATTTGATTGAGAAATTATTGGGCATTGGTTGTCGGTATTGAAAGTAGATTGGTAATCTTGAAAGAGGACACGTGGGCTAGGTGAATTGGAATGTCACTTGGAGAATGCACGTGAGTTCAGTGGTTGAATATGTCACCTTAGCGAAAAGGTCGCCTGAGAGAATGCACGTGGCTCGGAGACTCGGTATGTACTCCTGGAGAATGCACGTGGGCTCGGTGACAGAGGTTGGCATCTAAAGGGGCACGTGGGCTCGGCGAATTGATGCATCGCTTTGGTGAGATGCACCTAAGAGAATGCACGTGGGCCCGGGCATCTAAAAGGGCACGTGGGCTCGGCGAATTGATGCATCGCTTTGGTGAGATGCACCTAAGAGAATGCACGTGGGCCCGGGCATCTAAAAGGGCACGTGGGCTCGGTGACTTGATGCATCACTTTGGCAAAAAGGTCGCCTGAGAGAATGCACGTGGGCCCAAGGTTCGAGGCACGTGAACTCGGAGACTTTGAAGGTCATCCTGGAGAATGCACATGGCCTAGCTTTTAAATATCCCACAGTGGGGATTGATTCGTATGACATGTAATCGACTGGTTCGATTTGTTTGAAGTGAATGGATGTTTATTGTGAATTGTACTAACTTGCAAGTGGGATCTGAGGTCACGGTAAGTCCTCTGCCATGTGCGTGTTTATGCAGCCTTTAGTATAGTAGTTTACTAATCGGGCTTAGTGGGGTAGAATTCGCTGAGACGTAGTCTCATCCCAGTTTGGGGAAAACCATTTCAGGACCCCGAAGAAGAGCTGAGGAGGAGGAATCCGAGGAGGAGAACTCGGAGGTGAGATCTGAAGAGAAAGATTTTGGAAGAAGAAGATAGTCCGGAGAGGGGTCTTGAGTACCGTCTGGATGGATTGAGATCCTATCTTCTTTTGAGATCTCTTTTTGATGTGAATAGTTATGAAGTGGTTTGTGTTTTGTATAAAAGTTTGATTATAAATTTCAATATAAAAAATATGGCCCCGCTTTTCTATCCCATTGTTTTATTGTCGGGGATTTTAATCGCTTCCGCATGTGCTTAAAAATGAAAGGATCGGCGATACATTGACCTGGGATATCGCATTATAAAATCGACCAAGCGAGATGGATGTGTGCGTGCCGAGGATCGGGCGTGACAACCGGCCAAAAGAAGAAAAAAGAAAAAAGGAAAAAGGAAAAATAAATAAAAAAATAAGAAAGAAAATAGAAAATTAAAATAAAAAATTAAAAGAAATAAAAAATTATACAAATTTACCAAACGTGTTTCTGTTCATTTTTTATTCTCGGAACAAGTTTATCAAACACATTTTTTTATTCAAAAATTATTCCCGGAATAGAAACACTTTTTTCTATTTCTGTTTCTTGGAACAATTTTTAAACGAAACGTTACCAAACGCACCCTAAAGATTCTATGAAGCACCGACTGCAACACGGTAAGCCGACACGTTCCGATAAATATCTTTTTATGGATAAATACATAAATAAATAAATAATAAAAAGAGCCTAAAATTAATTTACGCTAAAAACATTAATCCAATATTAATTTGACAAATTCAATTACATTCTATTGCAATAAACCATCAAACTTTGAGGAAAAAAAACAAACATTCCACATTTTACTACTAAATTTAGGGACATGTGCATTAAAGTCCTATGACATTTTAAAATTTATTTATTTATCCTACACGGCATTTTTAGTGATTTTTTCTTTAAATAAGATTTAAAGAAACAAAATTGGAAAAAAAGCTAAAATAATTCTTAAAAATATCGGAAAAATAAAATAAAGGAAGGGTCATAACAACGGCTGGCACGCCACTACCATCGCCACCGTTGGAATGGGCTGATGAGGTCGTCAACCCTAGGTGGCAAGGGGGGCAACCCTTGTCAGCCCAGGCAAGGCTTGCCCAGATCTGGGCGACGTCGGCTGTCGCCTGTGGTCGACAAGCCTCCTCAGCCCTAGGAGGGGCCTCGCCAGCCCTAGGCGAGGGCCGGCGACCTCACTAGGCCCAAGCGAGGGTGCGGCATCACCCATATTTGGGTGAGCCTCACTTGGGCCTCAGCCGAGGCATTGCCTAAATCTGGTCAAACCTCAATGGCCCATACCTAGCTAGCAATGGCCTTGCTTGAGCAGGCGAAGGCCGCCCCCCCTTCGCCACCTAGGACCTCTTCTCGCTAGCCTCCCTTGATGGTGACAGCGGCAGTAGCCCCTAGCCATGATTCCTACCCTTTTTTTTTTCCTTTTTCCTTTTTTCTTTTTTTCATATATTTACATTTTGACCTCTTAAGTATTGAAAATTTTTAAAATTAACCCCATGCGTGTTGGAATTTTGGACTCACGTGTTGGGGAGAGTTGACCACCTGTCGAAACATGTCAGAGTATCAAACACGACATGAAGGCTCTCGAAGAGTGTCGGTGCTTCTTAGCTAATTTCTATATTCAGTGTTTTTGGTTTTCTTTCTCATTCCTTAATTGGTGAATCTCTATTTGCTTCCCAATTTGCTAAAACATATTAAAATTTTAAAATTTTTCGACGTTGAAGAAACGATGAATACATAATAGATGGCAAAAATCACCTAAGCACCCATTTCATATCTTGCTTCTTAATATTCAGGCTTCAAGTTTCAATCCACTTAATCATTCTCAGATTCGGTCTTGATAGTGTGGCAAAAGGAAAAGATAATCTCAAAAGCAAGTAAGCAACATGGCAAATTTAACATTCAATGTTCACCAAACCTGTCCTAAAGTTCCTATCTTGAATCTCCTTAATTGCACAACAAGAATTGGGTTGTCCACAATTCTACTCCAAGCTTGTTGAGAAATTTGACGAAGAAAGATTAGCATGGTGGTCGGTTTGGTGATATAGGACGAGTAGCCTCCATGCGTCCCACTAGTTGCGTGCGAGTGGCCTGCACGCGCAAGAGGTTGTCGCGCGCGTGAGAGCGCGTGGCGCATGTCCCGCATGGGTCTTCTCCTCTTTGGCGCAAGTGGACACGATTTTCCTCATCTCCGCCACACTTTCCACCGAATGGGTCTTCTCTGGCAGCCCATCTCAGACTAGAATAATTCATGGGCTTTGGAGACCATGCTGGCACGACCACATAAATCCAAGTTTCAGCGAAAACAGCCAAGAAATTTGGCCCAAATCAAGCAAAAATTCCCCAAACGCAAACCCTAACTACCACAACTTCTGTTGCTCAATCAACATAATTAGAAACAAGGTAGAGATATGTTTTGGCTTTGTCTTGATTATACATGGATGGACAAAACTCATACGTAATCAGAATTAAATGCACAAATGTGAAAGTTTTACTAACCTCCACCTATTGATGTAGTTCAGTTGATAACCTGAATCGTGCAGCTTTAAATTGATTGGTGAATCAGTGTTGCTAGGCAATTAGTCCTCTCAAATTTGATGGTGTGTTTTTCTAATAATGAGAGAGTACGACTTAGACCTTGCTTATATCCCCATTCGCACCCCTTTATGTAACGTTTTCCATCAAGACGTTATCATACATTTTGGGTGATATACTAGTTATCATGACTTAATGTGGATAATAAAACGTTAACGAAATTAACCGAACGTGGGAATAATTAACTAAATGTAGGATCACATTCTTGATATTATAACATCTTTAGCTTGCAAAATGGCTTTATTGAAGCACTGGGGTTGCGATAATTTTTTTTTCTTTCAATCAAGCTGGACAATGACTTTGGTATGGTTTTGTTGGTGATTCTCTTTCTTTGTAACGTCGTGTCGTCTTTCTCGTTGTACAGCCACGATCGGATTCGGCCCTAATAATTGGGTGGGATCGAACCACAGTCAAACCCGCACGATCCGGCCCATCCCGGCCCACTAACACGTTCTCGCGTTTTCTCTCATCTGCTCTCGAAGTCGAACCGTCCCCTCGGACGCTGGACCAGCTGAAGCCCCAGCGAAGCGACTCTTGTCTCTCTGGCCGGAGAAGGAAGAGGAAGAAGAAGAATAAGAAGCAGCAGCTTGCAGATGTCGCATTTTGGAAGGTCAGGCCCGCCGGACATTCGACATTGACCCGCTCCTCATCCTCAACATCTCCTTCCGTAGCTCTCTCCTCCCCCCTGCTCCGACTCCCCTCGCCTCCGTCATTCTCTGTATCAATGCCTCACGCGGTTATTTCGCAGGGACCACCGCCGACGACCTCTTCCCCCTCTTCGACAAGTACGGCAAGGTCGTCGACGTGTTCATTCCCAGGGACCGGAGGTACGTGTATTTCCTTTGCTCCGTTGCCTTTTCTTTATATCTCGCGTGTTGAGGGTTGGGGCTTTTGTTGCCGTGTTCTGATGTGGCCGCGCAGGACTGAGGAGTCGGAGCGCGTTCGTGAGGTACAAGTACGCGGACGAGGCGCAGAAGGCTGTGGACAAGCTCGATGGTGTCGCTCGTCTCTGATTTTCAGTTCCTTCGGTCACGAGGGTTTCTGTTCGCGTTGTGCGGGAAACGCTTGGATTGCCGTTCGATTTCTTGTTCGGTTTTCTTGTTGAAAGATAGAGTCATGGACGGGAGAGAGATTGGGGTTCAGTTTGCCAAGTACGGTCCCAATGCCAAGAGAATGTAAGCTGTTTGATTATCTCACCTTTTCGTTTTCGAATTGTGCAAATAGATTGTGCTTCTTTCGGGTCAAAATACAGTGCAATGCTAATCTGGTACGAGCTCACCGGAGGGAATTTGGTTTTCTTGAAATAAACCTGTTGGGGAGAACCTGGATACAACAATTCACCACGGCCAAACGCAATTCAGGATCAATTTCTCCCCCGAAGCTAAATCAACTAAAAATTTCTTAACCCCAACAACAACCAGCAATGTATAACTTCACAAAATGCAAATATAACGCTGAAATGATAAGTAGACAAAGCAAATAACGACACTAAGAATTTATCGTGGAAAACCCGATGCGAGAAAAACCAAGGACTGCCCAAAAAATACCAAGAATAGCAGAATACACAAAATATTCTTCTCTAGTCGCACACTAAAGGCTCAACATCAACATTACAATCATCTTCTTCTCACCACATAGGTAGACAAATAAGTTTGGAGTAAGAAAACCTTAACCGCAATTGGAGAATTTGGAGACGGTTCTCGATGAACAAAAACCATCAACTTGTAGCCCTTAGTCTCACGAACAACATACTAAAATTTGAGTCAATTCCGTCAATATTTGGCCTTCGAATTAAAGCCATAAAGTTGCAGCCCTCTTCATTTCTTCTCTTCTCCCTTGTGCAGTTTTTGTTTTCTCTCTCTCCTCCTGTCACTTTTCGGGTCCATTCGAGCTTTGAACTAAAAAGTGCTTATATTAGTAAGATCATCGGTCATCATTTTGTCTTGAGAGGGGATACTGCAATATAATGCTTTTGTCTCAGAAAGAATGCAAGTTATGTTCTATTGCTACCTTATATTTCAAGAGTCGGAAGACAGACACCTGTCCTCCAAAATCTTGAGGCATTTAAATCATGAAGGTCTGTTTTCACTTGGCCGAGCTCAAATTGTCAAGTACAAGTAAAACTCATTTATGGATAGCTCACCATAAACCATCTTTTCTGTTTTTCAGTACACTGAACTTATGTTGCCTTGAGCAAAACTTGTCAGAACGATTTTCCCGTGAGTACTTTATCTGGAAAATAGTGAACATAGTCCTTGAGAGCTCAGAGTTTTTTGAATTTGAAATAAGAAACCATAGTAGACCAACGTTTGACCTTATCCTCAATCAATCCCAAGTAAAACCCGACCCAGTAAAATCAAAGTTTCAGATAACTTTGTGAATGAATAGAATAGGAGGAAAAGATGAAGTTAGCGACCATTCCAATCGAGAAGTTACAAAACAATAAGTCATATCTTCCCAACCTCATCACTTGGTTGTGTTAATCCAATCTCAATTCTTGAATGTGCTGATGTCTTGGAAGAAAAGCAACAGGTAATATGCAATGTCAAAGAAAAAACCATTTGGTGGCAACAGTCAAACTTTCCATTATGCCAGATACCATCCACATACATGTGTTCCACAAACAAATGCTTGATGATGCATTTCCATTGTCAAATAGGAAAACCATTGGAAACTAAGTTCGAGTGAAAGTTTTAGGCATCTTTCGGGGATTGAGAAAAATCAACCTCTCGACCAAAAGAGAAAAAAAGCCCATGGATTCCAAACCTACGTCAGTAGTTTACTAATTTCACTGTTAAGTTTTTGTTGTCAGTCATGAAATTGTAAATGAGTAACTTACATTCCACTCGAAGTTGGAAAATTCCTTACTCAGGTTATCACATACTACCATGAAAGTGGAGCTCTATTGGGAAGTTATTGGTAAAATACTATGTTCAATGCTTAACTTTTGTTTTGAATGTTGTTAATAATCTGCTATTGCATTGGACGTCCATAAGTTACTTACGTTATTGGTAAATCATCATCAACGTGCCTGACCAACAGGATTTAAACTATACTAGACACATTAGGAAAATCAATAATTTTATAATTGCTTGCTGAGCTGACTAACTGCAACTCAGCCCTAGATTAGACTATGAATACTAATCCATCCTATTCCCAATCTTTTAAGCAGTAACTGGAGAAGATACATGTAAAAAGCTAGAGGGCGTTCACACCGATGCATAAAAGGCATTGAACTGTTCGACCTATGCTATCAAATGCTAGTAAGGTCTTAAGTCTAGCATGGTTGTAGAAACGAAGCACTACGCCATTTACAACATCTAAAGTAGCTTCATAATGGTGTTAAGAAATTTATCAAGGAGGATGAGAGAATTTCTCAGGTTATGAAGACACCTATGTCGTCGGTTAAAGTATTGATGCTACAATCTCACAGTCAAAAAGAAGAGAGAACGCTACTTTCTTCACTAATTAATGCCTGTGATGCATGGAATCTTATTCTCAAATGTCAGTAAATTAGCAAGCAAAACAATGCTGACATTGGAAAAACTCGGTTTAGTAAGGTTGAGTCAAGTCAACCATTTGCTTCCAAATGTGTCTGTAAAAATAATATATCACCATTTCGTAAGAGTCGTCAATACCTGAAACAAAATAACCAAAGTACAATTAAAGGTGCATACAAGTACATTTTCTCCTGCTCCTTTCTAAAAGAGTATTTCCAGTCAACAATACGTAGTAAAAAAAGGGTAAACAAAACTATTAATATATTACATTATTTTCAGCTAGTAGCTACAAAGCAACATCCCCACTCCTCAAAAAGGACAGAGCAATGGCTAGAAATCCATAAAAATGTTCAAAAAGAAAGTTAGCCATGGAAGAAAAGCAATAGTTTCATGTTAACATAACGAGAAAGTTAAAAGAAAAACCATTTTAACATTTTGAATCTCTCTTTTACACTGCAGTATAAGTTGGCAATAGGGTCATGCTCCTTTCTTCACCCTCTGTCCATGGACCCCTATAGTGAGCACCTTTGAAACCTTATTACCATATCCACCAAAAAGAATATCCTACTAACACAAATCTCTAAATTTCGCGAATTTATGATACAATTAAAATATAAACCAGCATACTGGCCCAAAAGAAAAAGAAAGAATTCAAATCGGCATGCATGTGTGGATTGATCTTGTAAATATCTCTCAAGAAGTCAAGGTCTTTGTGGAGTACGCATTCAAGTGTGAAGAAGTCAAGGTCTTCGCGAGATAGAATAGACATGTGCCTCCTCAAGAAATCAAGGTATTTTTAAATTTCATGTGTGGCGATTTTTGGATAGCACGCGTTGCCATGGTTCTTGGGAAGTCACGGTCTTTATGGAATTTTACTAATGATGTTTGATCTAAAATTTCCAACTTATCGTATGAATAAAGTCATGGAGCAATTTTCCAGCCTTTTCCTTTTATGACTAACAAGTCTTCAACTTATAATGCCGTGAAAGAATGGTTTTCCTTTTGATGCAGTGCAAGAAACGGCAAATAAAAAAGGAAAATGTTGCCAAACTTTAAGGAGGTGAAGTGTGAAAAGTTAGAGAGTGTTCATACACAAACACAACATAAGGCTTCTTTTTTTTTTTATGTCACACTCTTCATCCATAACTTCTCCCTGTCAAGTGCTTTGAAGGCATTCTGTAATATTTGGGTTTGTTGACTTGATCAAATGAAGTGACTAATTAGAAAAAGAAAAAAGAAAAAGAAGACCACTTTACTTAAAGCGGAGAGACATGACAGAGAGAAAAAGGCAAGGAGAAAAAGTGAGGATGGTCGCAAACAAAGAGGAAAAGAAGAAGAGAACAAAGAAAGGGAAAGAAAAAGAAAAAAAAGGAAAAAGAAAAAGGCTTTTATACATGAACTTTGCTAGCATAATAGTTTTTAGACTACTGTGAATATTATAAATTGTTGTGAGTCACAAACTCTTGAAGGAATGGCCCTACAATAATTTACAATAATTTATTATTTGGCTTTTCTCTATGATAAATTATTATTCTCACAGTAGATTGAAAACTGTCATCTAATCATTTTTCTTTGTGTGTACATGCCCGAAGTCGGATTAACATCGTTTCACCATGTCAAGTAAGGATTCAAGCTCTTCATTCTTTGAATCAGAGTAGCTTTCGGGATTATAGAGCAAATTCAAAATTGTGTGAAATTTGAATTGTAAAATCCAATTTTGGAGTTATTTAGTTGTGAAATTTCATGTAAATTATGGATTATGATATAGTGAAGCTGTGAGATTTCATGGGACTTGTTTTGAAATAATGGTTTAATAGAAACGAAATATTAGAGTTTTGTGCTCAAGTTTTGCATTGGGTATAACTTTGAATAATCGCTTTGGACAAGTGAGTTGTTGGCATCAGATTCATTTTATTTGCGATTAAGCTTAGAACTCAAAAGTGCTAAAATTAGGAATATCACTAGTAATCAACTTATCTCGAGAAAAGATTCTGCAACACATTTATGGCTTAGCTCACCATAAACCATCTTTTCTCTTTTTAGTACAATGAACTTGTGTTGCCTTGCGCAAAACGTGTCAAAAAATTTTCTCTCTAGTACTTTAGCTAAAAAAATAGCAAATATAGTCTTTGAGAGCTTAGAAGTTTTGTGAATTTGAAATAGGAAACCATAGTAGACCTGCACTTGACATCGGCCTTGATCAATCCCAAGTAAAAACCAACAATGTAAAATCAAAATTTTAGATAACTTTGTGAACGAATAGTACGGGGGAGAAGATGAAATACCAACTATTCCAATCGAGAAGTAGCAAGACGATGATTTTTTTTTCCCAACCTCATCACGTGGTTGGGTTAATTCTATCTCAATTCTTTAATGTGCTGCATGTCTTGGAAGAAAGGCAACAGGCAATATGCACCATCAAAGAAATAACCATCTGGTCACAACAATCAACTTTTTTCATTATCCCAAATAGCATCCACATACATGTGTTCCACGAGTTAATGCTTGATGATGCATTTCCATTGTCAAACAGGAAAACCACTAGAAAATAAGTCAAGTGAAAGTTTTACGCATCTTTTGAGGCTTGGGAAAAATCAACATCCAGATCAAAAGAGAAAAAAATGCCATGGATTCACAACCTACGTCAGTAATTCACTAAATTCACCGCTATATTTTTGTTGTGAGTAGTAAAATTGTACATGAGTAAGTAACTTACACTCCACTTGAAGTTGTAAAATTCCTTACTCAGGTAATCACATACTACCATGAATGTGGAGCTCTATTGGTAAGTTATTGGTAAAATACTATGTTCACCGCTCACTTTTTATTTTGAATGTTGTATATATCGAAAAGTTGATATTCTGCTATTGCATTGGACATCCTTAAGTTACTAACATTGTTGGTAAATTATCACTAATGTGAATGACCAACAAGTTTTAAATATACTAACCACATTAGGAAAATCATTAATTTCATAATTGCTTGCTTAGCTGACTAGATTGGCCTATGAATACTAATGAATCCAAGCACGTCCTAGAGAAGATATGTGTAAAAAGCTAGAAGGTGTTCACACAAATGCATAAAAGGCATTGAACCATTCCACCTCTGCTATCATATGTTAGGAAGGTATTTAGTCTAGCTTCGTTCTAGAAACAAAGCACTCTGCCATTTATAACATCTAATGTAGCTTCATAATGGTGTTAAGAAATTCATCAAGGAGGATGAGAAGAATTCCTAGGTCATGAAGAAACCTATGTTCTTGGTCAAAGTATCGGTGCTACATCTCAAAGTCGAAAAGAAGAGAGAACAACACTTTTTTCAGTAATTAATGTCTGTGATCCTTTTGTCGAATATCAATAATTTAGCAAGCAAAACAAAGCTGACATTGAAAAAATCTCAGTTTAGTAAGGTTGAGTCAAGTCGTTTGCTTCCAAATATATAAGACTCTGTATGAATAAAACATTGCTCTTTTGTAACAATTGTCAATACCTAAAACATCACAATTAGAAGCATTTAAACTCTAAAATGGATGCTAAAATTTATTACTTCGTTGAACAAAGTACAATTAAAGGTTCATACAAGTGCATTTTCTCCTGCTCTTTTTTAAAAGAGTATTTCTAGTTAACAATTACATAGTAAAAACAAGATAACAAAATGATTAAACTATGAAATTATTTTCAGCTAGTAGCTATAGAGCAAAATCCTCATTCCTCATAAAGGACAGAGCAATGGCTAGAAATCCATACAAATGTTCAAAAAGAGAATTAGCCATGTAAAAATGGCAATAGTTTCATGTTAATGCGAGGAGAAAGTTACAAGAAAAACCATTTTAACATTCTGAACTTCTCTTACACTACAATGTAAGTTGACAATAGGATTGTGCTCCTTTTGTCACCTTTTGTGTATGGTCCCTTGTAGTGAGCACCTTTGAAACCTTATTACGATATCCATCAAGAAATATTCCACTAACGCCAAAATTTTTTAAATTTCTCAGTTTTATGATACAATTAGAATAAAAACAGCTTACCGGCCCAAAGAAAAAGAAAGAATTTAAACTGACATGCATGTGTAGATAAAGAAAGAATTTAAACTGACATGCATGTGTAGATTGATCTTGTAAATATCTCTTGAGAAGTCAAGGTCTTCGGGCGATAGAATAGACATGTGCCTACTCAAGAAGTCAAGGTCTCTTGGGGTTTCACATGTTAATTTTGGATCAGTACACATTACAATGTTTCATGAAAGTCATGGTCTTCATGGACTTTTACTGGTCATGTTTGTGCGTACATGTCCCAAGTCGGATTAATACCATTTCACAACGCTAAGTAAGGATTCAAGCTATAGCTTTTGGGTTTATGGTGCTAATTCAAAATTGTGTGAAATTTGAATGGTAAAATCCAATTCTGGAGTTGTTTAGCTATGAAATTTCATGTAAATTATGGATTATGGTGTGGAGCTGTGAGATTTGACAGGAGTCAATATCAAGTAATGATTTAGTTGAAGCAAAATATTAGAG
Source organism: Eucalyptus leucophloia subsp. euroa (assembly GCA_017140325.1). Taxonomy (NCBI): domain Eukaryota; kingdom Viridiplantae; phylum Streptophyta; class Magnoliopsida; order Myrtales; family Myrtaceae; genus Eucalyptus; species Eucalyptus leucophloia. The sequence continues at coordinate 28,977,252 of CM029472.1, read as the reverse complement.
TTTCGCACTCAAGGTTCATGTTGCGAATAACTTTGAATAATAGATTTGGATGAACGATTTGTTGACACGTCGGATTCATTTTGTTAGCAATTAAGCTTATTTGAGTGAATTTGTAGTTGAGGTAGCGTTTTACTTGGTTTTGATGTCAATTCTCGTTTAATTAATAGGATTACGGGATTGTTTGCTCATTTAGCTACGCCATTTGGTATTGGGCATTTTTAAGTGAATGGTGCTATCTCTTCTTCGACTTAGTAAAATCATATTTCCAAAGTAATATAGATTATATATAGTATGAATTATGAAATGGCTTGTTTATTGCATAAAAGTCTGGATCTAACATTTACTACTTTTTAGTTATTTGTGAATGGTTTGAGGAATGCTTTATGGGTTATTGGTTTATGAAATGTATTTTGAAATGATATAAGAAATGGCTCATGAAATATGTTTTATTTGATGACATGGAATAGAGAAAGATTATATGTTTTGTTTTGTGCATTAATTTATGATATTAATTCTAGATTGGCTTTGTGGATTTTGGAAGATGCTCTTGTGGGTTGGTGCTAATGATTAGTGTCTCTGTAAGCTCATTGAGGGGCTTGTGGTTGTAGATACTAATCTTAAGATATCATTGTGGGCCAACCATTGGCAATATAAGTGGAGACTTAGCCAAACAACCGTGTTCCGTAAAATAGTCGGCATTTACGTTAGTGGTTTCGATCAAAATTATCTAAATGGACTATTGACACAATTGTGAAAAGTTTAGAACTAAATTGATTAAAAACAGTTTAGGATTAAATTAGCACAATTACAATAAGTTTAAGACTTTTTTGGGAAATTCAACCTTTTTGGAGATAGATATATTAAGAATACATATCGAAAGGAACTTAAAATATATATTAGTTTATATAATGTTATTAAGTGAAAGTAATTAATCACTTATTTTCTTTATTGAGATATCGGTGAATTTGTTATATTAGCGGTAGTTTACTAAGTACACTATAAAATTTGATAAAAAAATTAGTAAGTTTATAATTTATTGGGGTGTTGGTAAATCTTTTTATAGGGTCTATACTCTTCTAGCACTTTCATAAAACTTGAAAGAAGTTATCATTAAAAATTTATTGGAATGTTCATAGATTCATTGTAATGTTATGAGTTTACTAATCGCACTTGTAAAACGCACAAGAAATTGGTAATTTACAAATTTATTTAGATGTTGATAAAATCAATATAGTGTTAGTTGTTTATTACCTATACAGATAAAATTTAGAATTAGTTGGTAACTTACTAACTATCTGGATGTCAATAAATTCATCATAATGTCAGTATTAACTAACAATACTTGTAAAATTTAAAAGACTATGGTTCATATCATACTTTTTGGCAGCCAAGATTTTTTTTTTTTTTAACAGTGCTTTGGGGGCCATTTGGCTAGATCATCAACTGTCATTTGGTGTCAACCGCTTCAAATTGGCTTCACCAATGCCGAGTCAGAAGACTTCCCTTTTGCGCGCTTAGAATTGCAAAATGTGCGGCATAAATTAAGATTCGATCCTGTGGAAAGTTGGGTGCTCACACACATCGTGAGGAAAATTGTTAAAAAAGTCATAAATTTATTGTATTTTTGTCACTTTAGTCATAAACTTTTAATTTTATTAATTGAGTCATAAATATTTTCATTTTTTGGCTGAAAATTGTTGACATGACACTTTTTTAATAATATTTTAATGATATTGTGAACTTTTCTGATTTTTTCTTCTTCTCCTTCTTTTTTGTACTATTCTTTGTTTTTTTTTTTTTAAGAGTTTTGGAGAGAGGGCCGGTGAGGGTGGTGGCTGACTCTCCAAAACCCTAAAAAAAAAAAAAAAAAAATCCTATTGGATGACTACCTACAAAGCAATATGAACATACCTTTTCTTAGTCTTCGCTAGTTAGTTATCGTTGTAATGGAAGATGATAGGAAGGTGAGTTTTCACAAGCTTTTTAAGCATCACTTATTACCTTAGGAAAAGAAAAACCAACTTAGCATAACCAAACGAGAAGAAGGGAAGAAGAATCTATGGATTCTTCATCAAAATTCAAGACGGTCATGAGCCTTGTGGCTGCCCTCACCCTTTTCACTATCTTTCTCATCCCTTTTCCTGTTCATGCTTCCATTATAGAAGCACAAGCCCTACTCAATTGGAAGTCCAGTCTTGGCAACCCTTCGGTTTCTTCTCTCTCTTCCTGGATGACCACTCCTTGTAATGCCACCCTTTCCAATTGGACTATGAGTCTATGTTTTTGGTATGGCATCTCCTACAATGATGAGGGGAGCGTCATTTGGATAGATCTCACTAGAGCCAATATCAAAGGTACGCTCGATGAATTCCCATTCTCATCTTTGTCTCATCTCATATGCATGAACTTGAGTTTAAATAATCTCTCTGATCATATTCCGCCTCAAATTGGTCTCTTGAGCAATCTCGCCTATCTCGACCTCTCTAACAATTGGTTTGTGGGGAAAGTACCACCGCAGATCGGTAATTTGAGCAAATTAGCTCAATTGGATGTCTACCACAACCACCTCTCTAGTTCTATTCCTTCCACTTTGGGAACTTGACCAAATTGACATATCTGAGACTATCTATTAATGAGCTTACTAGTTCCATTCCACCGGAGCTAGGGAATTTGGACCATCTTAGCTCATTGCTACTGTCCAATAATTGTCTTACGGTTCCATCCCACGATATTAGGCAATTTGACGGTGCTTATGAGGCTATATTTAAGTGCCAACTAGTTAACTGGTTCCTTACCAGAGAATTTGTGCCAAGGTGGATTGCTCCAAAACCTTATGATGTCTAGCAACAACTTAACTGGTTCGATCTTTAGAAGCTTGAGAAATTGCACAAGCTTAGTCAGATTACAACCCCAGAATAACTAGTTAGCTGGAAACATATTTGAAATCTTTGGTGTCTACCCCTACTTGGCGTCTATCGATATGAGTTTCAACAATTTCTATGGAGAAATCTCAACAAATTGGGGAAATTGCACACGTTTAATTGCTCTGAGGATTTCTGGAAATAACATCACTGGTAACTTGCCTCTTGAGGTTGGAAACACGAGTCAACTACAAGTACTCGATCTTTTTTCCCATGGTTTAGTTGGTGAGATTCCAAGAGAACTCGGGAACTTGAAACTCCTTAGGATACTCAACCTATACAACAATAGTCTTATAGGTCCAATATCTTTTTCTTTGGGTGATTTGACTAACCTACGAGTTTTATTCCTCAACAACAATCAACTTTCGGGAAGGTGGCCAAGAGAATGCTTCTCAAATACCTCATTGTTCTTTATTGATTTGTCCAACAACAAATTTGATGGTCTACTTCCACTTCCATCACCCTTCACAAAGCTCTATTCAATTGCAAATAATAAAATAGTGGGGAAGATCCCTTTATCAATATGCAATTTCACCTGTCTCATGGTCCTTGTCTTATCTAATAATGGCATATCTAGTGGCTTACCCGAGTGCTTGCTAGACTTTGTATCTATTTTGAACTTGTGAATGAATAGTCTTTCAAGCACAATCCCTCAAACATATGTATGGCAATGTAGGGTGGGAAATCTTTACTTGAATGAAATCAATTCGAAGGACATTGCTTCCAAACCCTTGCCGATTGTAAATACTTGGAAGTTCTTGATATTAGTAACAATAAGATAGAGGATAAGTTCCCAGCATGGCTAGGAACACTAACTGAGCTAAAAGTTCTTATTTTGAGGTCCAACAATTTTAAGGGTGTTTTAGATTTTCCAAAGGTAGCTCATCTCTTTCCCAAGTTGAACATTTTGGACCTCTCGAACAATGACTTCACTAGTCCGTTACCGGCCAATTTGATAGCGAAACTTCAAGGGATGATGATTAGACAAAAAGGGCAAGAGCCGCAAGACCAATCATTGTACATGTCACAGATTATTGTAAATGGAAGAATGTTCTACGCAAATTCCGTGAATTTGATCATGAAAGGAAATGAGATTCAGCTAGAAAGGATCTTGACCATCTTAGCAACCATTGACTTATCGCTCAACTCTTTTCAAGGGAACATCCCTAGTATTATAGGAAATCTTCATTTTCTCATAGGGCTCAACCTTTCCGACAACCACCTCATGGGTTCCATTCCTTCAACCTTTGGAAATTTGACTAATCTTGAATGGCTAGATTTATCTTCAAACAAGCTTAGTGGAAGGGTTCCTAGAGAACTGGGAGATTTGTCCTTCCTTGGGTGTTTGAACCTCTTAGAGAACCAACTCACAGGCCCCATACCTCAAGATAAGCAACTGAGCACATTCATGAGTGACTCATTTCATGGAAACCTAGGCTTATGTGGAACTCCATTACAAACCACATGCCCTGGTGATATTCAACTTCCTCCACCACCACCATGGTCATTGTTCCAAGGGGATAGTACTAGAGAGCATGGTAGTGGGTTTGAAAGGAAAGCAATCGGGATAGGGTATGCATATGGAATCATGATTGGAATCTCCATAGCTTACATTTCATATGAAATTGGAAGACCCAAATGGTTTGTGGGAAAAGTGAGAAGCATGGAGAGAAGAGCCAAATTGATGAAGAAGCCAAAGCAGAAGATCATCAAATTTCATGGAGGCCGATGAAATTGTTGGGAAGTGGTCCGTTTGAGCTACATGCGATAGAGATCAAGGGACACAATTTTTGTCAGCTTGAAATGCAATTTGGCATATGGATCCTCGTTTTTATTATGTTGTCATTTCTTTTTCATGTGTGATTTCTGAATCGGATCGATTGTATAAATAAACATGCAAGAGATCTTTCAAAAAACTCGCTTTGCATCTTTCAATCATATGTCATTTTCTTGTTTAGTTGGCGCCATTCTTATTTCCATGTGAGAAAGAAAGAAAGATGAACAGGCGTCGAAGCCCACTTATCCTTATCCTGGGGTTATATGATTGAATGTGCCATTGAAATATGTCCTCAAGGATTTCTAAATTCGTCATCGTCCCACTACACATTTCTGTTGAAGTTGCAGGCCGCTGTTAGATCGTTGACTTGCGGTCTTACCTATATCATTGTTGTCTGCAATAGTGAACCGGGGTACTTCAGGTTCAAACCTTGCATCTTTGAATTTAGATTCAAAGTAATCTTATTGCAAAATTAGAGAGTACCCAAGGCCAAAAAACTGAAATGTTTTCATGTTTGTGCATTTTTAAAGTTGCTGGTAATTCTCAAATACTGTTCGCAAAAAGTAACAAACGGTAACTTGCTTATAAGTTAACTTGTCAATAAGTTACCAACATCATAATAAATTTATCAAGTTCATAGTCAATTAGTGAGTAACTTCTTCTTGATTCCAAGGTTAGTATTACTAAAAATCCCAAACTAATACGGTCATGCTAGATTTAACCAAACTAATTTTCGTGTCACAAAAAATCACAAACCGTTCCACTCATGCCACATTTACCTCATATTAATTTTCATGTCGCAAAAAATCTCAAACCAATACACTTGTCTCACATTTACCCCAAACCAACTTTCGAGTCATTATAAAAATAAAATAAAATAAAATAAAGAAGAACCACTCTTCGGATTTTAACAAATTTCTCAATCTAAGATTTTGGTGATTTGGGATGTTTTGTTACGCAAATTAAGTATGAGTTAGTGTGGTACTAATGTACTAGTTTGGTGATTTTTGTAACATGAAAATTTAATTTTAGTTAAATATGGCACCGATTTATTAGTTTGGAACTTTTTGTGACATGAAAATTAAATTAGAGTAGATGTGACGAGAGTGTACCTGTAGTGACCCTCCCAAAGGTAATGTCAAGTTGAAAACTGGCGGTCCTCAATCAATGTGGAATCAGGTTCTCTTAGACCCTTACCTCTCACGACATCAGAAAATTACAATTCAAATAGATGTGTCAATGAAATCCAACCTAACTAGGGGTCGCCACTAGACTATTGAGGCTGGCTAGGAGCCAAGTGAGCATGGGAGGTATCTTACTTTTATGCAATAGAGTTCTAAAATTGGGGACTTGAGTCACACCATCCTTATCCTATATCACTAAACGATATCCATGCGTGAGTGTGCAATTAGAAAGAAGTAGATAATCACAACCAGTACAATAGAATAAAGTATACGGAAGTTAATTCAGTGAAGTGTCAAACAAATATGCAGCCTTGTTACTAAATCCCAGGACAGCAGCAACGCCCATGAGCTATGTTCAAATTGAATCCAATTATTTATAAGAGACTAATCTACCCAAATCTAAACTAAACTAGAATGCTATGACATGAATCCTATGCCTATGTGGCTACATGAACTGTGAAATTAAGCCACCAATCACAACAATACACCCAATCCACAGCCCAGGTAAACGTTCTGTATGCAAATAAGCCCATTCTACTCATGCAAATGATATTCAACCATGCCAAATGCTTGCGCGCCTACGTAGAAATCTAAATTATACTCAAATGGCACCAAAAGTTTCGCATAACAAGCCCAGGCGTCTTTAATCAGCAACATTGAAAGTGCAGAGCCCACAACTCATCTAAACAATTGACATAAAAACATGCCAACATTGCTAGGAAATCGACAGGCTAATGTTTCAACACGAGCAATCAAAGCAACACCTGAATGGGGCTCGACTCAATTAAAATACACGCCCAAAAAAGCAGAAGTGACCCGCAACGCTCAGTACCAAGGCAGAAGCAACAACCCTGAGTTTCACATGAAAAATAGCGCCTAAGCAACCAAAACAACAAAAAAATTAACCACATATTAACATGCCATCAAGAGCAATCAGAATGATCATCAAATGACCTTGAGATTCACTCAAATCACGCTCTCATGAGGAATGGTCGGCAAGCATTCATCGAGCGCAGTCCACAATTTAATTATAGAGACGAAACCTAAACATGCTAAAAGTGATTGGAAACCATGGACACGTTAGGGCTTAATTATGAACAGGAAAATGACACCCGAGCGGAGCAAAGTCTAGAAACAGCAGACAAACTAGACTCATATTCATCAAACCAGGCTAAGCACAAATCCATGAACTAATTAAAGTCAAGTTCATCAACCCTAATTGAAACCATTTTTATTATTTTCTTTCCTTCATTTTCCGCTTGCTAATTAATTCTTCTCTCTCTCTTCCGTTGTCTTCTTACTGTCGCCTCCCTCAGTACTAACCGAGAATACACAAAATCAAAATCAAAGCTCACCATACTAGCACATCAACAATCAGAGCTTATCACACCAGAACACCAAAATATTGAACGAATATACTTAACAATCGATCTCCCATATTCATCACAAGACCCATGCCATCGGCTATCACTTCGACCATGGCCATTCGCCAGATGTTACCCCCTTTACTACGAATTACTGAAACGGACAGAAACTGAGGATACGAAGTAATACCACCATGTGGAGATAAACTAGAATGATTTATGAACGATCAGTAAGTGTGACATCAACTCCAGCCAAGCTCTCACCATTAACCATCATTTACGGGCGTTGGAACATAAAACACAAAAACAATGAAAACAGAGTTCACAAACAGATTCAGATATTGAGAAATCACCAGATTCAGACATCAATGACTTGAAGACTAGTTAAGATCATTCAATCTAAATTGCTTTACTTTCAGATTACACGAAAAACGCGGTTAACTCGCACTAAATTCTCATAAACATTTCATCGAATAGGTGATGGGCGTCGCAACCGAATGATCTAGATGAACCAACTCGATTCAATATTGATACCAAAACTGCTCAATAAGTTCCAAACACTTGTAGAAACTCGTACTCATAGATCCAAACGTAAAAGTTAGTACCAAAACTCTCCGGCCTATATTTCATAGATCTTTCTTTCCCTACAAAGATCGGTTCTCACCCCGAACGATTTTTTAGTGGTTATGGACAGAGGAATTGATCACCGTCTCCCCCTACACCTTCTGCCCTCTCCCTTGGCCGCGTCTGCGTGCTCTGCTCTTCCTCCTCATGTTTCGGACGTAATGGATTGAGCTTTAGAGATTGAAATTCAGGCTTGATGGGTCTTGGTTTTATTGAAGAATTAATTAATTCCGTACTATTTGGTTGTCACCATTTAACTCGAAAATATTCAAATCAGAAATATTCACGGGTGACAAATTTACATAATAACCAGTTTTACATATATAGTATTTTACCAATAAAAAACATGTAATAAAATATGGATAACATAACCTAAAAATTACATGTGCGCTAAGTTTTTAAATTTAAATATATTCATAATTACTTTATAAGGAAACTATCATATTATATCCAATTAAGAAAAATAATATGATATCTTATCTTAATTAACCATATTAATATAATGAAAATTCTTATGGGATAAAATTAATTATATTAATGTGATTAATTACAATAATTTCTATTTCTGAATGTGATCTGAAAGTTCTTAATATATAATTTAACTAATTAAAGATATTGTGGTTGCTCTCTAATTAATTAAAATATATGAATCATTGAACATTTAATTTCATGTATACAATATTCATAAAAATGCATGAAATGGCAAAAAATAGTAAATTAATTGAAAAGCGATGCGATGACTTAAAAGTGGATATGCTGGAGAGTCTAGTTTCACACATTTTGATGAGAAAAATCAGGGAAATAAAACGATCGAGTGTAAGGCATTTAAAACCCCACATACTCTAGGTCTTTTCGTGTAGTGCATGGATTCCAAATCACATGTTTTCCTCCAAAAGTTAGAGAACTGCGGGAAGAGGAATGTAATTTAGTAACAAGGCTAACCTTAAGGGCCACTCGAGTCAAAGCAAACTGGCCCACGAACATTTTATTAAAAAAATCAGCCTCCGGCCCACTTAAGGTTCTAACCCACTCTTCCCCAGCCCACCGTGCAAGCCATCCTGAAGCCCATTTTCCATTTTTTCTATTTTTTTATTTTTTTTCTCTCTTTGATTTTTGTCTTTTGTGGGTTTGCTTTCTCTTTAATTTTGTTAGTGTATGTTAAAAGACAAAAGGGGAGTGACGGGTGTGATGAATTTGATACAGCATCAATAAAAAAAAGGGTGGTGAAGGGATATTTCCATAAGTTATGATTCTTTCTCGTCACTTGTCGCCGCTTAAATCTTATGAAGTTTCCTCCTAATGTTGAATAGTGGGGAGGGTTAACTACTAATTCCAGAGGATGTAAGCCCGAATACGAGAAACACAGAATGGAATGGAATAAAGGGAGGGCAAAGATGGATCCCGCTTGGGGGGACAGAGGCGAGATGATGGCTACCAAATTACGGGTGCAATTCGAGATTGCATCTCTTTTTTTGAGAGACCTAGACCCTTGGAGTACCAAAACTTGGCACGGGAAAACACTTAAGTACCAAAAGTTAAAAAATGTATACTTAATTGTCTAAATCGGAGCAAAATGGATTAGTTAAGTATCAATGGTTAGAAAATTCAATAAAAATGCTAACGTGACATTTTTTCATCAAGACTTATGCAAAACAACATCGTTTTGCTAACGTGGCTAGATAATTAATATAAATTTTCATAAAACTAAATTAAAAAAAGATTTAAAAAAAAAAGATAAAGATTGCAGAAGGTGATAGCACAGCCCTCGTTGCCGCCTTCCCACCATTGCCAGAAAGGGCCAACAACAGTGGGGAAAAGGTTAGCTAAGGTCACCGAGCCCTGGCCAATCAGCGGCGAGGGCCTACAAGCCCTCACCCAGATTTCGGGTGAGGGTCACAAGCCTCCCTATATCCGACAAGGGTCATCGGCCCTCACCCAATCAAGCCAAGGGCCCTACCGATCGGCCAAGGTCGCCGGCCCCTAGCCAAGGCCCGACGACCCCGATCGACACTTCTCTCACTGTCACCGGCCCTTCCCAATGACAATGAGAAGGTGGCGGTAAGGGCTGAGCCCTCACCTTCTACAATCTTCATATATATATTTTTAATTTAGTTTTAAAATAAATTTAATTAATATTTATATTAAAAATTAAAAAAGAGGCAAAACGATATCGTTTTGGTTTTTCTTTGCTAACTTAGCTCTTCAACAAGCCATGAAGGTCATATATATTATTAAAAAATTGTCATGTGGGATTTTTTGCCAAGATTGCCAGACTTAACACTCAAATGTCCCAATTTTTCAAAAAAAGTGACATTTAAGTATACATTTCATAACTTTTGGCACTTAAATGTCCATTCGTGTTAAGTTTTAACACTTATGATATTCTTTTGCCGCAAAAAATATAAAGTATTAGCAAAGTGTTCAATCTTAGGAATTCGATCCTTTCCTTTAAAAAATAGTGACAATTGAAGTTGGCCTCAATCTTGAAAATGAGGATGTAGAGGATGTAAATTCGAGTCAACCGTGACCTTAGTTCTCTATCTAGATGGAACCTCTCTGTATATGCTTGGTAAGGGTGTATGTTACAAGACCCAAAAAACAAAAAGTAGACAAAGGACTAGTTTTGCATCTCTCACATCTCCTGATTAGGTACACAAAACATTATGTACTAGGGTATTCGTTATTGTCTTTCATGTGCCGGGTCCGGACCATAAATACTTATGCCTATTATGTGTTGATTTTAGTATTATGTCATGAATGAGTCCTAGATCCAATAATCTCTAGGAAATGCATGAGAGAATAAAACATTAAAAAGCATACCAAATTAAAAGTTTATAAAAAGGCACGTGATCCCATGAAAGGTGGAGCATAACGGAGTTTGACAAGAAGGTACCAGCGAAGTGCGTAAAAATCACTTCCTCAAAATTGACCCATTACTTCATGGGGGCCAACCAAATCATAGATTAAGTTGCAAAGGCCTGTAGGAGAAATGCTCTTTCTCATATTTGGAATAGCTTAGTTTGGCAAGACCTTAAGATAAGGGCCTTCATATGCCCCTGGCATACCAACAAGGTACGAGTGCAGGCGACTCAAGCATTAATGTGGTCATTAACAAGGTAAACACCGGGGATCCTTGGCAAGGCAGAATCAAAGCATCAAAATTGTAGAGGAATGCCTTGAATTGCATCCCATATTTCATTACAACCCGAAAAATTTGTGCATTGAATGAGCATCTACATCCTAGAACGTCTATGTACTTCTCGAGAAACTAATTTCTAGGACGAGATAACTCTCCTCTGAGATGAACGATCGATACACGGGAGGACCGCATCTATGCGACTACAAAGCGAAATTCTATCAAAATTTCTATCCCTTTATCATGGATTCGCTATCCAAACAGAGCCAGATCTCTTTCTTCGTCAAAGTCGCTTTTAGCCAATTCTGCAAAAACTCAAAAAGAGGATTCCTAGTAAACTGGTAATGAACTAATCAAATATAGAATAACTTGTCACGAGCTTCCAAAGGTATACCACCAAAAGAAAAGCTAACGGATAATCTTAAAAACTTAGTGTTGACACCTAAATTTGACATTCTATTTAGTTATAAATTGCATAGAAAATTATAGGCTAAATTTCAGTCCCTAAACAAAAACTATTATTTAAAACTGCATATGGTTGTTATGAGCATTTGCATTAATAGTTAATGGGTTCATATAGTTTGCATTTGGATCAGACTAGCGGTGGATGAACTCAGGTCAATGTTTCTGAGCTTTAGCCCGCAATAATGAAAAAATGACCTAGCCCATTAATTCTCATGGCCTGAAATACATTGGGATGTTTGCCAAATTGAGAGATCGATTTGTGTTAGGAAAGGGAATCATAGTCATCTATTCAGTGGTGCAAGATTTGTCCGAGGATGTACTAAGCAAGATTGTGGCCGAATATATTTTATGTCCAAAAAGAATGTTTGGTCAATAATCATGCGCATTTCAAAAGCATATATTAGATGGAAAAAACTAGCTGCAAAATAAAAAGAAGATTCGAACAGCAAGAGAAGAGAATATTTGATTGAAAGAAAAAGGAAAGAAAATATGGACTCATCCAACAAGGACTCGGTGAGTGGAGAAGTATAAATCCTCTGGACTTTCACATAAAAAAGGGGAGACCACGCATTGAATACACGGTCAGATATAGCGCTCCATAAAGAGAGATCGGCGACATTATAAGAGGAGGGGCCGAAGCAGAGAAAGGTGTGATGGAGAGGCAATACCGAGGGGAAGACTCCTTTTTCACGAAAGCGGGGATAGAGCAAAGTCAAAATGCCATTCCAGTCGTCTTTTTGAAGTCGTGCGGCCTCAGTTCTTCATCTGCCAACGCATAATCGTGCTCCGCCACCATCACTCCAACCTCGACAGCAAAGCTGCCGTCCTCAATGCCCGCACTTCATCGCAACACTGCTGCTTCTTCTTCTGACGACGCCATTGCGCTAATCTCTCACTTGCGAAGTACCAGCCCGGGATCCTTTTTGGTGTCCATGCATTACACCACGAGCACCATCACTTCAGGCGACCATAATTGGAGAAATAGCAAACGGTGATTTTTGGAATTATCATGACCTAGTCCAAGTAAAAGATTTCTCAAGCCATGAGCAGCACTTTCCTTTGGCCAGCTAGTCCGTCGAATCATCACAAGGCAGCCTCCTCGAGACATTCATTGGCCAGCATCGACAGGTCTTCAGTCCATCAATATCAAGAGGACAACTTCCGGCAGCTTATCTGTCCTCACGGTCAAAGACAAGTTTAATTTTGCAGATCATCCAAGTGTGCCTGTTGACCACCGAACCAAGGATTTGTTGTTGATCTCCCTCCCATCACCGCAAGTCGTCCTCGAGTACCATCTAACGAGTCGAGATCAAGCATTGTTTATCGGCGTCGCCAGCCGTGCTCGAAACGAGCACCACCACATCAAGTTGCAAGTAGCCAAGGATCCGAATTGGAAGTCAATATTCAAATTAGGTAAAAATCTTATTTAATTTGATTTCTGAATATTCAGTTTCCTTATTTAAAAGATCATCGATGCATATAATTAAAATTCCCGATATGCTATTATGTCTACAATCTCAAATAGCTTTTAAATCGGGGATTGATTCCTAATTTTCCAACGTGCATACAATTGACAGCTCGATTTCACGCTCGAAATATGACTCGTAATCGCATAGAAAAATCATCAATTTGATCTCACACCTGAGATACAATTCGTGATTTTGATTAAAATTGGCAAATCCGATCTCATGTGCAAGATACAATTTGTTAATTTATTAGATGATTATCAATCATATCTTGCCTAATTTGTTATCGTGCTATTTGAATCAATTTTGTCTCCATAAAAGAACATGCAAATATATATGTGTATATATTTGAGGTAGATTAGGTTCATGTTAGAATATTGCTTGATTTAGGCTAGTTTGTATGTTTAAGATTAGGAAATTTATTTATTTCGAATTTTTTAAATAAAAAATACCAAAAAATATCAATTTAGGATGTTAGATACTCTTTTCATTAATTTAAATTGCACGTTTAATTATTGAACAATTTTAATTTGGAATTTTATAAAAAAAGAAATAGAAAACCTAAAATTAGGGCATTCTGTGCACGTTATCGAGTCATTGCATATTAGGATAAGATTGTATGTTTAATTTAATTTTATATAATCTTTCTAATTAATTATAAGTTTAGATAATTTTTCCTAGATAGATTGCATTTTAGGTTAGGGATTTACATAGTTAAGATAGCATTCTAGTTTTGGATGATATCTTAATCTAGATAGACAATTTTTGCTATTTTCTAATTTCGAATTTTACGTAAAATACCAAAAAAAAAAAAAACATTGCCTTAGAATAAATTAGTTTCTTTAGATTGCATGCTTATTAAGAAAAGACAAAAAAATACTATACTTATGTCATGTAATTTAGGTCATATTGCTATGTCATGTCATATTAGATTAGTAGCATGTATTGCATAAAGTATGATCCTCATTAAACAAGTGAAAATAAAAATTAAGTAAATGCATGTTAATTAGAAATCATGCCTAGGACTGTTGATGTGAATTCTAAGCTAATATTGCATATGCTTTCATTGTTATAAGGTAAGTTACATAATTTATTTATTGCTTTTTTTGGTTGTTAGATTGGTGGATTTCGCACCCGTATGATCACCTCACATGTTAGGAAAGTAAATTAAAATCAATTCAAGTTACCTCAAAAATATTTTTTTCAAAATAAAAGAGAAAGTTACCGAAAGAGCGTTGAAGAAATCTAACGTAGTCAAGTCCCTAGTCAAGTCCCCAAACTCACAATCTTTGGTTCACAAGAGTAAGCAAATTTCTCGTTACTTTACTTGGGTTTCTAATCGACCCATGAAAAATAAATTAGTGGCGGCTTTTCAAAATAAAAGAGAAAGTTACCGAAAGAGCGTTGAAGAAATCTAACGTAATCAAGTCCCCAAACTCACAATCTTTGGTTCACAAGAGTAAGCAAATTTCTCGTTACTTTACTTGAGTTTCTAATCGACCCATGAAAAATAAATTAGTGGCGACTTCTAATTGAAAAATCATTTGCATGTTAAGAAGTTGAACGTAAGTCGTGATTTGGTATGGGCTTAGGAGAGCCCGAACTAAGTTTAGGCTTAGTAATCCATTAGCCAAATCCTAAGTCGTTCACCCGAGGTTAGATCGCGACACTTAGCGTGGACTCTTCCAAGCCCTACCAATCGCAACTATGTACTCAATCTAATCAATTTAATATGCAAATCAATTTATTCAAGAGTCTCCACTAATCATTAAAAAATTAGTAATCCAAATAAAGTATCGAAGAATTATTATGCGAACTAGCAATTTGATGGATTTAGGGATTTGATTATTTTAGATTAGTCTAACCTCCTTCAGTACCTTTTCTTTTTATTTTCAAAAATATTTTACAAGCAATCTTAATTGATTTTAAGCCTAAGTCACTAAGATGCAAGAGTAATTATGTGGATGTACAATCAATAAAGCAATATCCGATAAACCAACGTAATAAATAAATTATTAGAATAGGACAAAGACTTAAACATCTCAACGCAAAGCAAACCACAACCTTATTATGGTTAATTATTCAAATAACTGCAAAATCTTAATTAAAGTAATGCACAACCTAAACATGACTTCTAAATATTTATGCAATTCTAACTAATTCTTTTTGGGTTTTTCTTTTATAATAAGAAATCAAATTATAATCAATGCATGGGATGCAATCTTCATTTTAAATTATGTGTCGATCTAATTTAACATGACATGTAATATGTAATATGTAGACTTAATTTTAATGACAATTAAAATTAATGCACTAATTTAAGTGGCATGAATCTTGATTTATATGACCCTAAATATGCAATTACTAAATAACATGGAAACTATGACATGGCATATGACATTGTAATGACATGGCAATAATGATGATGTGAAAATTATATGGCAATGACATAGCAACATGATGTGGCAATCATGAGGCATAGATGACATGATAATAATGCAACTTATTCTAAATGATATGCATGATATTATTATTTTTTGTGATTTTTTAAAATCTTCTAATCTAATTTAGGAAATAATTTAGATAAAATCCTATTATAAATTAATAAATTATATAAGATACTATATGATCCTAAATATGCAATTCTGAGATAGCAAATAAATATGAATGCAATATAATATTCATGCCATGCAAATTTTTTTGTATAATTTTTTAAGATAGGGAAGTTTACTAAAAATCAACAAAAGCAATAAACCAAATAAACCATATAATTCGCCAAGGTCCACAACAGAAAGTCAAATTAATGAAAAACTAATCCTCTTGCGGCTCAGTATTCTTAATTATTTCGACTTTCAATACAACAACTTTCCTAATCAGTTAATGCCTAACATTTTCCAAAGGTTATAATCAAATAATTCGAATTAGGCAATATAATATAATATTGAACAAGTGAACTAAAAAATTACCTAAAAACGGCAAGATTATTCACGCGAGGCATGTCCAGCCAAGGAGCAGCAACGAGAGCGTCCTAACGTGTGGGAAACTCAACGAACCCGGCTGGACGGTGTATCGATGTTGGTGCTACAGGCGGGGCGAGGGAGAAGACACAGCGCCGGAGGCAAGCGCAAGTGCGAACACGGCAATGGCGGAGGACCACGAGCGGTTGTAGGAGTCCTGAGAACTTGGTTATTTCTTACGTCTCTTCTGTGAGGCACACCTGTACGTTCAAGAATTGAAGAATGTGTCTAGGTTAGGGGTGAGCGGTTCCAGGTTCCGGTTCGGTTCCGTATGGAACCTGGAACCTACCCTTGGGTACAGGTTCCTCATTTTTTGGAACTTGGAACCTACCCGTCAGAACCGAGAACCTGAAACCTACCCTGTCACAGGTTCCAGGGTCGGTTCCAGGTTCCAACAGGTTTTTTTTTTTTTTTAATTATTAGATTTGAACTATAACGTACGCGCATACTCTACGGTCAATTCCCAATAACCTAATTAAGACCCAGCAAATGACAAGAAAGCAGCGGATGGCAACTCCCACTAGCATAATTAAGAACCAGCAACTAACAAGAAAGCAATATCCCATCTAGAAGGAAGCGCCAATATCGTACAATAAATGGCAAAATGAAACCTGACAATGCTCCTCAGACAATGCTTGGTTGGAACGACTAATTTGATGTAGATCAGTGTCCATAAGCTCATATGCAATATAAACATCATTGAAAACCTCTCTCTATGGCGGTGGAATAATATCTCTAATTGCCACAACCTGCATTAACATAATATGACCTCACATAAGCATACAAGAATCATAATAACCGAAAAGCAAGTTCTGTTAAAATTGCCATGCAATACCAGTTATGCATTGATTAAAGAGCTTATTTTGTATCTGGCATAGCCACGCCATAAATAAATGTAGCTTCATTAAGGACCGCATGCATGTGGATTCCCATCAATCATAGTTCAAAACTTGTTCTTTATACCAACAAGAACCACTTTCATACCATTACAAATTGCATCCAGTCAAGATATAACCATCTATTCCATCTCTAAGAATGATGAGTATCGGTGCCCTTCTATATCAGTATAATAGAAATTAAACTTCTGAAAAGTTCAAAGAAGGGACGTTCAACTCGTAAGTAGCAAAGTGACAATAAGACTTTCTATATCTTGATGAGTGATGACAATACTCTGATTGGTGTTTCAGTATGTTCTCTGTCTCATTAACAATTGATGCAGAGAAATGGTAACACAGAACAACATGGAGACTAGATTATCTTAAGCAATCGATATCCCTTCTAGTGAAATAGAAGATTCAAAGCTCTACTATTTGCTGCACTAACTCTTAATTCGTTGTCCATAGCAGGAAATGCTAATTCACCTGTACTACACATTCGTTAGACTTAGAACCAAGATGGAGAGCAACGTAAATGCACCATTGCATAATATCGATGGCACTACCGACACCCATAAGCCAACCATCAAAGAAAACAACACACTTCAAACAACCCAGAAAGCCATTCTCAATCACGTAATAGATAAACTGTAACACAAGGGATTCACTGACGTTTTCATGGTCCATGTGCCGAAGGAGCTTGATCTCATGGAGGGTCCTCTTCGCGTCGATCTTGTTATAGAAAGCATTAGCAATCTTCTTTATGGCCACGTGCTCATTCGTCTCCGAATTCAAAGCCAAGCTGAAACCCAAAAAAAGAAGCACAACTCAATCAAAAACGAATAATAAAAAGAAAACTTTACGCATTGCTTCTAATAAGGAGTTAAAACAGAGCAAGTCCAAGAATCACCGAATCAGTCACTCACTCCCTACGCTGGTATTACCCCAAGATCGTACAAATGAAATTCACAACATTTGATGGTATTACCCCGAATCGTACCCTTGGAGAGAAGGTCTAGAAATCCAATTTTACCGGGTGAGCGGCGTCCGGCGCTAAGCAGCGAGCAGGGACGTCGGTCGCTGGTCTTCGGGGCAACGGTGTCAAGCGTCGCGACTGTTGGCGTCGGGTCATCGAGCAAAGGCGGAGACAGCGAGAGCGGCGTTGTGGGTCGAATCGGAGACCTAGTGACCGAGGTGGGTCGCGAGTGGAGACAGCAGATCGGCGTCGTCGGGGCTTCGCTCGTCGGGGCTTCTGGCGTGAGCAAAGGCGGTGGGTCGCGAGCGGAGACGAGCTCGGCTCAAATCTGCCTGCGTCGGGTAGTTGGCGATGGGCGTCGAGGCAGAGCACGGCAGTGACGGGCGTCGAACGGCGAGGGTTCGCGCGAGCGACGTCGGTGACTAGCGTCTAGCGGTGGTGGCCTTGAGGGCGAGCGGCGTCCGGCGGCGAGACTCAAAGCGGCATCCGGCGAGACTCGAAAAATGGAAAGTGAGGGGGTCGGGAGTCTCGGGGAGTGGGGTTCCTTTTGGAACCCTAACCGGTTCCAAAACCGGTTCCACGACCGGTTCCGGTTCCGGTTTAAAAAAGGAAGGCTGGAACCGGAACCGGTCCCCTTGGGCGGGAACCGAACCGGACCCTCCTCCGGTTCGGTTCTGGTTCCGGGTAACCCGGGAACCGTGCTCAGCCCTAGTCTAGGTGCTTGAGAGACCTGCAAATGAGAGGACAGACTTTTGGCTTTGGCCGAGCAGCGCTAACAATTTTTAATAATTTTTTTATATTTTTTTCCTTTTCTTTCTTCTCTCTTTTTGCTTCCTTTCCCACAGCGGCCGGACTCTGGTGAAAAATGGAAAAGAAGGAAGCGGAGAAAAAAAAAGAAAATAAATAAATACATTCGAAAAAGTAAAATTATTATTAAAAATTGTCCACGTTAGCATTGCAGACCAATCGACGTCCACGTCAACCTTGGCCAGCCAAAACTGGTTAGATTGACTAAATTGACATAATCATAAAAAGTTTAGAATTGAATTGGCACAATTATAATAGGTTTAGAATTTTTTTGATAATTTTCCCCATTTTGACCCTTTTGGTCGTAATCACTCACGCCGCTTCTTCTCTTTCAGTTAGGCATATATACTATGGAAATGAATATTATTAAATGTATTAAAACTCTTTTATTAAACTATGACCAAGTAATAATGCGAAAATTTTGTGTTTGGCCTGTAAATGGTTCCACAAATTTAAATGATTACATGACAAATAAATTGTACGGGGTAAACCAATTTAGTGGTCAATCAATCTTATTATTTCTATTATTGTTCTAGCAATCTTACATGATGTGCGAGTGCATTCATTACTTAGCAATTTTTGAGCAACAAATTCAGCCAAGTCGTGATCTTTTGTTAGGGCATTCACTATTTTATCTAATTGAATGCTCATGGCTTCTTAAAGTATGAATCGCAAAATCTTGCTATTCATCAGCCTAATCTACAAGATCTCGACATGGAAAAAGAGCTGAATTGTACTAGATCGAGTAGGGAAAATCCAAATGATACGTAGACGTTAGGTCAAGTTCAAATCCAATTTCCATCTGGCACGGCCAAATGGAAAAATGCCATTGAATGCCATTTGAAAAAGTGATAAGCGTTTGAACAATCAGATAGTAGAGCTGACAAGGTTCTTCAAGAAATGCTTTGCGTGCGTGTGTTGTCGTTCTAAAGTAGCCAGCAAAATATAACACGCTTTATAATTAATGCGTGCATGAATCGACAATTTGGTAAATAAGCATGTTTAATGTAACAAGGGTTAAAAACACAAACAACCTAAACCGGTACATCTATGATAAATTTTTCCCAAATTAATTTTTTGACCATCAAAAATCCAAATCAATACATTTATGGCAAATTTACCTTATGTTAAATTAAAGTTATATCACAAAATATCATAAATCAGTATATCTATAAAAACCCCAAATTGGTATGGGTAGTCACTGAAATCCAAAACCCTAACTTTTTTCCTTACAATTTTCAATGTTTCATTGGGAGATAATGGCTGACCCACTCAATAGCTACCTAAAATTCATGTTTCCCCCTTAAAATCACCACCTCTTCTCCCCCACAAAACCCTAATCCTTTTCTATCTTCATCTCCTTTGACCTACTCTGTGCTTCAACCATCGTATGCCTTCAGAGATGTTATAAGCTTTCTTCGTGGAAGACTCAAAAGAATTTGAAGTCCGCCTTGCTGCCCTTTGCAAGCGGCTGGGAAAGTTGTGGCCAAAAAACAAGATTACAACAGTAGATGATGAAATAACCCTAGAAAAGATTGAAGAATGCAGGTTATCTTTAATCGGCTAGTTGTATCAAAATCCCAAGATAAATATTCAATTATTTCAAAATACCATGCGTCAAGTATGAAAAATGGAAAATGTGGAGATATCCCCTATAGCCCAAGGCATTTTTGAATTCCGATTTCGGTCGGAAACAAACAGGGATAGGGTTCTTCAACAGGGTCCCTGGTTGTTTGCAAGTCACTTACTCTTGCTGAATTTATGGGAGCCTAATATACCCCCTGCATGTTACAATTTTAAAACCTGTGAGTTTTGGGTGCATATACATGGCTTGCCGATTGAATGTATATCGAAGAGGGTGATAACAAAGGTCGCTGGGGAAATAGGCAGTGTCTCGGAGGTTAAGATTGAATCTAGGGGATATACGTCCTACAAGATAGGAAAGGCTAGAGTCATGCTAGACATCTCGAACCCTCTTATTTCAAGGTCGTTTTTCAACAACAAAGGAAAGAAATTATGGCTGGATTTTAGATATGAAAGATTGCCTCACTACTATTACTCATGTGGGCATTTGGGACATTATTCTCAATACTATGAGGAGTTTCCTTTTACTGAGGAGAAATTTAAAAACATGAAAGACCTGCCCTTTGGCTCTTGGTTGAAGGCGGAAGCTAATGAAGTTAGCCCTTATTGGGATCTATTTTACGGGAACTCGACTGAAGAATTGATGGCAGCAGAAGCCATACCTGAAACACCACTGTATGCAACACCTATTGTGGTGTATAAGGGCAACCCAATAGATTTGAAGAATATAAGCACCAGCAGGGCAAATGAACGCGGGAAGGCCAAGATGAAGGAACCTATGGTTTGGGAAGAGGATATGGATGTGCCGACTCCTTCAAAAGAACTAAGAGAGAGTGGAGGAGTATCTTTAGAAAGTAAAGGATCTCTGGAAGTGCGAAACCTGAAAATATGCAAAAACATGAAAACGCAGTAAAAAAACATAAGAGATATTCTCCATATGAAGTGCAGCAATCCAATAATGAAATCTTAGATGCGACTCAATTGATGGAGACTCCAATTCAGACATGGGAAGAAGCACAAAAATGGGCTCTAGTGGCCAGCCCTAATAAGCCACCGGGTTACACATGAAAGTTATATGCTAGAATTGTTAGGGTTTAGGCTCCCCCCTAACAATTCAATCTTTACGAGCTTTAGTAGCTCAAGAAAAGCCTACAATCCTATGTTTATTGGAAACAAAGAATAGAGAAGATGTCATAAAAAGAATGCAGAAAAAACTAAAGTTTCATAATGGTTTCATAATAAATCCAAAAGGCTTGGCAGGGGGATTAGCAATTTTTTGGAATGAACAAGTTACCATTTCCATTATATCCAGCACTATGTCTTTTATTGACTTAATATGCAATTTCGAAGAGACAAAGCAAAGAATGCGCATTACCTTTGTTTATGCACCGACTGATTTTCAACAAAGGTTATAGCTGTGGGAGGTAATTTATCAGATGACTAGGCTAAATCGAGACCCTTGGCTGTGTGTTGGAGATTTTAATGAAATCTTATATCGGTGGGAAAAAGTAAGGGGAAGAGCGGCTGAATACTATAGATGTAAAGCTTTCCAAGATTTTACAAATGCTTGTGCTCTTATGGATCTAGAAAGCAAGGGTTGTACCTATACTTGGGCAAACAATAGAGAAGGGGATGAGATGATTAGGAAGAGGCTGGATCAAGCTTTGTGTAGTATGGATTGAAGGGTTTATTTCCCTTCTGCGGAAGTTATTGCTTTGCCAATTATAGGGTCGGATCATAGTCTCATTTTATTAAACCTTTTTCCCCAACAAGTTAAACGTAAAAAAGAAGTTAAATTCGAAGTTTTCTGAGTAGCTGAGGAGGACTATGAACAGATTGTATTGGACAGCTGGAATTCCATTGGAGGGGAGAAAGTAAATATATCAGTTAGATTAAAAAATGTTGCTAAAGAGCTAGTGCTTTGGCAGAAAAACAAATTTCAATGCTAAAAAGAGAGATGCAGGCCATTTCAAACAACTCAAATTCACATTATGACATAAACAGAATGAATTGGTTGAAAATGGAGATAGAGGCTATGGAGACAGGAAGAAGTATATTGGGGTATGAGATCCAGGATCAATTGGCTCAGATGGGGGGATAAAAACTCCAAATACTTTCATGCACCCACAGTGCAAAGGTGTCAAAGAAACAAGATAGTAATGCTGAAAAATGAGCACAACAAATGGTATTGAGACCCCTTACAAATAAAGGAGATGACAGCCAAGTTTTTCAAAGAGCTCTATACTTCTACAGGGCAAAGAAATATCCAACCAGTCATTGACCAAATCCCATACCTTGTAACAGAGGAGATGAACCAAGTGTTGGTTGAAGAAGTGACCCTACAAGAGATTACCGTAGTAACCTTTCAATTCGGTGCTCTCAAAGCTCCTGGACCAAATGGTTTGTGTGGAAAATTCTATCAACATCACTGGAAGGACATTAAAGAAGAAGTATTTAGAGAGGTCAAGTCTTTCTTTAACTCAGGAACACTTAATCCCGAATTGAATCACACATATATCACCCTTATACCAGAGAGGTTGGATCAGTTTCGCCCTATTAGTCTTTGTAACTTTGCTTATAAAATCATTTCAAAAATCATGGCGAATAGACTAAAATAGTGGCTGCCTGATTTGATAGCAACAGAGCAAAGTGCATTTGTAAATGGGTGACAAATTCAAGATAACATCCTAATAGTGCAGGAAGTACTTCATCAGCTACACATCAGAAAACAAAAAAATAAATTTCATGCAGTGTTGAAGGTAGATATGAAGAAGGCATATGATCGCGTGGAATGGGATTTTTTCAAAGCTAGCATGCTGAAAATGGGTTTCTGCGATACTTGGGTCTCTTGGATCATGGAATGTGTCTCAACAGTATCATTCAATGTCAAAGTAAACGGGGAACCTACAGCTTCTTTTAAGCCTACTCGTGAGATAAGACAAGGTGACCCCCTATCTCCATACCTATTCATTATTGTGGCGAACATCCTATCTATGATGCTGAAAAGAGAAATGGAAAATGGCAGCATTAAGGGTATTAAGCCGAATAGATTTTGTCCATCACTATCCCATCTACTATTTGCGGATAACCTAATCTTGTTTTTGGAAGGCAAATTGGTCGAGCGTCAAAATGTAGCAATGATCCTAAACCAACATTGCTTTGTGTCTAGACAAGCTATAAATCTGAACAAGTCTGGTATGCTCTTTAGTAAAGATTGCCCAAGAGAACTAAGGTGTAACTTAACTAAAAAAATGAGAGTACCAAAGTTGGAAAAGACCGAGAAATGCCTCGGGATACCTTCTGATTGGGGTGGATCTAAAAAGCAAATGTTTCACTGGATTCTTGCACGAGTCAATATGAAATTGGAGGGCTGGAAAGAGAATTTTTTTATCAAAGGTAGAAAAAGAAAATCTACTTAAAACTATGGTGCAGGCTCTACCACAATATGCTATGTCCATTTTTAAAATTCCCCTATATATTTGTTGTGCCATTGAAAAGAAAATAGCAGCTTTCTAGTGGAAAAACAATGAAAACATGGCAGGTTTACATTGGAAAAACTAGGATATTCTTAGAGCAAGAAAGGATGAAGGTGGGCTAGGCTTTCAAGATCTAATTAAATTTAACGAGGCACTATTGGGATGGCAAGCATGGAGGCTAATTCAGAATCCGACTTCTCTTTGGAGTCAAATTTTCAAAGGACTATACTTTCCACACACAGATAGATTACATGCAGAGAAAGGGCTCAAGACCATCATGGGGTTGGCAAAGTCTACTCTTGGGAAGAAATGCTATAAGTCCCTCATTACAGTGGGTGGTTGGAAATGGGGAAAAAATCAGTATCAGGAATGATCAATGGTTACCGAAAGGCTTTATTGGAGGACCTACAAATAGAGATGACCCATCACGGGTTTCGAAACTTATAACTAGAGATTATGCTACTTGGAAGGAGGATAGAGTACTAGAACTCTTCAACCATGACGTGTGTAAAGAAATTCTAGCAATCCACCTAAACCCCCAAACCCCCAATTTCCAGAGGACAAATTAGTCTGGAAGCCAACCAAAACCAGTCAATTCACAATCAAGAGTGCATATAACAAGCTCAAGGCACAATGAGAAAATCATAAGCAAAACCATGCTTCTTCGTCCTATCAAGTTCCACAATCATTGTGGAACAGAATATGGAAAGCACAAATTCAGCCTAAAATCAGATTTTTTCTTTGACAAATTTGTCAAAATGCATTAGCAATGAAGGAGAATTTATATCGGAGACATATTATACCTAAGGCCATGTGTACAATTTGCAACAAACATCCAGAGTCAATAGAGCATCTTTTCCTCCTTTGTCCATGGACAAACCAAGTCTGAGAAGCCGCTGCAGTGACAATACAAAGAGATGGTAATGGGATAACTTGGATAGAGGAATGGCTAGCTAAATTTCAACATACCTCTGTGTCCTTTGAGCGATTAGCCTTCTTGCTGTGGTAGATCTGGAAATCACGCAATGATTGGTGTTTCAGAGCAAAACCGTTGAACTCCTAGCACATAATCACCTCAGCAATGGCCATGGAAGAAAACTTCAACAGGTGGATGAAAAAAACAAACCAAAACAGAGCAGGTGCCAGTCTTCCCATCTCAGTTCGGGTGGCTTCAATGGAGACCTCGCCCCAAAACCCCAGTCCTATGATGCAAAGCTCGACGCAAACTCGGAATCCCTCGCTGCAACGCCCACATTAGGAGCAGATGCTAATCCCCCCATCTCAGATCTGGACATACCAGCAGGCCTCACCTCAAATTTCGACTCCTCCGACGCATGGCTCAACACAAAACTGGACTCCGTTGCTGCAGCGCTTGCATCAAGAGCATATGCCAACCCTCCCATCTCAGATCTAGATGTATTCGATGCGATCTTCATCTCAAATGCCCACCCCTCCGACGCTCGACTTGGCTCAAACCCGGAACCTTTCGCTGCAATGCTTATATCAGACTGGGAACCCTCCGAATTTCATCTCGCCTCCAACAAGAACCTCTCCAAAGTACGCTCGCCTCAGATCTGGACTCCCTTGATGCACAAAGTGATAAAAATCAACGTTGATGGCTCTTTTCTTCAAGAAACAAGGGAAGCGGCTGTCGCTTGCGTCTACCGAGATAGCCGAGGAGTCCTCGTTGATGGTTTTGCGTGCACGGTCAGAGTCTCTTCAATGATCCAGGCGGAAGCACAAGCTGTGTTACAAACCCTAAAGTTCTTTGAAGGAAGAGAATAAAAGAAGATGGAGTTGGAGTCAGATAATCTTGAATTGGTGAAAGTGTTAGTGGAAAGTACACAAAGCAACTGGGAAGTAGATGCATTAATATGTAAAGTGAAGGCACGTGTTAATACTTTCCCAAATCTGAAAATAGCCCATTGCCGACGAGAATGCAACAAAGCAGCGAACTGGGTCGTCAAGGCCCACCGAAAGAAGCCCTTCCAGCTAATAGGGTTTTTTATCCCCCCCCCCCCCCCCTTGTCTTTTGGACTTGTTATGTTCTGAAGCTAGTGGTTCTATCTAAAATTTCTTTTCGACCAAAAAAAAAAAAAAAAAAAAACTGCAGCATATCATTCAACTCGGCAATTGAACGGTAAAATTTAACAAAAACTAATGGAGAGTAAATTGTCTAAGGTATACGAGTTTGGGTTATTCATAATATTAATATATATATAACAAAGATAAAGAACTATTTACGTTTGAACTTGAAAAGTGTTAGAGATCTAAAAAGAACTACGATGGAAAGCATTAGAGATTCATATGGCTTTGTAAAAATTTCAGTCTTGTCTCTCAATTAGTAACACGCCCTTTTAATTCGCAGTCAAAGTAGCGGTGAGAGAAAATGAAGGACCTCCCTTGCGTTGAATCTTATCGTCGACGGTGTCCATGGTGTCGTTACTCGTTAGTTTCCCCATCGACGTTGATATTAATGCGATTCTGCACCTTCGCTTCCCCTCTCTGAGTCTCGGTGGGTAAATCAATGACAGGAGACTTCCGTTTTCTCTTTCAAGCCAAGGCAACCATTTTAGTCTCCTTTCTCGTTTCTGAAGGTGATGGGGTCCCGTCACTCAAAGAAGCTATGGAAGCAGTACCAGCTATGGCCGCTGCGAATGTAGCCGTGCCCATCAACAAATGCCATGAGGCCACCAGTCCGATTTAAGGTTCTAGAATATACACAATAAGTTTTGGGTTCCAAAAATTGAGAAACATGTTCTGACAGGTAGGTTCTAACTTATAAGTGGAATCGAGAACCTATAACAAGTCTTTGTGTCTTCCTCATTCTATGTTTTTGCATGATCCTGCGGCATTCCATAGCGTCTAATAATAAGTATGTAATGTGAAATCACATATATGAGGTTCCAAATCCTACGATATCCATGATTGAGACTTTCACTTTCTTATTGCTTTTATAATTTTCATGTGCATAAATATGAGTTGTGATCAATGGATTATAGCAAATGGTTGTTTCTACAACAGTGCTACTACAATCTACCATAGTATGAACAGTACTACTACAATGGCGATTGCAATTGTTCAATTAAGAGTATATATGAAATCTAGGTACTCCTTAAAACCTGTAATAAGGTAGGCTTCAAAATATGTAAGGTAATTTCTAGGTTCCCAAGTTTAGGGAATCAATTTCGACCGGTAGGTTTGAGGTTCTAGATAAAACTTGAAATTGCTCAACTCTAGATATTACATGTGAGGACCTCACTAGTTGATGGTATAGAAACAATACATTAACGTGACAATCTTTTCTTTTCTCTTTTATTGAAGACCATAATACATCAAACAAATTAATATATTAATAATATTTTTTTTTGTAAAGTATGTATTAATAATAGTTAAAATTTGATTTTGACGGGTATGTTGTGAGATACATGCATACGTACCCTCTATGGAACCACACAAGTCATACCCCACTTTTTGCATTGTAGGCAAAACTTTTCCAATAATTTTTTGTAAAACTATAAGGCTACCTTTTGTCGTTTGAATTTCTAATTAGAATAGAACTGAATAGCATAAGATATGAAATCAATGGAATTTTACTATATCATATCAATTGTTTGGTAATTCAGTTAAAAAGTTGGATATATTCATATCGTATTATATATATTGTTTGATTAAACCGATGTATCAATATAAATTAATCACAAATTTTACATATGAAGATAGTAAAAATCTCTTGTAACACTTTTGTCAACTTTATTTTTATTTTCCTCTCTTTTTTCAATTAATTTTTTTATTTCTTTCCTCCCCTTCCATCATTTTCTAATAAAATTTTATTAATAAAAAATTGTACTAATATTCCTAAAATGTTATAATACCTAAAATACGTAATAAATATAATTATTATATTTATATATTGAATTTTATGTTATAAGATAGAATTAAATTTGAATATAGAAATAAAAATAAGATTAAATTTATTTTTTTTGTTATTTTGAATTTGTTATATTATAATTCAAATATTATTTATATTGATATATAGTTTTAAATTTATTAATTTAATAAATTTTTTATTTGAGGAAAACTCTCTTATTATGGATAGTAAGAATTCTATTGACCTTTATCTCACTGAAATAATTTTATTCGATCTATATCCCATTTATATCTGACTTTATCCTATCTCAATAGACACCAAATGCGGGATAAAATAAATTTTATCTTGACTACTAAACGCAGCTTAAGGTAATTTTCACTTGGTAATCATCTCTAAATATTCCCGCGAGTGGAAGTTTCTTCTTCTTGGTTGATTACCCAAAGCAAGTACATTACTGTTCACGCCAGCAGTATCTTATTGAATTTGACTGCGGAATGTGGAAAGTAAGAGTTTGAAATTTCCATCTTCTAAGACATTTTTCTATTTAAACGAGATTCTTTATCGAATTTTCTAAAAAAGTTCTGAATCAGAATCTCAACGCCCCAATTCATTAAGCACAGCCACTGGCGATACGCCACTACCACCAAGCAGCACGCCTTCCCCATGGTGAAGCGGCTGCTCCATCCAGACGATACCTGATCTTGACTCATTTCTGTCTCAATTTTCTCTCCTTGAGAGAGAGAGAGAGAGAGAGAGAGAGAGAGAGAGAGAGAGAGCGAGCGCACGAGAGGCAAAGGGGAGGTAAAGGCCGTACAAATCGCTGTGAGCTATAGGTGGTGGCCTCCAGAGTGGTCGTCGTTGCTACCATTGCCGCCTCCACAGTTCCACCTCTGTAGATTACAGTTTTCGTCGACAATATTGCAGACCAATTTCTAGATTTGACTTCTTTTTTATCTTTTCCTTAACTTTTTGTCAACTTAAGGTAGGTTTGATCAAAATCCATCATGGCCCAGTTGTTTTTTTTATTAAGTTATAGGCAGTTGGTTTGTTAGCTATTTTCTAGGAAGTGGAATAAGTCGTTTGCACATTTGTGTGCGGTTCTGTTTTGCACATTTGTGTGCGGTTCCAAAATAGGTTCTTATTTAGCTTGTACTTGACAGTTTTTTATTAATGCTGTATTAGCTTCATTGTTCTGCTCTATTCTTTCTCTCTCGGTGTAACAGAGAAGTTTCTGCTATTAGTTGATTATATCAGCTATATAACAGTGGTATCAGAGCAATCAACTAATAACAGAAACTTCTCTGTTACACCGAAAGAATAAAGCAGAATAATGAAGCTAATACAGCATTAGTAAAAAACTGTCAAGTACAAGCTAAATAAGAACCTATTTTAGAACTGCACACAAACATGCAAAACAGAACCACACACAAACATGCAAAAAACAGAACCGCACACAAACACGCAAAAGACTTGTTCCGCTCCCTAGAAAATAGCTAACAAACCAACTGCCTAATGGGCCTAACCTTTGTGAAACCATCTTGACCTGCACTTTACAAAAGTTGGGTACTCACAGAAAACCCAATCCAATTAATTTGAGGTCAAAAATTTTGAAAAAATGACCCATTTTGCCACCTTTCAACAACCACTTCAACAATAAACATGCAAAAGAAATCGTCTAGCCATACCATCCAGTTAATTGCTAAGTGGCCAACACGACCACCTAAGAAGTTTTCCTGAAATTCCACAGCGCTCATCATCCTGGTAAAACAGCTTTCTTTACTTCAAAGACCATCATAGAATCCTATATTGATTCCTGCCTTAAACATTCACGGAAGAAAAATAATAGGAGAATACCAACACTCATCTATAGATTACTCATTCTATGGGAGTCCCCATTCAAACTGCAGGAGGTGACGTCTTTAAAATATAACCGCCTACGTCATTACATGTAAAGCAAAAGTCTCGACATCAAATCAATCACATGGTACAGGCAGGAACTACTCCAGTTCTTTAGATTTCAGCTAATCATCGTCCTCAAGAACATTCCGACGCCTCTGGATCTGGGACAAAATTATCAACCGAAGTAATGTCAACTTAGCAATTCTCTTTGCTCGCATCTGAGCTAATCCTATGAGTTTTGGGACACGAACACAACAGGGAAAAGAATAAGAAAGGAACTTACGGTGACTTTTGTCTGCTTAGTTGTCTGGGTGTTAATCTGTTCCAGCAGTGATATGAGTCTCTCTTCAGAAACCTATCAGACAACCTTTCTGTAATTCACACAGAATTTGATAATATAATGGAAAAAAAGTCATATGACCAAGAAGTCTCAGCCATACCTTCTCAACTATCTGACCCATTTGAGCAGCACGCAGTACAACATCTTCAACACCTCTGGCCTTCTCAGGCTTTACCAATGCAATTCTAGCAACTGTCCAAATGACAGCAGTTAAAAGGAAGTGAGAATGAGAAAGCTCGGTCATATATCTCACATTCACTCATAGCAGCCACCAAGCAAGCAGTCTATTCTAAATTAGTTCACAGCAGTTATAATCTCACTTACTCAGTAACATTTTTACATCTCACCCAAAATCCTCCACATATGACCCCCAGATAATAATTTCATATATCCCTTCATCTTCAGACAGTTACTTTAGAGATCAAAATAACTTTCAAAAAGAGAAAATTTAAGGGCAGGTCGAGACATGAAGAAATATTATTCGTGATGTAACAAAGTGATATCTTTAAGGGGTGTGAGATCCAGCCACCTGACCGCAAAACACAAGTGACAAAGTTGTACATATCATCATGCAAAATAGGGTCCCAAATCAGACAAGTGAATATTGAAGAACCTCAGAGCAAGTTCAGATGTCTAACTAAATAAGTGAGTAGATCTGCAATTACTGAATGCATTAGAGACTAGATAGCCATTTCCAAGCATTCTTCCAAAATTTTCCTTCCGGCTGACAGAAGTATTTCTCTTCCCGGTGAGATAGATTTTCCCATACCTGCTAGGCTTAATACATAAAACAAGAACTCATACTATCTTGACTTAAGTCATCGACCAGTAGTTGACATAAGTCATCGACCAGAAGCAACTACTTTTAAAGTATACATCTTAGATTAAAAAGATTTTCAAGGAATAGGAACAATTAAAGATTCTCAGATCACATCACATCCCAGTCAAACAAATGAGGTATGGTATATTTGTTTTAAAGGAAGTAGCCACCAACCATCATCCGACATCTTTAAATGACATGAAAACAAGCTCTTGGTGGTGAGAAACAACCATACACCAAAACTTTTATTGGTTCCTAGTGCTATTATTTTGTCTAATATATACCAATTTCCATTAAATTACATGCTAAATTTAAAGATGAGGTTGACACACGTAACTTAACCATCCACACTACATCAAAACACCACAGTTTATTAATTCTTTGGATATGATTTCTCCTGAAGTGCATATCTTTATCGATATGCATTTCAAGTATTCACATACTGAGATAGTTGCAAAGATCATCACTTTTCTGAAAATCACTGTTTATTACCCTTGTTGGAGGTCTTTTCGTTAACCCCAGAAGATAAATGAAATATATTAACTAGATCTCTTCTCTATTAATTATAAGCTAAAAACATTGATGTGAATATGCTCTTTCATGCAAATAGCCGACAATAAAATGTGGTGCTATGCCTCTGGTATGTCATAGGTTAGAAAGCTAGCTTGACCCAAATAAAAGTTATCACAACAGTTGGATTTTAGTTCTCTATCTCACAGCTATCATCTCAGAGTTAGTACAAATTTTGTAAATTTAGGCTTGAAGGTGTCCAAAGAGACAACCAATTCTCATGTAATGACTACATTTCCTCCATTTTGGTGTTCTCAAAGACTTGCCATATGGGAGTTTTGAGTCGAAGGAATTGCTGTTTGCATGGAAGAATGGCAACAATGCCTGAAGAGCCATGGAAACTCATGAAGAAAATAAACAGTGATCCCCAGTTTTTCATTTTGTTTAATCAAAACAGTGATCCCGAGTTAGTGGTGCAACTCTCAAAAAAATTCAAGAGCGACCCCAAGCTGAAGTGGTCAAATCTTAAAATTGCTTTGATACGTAGATTAAGAGTGGAACAACAGATTCTTCACTAACCTTAGGCAAATTGACAAAGAAATGAAAGCTAACCCTTGAGGATGGGGGTTTCTTAAAGGGAGGGGTCTGATGTATGAAAAGTAGTTGGGTGAAAGTAAATTTATATTAGTTTAGTTAGGTGTTACTTACTTGGAAGATAGTTAGCTCTTCTATTTGGCAGAGACAGGTACAGATGCAGAAGATGCAGTGGAATTGAAGATAAAACTTCAGTGCTTAGTTATCTCTCACAGTTCTCATCTCCTCCAATCCCTTCCTCTTCGCCCGATATGATCTCTACCCATATCCTCTTCCCTATTTCGCTCATACCTCTGTATTCTTAGCTACACATAATGAAAATGCTTTTTCCATGGTTCTCAAATAGCAAATAGATTCTGCATCTCAAGCCATCTAAAATGAGATGGATCTTTCTGATGACAGCCTGACCTCACACACACACACACGCACGCACGCACGCACGCACGCACACACACACACACACACACACACACACACACACACACTTTTTCTTTTGGGGGGGGGGGGTTGGTTAGAGAGAGAGAGCTGACGATGAGGAATTGTTGTCTATGAACCCTAAGTATCTGTGCCAAGAAAATATCTAAAGGAAAAAGGGGAATAGATCCTAAATATAACAGTAGCATAACATGGATATGGATGACCGGTTTAAGAAAACGCTTGGACCAGGTCGACTTATCCAGCCACCTACAGCTTCCAATACAAAGTAAAACTCAAGCCACTACCAAATAATAGACAAGAGGAGAAGAAACTAATCAACAAAGACACCAGAACTCTTCCATGCCAAGCATAGTGTCCAATGAAAATGTTTTTCGAACTTACGTCTCTCTCGTGCTTCAGATGATAAAATTTGACTAAGCATCATTTGCCTTCTTTCATCTGCCTCCCTAAAATATTTTGTTGAAAGTCTCAGTCCAAAAAATGCTCAGAATGCTGAATTTGAAGAAGTAAATAAGCCAATAATTCACTATAGTAACCTCTTTGCTTCATCCTGGGCTTTCTGCTGTTCAGAGTTATGTGGCTCTCCCTGTCATGTGCACGGGCGTTAATAACAAATCAAGAAGAATAATCAACTAGTAAAATGCAATTGCAATATAGTTCTAATCATGGCCATTACCATCCCACGTTGAGCCATAAGCTCTTGCATTCTTCTCTGTCTTATTGCTTCTAGCTCAGGATCAGCCTGAAACATAATGCCAGCTATTTGTCAGATAGAAGATTTATCCCATCAAACAAACATAAGTGGCATTACATGAAGCTGACTGTAAAAGCAAAAAACTGCAACTGAATCTAAATTCTCATCGATACGAGAGTTAAAACATTCAGCTGATAATTTTAGGGTTTTTGACTTTTCCAAGGAAAATTGCATCTTCTGAGTTCTCCATGAGCCACTAGCAAGCTTTTATTTCTTGAGAAAAGAAAAACAGGCTGCTGAGTTATCATCAAGGGGTGTTGGAGAGGTAGGCTACACATTAGTCACAAGAATTATTTAGAACTATTCAGCAGCAAAATGCTTCCTTAGCAATCCCTGCTATTAACTCTGTAATAGCACAATTTCGAAGCATAATACTAGGATGATCACTTTCAGCTCATACTAGCGGGACATTCATCAGAACAAACCCAAGCCGATCAACCAAAAATTGTCACCCAGAATTATTCTCTTCCTCAGCAACTTCACACGAGTGAAACAAGATCATTTTCGACCGAAGCATGCTCAAAATGCCACCATCCAATAATGCAACGATATTTTCAAATACCAAAAGTACCCCCCCGTCAGCTTCCCACAACATCAGCAGAAAGAGTACTGCAGGTGAAACCAAGTTATGCCCAATCATCACTGCACTATTGCAAGTCATTCATCAACCGAAATCCAAGGCCTAACGCACAAGCCAGAACTTCCTCCCGAGACAGCATGAGCACAATTCACAAGAATCCCAGACGGGCATCATCAGCAAGACGCAGAGACTATAAACTTTTATAATTCAACACCTATTCCGGAAATGAAGCGGAGCCCACCACAACAAAGTTCAAACCCAAACCAGGGGATTCCATAAAAATTCGCAGAAACCATACGCATCAACATTCCTACGCAACCGCAGCCAAGAGCGGTCAGGGTTTCGCAGAACGAAGAAGACGCCATCAACTCGAACTGACCCTCAAACACGCTTTGAACCCCGTTTTGGGTTCGATCAGAGACGATGCGAAGACGACAGGGCGCGCGAATCGTCCGCGAACGAACGAAGAGATCGCCGAAGCAACGTACCATTGCGATTCCGGCGAGGCGCTCGAGCCGGATCGACTCGAGCGGGTTCCGGCGGCGGCGATCGGTGGTCGGAGCTCCGATTCCAGTCTCGCGTCGACCCGACGCGATTTGGTGGTTCTCGTGGGGGAAAATACGCCGACCATCCCGACGGTCTGTGCCGAAGCAGAAGAAGAGGAAGGGCTGCCGAGTCGAATTTACGATCGTGCCCTTCGGTGTTTGAGTGGAAGTTGAAGTCGAACTCCCATGACCCAAATTCTGTTTCACGAATAATAAATAAATAATTTGAACATATTTTTTTATCATTTATATTAATTATAAATATCGTCCATGAAAATATTTATAAATAAATTGATACCACTAGTAATTTTTTTCATTAATAAATTATTTTAAGCGATATTAACGGTTATTTTTAAAAAAATATTTTTCAAATCATTCATATTTTGTGAAACAAACGAAATCTAATTTTTATATTTTTTTTTTTACCAAGAGAATTTACATGATTCAAATTTGTTGGATTAGATGTAATTCAACTCAAGACCAATCTATACGGTTCAAAGAATCTCATTCTAAATTTTTTTTTGAACTGAAATACGATTACTGGATTTACTTCTTGAAATGTTTAGGGATTACATCAAGAGCATCAATGCTTAAAAGGTCTAGTAGAGCAGGCAGGGGATTAGACAACCAATTATTGGGAAGATAATTTAAGCGACAAGCTTTGGCCAGCCAATCCGCGGACCTGTTTTCGTTTCTGGTGCAGTGGGCCAAAGAAATGTGGTGGAATTCCTTCAGTTTGCTTTGGGCCCGATCCATCAGAGGCTTTAGTTCCCAGTTGAACTCCTTCGAATCTAACACCGCTCGCACGAGGGGAAGGCAGTCTTGATTGTACTTCTAGAAGTAGTTCTGTTCGAGTGGAGAACAGATCTAGGGTTTGGAGGAGAGCTATGGCTTCCGCTTGGGTGGCCGAAGAAGCTTCAACGATTTTCGCGAAACCGTCGACGAGACAGCCTCGGGAGTCTCTGCAGAGGCACGCTATCGCTGCCCTGTTCTTTGCTGGGCGCGAGTCTTCTTCAGTCGCGGTTTCTGCTTCGTTCAGTTCCACAAAAGACGCATCAACGTTGATCTTTAGGGTTCCGTGGGGGGGAGGACGCCATCGAGCAGGTGCAGTCGCATGTTTCTTTTCACTTTCGGGTGGATGATTTGAGTTTCTGAGAGTTTCAAACAGAGTTGTCGCCTGGAATACAGTATGCTGTGGTGACAGGGGACGGTGGCTGAAGATATGCTGGTTCCGGTCCTTCCATATACACTAGAGAAAAGCAACCACTTGGTCGAACGACTTGGTGAGTATCCGGTTATTTTTCAGCTGAAATAGCCATTCGTCAAACCTTGTTAATCCGAATCTGGAATTTTTTATGTACAGGGGTGCTGCGCTCCAGACGTGAGCTGTCCATGGACAAAGTAAAAGGGTGTGTTCAATGGTCTCGGCTTCCATGTGGCAAATGGGACATAAAGGATCAGGTAGTATCTTTCTCCTATGAAGATTATCCCTTGTTGGTAGGGCGTTGTGGCATGCTTGCCAAAGAAATATTCTGATTTTGGGGAGAGTGTGAGTTTGCTTGATGTATTTCCAGAGATGTGGATTGATTTGATGAGATGTGATTGCTGCTGTGATAGTATGGTTATTTGGGTTGGTTCTGGCTGAAAAATAACCGCTTTTAGTTGAGTAAATACCAGATTGGGTGTGCATCCAGACCAGTTTGTCGTTTGAATTAGGCGAGCCAATAGGGGTAGCTAGTATTTCTCTCACAAGTCCTTCATCAAACAGCGATTCCACCTTCTCTGTGTTCCACTTTCCTGTCCCTTGTTCGATCAATTCTGCCACGTGAACAGGTTCGTTTTTTGTTGCTGGACCGCCTATAGGGCCTCTCTTTAGCCATCTGTCTTCTCTGATTGAGAGGTCTTTTCCATTCCCAACTTGATGCATTATATGTGGCTTGAGAGAATCTCTTCCCCGAATTATACTTTGCCAACCCCATGATGGACGAGATCCTTTTTCTGCTTTCCAGAAATCTCCCTGTGGATAATATAAACCCCTCATTACTTTACTCAATAGAGACTGAGGATTCTGTGAGATTCGCCACGCTTGTTTCCCCAACAGAGCTGTATTGAAAGTTGTAATATCTTTGAAGCCAAGACCCCCTTCATCCTTTCTAAGTTTCAGGGATTCCCAACTCTTCCAATGTATACCTACATGTGTGCTGTTCGTTTTCCACCAGAAGTTTGCGATCCTCTTCTCAATAGCTTTGCATATAGACACTGGGATTCTGAATATTGACATAGCATATTGAGGGATAGCCTGAACCATTGATTTGATTAAAATCTCCTTCCCTGCTTTTGATAACAAGCGTTCCTTCCAGCTTTCTAGCTTTCTATTAACTCGCGCTAGGATCCACGCGAACATATCTTTCTTTGAGGAGCCCTAATCTGAAGGAATTCCCAAGTATTTCCCTGTTTTCTCTATCTCGGGAATGTGCAATGCTGTGGCCATATTTCTTCTCAGAGTAGTAGGGCAGAATTTGCTGAAGTATATACCTGATTTGTTGAGGTTTATGGCCTGACCAGAAGCAAAGCAATATTCGTGTAGGATCATCGCCAGATTTTGGCATTCTAGGATTGTGCCATTGAGGAAGAAGATAGTGTCATCCGCAAATAACAAATGTGAAAGGGTGGGGCTGTTATGGTTCAGTTTAATTCCTCTAAGTGTGCCTTCTTCTACTGCTTTGCTCATCATGGTTGATAGCACGTTAGCTACTAATATAAAAAGGTATGGAGATAGTGGATCACCTTGGCGAAGTCCTCTAGTTGGCTTGAAAGAAGGAAGAGCCTCCCCATTAAAATTAACACTGAATGTAACTGTAGAAACGCACTGCATCACCCATTGCACCCACTGTTCACTGAATCCCATTTTAGTTAAACATGCTCTTAGGAAATCCCATTCAATCCGATCATACGCCTTCTGCATATCTAACTTTAACACTGCTTGAAACCTCTTTTTCCTCTCCCGAGTTTGTAATCTGTGGAGAACCTCCTGTACAATTAATATATTGTCTTGTATTTGTCTTCCCCCCACGAATGCACTCTGTTCTTCTGCAATGAGTTGAGGTAGGAGAGGTTTTAATCTGTTTGACAGCACCTTTGAGATGATTTTATATGCAAAATTGCAGAGGCTAATTGGTTGGAATTGTTCTAGTTTTCTGGGTTCGGGGTCTTAGGAATGAGGGTTATAAGGGTTCTGTTTAGATCCGGATGTAGGTAACCGGTGGCGAAAAAAGTCTGTATTTCTGTGAGTATGTCTTGATTAATGTCTGGCCAATGATTTCTAAAAAAAAAGGCCATGCATACCATTTGGTCCAGGAGCTTTATTGGCTCCTAACTGCTGCATTGCTGTTTTGATTTCCTCCATACTAACAGATTCAATGAGTCTTTGATTCATTCTCACATCCACTAAAACTGGAATTTGTTGTAAGAGGGGTTGGAAGTTTCAAGGCCCCACTGACTCGTATAGTATTTGAAAATATATGCTAGTCATATCTTTTAACTGCTGCTCCTCCCGCACCCATACATTATCTGCATTTTTCAGCATGGTTATCTGGTTTCTGAGTCTCCTCTGAATAGTTGTGGCATGGAAGAATTTGGTGTTTTTATCCCCCCAGTTCAACCAATTGATTCTAGACCGCATTCCCCAGTACATTTCTTCTTGTCTCCACAATTGATCAATTTCTTTGATTAATTCCTTTGCTGCCTTGCTCTCATGGAAAGTGTTTGTACTGTTCATTAGGTACTGTAGCTCTCGATTCAGCCACGTGATCCTTTTTCTAGCATTAGTGAACTTGTTCTGGCTCCATTTTAACAACTTTTGTGACACTATCTGCAGTTTCTCTGCCACGCAAAGC
The DNA here is from genome assembly GCA_017140325.1 of Eucalyptus leucophloia subsp. euroa. Lineage (NCBI taxonomy): Eukaryota > Viridiplantae > Streptophyta > Magnoliopsida > Myrtales > Myrtaceae > Eucalyptus > Eucalyptus leucophloia. The sequence goes on along the minus strand of CM029472.1, from coordinate 28,939,333 downwards.
TGATGGAGATCCGGTGCAGTCCAAGTATCCCTGACGAGTGTCACACAATCCTCCTCTGCCCAGAAAGCTTCGTATCTAAAGCTCTTCCTTTTTCTTTTCTGCGGAGGGCTGGTCGCAAGAAGAATTGGGGAGTGGTCTGAACCAATGGCAGGTAAGGCAATACATTCAGCTTTGGGATAGTTAATACGCCATTCTGAACTGCATAATACTCTGTCTAAATGCTTCTTAACCAGATTTTCGCCCTCTCTGTTGTTGGTCCAGGTAAAGGCGCACCCCTTACATTCCAAATCCAGCAGAGAACATTTATACAAGAAATCTCTAAAGGCTGTAAGTCGATACGTTTCTGCTCTTTTCTTGCCTATTTTCTCCCAATGATATAGAATCTCATTGAAATCACCCATACACAACCAAGGGAAGTGATAATTTAGACTTTGCCGATAAATATACTCCATAATCTATTTCTCTCCTGAAAGTCATTTGGAGCATGTGTAAACGTGACGAACATACGCTGGTTGTTTGCATGTAGTTGGCATTGAGTGAAAATGACATTTTCTGTGTAAGAGTCTACAGACAGAGTTACCTGGTCATCCCAAAAGATTGCTAAACCCCCTGCTATGCCTTCTGGATTCACTAGGAAAGAGTTCTGAAAATTAAGCCTCCTCTGTAGCCTTAGCACCTTTTGCTCCTGATTCTTTGTCTCCATGATGAAGACAATGTTGGGCCTTTCCTGAGTCACTAGGACTCTCAGAGCTTGAATTGTCAAGGGGTTGCCCAGCCCTTGACAATTCCAGCTTAAAATCTTCATGGAGGAGTGGGTGGCTTATTAGGGCTAGCCACCAAAGCCCATTGGTCAGACTTGTTTATCAGACGAATTGGGGTTTCCACTAGCTGAGTGGTATCAACCGCTGTTGTCTTGGATGTTTGAGCACCATAAGGACAGAATCGTTTTCCTTTTTTTGAAGAGGAAAGTTTGGCACTTTTGGTTCTCTCTTTGTTTTGTCCTTTCCCTGCAAAGCTGTCAACCATTTCTGCTTCAGTTGCCTTCCTCTGCTCCTCATATATCACCAGGACAGATTCCTCGTCGAGGCAGCTGCTTCCTCTTTTTTGAGGGCCTTTTTCTTCCAGGATCACTAGTGCTTGAGAAGGAGGATGATAGTTGCATTCTTGTGCACATGTATTCCCTGCATAATTCACTAGTCCAAATTGTTGTGTTTGCTGCAGATTTGGATCCTGTTGTTGCTGTTCTGTTGTAGGGACCGGTGGAATGGGGGTTTCGGGCACACTCTCATCTTCCTCATGTTGATATTCTTGTTTACCGTAGAAGATTTTCCCGTAAGGACTAAGCTCTCGCGCTTCCGCTCTTAGCCAATGACCATAGCGGCCTGGTAAGTTTTTTGCTAGCCCTGTTTCTTCATATGGTATCTCTTGGCAAGATGTCGCATAATGGCCAATTCTCCCACATGAATAGCAATAATGCGGGAGCCTTTCATACTTGAATTCTACCCACAAACTTTTGTTTTCAAGGTTCACAAGAACTCCAGTTTTCAGAGGAAATTCCAAATTCAGCTTAATTCTGGCCCTACCCACCCTGTGATTGCTGTTCCCTTTTGCTTCCAATTGCACTTCCATGACCTCGCCGATTTTTTATGCAATGCCCATGACTGCCTCATATGTAACTCTCCCATAGGGGAGGCCAACTAGATTTACCCAGAACTCACAGTGGTTGAAATCATAACATATATCAGGGGTGTCGGGATCGCACTGTTTTAGAACCAATAAATGATTTGAGAAAGACCACGGCCCTGTGTCTAATATGCGCTGTTTTTCAGCCTCCGATTGGAAGGAAAATGAGTAGTATCCAGGCTCTATTGCAGCACAGGTAAATTTTTCGGTCCTCCAAACTTTTTTCATGGTGGTGATAAAAGCATTAAAATTGATACTAGGCTTTTGAAAGAACTTTCCATATAAAGTTTTACGACTTGCTAACAGATTTTCTGCAGGAATTTCACCTGGGATATCCACCACATCTTCCGCAGACCATAAATCGCCCAGACTTCGGCAGAGGGCCGCCAATCTTTTCTCTTCGTCATACTGGTTTTCCATGCTTCTGGAAGTAGCAGCTCTGCCGGAAATAAGCAAGATCTCAAGATGGATGAAGGGAGCTCTGATTCTACGGAGAACACCGGAGGGGATGATGTGGTAAAAGGGTGCGGAGGTGAGTGGGTACAGTTTCAGCGGAGAAGACAGGAGGGGGGTGCGGTGGTGAGTGATGATAATGGAAGGGGTGCTGCTGTGAGTGAAACTTTAAGGAAATCGGGGAGTGGAGGCGATGGGAAGACTCTGGGTTTTAGGGTTTAGTGTATTCGAGTAAATGGGGGATGGATTAGGGTTTTTCCAACTCCAGTGTTCACTGTTTCATCGGTGCTGGAGTGGAAAGGTGGCAGATGGAGGATGATGCGGAGGATTTCAAAGCTTCAGAAAGGAAACCTACCCGTAAGGGAGGAGGATGCTACTCAGTCGGTAGAGAGAGAGCTCCATTCTCGGAGCAGAAGGAATTGACCAAAAATTCTCAAAGTTGATGGACACGTTTTCCTCTATCTCATTCTAAATTCATATTAAATAAATTATCATAATTCACACAAAATCAATAATTTTGATCAGTTGTCAATTTGGTGCAATTTTAAACATGCACTATGAAGTCGAGGTACAAGCAAGATGTGCAACACAAACTCAACACAGCAGATTTTCACTGTAAGATGAAAATGGGCGACATCAAAGCATGCAGCGTTTCTTAAACAACCATTGAAAATAGAGGACAAGATTCACCATCGCGTCAAATTCATTGTCCATATTATAAAATTGAAATTCCTATATTGATGGTGTGGGAAATCAAGGTCGATGAAGTCGGCATTTGTTTAACACTTTGTTTACACCAAAAAATAGCCAACTCTAATACAAGGCCTTACAATGAGGCTCCGGAACATGATTCTCACAAGCTACACGTTAAAATAAAACATGCACGTGTTTTAGACAGAATGTGTCTCCCAACTTATTTAACATACTCCAAAGGACATTTGATAAAACTTTAAAAAAAAAAAAAAAAGCTTAGACTAATCCAATTATGAGATGCGATCATTAGAGAAAATCCCAAATGAATATAGTACAATTTTCTATGATTTGTTTTAAATTATTAATTCATAAAAAAGACATTATCTGAACATGAAATTCTTCTATTGATGGTGTGGGAAATCAAGGTCGATGAAGTCGGCATTTGTTTAACACTGTTTACACCAAAAAAAAAAAATAGCCAACTCTTTTGAATTGACAATTAATGGGTTTAGCAAGTTAATTGAGTAAACGATGTGATCAGCATAGTTATCGACAACTGCACGACATAATTATTAACCAATCTATTGATGACAATGCAGCTCTCGACAACCATATAATACATATATCAATGAGCAACGAAGTGCAGTCGATTGAGGAAGATTGATTGATGGAAGTACTTCAAGCCATTAAACGATTGACACCTATATGGCGCGATATTGACATTTATGTCGATGGATATATGGAATCGCCAATGACAAATAACTGAGGGGTGTCCAACAAAGTTCATTAACAAAGCAAGCAAAAGCTTGGGCATTCTAAAATTTGACTGGGCATTGGAAGCAAGGGGCGAACATGAAGACGAGATTATTGATCGAAGACGGGGATACCAAGTGACAGTTGAATTACCTAATGATCTTGGAAGTGGCAATTGTTTGTGGATGAAATCGGCATGCGAATAAAGAGGCTTGAATCTAGGGAGTGCGGCTATAACTATTGTAATTAGTGGATTATTATGCACATATACACATGCGGCGTATCATTATGTTGGGAGGACAATCAAAATAAAAACACATTGCTGATGTGATTGTCTCATTTTATTAATATTATTGTCCTTTCAATTTGCATCATATATGTTCTTTTACGGGTTAGAAACACTAAAAGTGTCATAGCTCATATGCAGTGCCTATTGGAATGCCATAACATTTTTTCCTACCACTTGAATGTCATTATTTTTTTAAAAACATTCACTTGAGTGTCATAATCTTCAACCGATCACCTGAATGCCACAACTCTTTTAAAACGTTCACTCAGGTGCTAAAAATCCGACGTGACATGGCACCTACGATAAAAATTAATCAGAAAAAAAATATGATATTTAAGTGATCATATATAAATTATAACATTCAAATGAATATCTTACGAAAATTATGGCACTTTTAATGTCTTTTTCCCGGTCTTTTACCTATAAATTCGTTGTTCATTCTTGTTGCAAAGCGGATTGCATTTTTACTCAAAATCACCACTGACGCCGTCGTACAAAAAACCAAAAATCAACTTTTTGATGAATGATTTTCACTGGGTCAGTACTCAATTTTACGGAACACATTCACTTTCCCATAACCTACGAATGCAGACACAAATAGCCATGACGAAGATGCGAAAAATGATCAACCCTCATCCATCAAGGCAGCTGCATTGAGTTTTTTTTTTTTTTTTTTTCCAGAAAAGACTTCCATTCACTTCGTATAAAAATGAGGATTTTATCCCATCCATTGGGGCGGCTCAGTTTCGTGGAATTCTCACAAGCCACATTGCAAAGGGTTGAGTTTTCATGCAAGAGGTACGCTTAAACCAGTCCAAAGGCTTTTTTAATGGGACTGGAACGTCCGTTCGGCCAACAGATAATCGAGGGATGTATCTAATGCTTTATGAAAATAGATGATTTCGTGGGTCGCCGGACTGAAAAATCAAGAACCTTTAAGGTGAACAGAATATTCTCGCCCCATTTCGCATAACGCCTGGTTACTCCTGGACTCCATTGGCTCAACACGTCCTGCTTTTTTTCCTCACTTCAGATAACTTTGCCATTGCTCTTAAGCGGCATTTGCTTTTTCGTACCCCTAAATCCTAATTCTTTTCTATTTGGTTTCCTGTCTTCTTTTCCTTGAAGCATTTCGAATGCTGTCTCGATCCCCCGATGATTTTAACGAATCATTAGAAATCAGCCGTTCCAACCTCAACAAGAGGGTCTGCCCTTTTTGGTTATAAGAGATTAATGCGCGGTGGATGCAAATATTTGGTTCACCGTGCTCTCCATGGTACTTTTTCCTTTACCTCCGCCATTGCCCCGATGTAATATGGTTCTGTAAAAAGCCATTTGAAAAAAAAAAAAAAAAAACCTTCAATTAACCAGGCTCAATGGGTTTGACGACGGTTACTTGGAGTGTGCCGGGGTGACGAAGAAAATGCTCATCCTCATCTCGGTTTATGTTCCCTCTGGAGGAAATTTATTTACCTTAAACGAGCAGGAATTTTTCGTGTATCTCCAACCTCTCCAAGGTGGGCAAGGAACTGCGGGGGACGAGGGCTCCTTTTCTCGATCCCTACGGTTCTCCTTTGGCATGATTGGCGTCCCTCTCAAATCGATATGGACAACTAGTTAGATGAGTTTTGTAGGGGCTAAATATATATGTGTTGGGGAAAAAGAAAAAAATATTTGTGGAGAGGGCCCAAATAATTTTTCCCACTACTATTTCTGTGAAAATTAAATATGATAAAATATTAAATGAAAGCAATAAAGATGAATAATAAATAACACCAAAATTTTAACGTGGAAAACCCTTCAAGGTGAAGGAAAAAACCACGGGACCGTAGTCTACTTCAAACTTCCACTATAATAAATAATGGGATACAACTTCAGCCAAAGGTGGATCTAAAGGTGGATCTCTCACTGTCTAAAAGTGGATCTCTTGCTGTCTTCAATTTTTGGATCTAATATCTTACAAACTGGATATCTCACTTAAAGATAACTCTCTTTCTTGGAAGAAAAAAACTAGATATCTCACTCAAAGATAACTCTCTTTCTTGGAAGAAGAAAACTATTTCTTCCGCTATGCTACTAGGACTCCTATTTATAGGAGCATATGCACTCCCAATTGAAATTGTACAATATGAAAATATTTATCTTCTAATCTCTCGTGATTTTTGTACATCTAAGAAGATCACTTTGATTTCTTTCCCAATCTCCCTTGATTTTCTACTATGCATATTCTACTACAAATATACATAATTGCATTGGCCTCTCCAATTGGGAGACTAACAAGTTGACGCAATTTGCTATTATTTAAGAGATGCATTTGAAGAAAAAAATGCTAAGACTGCTCCGCTTTAGCAAATGACCGCAAAGGATGCAAGAAGGCAAGGTCAACAGAGTAAATATGCTCGAAAATAAATTCACAACGTTAAATTTTCTTTTCTCATATTGGAAAAATGCTTGAAAATTAACTTTTAGAATGAATTCTCTACAACCTTAAACGCCTCCCTTTCTACTATTAAAAAAGAAAAATTGTGCACATATGTGCATGTGATGCATAATGCCATGACAAATAAATTGAGACTTGGTGTGCATATATATTGCCATTTTCGAGCTAATAATTTAATTCACAGGTAGTATTTTTTTACTGCATCAACATTTATAAGATTCGAGAACTCTTCCCTTAAAATCAAGGTACCATCAGGAAATAGCTTATTTATGACATAGGGCTAGCCACAGTTACAAGCGAATTGACAACGTGCATCTGACCTAGGTTAATCGACAGTCCCATCCTCAGAATCAGATCATTAATCTCAAACTGCCGGGGGTGAACTTTCCAATGAATGAGCTCCATATTTAAATCTGCTGAAATTGATCCAAGAAAAAAGCCAAAAAGCACAACGAAAAGCAGGGTGGATCCACGCTTTATGTGTATGGATGGAATTAGCAAGTACATTACTGCAATACACTCCCAAAAAAAATTATTCACGATATGTTTTTATACATTTTGATATAAGTTCAATTTTACGTGATGAGCTCAATAACAAGAAATGATAACTAAGCGAGCTTGAAGCACAATCATTATATCAAAATGTATAAATATCATATCGTGAATAATTTAAAGAGAAGAGCAATATATGGTTGAACATGACTATTTTGCGTGCACAAATTATAGTTGAAACATCAAAAATGAAATTATAAATCATTTGTGTAGAGCAGACATTTATGTATTTGCTTTGAGAATTTAATTATAAGTCTCCCACCTTCATTTTCAACTCTTTTCATCCCAACTTTCTGGCAACCCTTATTATAATTTTTGTGTCATGACCAAAGGTAACACAAAATATAAGAAACACCTTTAATTAATAATATTACCATGATGATTATTTAAATTGATAAATGACTTCACACTACTCTCGTCCGATTACTATAGCTTATTAATTTTATTATGTTATGTATACTTTGAAAATGGCCGTATAATGGGTTGCCAGAGAATCGAGATGAGAGGAGTAAGAAATAAAGATGATAGATTGATAATATTTTCAAAGCTAACATATACATTTTATACTTAGAAAATAAAAAACATTATGTGAAAGTTAAAGTAGCAATACAGGACGGTAGAGTAGTAAACTATTATCAAGTATATCAATAATAGTTTGAAATACACTTGAAAATCAAAATTACTCATCTTTTAATTGTTTATGCGTTAGGATAAGTATTCATTTTTCCACATACCGAGCGATATAACGAAGAAATGATTTCTCCGTGGGCTTGAAGCATAATTAACGAGAAAAGTGAGGCAGAAAATCATTTAAAAAGATGCAATAAATGGAGGAAGAATATTATTTTGTATTTAACTGTAAGGACATTATCTGAAGGCGTCATTAGAGAAACTCCGCCAGAAATTTGCAATAAATGGCATTAATAATTTCATGAACGTTGGTTCAAATAAATTTTTTAAGGAAGAAAAAAGTGGCAGATTCTTTTATATAGTATATAGTTTGAATGGATTTGTTATTTAGCAAAGCATAATATAATACAAAATATGAACAAAATAATGATGAGTCAATATGATTACCACTTTGCTCTGACGATGGCTCGCTTCAATCTTCTCAGATCCAACAAAAAGACAAAGCTATTTGATCGCTATACAATAAAATTCAAAAGAGAAAGCAACTGAAATAAAATCAGCGACCAATAAAGTTTCACACTACCGACCAAAAATAATAATAATAAAAAAAAAGTTTCACTGCATAAAAATGTTAGATAAAATTAGGCCTCCAACCTCAATCACCATGCTCAAATTGCATTGGACTTGATCTGCTCTAGGATTAAAAGAAGTATAGACGAAATTTTTAACGTGTTAGCAAGAGGAAATGCGATCGATTTATATAGAATTTAGAGGCGCCTCCTTTGGTATTTAGACGTCATTTATGACAATCACTACATCGAAGTTATCTCAAAAAGAATTAGCTACCATTTTGATGGGGGTTTTCCTGATTCATTACTATTTTAGCTTCATTTAATTATGGAATTGACAAAAGAAAAGGATCAAATAATCGATATCATTATATGATTACCTAAATTTAGAGGATTGAATGTGAGATACGTGGTGTCCTTTCATTAGTAAGGGTAGGTAGGATATAGTACCAAAATATCTGGTATTTCTTGAAGTCATTACTAGAATTAAAGGTTCTAAGATTTGTACTACTTACCCTTAATGTCTACTCATATAAAGAGGTTGATTACTTTCAAATAAAATAAAAAGCAAGTGATCTACATAAAGTTATATATGCACACAGTGCATAGATATCATATGTAATATACCACAAAATGAGAGAACTTTAATTAACCTAGCATATTAAGCGTTGTGCATTAAACATCCATTTATGCAATTCTCTCAGTATCTCCCTTTTTTTTGGGAGGGAAGAGGTCAAGTGTTCGAATTTGAGATATAAATATTTGGTGAAAAGAAAAAAATTTGTTCAGATGGAAACCCTACTAAGTAGTATATGGTAAGAAAAGGTATGCTATAATCTTTTGAGGGTGACACATAAAGAAGTAATTCTTCAAAGATTATCCACTACTCTTTTGGATAGTCGGGCTAATCAAATAGTCATAACGGGCCATCTTAATATATTTGAAAGAAAGGTGCATGAAGAAAAGGGTCACACCATTTTCACTCCTCCTTTAATTTAGACACTTTTTTTTTTTTTTTTTTTTTTTTTGTATTTTGATCATACCATTCTTTATGGGGCCCACCACTTCTAGTACAACTTTATAAAAGTTATATTTTTTTTTATTTGGTGAATGCTTTTTATTTTGTTTCTTCTTTTTTTCCTTGCAGGTCCTATTTTCCTTTTTCTTCTTTTTTTTTTTTCCCATGTGTTTGATGTCTCCTTCCCTTTTGCAAATCATCTCTCTATTTTCTCTCTAGCATGTCATTCTTTTCTTACGCCTCCCACTCCTTCCACAAACCCCGTCATCCTCTAATTGATGTCAATCTCATCATCCTCCACACTCTCATTGGCACCGACATTGGGCTCACTAGTGACCGCCCCAACAAGCCCTTGTTCTCCACTGCACATAGGCTCTTTTTGCACCATGAAAGGTAATATTGAGAATCATTGCTTCTCTCTCTTCCTTTTTTTTTTTTTTATATATTTCTCTCAACTTTTTGCACATGTGAGTGTCTAGACAAAGAAAAGGTGTCTCCACCAGGTATAGGCATAAAAGTCAAGGGCAATAGGCAAATTCTGTTCTTTTAAGTAATATGAAGTGGGATTCAAATTAGTGGTTTAATTAGATTGCAAATTCAAAGACATGTCTGAGTATTAAAGTAAGCAATTCTTTTGGAGATTGCAAATATGGGAGAGATTTGTTGTGAAAGGAGTGATAGACGTAGAAAGAAAAAAAAATGGCTTGTAAGAGAGAAAACAGAGAAACAATTTGCAAGAATGGAAACTAATGGCGCGCATGACAACGGTTCTTGGTTGGGGAAGAGTTTTTTTTCAGAAATAATTCTTTTCTATTTTTATTTTGAGGAACAATTTCTGAGTAAAAGAACACGTTTGATAACTACACAAAATTTCTACTCTTGGAATAGAAAAAGAATAGAAATGCATTTGGTAACGCAAGAATTTCTTTTTTGTATTTATTCATTTTTTTATTCTGGCTCACAAATTGCCGACCGCCAACCGCCGGCTGCTGCTGCCGCTGCACGACCGCCGACAACCGACCATCACCGCCAACTGCTGTCGCACAGCCCATTAGCCACCACCTCCCACGGCCACCCTCCGGTGGCCAACGGCCGGCAATTATCGGCGATCGATGGGCTGTGTGGTGACAGTCGACAGTGACGGTCGACGGCCGATGGTCGACAGTGACAGTTGGCGGCCGATGGTCGTGCAGTGGCAGCAGTGGCTAGCCGGTAGCAGTAGTGGCTCTGGGCGGTTGGAGGTGGCCACGGCAAGAGTGAGGAATAAAAGAAAAATAAAAAAGAAAGTTGGCTTATTTCTAGAAATTGTTCCCAGGAACAAAAAACAACATTTTTTTTTTTGTTTCTCATTTTTGCTCCAAATCTATTCCCGGGCTAACTTTCTATTCTAGGGAATAGAAAAATAACTTGGCATTACCAAACGGATTTCTATTCTTTTTTTGTTTCGGGGAACAAAAGAGCAGAAATCCAGATGAACAAAAACGTTCTCATACAAAGCCTAAGAGGTCTAAGATGTAGAAAGAAAGAAGGAGAAAAGTGGGACCCTCATGAAAACAAAGAAGAAATCAAATAAAAAGCATTGTCCAAATAATTTTAAAAAAAATATTACTTTCTTAAAATTATACCAGAAGTGATGGGCTTCACACGGGTTACTATGGTCAAAACACCAAAAAAAAAAAAAAAAAAAAGAGTATATAAACCAAAAAAGGAGTGGAAAAAGCACGGCTCAAACTCAATCGCTGAATTTAATGGTCTAACAATTTTATTGCTGAAAAGGAAAAGAAAATATTATTCGATAAAAACTTAAAGATTCTACTGCTGAATTGGAAGGGTTTATCATTTTTATTGCTTAAAAAGAAAAGAAATTATTATTCAATAACGGATGAATATAGAATATTGATTATATTACCTTCTTACTTAATATGGAACCGTGAAGTAGATTTCTAGGATTTGACTAATGCAATGAACAAGACTTTTATTCCCAGGTGGATGCATTTCTAATGGCTTAATTGATTAACCGCGTCTTGACTTAGCAAATTAAAGTGATTTTTTCACACAATTGAATCTTTTAAGTGAAAACTGTTTAAACACATTTCTGATCTCATTCAACCTTCAATCACATCTCTTTCTTTACACTTTCCAAAACATTTAGTCTATGCTCTTTTGCTAGTTAATTATAATTTGATGTGAATTAGTGGGGCATTCATTGAAAAATCCCTAATATAAGTAGTTCTCGACAGGTGAGTGTTACAATGAAATAGCTGTGGCCAAGCAAAAATAATTACTAATGAACTAGTCCGTTTGCCTAAGTGTTGGATGACCCTCGACCTACTCGGTCAAGGGCATGATAAATGCTGGCAATTAATTTGATGTAGAGAAATAGGAGTCGGAAGCAATTATGGGGCTAGAATGGAAATAATAGAATAATGGTTTAGACTTTGAATATCTGGGGAAGTTACTGGCATGATCAAGATAATGCATCAGATTTCATTTTCTTTTGAGTTTCCACTAACGTTTGTAATGTGAACTTTGTAGTTCATAGGTTCAAATCTCATGTTTAGCCATAATGTACATCTTTATACATTTAGGCTGTATATGGTCATCTAAATTATTTTATTGGATAAAATATAATCAGATAGAATATGAGTAGGATTGGATAAAGATAATTTGATATTATCTTCTATATTTGATAAATATACAGATATCCAAGTTAAATTGAATGTCAACCGTCAAACGGATTAAATATCAATGCAATAGCTCTCGCCACCGACAAATCCCACCTCACTCTTCTCGCTGTCATTGACCTCCTTCTCTAACCATGCCGGATACGTGGGCCATTCAAAAAGCCCTTGTGGACATCAAGTTGCCTAAGCATCGCCATTGTGCAAAATCTTCAGCAACTACCGAACCCTCCTCCATTTTCATCGCCAACCTACAATCTTTAGCAGCCATCAATTCGATCATCACCCCTACCCAAGCGGCTGACATCGAGGTTGAGGCCTAGCAGACAAATGTTCAGTGGATGAAGTTGTGCGTGCTTGTGATAGGAAGGTGCATGAGACAAAGGACAAAGTCTACTACTTTAGATCTAGCCATAGAGAGGGATTACCACCGAAGAAAATATCTCTTGACAGCAAAGCAAATCCAAAAATTGCTCTCAATTAGATCAAGGCCAGTCAAGCAAGTACTATACTCTTGGCAAGTGCAACGAGAGTTCCCAAAGTTGATAAGCTCATCTTATCTTTCTTTATATAGAGGATTTTATCTTTCCATGTATAAAGGCTGTAGTTTAGGAAAGTTATTATATTACAGATTTTCTAGACTTGAAGTGACATAATGAAATGCTTCAGAGTCCATAAGTCATCCTTGCTCTGCTTGGCGAGATAACACCATGCTATTTGCAGTAGGAGAGAAGAAGTATGTTTGGCTTGATAGCATTGCTTGGTTGAGTGGCTTAACTGTCATAGTTGGCATCAGACTAGTGCTTTTTGAATGGGCTAAATACGATTATGATTGTTGTTCCTTCACCAATGAGATTGTCGAGTTGACTGGAAAGAGCTCGAGCCTCAATTCGAAATGAAGCTTTGATTGGTCCTCATATGAGAAACTCTCTTGGTAAGATTTGCGGTAACTAGAGCCGATTCACCCTGATTCTCTTCCTCTTTTAGGTATTGCTTAAAGTCAAAAAGTTTATCATGGAGTTCCTCAAAAGAAATGAGTGATTCACGTGCTCTAATGGTGATAGAAATTTCCTTGAATTGAGAGTCAAGCCCATTTAGAACTGGTATTATTAAATCAATATCGCTAATGGGAGACTTGGCAAGTTCATCGACAATTCCTTTGACGACTTATAAATACTGAGCAACTGATCAAGTATCGCTTGAGACTCATGACACGCGAATGTGTTTTGTTAAAGTTCGGTCCAAGCCTCATGTGTTGTTTTGGCAAGAGCAATGAGAGGCGTAATTGAGTCTGAAGTAGAAGCTCTAATACCATGAAGAACTGGAAAAAAATACACTTTACTTTATTTCTTATGTGCATTTAAAGTACAAGGTCACTAATGGTTTATAGAAAAACATTTGGTAGAAAATTTATAATGCAATAACTTTCCTGAGTTATGGCCTTCATATATAGAAAAATAAAATCCTCTATACGAAGAAAGATAAAGTGAGTTCCTCAACTTTGGAAACTCTTGTTGCACTTATCAAGAGTATAAGAATTTCTTGACTTGTCTTAATCTGATTGAGAGTAATTTTTGGATTTACTTTATTGTTGAGAGATATTCTCTCCAAAATGCCTTTGCAAGATAGGCATTCCATCGAGAATGCTAATATGGATGGTAAATGAAGAAACCGTTGTCATGGAGAGGCTTTATTAGTGCATCCGCTAGTTGATCACGAATGGACATGTGACACACTCATAATAGACCTTTATTAGCCATTTCACGAAAAGAAATGATAATCAATAGCAATGAGTTTCATCTTGGGGGTAAAAAAATGGGACCATCACACACACCCATAGCACCAATGTTATCTAGGTGTGTTCAAAGAAAATACTCCAAGTTCATGCGAGAGAGATTGAATTTATATGAGCTCAGAAGTTGTTGCAGCAACAACATTATACTCCGCTTTGGTTGATGAACAAGCACCTGATCACTACTTTTAACAGCACCACAGTATTGAATTCCAATCAATATAAAACTTGTAAACAATTGTAAACTTACCATCATCAGAATTGCCTGCCCAATCAGCATCACAGAATACATGAAGCGATGGAGAGGGACTACTTTGTAAGAGCAAGCCAAGATTGATAGTCCCTTTGAAATAAAGTAAAACACGTTTGACTCTATTGGTTGATGCATAAATTGAAAGAATTTTTTTACAACAAAAACAATATTGGGCCTTGGAATGCAAGATATTGAAAAGCACCAACGATCTTCATATATTTAGCTACATTCATATGAGGTGACCCATCAATAAGAGTGAGAAAGTTGTTGATAGCCATTGGGTTGGTAATTTCTTTGGCTTCTAACATGATTGCTTGGTCAAAAATGTCCCTTGTATACTTGTCATACCCCGATCTTTGAGTGCGTGCCCATCTCGTGGTGGTCGATACAAATATGTGACGTCCTAGGACACATTGCCGACCCATTCATTTTTATTATGCATGCAGAAGCGAACAAATACCCCTGACCACAAAAGCTTGGGATAGAAAAGCAGGTAACAAATCACAACCAAAACAAGCCTTTTAGAAACACTCCAAGTTCAAACACAATACAAGGCTGTTTACAAAAGATCGGTTCAACAAAAAAAGGAACTATCCTATGGCCCACTAGTCAGACATGTTCGCCAATTCTTCGGTCTCCTCCTCCACAAACTCCATGGCTTCGAGTCCTCCACGAGCGCCATCTAAGGACTTGAAAATGTTGAGTCCACGACGAGGTGAGACAATGTCTCAGCAAGTTCACCCCCTAAACTCCTATTAGGAAGGAAATATGCCCTAGCCACACAAATTAGAGAACTCACCTTGCCTCAGTTCCTTCCTACACGTTAGTACAATTCATATCTCAAATATGTACAACAACCTCATTCAACAATTGGAATGCATCTCACTATATCCCAATCATTCACTCGTTCCAACTATTAATCATAGCCCCACGAGCACAGCTTACTAAATGTTCAGTAATAAATCGTGACCCGATGAGCACAACCTACTTCGGCGGTTAATCACATCCCAATGGGCACAGCCTACTTTGGCAGTTAATCATGGCCCGATAGGCATAGCCTACTTCGGTGGTTAATCATGGCCTAATAGGCACAACCTACTTTGGCGGTTAATCGTGGCCCGATGGGCATAGCCTACTTCGGCGGTTAATCACAGCCCGATGGGCACAGCCTCCTTCGGCGATTAATCATGGCCCGATGGGCATAGCCTATTCCAAGTTAGGCGGTTCTCTGGCTTAGCTAGGTGTTGTAACCAATTGCTTACAATTCACAATCAACACACAATTTCCTAACCTAATCATCAATTGTACAATCCAGCATTCAGTTGCATAATCTAACTAATTCACAATTACCACATAATCGCACAAAACATCACTCAACTAATCAATTGCTTGTTCTAGCCATACCACAGCAATCAGCTCGAAATTCTATCGAGCGGCTCTCCCAATATAATTTTCGGAAAAAATTAATTAATTTATAATTAAATAAATTTCGAAAATTAATTTAATTTAGATAATAAATAATATAATTAAATAATATTAAATTTAAATAAATAATTAAATAAATAAAATGATTGACTCTATTGGTTGATGCATAAATTGAAAGAATTTTTTTTTACAACAAAAACAATATTGGGCCTTGGAATGCAAGACATTGAAAAGCACCAACGATCTTCATATATTTAGCTACATTCATATGAGGTGACCCATCAATAAGAGTGAGAAAGTTGTTGATAGCCATTGGGTTGGTAATTTCTTTGGCTTCGAACATGATTGCTTGGTCAAAAATGTCCCTTGTATACTTGTCATACCCCGATCTTTGAGTGCGTGCCCATCCCGTGGTGGTCGATACAAATATGTGACGTACTAGGACACATTGCCGACCCATTCATTTTTATTATGAATGCGGAAGCGAACAAATACCCCTGACCACAAAAGCTTGGGATAGAAAAGCAGGTAACAAATCACAACCAAAACAAGCCTTTTAGAAACACTCCAAGTTTAAACACAATACAAGGCTGTTTCCAAAAGATCGGTTCAACAAAAAAGGAACTATCCTATGGCCCACTAGTCAGACATGTTCGCCAATTCTTCGGTCTCCTCCTCCACAAACTCCATGGCTTCGAGTCCTCCACGACCGCCATCTAAGGACTTGAAAATGTTGAGTCCACGGCGAGGTGAGACAATGTCTCAGCAAGTTCACCCCCTAAACTCCTATTAGGAAGGAAATATGCCTAGAGGCCTAGCCACACAAATTAGAGAACTCACCTTGCCTTAGTTCCTTCCTACACGTTAGTACAATTCATATCTCAAATATGTACAACAACCTCATTCAACAATTGGAATGCATCTCACTATATCCCAATCATTCACTCGTTCCAACTATTAATCACAGCCCCACGGGCACAGCTTACTAAATGTTCAGTAATAAATCGTGACCCGATGAGCACAACCTACTTCGGCGGTTAATCACATCCCAATGGGCACAGCCTACTTTGGTAGTTAATCATGGCCCGATAGGCATAGCCTACTTCGGCGATTAATCATGGCCTAATAGGCACAACCTACTTTGGTGGTTAATCGTGGCCCGATGGGCATAGCCTACTTCGGCGGTTAATCACAGCCCGATGGGCACAGCCTCCTTCGGCGATTAATCACAACCTAATGGGCATAGCCTATTCCAAGTTAGGCGGCTCTCTGGCTTAGCTAGGTGTTGTAACCAATTGCTTACAATCCACAATCAACACACAATTTCCTAACCTAATCATCAATTGTACAATCCAGCATTCAGTTGCATAATCTAACTAATTCACAATTACCACATAATCGCACAAAACATCACTCAACTAATCAATTGCTTGTTCTAGCCATACCACAAGAATCGGCTCGAAATTCTATCGAGCGGCTCTCCCAATATAATTTTCAGAAAAAATTAATTAATTTATAATTAAATAAATTTCGAAAATTAATTTAATTTAGATAATAAATAATATAATTTAAATAATATTTAATTTAAATAAATAATTAAATAAATAAAATGATTAAATAAAAATCTAATCATGCTTACCTTAATCTAATTGCATAATTAGACTAATTAATCCATCCAAGTAAACTAATCATTTATCTAATCTAATTAGTATTTAAATAATCTAATCTAACCACATAAACATGCTTAGCGTAATCTAAACACCCCTTAGCATCATTAGCTCCATAAGCAGAGATTAGTGAGTAAAACTCACTAGTTTAGTATTTCGGCGAGTCCACGGTGACGGCGATGGTGACGCGGAGGTGAGCGACAATCCTACTAGCAGTGATACTAAGCAAGGCCGGGAAGGGCTCGAAAACGGGCCACAAAGTCCCAAAGCCTTGCTGGTTTTTGCTTCTATTCAAGGCTGAACCACAGAGAGAATTAGCGGCTACAACGGCAAGAACGGGTTGATCGAAGCTCCAGCGAGTGGGTGATCGGCACCGGTGGCTCCCGGGGGTCAATGGGGTCTTACTAGTGGATGGAACGGGCAAAGGAAGGTCAGAATGGGGAGAAACAGGAAGAAAACGTGAAACAAGCGGACCTAGGCAGAACTAGGTGGTCAGGCGGCCGATTCCTTCTCGCCGACGAACAAGACGGCCGGCGGATCGTTCCGGCGAGTGGCAGGGTGCTCCGGTACAGTCTGGACGTGCTAAAGATGATGGTGGGTGGAGCGTGGGCTGATTCTCATGGGAAGATAACTTTTAACTTGAGTTTTTGATAAAAGGTCAACTGGAGCATAAATTGGAACGAGGAGAAAACAAAGGAGAAATGGGGTTCGACGAGCATGCAACAGTGTTGGGCGGCTGTTGGCTGATCTCCTTTGGTTTTCTCAAGCTCTCTAAGGACCACAACAATGGAGAAAGCCTAACTTCAAGGAGGAAGAAGAGCTACTGAAGCAAGGGGGAACCTAGTGGCTCTTTAGCCTCCAACACTTGGCCTTTGGCTTGCCCCCACCATGTCAGCCCTTGCCCTCAGCCATTCTCTCTCCTCAATCTTCCTTAGGAAGCCTCCCAACAAATCCAAAATGTTGTCCCCCCCCCAATGGCTTACGAATTTTGTGACATTTGGCCATCAAAGTCTTTAATTCCATCAATTTCTCTTCAATTCTTCTCCAATTGGACTCAATTTGATTTCCATAAATCCAATCAAAGTGCCATCATCCCAATCCACATTTTTCCTCTTCATATAGTCCAACTTGAATCCCAAAAGTGCGACCAAAAATAGGCCTACAAACTTCCCAATCCAAAATACCCTCACTTTGGATTTTTGGCCCAAAAAACTCGGTTTGTAGAAAAATCTTCTGAATGTGAGTCGACGTTCCTAAAATGAATTGTGACATAACAGAACTTTCAATTTCTGAAATCGGGTTTAAATTCACAGTTGATTTCATTTTGATGCGATTTTAGCGCGTCTTAATCTACCGAGTAGCTTTTAGGAACTTTTCGTGCAATTAACCAGTGGTTGATTATTTTCAAGCCACAAAAAGCATCTTTGATACATTGTCAACTCTTGATCATCGTGGAAATCTCGAGATTTCAAATATGGACACAGGGTACCCAAAACGACAGAAAATCGGTCTAGTGTCGATTGACGAGAATATTGAAATCAAGTGGAATCATCCACACTCTAATCACATATCTCAGTCAAATCAACCTATCACTGATCTCTGATTGATTCTAACAGTGTCGTAATGATCCTTGCAGATTAGCACGATCGAGCAGTCGATTTTTGGTCGAATTTTCAAATTTATTCCATTTAGATTCCTTAACGACTTCACCTGATAGATTAGTTATTTCATGAGAGATCAGCTCAGAGAATTGAACTATAGGTGCGTCGATGAAAAGCCCGACTTATTTAATTGAAAACAGAATTAGAAATTTGGGATGTCACAACTCTTCACCTCTTATAAAAATTTCGTCCTCGAAATTTAAACCATTACAATCTTTAAGCAAAAATGTGAGGGTACAGTTGTCTCATTGACTCTTCACTTTCCTAGGTTACTCCTTTAGTGCCATAGTGTTGCCAGACCACTTTGACTAACGGGATGGTCTTGGTGTGCAGAACATGTTCCTTACGATCCACAATCTGAACCGGGCGCTTTACGTACGACACTCTGTCGTCCACGTCCAATTCCTCAAAATTAAGCACGTGGGTCGGGTTAGGCTCATACTTCCTCAACATCAACACGTGAAAGGCGTCATGTACTTGCGCCAACCTAGGCGGTAATGCAAAAGAATACGCTAGGATCCCGATTCTTTCTAGAATCTCAAACGGATCTACGTACCTCGGACTCAATTTTCCCTTCTTGCCAAAGCGTGGAGTACCCCTCATTGGTGATACTTTCAAAAAAACATGATCACCAACTTGGAACTCCAACGGCCTTCGACACTTGTCTGCATAGTTTTCTGGCGGCTCTAAGCGGTCTTTAATCTGTCTTTGATGACAGCAACTGCATCCACTGACTACTGGACTAACTTTGGGCCTGTGATCTTTCGTTCTCTGACCTCATCCTAGCACACTGGCTGTCACGCCCCGATCCTCGGGCACGCGCACATCCTTCTGATTGGTCGATTTTATAATGCGATATCCCAGGACAATGTATCACCGACCCTTTCAGTTATTAAGCACATGCGAAAGCAGTTAAAATCCCCAGACAATAAAACGATGGGATAGAAAAGCATGGCCATATTTTTCACATTGAAACTTATAACCAAACTTTTATACAAAACACAAACCAAAGCACTTCACATCTTTATACTCTATCACTATTCACATCAAAATAGAGACCTCAACACATCCGGGACGTAATCAAGGCCCCTATCGGGATTATCTTCTTCTTCCAAAAATCCTTCTCCTTAGATTTCACCTCTGAGTCTCCTTCTCAGACTTCTCCTCATCAGCTTCTCATCGGGGCCCTGAAATGTTTTCCCCAAACTGGGATGAGACTACGTCTCAGCAAGTTCTACCCCACTAAGCCCGATTAGCAAACCATTATACTATCGGCTGCCTATACACGCACAGGGCAGAAGACGTATCTTGGCCTCAAATCCCACCTGCAAGTCAGTACAATTCATAATAGGCACCCAAGCAATCATATCACCGATCAAAGCATCGATCAAATCGACCTAGTCGATTACAAGCCAATAAGACCACTCACGGTCATTTCCATCCAGTCAATCAATTCACGACATCAAATCAAAGCAATGATCAATCGACCTAGTCGATTACATGTCAGTTGGATCATTCCCCAATCGTTTCCCTTTTTAAGTCTCAAATTGAACTCATGACTTCGCAAGCCTAGACTACCAACTCTTGGCAACAAATTACAGTCCCTAAGGACACGACCTACCTTTAGGTAGCAAATTACGGCCCAATGGGCGCGACCTTTATCCGGTGGCGGATTACAGCCTTATCAGGCACGACCCTTATCGGGTGGCAAATTACAGCCTTCTCAGGCGCGACCCATATCAGGTGGCAGATTACGGCCTTATCAGGCGCGACCCATATCGGGTGGCAAATTACAGCCTTCTCAGGCGTGACCCATATCAGGTGGCAAATTACGGCCTTCTCAGGCGCGACCAACTCCAAATTCGGTGGCAAATCTCAGCCCAACTGGCATAGCCATACTTCGCGGCTTCCGAGGTTTAACTCATAACCTCTCATAGTCAAATTCTAATTGAATGCCGACACTGATCAAACTTGGGATGAATCCCCACATACTCATCAACTTGCTCAATTTTCACACGATAATAACTTACTTGATGGATCTTAGTCAAGAGTATATTCAAATCACTCTCATAATTTTACTCACTTTACAACTCAGCAAAGCATTGTAAATGCTGAATAAGCATACTTGGCTATTTACCAATCAATAATTCCATCTCAATCAATTCCAATCAATTTAGGGTAAATCCCCAAAATATCACAATTTATTTAATTCCATACAACGTAGAGCTCAAATAAATACACGGACTGCGCCACGACGATCAGCACGAGATTTCGGTCGTCGACCATCGAAATCTTAATTTCTGAAAAATAAATAAATAATTAATTAATTTCAAAAATTAATAATTAATATTAAAAATTCAATTTAGCTCAAATTAAAGCCCGATTAAATAAACGGACTTCGCCACGGTCATCAGCATAATTTTCCGGTTCCACGCCATCATAGTTGAATTTTCGGAAAATAAATAATTATTTAATTTAATTCCGAAAATTAATATTTAAATACTAAAAAATCCACTTAGGCCCGAAAAGCCTAATTGGAGCCCACTAAGGGTCGGGAAAAATCCCGAGGCGCTTCCAATAATTAGTAGACCACGTCTACTTGCTAGTTGCGCAATCAATTTATTTAAATCGCATCACAATTGACTAATAACTGCTAATTTATTCTAATCTAACAACCTAAACATAATTAATTAAATCTAAACCAACCTTAAGCATAATTAGCCAACTAATCTTGGATTAGTGAGATTACTCACCAAATCGCGCGCAAATCGATCAATCCGACGGCGGTGACGCGAGGAACGAAACTTCCCAAAGCACGGCTCGGGTTCGGGGCCGGAACGGCCCAAAACGGCCTTGAACAAAGTGCTGGAAACCCATTTTTCCAGCTGCTGTTCATGGCCAAAAGAGGCTGCTCCGGTGGTTGAGATGGCGGAGCAAGGCCGGCGGAGGGCGAGGGGAACGTCGGGGAGGTCGGGCGGAGCTAGGCGGTGGCCGGAGGTGGCCGGACGGGGGTTGGTCAGGGTGGAACCGAGCTGGGTCGCGGCTGGATCGCGCGGCCTGGGCGCGCATGGACGGGTGGCTGGACGGCGGCGAGCGGCGGGCGCACAGGCGTGGCGCGGGCGTGCGGGGCGGCGTTGGAACGGGCAGCGACGGGGAGCTGTGATCGTGCGGCTCTCGCTCGAGCTTCCTCCTTTGGTTCGCTTCTTCGGATGCGTGGGGAGGAAGAAGAAGAAAAAGAAAGAGAGAGAGAGAGAGAGAGAGAGAGAGAGAGAGAAGAAAGTAGGGCTTGACCGGTCAAAGAAGAGAGAGAGAGAGTGAGAGTCGGTTGGGGGGAAAATCGCACGAGGGGAAGGGGAAAGAAGAGAGGAGAGAGAAAGAAAAGAGAGAAAAAGAAAGAAAAGAAAAGAGAGGGAGAGAGAGGAAAAAGAAAAGAAAATACATGATTATTTAATTCAATTTTTCCTTTTCTCTTTTCCTTTTCATTTCCTTCGGGCTTCAATTTTCTTCCGATAATTTCTTTTTGAAATTTCGGACCCGTCAATAAATTGACGAGCGATGAGACGAGATCCTAAAAATAAGAATTATGACGCGCTTAAAATTCGATTCCCGAAATCGAGTTCAATTTCGTGGTTAAAAATCGATCAGACGTGATTTTAGTCCAATCCAACTAATTGAGTAGCTTTTAGGGATTTTACCATTGGTATATCCCTTAATGGCTTCACCCAATAGGTTAGTTAACTCGTGAGTGATCAGCTTAGAGAAAAAGAACCCTAAGCACGTTGACGAAATGCCCATTTCACTTTATCGAGACGGGATCGAATTTTAGGATGTCACACTGGCATTCTGCACACTCTACCATACAACGTTTCGAAAGGAGCCATCTTAATGCTCTGCTAATAGATGTTGTTCTAGGCAAACTTGACAAGATGAAGCTATTCCTCCTAGCTTCCCTTGAAATCCAACATGTAAGCTCGTAGCATGTCTTTGAGGGTTTGAATTGTCCTCCCAGACTAGCCATCCGTATGAAGATGATAGGCCATATTGTATTACAGCTTCGTTCCCAAAGCACTCTGCAAGCTTTTCTAAATGGTAGCCGTGAATCTCGGGCCTCTGTCTGAAGTAATCGTCATCGGCACTCCAGGCAAACAAACTATCTGACGCACGTACAACTCTGCGTGCCTATCCAAATCAAGGTCCTTTCACACTACAATGAAGTGTGCCAACTTCGTCAGTTTGTCGACCACTACCCAAATAGAATCATTTCCTCTCTGACTCTTTGGTAAGCTTGTCACAAAATCTATTGTGATGTGCTCCCACTTCCACTCAGGGATCTCGAGAGGTTGCAGAAATCCTCCCGGCTTACAATGTTGTTCCTTCACTTGCTGACACGTCAGACACTTGGCAACATACTTGGCGATGTCCACCTTCATACCAGATGATTAATAGTGTTGACGCAGATTCTGATATATCTTCGTACTACCAGGATGAATGCTGTAACTGCTACGATAAGCTTCTAACAGAATTTCTTCCTTAAGCGTTACGTCATCAAATACACACAATCATCCTCGGAACCTTAATGTTCCATTCTCAAAAACTTGAAAGTTGGCGTTCTTCTTTTCGGTGTTCTCTTATAGAATCTTCTGAATTTCTAGGTCTGTCCACTGAAGTGTCTTGATTCTGATATGTAATTCCGGCTCAATTTTGGGGGTGACCATAATATTTGAAATGTGGCCTACCTCAAATTTGAAAAACTGAATCTCGAACTGTCTCAAGTAAAGCCCACTCTTTGAACACCATCTAAGCGACTGACGATTTCCAACTCAATGCATCAGTAACCTTATTCGCCTTTTCAGGGTGATACAAGATATCACAATCATAATCCTTCAGAAGTTCCATCCAGCGACGCTGTCTCATATTCAACTCCTTTTGAGAAAATAAATACTTAAGACTCCGATGGTCTATGAAGATCTGGAATCTTTCTTCGCATAGATAATATTTCCAAATCTTCAGAGCGAAAATAATCACTGCGAATTCTAAGTCATGCGTCGGGTAATTCAATTCATGAGGCCTCAACTGATGGGAGGCGTATGCAACAACCTTATCATGTTGCATCAACACGCAACCCAGTCCTCTAAACGATGCATCACTGTAGATCTCATACCTCTAGGACCAGACGGTATGGTCAGCATAGTTGTGGTAGTCAGCCTTTGCTTAAGCTCTTAAAAACTACGTTCGCACTTGTCTGTCTACACAAACTTCTCTTCTTTTTGCAATAGTCGAGTCTACGGCAAAGCTAATGTTGAAAACCCTTCCACGAACCTTCTGTAATACCTTGCTAAACCCAGAAAGCTTCTGATCTCTGTCACTGTCGTCGGTCTTGGCCAGTTAATCACTGCTTCAATCTTGGCAAGGTCTACGGAGATTCCTTCGCCTGAAATCACGTGACCTAGGAACGCCACACGAGTTAACCAAAACTCGTGCTTACTGAACTTGGTGTACAACTCATGATTCCGAAGAGTCTGAAGCACTATCCTCAAGTGCCTTTCGTGCTCATCAGGACTTCTCGAGTACACCAGGATATCATCGATGAACACGATCACAAACCGATCCACATACTCTTTGAACACTCGGTTCATCAGATCCATAAAGGCAGCTGGAGTGTTCATCAAACCAAACGGCATTACAGTGAACTCATAATGGCATATCGGGTGCAAAACGCTGACTTCAGTATGTCCTCTTTCTTGATCCTCAACAAGTGATATCCCGTCCTCAAGTCGATCTTTGAAAATATCGACGCTCCTTGCAGCTGGTCAAACAAGTCGTCGATCCTTAGCAATGGATACTTGTTCTTGATTGTCACACGATTGAGTTTATGATAGTCGATGCATAAGTGCAACCAACCATCATTCTTCTTCACGAATAGAACTAGTGCTCCCCAAGGTGATGCACTAGGACGTATGAATCTCTTATCCAATAATTCATACATCTACACCTTCAGTTCCTTCAACTCAGATAAAGCCATATGGTAAGGAGCCTTAGAGATTGGCTCTGTCCCGAGTGCCAACTCAATCACGAACTCGATCTCTCTCTCCCTTTAGCGACAAACCCGACAATTCTTTAGATAACACATCTAGAAATTCTTGTACCACTGAGATGTCCTCGATCTTCAGCTCCTCAACTGTCGTATCCACGACAGTCGCCAAGTAACCTTGGCAACCCTCATCTAACAAACGGGTTGCCTCAAGTGACAAAATCAAGGTAATCGAGGGTCCTCCTCAACTCCCAGTAAACTCGAAACTTTCACCCCCTAACGGGTTAAACTGAATCGATTTATGATAATAGTCTATCTTAGCTTGTTGCTTGGTGAGCCAGTCCATGCCAACTATCACATCGAAATCATACATGGCTAGAACTATCAAGTCTATCCTCCCCTCTCGCTCACCAATCACTAACTTACAACCAGAACAACCCAATGCAACTAACACCTTATCCTTTAACGATGTAGATATGTTAACCACTGACTCCAATAACTCAGGACTCAATCCTATTAGCTTAACAAACTATTCAGCTATAAAGGAATGAGTGGCGCCAAGGTCAAATAAAGCATAAACAGCATGGTCGTTCAGCGAGACCGTACCTTTAATCACATTAGGCACATCCTCAGCCTGTCCTCTCGTGATAGCATACGTCATTCCCTAAGCTGGAGGTCTGTTCAGTTCACCCTGCTATGCAATTTGAGGCACGAACCCTCTATTCAGACCCAATGTTGGCGGCAGTGGTAATTGCTGTCTCAGCTATCTTATGGGACAAATTCTGGCTATGTGACCCTGCTGGCCACACTCAAAACAAGCACCCGTCCTAGAAAGGCATGGGATTGAGCCATGTCGCCTTCTACAGAAACGACACACGCCATTCTAACTCGGCATTGACTTTCCTATTCCACCCTTCCTATTGGGCAGGACATGATACCTCCATCCAATCATGGGCTTCTTCCCGAACCGGATTCCATCTCGATTTGAACTAAACCTTGAACCAAACACAACAGTCTGTTCACTTAGGTCTTTTTCTATCAGATGGGCCCGACCATAAACCTCATTGTAACTCTTCAAGTCAAATGGTACCAGTGGGCTCCTCAGCTTTGGTCGGAGGCCGTTCCTGAACCTCTGGGCTTTGTCTTCAGGGTCTTCCACCAATCTCGGTGCATACTGAGACAGCTCAGCAAACCTTGCTTCATATTCATCCACAGTCATGTTCCTTGACGAAGGCGCTGAAATTCCTCCATCTTCCGTTCTCGGGCGTTACCAGAATAGTACTTTTCATTGAAGGCTTTGAGGAAAGCGTTCCATACCAGGACTACGCCTTCTAGGAAAATTGTGCCTCTGGTGGCTTTCCACCACGTATTCGCGTGACCTTGCAGCTAGTATACTACCAGGAAAACCTTTTTCCCTTCAGTGCACATTAAAAGCTCGAAGGCTTTCTCCAGATCTTGGACCCAGAGCGACGCAGCTTTAGGATCTCTTGCACCATTGAACCTTGGTGGGTTCAACTTCTAGAATTGCTCGATGAGCTTATGGATCGATCTCTCTCTCGACACTACCACATTCTCAACTAGAGCTTCGGCAGGAGCGGCAGCAGGTGCAGCCTCAGCGACGGTGGTGGCAATGGCAACGACAGCAATAGCAACGGCTGCAATGACAGCGGCTTGGTTTTGGCCCTGTTGCCCCATCACATCTCTCATGGCCTCAAACGCCTACATAATCCCTTCGATTCTGGGATCACCAGGGGTTGCTACCCTAGCACCTACAAGAGGCGGTGCTACTCCACTAGCACTGGCCTTAGCTTGTGTTCTACCACGGCCACCTCGGGTATCGACCCTTGTTGGCGTCCTACCCCGAATCATTGGACCGATGGTCCTCTTTCTAAGAGTCCACTATTGATCACTCATCTACAGGATCCTTAGAGATACCTGTTTTCCAATTCTAATTCCACGTTAGAATTTGAGTGATCTACACCAAACAATTTATCAAACAACTAACACTGACATGCACCAGCATAATCAAAGGTTTTTCCTGCTAACTATCCCATAAACCATCGCTTCTCATCACTTCATTCACAAACCCGCTCTGATACCACTTAAACAGGGATGTCATGCCCCAATCCTTGAGTGCGTGCCTATCCCTCGATGGTCAATACAAATATGCGACGTGCTAAGACGCGTCGCCGACCCATTCATTTTTAATTACGTATGCAGAAGCTTACAAATACCCCTGATCACAAAAGCTTGGAATAGAAAAGCAGGTAACAAATCACAACCAAAACAATCCTTTTATAAACACTTCAAGTTTAAACATAATTCAAGGCTGTTTACAAAAGATCGGCTCAACAAAAAGTGAAATATCCTATGACCTACTAGTCAAACACGTTCGTCGATTCTTCGGTCTCCTCCTCCACAAACTCCATGGCTTTGGGTCCTCCACGACCGCCATCTAAGGACCTGAAAATGTTGAGTCCATGATGATGTGAGACAATATCTCAGCAAGTTCACCCCTTAAACTCATCTTAGGAAGGAAATATGCCTAGAGGCCTAGCCACACAAATCAGAGGACCCACTTTGCCTCAGTTCCTTCCTGCACATTAGTACAATTCATATCTCAAATATGTACAATAACCTCATTCAACAATTGGAACGCATCTCACTATATCTCAATCACTCACTCATTCCAACTATTAATCACGGCCCCACGGGCACGGCTTACTAAATGTTCAGCGGTAATTTGCAGCCCGATGGGCACAGCCTACTTCAGCGGTTAATCACAACTCGATGGGCACAGCCTCCTTCGGCAATTCATCACGACTCGATGGGCACAGCCTATTCCAAGTTAGGCGATTCTCTGGCTTAGCTAGGTGTTGTAACCAATTGCTTACAATTCACAATCAACACGCAATTTCACAACCCAATCATCAATTGTACAATCCAGCAATCAGTTGCATAATCCAACTAATTCACAATTACCACACAATCGCACAAAACATCACTCAACTAATTAATCCAGCAATCAATTGCATATTCTAGCCATACGACAGCGATTAGCTCGAAATTCTATCGAGTGACTCTCTCAATATAATTTTCGGAAAATATTAATTAATTAATAATTAAATAAATTCCGAAAATTAATTTAATTTAAATAATAGATAATATAATTTAAATAATTTAAATAAATAAAATGATTAATTAAAAGTCTAATCATGCTTACCTTAATCTAATTGCATAATTAGATTAACTAATCCATCCATTAAACTAATCATTCATATAATCCAATTAACATTTAAATAATCTAATCTAACCATTAAACATGCTTAGTATAATCTAAACATCTCTTAAGCATCATTAGCTCCCTAAGCGGAGATTAGTGAGTAAACTCACCAGTTTAGTGTTTTGGCATGTCCATGGCGATGGCGATGTGGAGGCGAGCGACAATCCTCCTAGCGGCGACACCAAACGAGGCTAGGAAGGGCTCAGAAACAGGCCATAAAGTCCCAAAGCCTTGCTAGTTTCTGCTTCATTTCAAGGCTGAACCGCAGAGAGAGAATCAGCGGTTGCAACGGCAAGAACGAGCTGATCGAAGCTCCAACGAGCGAGTGATCGGCAATTGGTGGTTGGGGGTCAAGGATGTCTTGCTGGTGGATGGAACGAGCAAGGAAGGGTCGGAATGGGGAGAAACAGGAAGAAAATGCGAAACAAGCGGACCCAGGCGGAACCAGGTGGTTCGGCGATCGATTCCTTCTCACCGGCAGACGAGACGACCAGCGGATTGTTCCGACAAGCGGCGGCATGCTCCAGTACGGTCTAAACGTGTTGAAGACAATGGTGGATGGAGCGTGGGCTGATTCTCACAGGAAGATAACTTTTAACTCGAGTTTTTGGTGAAAGGTCAACTGGAGCAGAAACTTGAACAAGGAGAAAATAGAGGGGAAATGGGGTCCGATGGGCATGCAACAGTCTTGGGCGGCTGTTGATTGATCTCCTTTGGTTTTCTCAAGCTCTCTAAGGACCATAACAATGGAGAAAGCCTAACTTCAAGGAGGAAGAAGAGCTGCTGAATGCCTTCTCAGCCATATTCTCTCCTCAATCTTCCTCAAGAAGCCTCCCAACAAGTCCAAAATGTTGTTTCCCCCATGGCTTATGAATTTTGTGACATTTGGCCATTAAAGTCTTCAATTCCATCAATTTCTCTTCAATTCTTCTCTAATTGGACTCAATTTGATTTCCGTAAATTCAATCAAGGTGCCATCATCCCAATCCACATTTTTCCTCATCATATAATACAACTTGAATCCCAAAAATGCTACCGAAAATGGGTCTACGAACTTCCCGATCCAAAATACCTTTACTTTGGATTTTTCGCCGAAAATCTCGGTTTGTAGAAAAATCTTCTAAATGTGAGTCGATGTTCCTAAAATGAATTGTACATGACGGGACTTTCAATTTCTAAAATCGGGTTTAAATTTGTGGTTAATTTCAATCTGACGCGATTTTAATTCGTTATAATCTACCGGGTAGATTTTAGGAACTTTTTGTGCAATTGACCTGTGGTTGATTATTTTCAAGTCACAAAGTGCATCTTCGACACATTAGCAACTCTTGGTCATTGTGGAAATCTCGAGATATCACTAGAGAGGATTTTTAGCTCAAAGCACAACTATAGTAATTCTCGAGTCCAACCTCCTCCAAGCTTCACTAATCCTATTTATAAAAGTCTCCAATCCAATAGTTGGAGACCTTTAAAGAGATTTAACTAACCATTTGAGAGTCGGTGGAGACCTATTCCAAAATTAGGATTGTCCATAGAATCATTTCTTTTGACTTTCACAAGTTTCCTAAAATGGAGTTTATTGCAACTTTCACTTCACTGAAGAGAGGAAATTTGTAAGCTACTTTCTGATATCTACTTCGGTTTTTCAACTATGGAATCTAGGCTTGTAATGGCTCTTTTTTGAGCCTTCAACAGTCATCTTTAAACACATTTATCACCATCATCATTGTTAACTCCTCATCAACATAATCCAACATATACCATCAACGTGTGCAAATTGTGAGCGAATTTCTTGACGATCTCAATAATGATATCAATGAAATGATGCCTACTGAGAGGATCAATGATCCTTCTACTTTTATCAATACCCATAGAGCTTCAAGAACACTAACTTGACCAAGGTACCTCCAAATCACCGTGAGATACCACTCACATTGATTCTTGTTCACCTTACTTATCAGCTAGTTTCTTGTCTTTGCTTATACAAATGGAACATTGATATCTACAACGTCACGCCCGATCCTCAAGCACGTGCCCATCTCTCATTGGTCAATAAAATTTTGCGACTTCCTAGGACGAGTCGCCGACCCTTTCATTTTATTGGACATGCGGAAGCGAATAACAAATTCCCTGACAATAACCATCTCGGGATAGAAAAGCAGGACATTAGATTCAAAAACAAAACATGTTGATATAGACCAATTTAGTCATAAACAAAAATCTACCATCACAAGACTTCAAAAGACCGACTCTCAAAAGGAACTGTTCTATCTGACCTACACTTTAGATCACCTCAGCTCGGCTCCAAGTCTTCCACCCTACGGTCTTGAAAAATGAAGCTCACGATGGGGTGAGATATAAATCTTAGCGAGTTCACGCTCGAAACCCCAATTAGGGGGGGTAATATGCCTAGGCATCCTAACCACACAATCATACAATCACATAGACTTATCTTATCTCAGATCCTCCCTGCAAGTCAACATAGTTCATATCACAATCATGTGTACATAACAAATTCACACCCCATTTGGAACGTCTAAGTCAATCACTACTCACACAAGCAAGAATTACAATTTAATCATTGCTCACATGAGCAAGGACTACTGATACACATCGAAGCTAGAAATTACCAACACACGTCGATCCATCAATTCAACTAAACATGCATTCCAATTAATTAATTATTACTACCCACATGGGCATTTTTACCCTACACACGCCAGGGATGGTTAATATCCACCGACACGGCAGGGATGACTCTCTTAACTTTTAACATCCACTGACACACGCCAAGGACGATTTCTCTTAACTTTTAACATCCATTAAGCATCATCTCTAGGCATGTCACAAACCAACCTTATATCAACAAATGTGCAATTTTCGGCAAGCAAAACATCAAGAACCATCACAAAATCATAACCAACCCTAATCGGCAAAATAGGCCCACTCGCACGTCTCCAAGTTCAAATCCAAAAACCTAATCTAACGAGTTCGGAAAATTCCCAAATTTGAATATGTGGTAAAAGACACACAAATGAACATTTTTCATGAAGACACCTTAACCCAGATCTTTCTAGATTCGGCCCAGTAAATCGTTCAATCCAGTACAAAAATTGTGTCCGTTTTCCAGAAAGTCTATTTTCCAAAATCAGTTTGAGTATGTTAAACTAGAAGGTGTGACAAACAACTTTTGTAAAGAAACTATTTTGAAATTCGAACCTTAAGAGTTGATAAAAATCAATAGAATCCTAAAAGGTCCCTAGTTCCAGCGAAAACTGAGGTTCTGTTTGAAAATGATGGAGTTGATATCTCCTTCGTTTAAATCCTTAAAAATCTTGAGAAAAACATATGTTGTAGGTGAGGATGTCTAAAACATTTCTCAAGAAGACATTAACCTCAAATTCGTAGCACATTTCAATCCACAAATGGCAAACGGCGAGAGTCCAAAAACCAAAACTGTAAGAATTCCACTAGATTCGACTAATCCATCATCAATGGTGCTAATCTCACTAATTATATTAACACCAATCCATTCTAAGGCTAATCTAACCATTCATATGATCACTAATCCATACTTAAGCTAATCTAAACAATCCTTAAGTATAATTAACCAACTAAGTAAGGTTTAGTGAGTAAACTCACTTGATTAAGGATCCGCTCAGATCAAAACAACAGGGACGCGAAGGCGAGCGATAAACTAGCCCACAGCAACACCAAGTGAGGTCCGAAAAAGCTTAGAAACGAGCCTTGAAGTCCTAAGCTTGTTGTTGGCTTCAACTACTAATCTTGGCCGAGAAAGGAGGAACTGACGACTGACTTGGCCCGGAAACAGCAAGGAGGAGGACCGGCGACTTCAGCGATCTAGGCGGGACTTTTGGCAGCCTGTACGACAGCAAGCTCCATGAAGGCCAGGGGACGCTGGAAAACCAGGTTCGACGAAGGACAAGGCTCGGGACATGGGGACTACGCGTGCGACGGCGCGGCGTGCATGCGGTCTTCAGTTGGCTTGCAATGGCGAAGGGAGGCTGAGCTTAGTTTTCTAGGTTTGTTGAGTTCAAAGCAGCAAATGAAGGAGGAAAGGGAAGATGTGCTCGACGGTGGGGTGAGGGAGAGAGGAAGGAGGGAGGAAGGAGAAGAGGGGGGACCACCTTGGTCTTCTCTTCTTATCTCTTTGTTCCCCAAAATCGGTCCCCACCACCAGCTGGCTTGCTCAGCCAATTTCCAGACCAAAGTGCCCTCTTCTAGAAGCTTGAAGTGATCCAAAAGGTTGGGTCTAAGGGGGCATACAAATTTTGGAGGGAATTGGTTCAATTTGGACTTAAATGACTCTTGAATCAACCCAATTTGGCATCTAAAAATCCAACTATCATACCCTCAATCAAATTGGCATTTTTCCTCGCTAATTGAACCCACTTACATCCCAATTACGCGATCAAAAACGATCCTTGGAATTTTCTTGATAGAAACGACCTACCTCAACTTTTTCCCAAAAAGTCTCAGTCTACAGAAAAATCTTCGGAGACTGAGTCAACGTTCCTAAAATGACTTGTGACATGACAGAACTTTCAATTTCTGAAATCGGATTCAAATTCGCGATTAATTTCGATCTAACGCGATTTTAGCGTGACCTAGGCTATCAGGTGGCTTTTGGAAATTTTTAGTGTAATGACTTATGATCGATTTTTTTGAGCCACAATGAACCTCTTCGACATATTGGCAACTCTTGATGGTTGTGAAAATCTCAAGATTTCAAATACGGACATAGGGTACCAAAACAACAGAAAAATTAGTCTAGTATCGATCGACGAGAATTTTGCAATTTAATGGAATCACTCACGTTTAATAATGCATCTCAGTCGAACCAACTATCTCTGATTTTTAATCAATCTTATTGTACCGAAATGATCTTTGCAGATGAGCAAGGTTGAGTAGCCATCCTGGTCAAATCCTTAAGTATATTGCATTAAAATCTCTTAATGACTTCCCTAGATAGTCTAGTTATCTCATGAGTGATCAGCTCCGAGAATAGCACTATAGGCGAGCCCGATTTATTCAATTGAAAACAGGATTGAAAATCCATGATGTCACAACTCTTCCCCTCTTATAAAAATTTCGTCCTCGAAATTTAAACATTTACCAATTTTGACGAAAGGTGGGGGTATCGTCGTCTCATTGGGTTTCACTTTCCCACGTTACTTCTTCAGTCCCATGGTGTTGTCAGACCACTTTGACCAAGGGGACCTTCTTGATACCCAGAATTTGATTTTTTTGAAACAAAAGCTGAACCGGGCTTTCCACGTACGACACTTTGTCTTCCACATCAAATTCTTCAAGATTTAGCACGTGGGTCAAGTCAGGCTCACATGTCCTCAACGTCGACACTTGAAAGATGTCATGCACTCGCACCTACTTCGGCAGCAATGCAAGACGACACGCTAAAATCCCGATTCTCTCTCTAGAATCTCAAGGGACCTACATACCTCGGTTTCAATTTTCCCTTCTTACTGAAGCGCAAGGTATCCCTTATTGGTGACACCTTCAGAAAGATGTAATCACCAATTTGGAACTCTAAGGGCCTTCGATGCTCAACGATACAACTTTTCTGGCGGCTCTGAGTGGTCTTTAATCTGTTTCTGATCACGGCAACTGTAATCATTGACTGCTAAACTGACTCTAGGCATGTGATCTTTCTTTCCCTAACTTCATCCCAACACTCTGGCGCTCTACACACTTCACTATGCAATGCGTCAAAAGGCACATCTAACTGTTCTACTGAAACTGGGAACCTCGGGTCTGGATCTAATATAATCGCCACCGACACTCCATTTAGACGAACTATCTATCACACATACACTTCTACATGCCTATTCAAATCAAGATCTGCGATAAAGTAAGCCGACTTCATCAGTCTATCGACCACTGCCCAAATAGAATCATTACCCCTCTGACTTCTTAATGAATCCATCACAAAGTCCATCGTGATGTGCACTCATTTCCACTATGGGGTCTTGAGAGGTTACAAGAGTCCTCTCAGCTTACAAAGCTGTGCCTTCACTCGCTAACACGCCGAACACTTAGCAACATGATTAGTGATGTCCATCCTCATACCAAACCACCAATAATGTTGACACAAATCCCGATACACCTTCGTATTGCTAGGATGAATGTTGTAGCTGTTACGATGAGCTTCTGAGAAGATCTCTTTCCTGGGTGCTACATCGTCAAGTACATGCAATCCTCCTTGGAACTTCAATGTTTCGCCTTTAAAAATCTAAAAGTCGGCTTTTCTCTCAATGGTGTCTCTTGCAGGATCTTCTGAATCTTTAGGTCTGTCAACTAAAGTGCCTTGATTCTAATCTAAGCATCCGGCTCAATTCTGAGGGTGGCTATAATATTTGGAAGGTAGCCTACCTCAAATTTGAAGACCGAATCTCGAGCTTTCACAAGTGAAGTCCATTCCTTGATCACCATCAACAAAACTAAAGACTCCTGACTCAGCGCATCAATGACCTCGTTCACCTTCCTAGGGTGATACAAAATATCACAATCCTAGTCCTTCAAAAGTTCTAATTCACAACGTTGTCTCATATTCAACTCCTTTTGAGAGAATAGATACTTGAGATTTTGATGGTCTGTGAAGATCTAAAATCTTTTCCCCGCATAAATAATGTCTTTCAATCTTCAAAGCGAAAATAATTGTTGCAAGTTCTAAGTCATGCGTCGAGTAATTCAGCTCGTGAGATCTCAACTGACGGGATACGTATGTAACAATCCTACTTTGTTACATCAGTACACAACCTAGTCCCCTAAACGACGCATCACTATAGATCTCGTATCCTTCAGGACCAGATGGAATGGTTAGCACAGATGTGGTAGTTAGCTTCTATTTAAGCTCTTGGAAATTACACTTGCACTTGTCTATCCCTACAAACTTTTCTTCTGTCTTCAGGAGTTGAGTCAACGGTGACGCCAATATCGAAAATCCTTCTACGAACCTTCTATAGTATTCGGCTAAACCCAAAAAGCTTCTGATCTCTAACACTAACGTCGGTCTCGGCCAACTGATAACGGCTTTGATCTTGGTCGGGTCCACAGAGATTTCTTTGCCTAAGAACGCGTGACTTATGAACGCTACACAAGTCCACCAAAACTCATATTTACTGAACTTAGTGTCCAATCCATGAGTCCTTAGGGTCTGAAGTACCATCCTCAGATGACTCTCATGCTCCTCAGCACTCCTCTAATGTATCAGAATATCATTGATGAACATGATCATGAACTGATCTAGGTATTCCTCAAATACTCAGTTCATCAAATCCATGACAGCAGCTAGAGCATTTGTCAGACCAAATGGCATTACAATACTCTCATAAAGGCCACATTGAGTACGAAACAATGTCTTCTATAGAACCTCATTTATGATTCTCAACTAATAATACCCTATCCTCAAGTCGATCCTTGAAAGTATCGACAATCTTTGTAACTGGTCACACAATTCATCGATCTTCGGCAATGAACACTTGTTCTCGATCGTCACTTGATCGAGTTGACAATAGCCGATGCACAAATGCAATGAATGAACTTCATTTTTCACAAACGAAATCGGTGCTCTCCAAAGTGATGCACTGGTATGAGTAAATTCCTTATCCAGTACTTCTCACATCTACACCATTAGTTCTTTCAACTCAGACAACAACGTCTGATAAGAAGCCTTAGAGAGTGACTCTATCCAAGTGCTAATTCATTCACACATCCACTACAATTGCCAAATAAATCTTAGCAACCTACATCCAAAAACCCGTTGTCTTAAGTGACGAAATAAAATAAGGTCGAGGATCCTTCTTGACTTCTGATAAATCCGAAACCTTCACTTACTAATAGATCAGATGGTAGTATAATACTACCATAATTCATTACAACAAAAGCTCCTCGAGCCATCCTTTTATGCATAACATTAAGATCATACATAACCAACTAGTCACGTCAACTATAGTCCATGATTCTCTTTTTTACAACTTTATTACAATCACGGGAGTTCTACAACCTTCACTCAAAATCTTGCTGTGCTACTCTGATAAAAACACCTCAAAATTATTCTTCCCCTAATCAATGCATGGTCGGTCCATTCTTGTTCCTTTAGCCATCCTAGTGGCGTCCTATCTACAATAACGGTGCTTACGCTCTCCTAGACCTACGCGGGCAATTCCTTACCTGATGGCCATGCTGGCCACATTCAAAGCACACTCCTGATATACTCGGACACTGGGCTAACCCATGCTTCCTTCTACAAACTTGGCACACATTCAATGAATCCTTGACTCCTGTCGGGTGACAGCTTGCACCCTTCCTTGCACTGGTGGTCTAATCCAAGTATCCCACTGAATGTCCTGCAGCGTGTTCTCTCTGTCCTAATCTATCGACTGTTGCAGTTCCATCTACCTGTGCCGACAGTCTCTAGCTAGGTGACCCTGCTGGTCACACTCAAAGCAAGCACCCATCCTAAAATGGCATGGGGTTAGTCCATGTTGCCTTCTGCAGAAGTGACACACAATATTCTAACTTTGTGATGACTTTCTGATTCTATTCCTTCGATTGGGACGAATGGGATGCTTTCCTTTAGTGATCGGCTTCTTCCCAAATTGATTTCCATCTTTGTCTGAACTGAACCGTGACCTAGATGTGGCGGCTTGCTCCCTGATCACAATTCTAGGCTGGGCCTTAGCAGGTGCGGCAACAACAGCTGTTACGGCACTGGCGATAGTATTTACAGCGGCAACAGTAGCGACTCGATCCTAAGCTTGCTGACCCAACAAGTTCCCAAGGTTCAATAGCGCCTGAACGATCCCGTCGAACCAAGGATCACTCGGTGCTGCTACAATTTCAGTACCAGCTTGAAGTGGTACTCTTGCACTCGCGCTAGCTTGAGCCGGCACTCTGCCACGACTAACTTGGGCATTGATCATTGTTGGCGTTCTACCCTGAGTCACAGAGGCTACTGCCCTCTTACTAGGAGTCCTCAGCTCTTGATCACTCATACTACAGGCTCTTTATAGAAACTTGTCTTCTAATCCCAATATCATATTAGAATTTGAGTGATCCGCACCAAACAATTGACCACTCAGCTATTAATCACATGCATCAGCATGAAATAAAGGCCATTCCTGCTTACTATCCCATGACCCATCGCACCTTATCACTCCACACACAAACCTACTCTGATACCACTTAAACGGGGATGTCACGCCTCGATCCTTAAGCGCATGCCCATCCCTCAGTGATCAATAAAATTTTGCGACTTACCA
Source organism: Eucalyptus leucophloia subsp. euroa (assembly GCA_017140325.1). Taxonomy (NCBI): domain Eukaryota; kingdom Viridiplantae; phylum Streptophyta; class Magnoliopsida; order Myrtales; family Myrtaceae; genus Eucalyptus; species Eucalyptus leucophloia. The sequence continues at coordinate 28,902,158 of CM029472.1, read as the reverse complement.
AGACGAGTCACCAACCCTTTCATTTTATTGCACATGCAGAAGTGAATAACAAATCCCGTGATGATAACCATCTCGGGATAGAAAAGCAGGATATCAGATACAAAAACAAAACATGCTAATATAGACCAATTGAGTCATAAACAAAAGTCTACCATCACAAGACTTCAAAAGACCGACTCTCAAAAGGAACTGTTCTATCTGACCTACATTTCAGATCACCTCAGCTCGGCTCTAAGTCTTCCATCCTACAGTCCTGAAAAATAAAACCCACGACAAGGTAAGATATAAATCTCAACAAGTTCACACTCTAAACCCCGATTAGGAGGGTAATATGCCTTGGGCATCTTAACCACACAATCATACAATCACAGAGACTTGCCTTGTCTCAAATCCTCCCTGCAAGTCAACACAGTTCATATCACAATCATGTGTACATAACAAAACATGCGTTCCAATTAATTAATTATTACTACCCACACGGGCAATTTTACCCTACACACGCCGGGGACAAGTAATATTCACTGACACACACCAGGGACAGTTAATATCCACCGACACACGCCGATGAAGGTTCTCTTAACTTTTAACATCCACCGACACATGCCAAATACGGGTACTCTTAACTTTTAACATCCATTAAGCATAATCTATAGGCATATCACAAATCAACCTTATATCAACAAATGTGCAATTTCCACCAAGCAAAGCATCAAGAACCATCACAAAATCATAACCGGCCCTAATCGGCAGAATAAACCCACTCGCACGTCTCCAAGTTTAAATCCAAAAACCTAATCTAACGAGTTTGAAAATTTTCCAAATTTGAATATGTTGTAAAAGACACAAAAATGAACATTTTTCATGAAGACAACTTAACCAAGATTCTTCTAGATTTGGCCCAGTAAATCGCTCAATTTAGTACAAAAACTGTGTCCGTTTTCCAGAAAGTCTATTTTCAGAAATCAGTTTGGTTCGAGGTACAAAACATGTCCGTTTGGTCTGAAATTTGAGTATGTTAAACTAGAAGGTATAAAGAAACAACTTTTGTGAAGAAACTATTTTTAAATTCGAACCCTAAGAGTTGATAAAAACCCCTAAAATCCTAAAAGATCACTAGTTCTAGCGAAAACTGAGGTTATGTTTGAAAATGATGGAGCTGATATCGCCTTCATTTAAATCGCTAAAAATCTTGACAAAAACATATGTTGTAGCTGAAGATGTCTAAAACGTTTCTCAAGAAGACATCAACCTAAAATTCATATCACATTTCGGTCCACAAAAATGACAAATAACAATGGTCTAGAAACTGAAATTGCGAGAATTCCACTGGATTTGACTAATCCATGATCAATGGTGCTAATCTCACTAATTAAATTAACACTAATCCATTTTAAGGCTAATCTAACCGTTCTAGATTATCACTAATCCTTACTTAAACTAATCTAAACAATCCTTAAGCATAATTAACCTACTAAGTAAGGTTTAGTGAGTAAATTCACTTGATTAAGAATCCGCTCAAACCAAAACGATGGGGATGCGGAGGCGAGCGATAAACTGGCCCACGGCAACACCAAGCGAGGTTCGAAAAGGCTCGGAAATAAGCCTTGAAGTCCTAGACTTGCTGTTGGCTTCAGCTACTGATCTTGGCCAAGAAAGGAGGAACCAATGGCAAACTTAGTGTGAAAATAGCAAGGAGGACTGGCAGCTTCAACGATCTAGGTAGGACTTCCGACAGGCCATACAGAGACGAGCTCCATGAAGGCCAGGGGACGCTAGATGACTAGGGACGGCGACGAACAAGGCTCAGGATGCGGGGACCAGGCGAGCGATGGTGTGACGTGCAAGCGGTCTTCGACTGGCTTGTGATGGCGAAGGGAGGTTGAACTTGGTTTTCTGGGTTTGTTGAGTTCAAAGCAGCAAATGAAGGAGGAGGGGAAGATGTGCTCGACAGTGGGGTGGGGAAGAGAGGAAAAGGGAGGAAGGAGAAGAGGGGGGGACCACCTTGGTCTTCTTTTCTTATCTTTTTGTTCGCCCAAATCGGTCCCCACTACTAGCTAGCTTGCTCAGCCAATTTCCAGACCAAAGTGCCCTCTTCTAGAAGTTTCAAGTGGTCCAAAAGGTTGGGTCCAAGGGAGCATACGAATTTTGGAGGCAATTGGTTCAATTTGGACTTAAATGGCTCTTGAATCATCCCAATTTGGCCTCTAAAAATCCAACCATGACATCCTTAATCAAATTGGCATTTTTCCTTGCCAATTGAACCCACTTACATCCCAATTGCGCGATCAAAAACGATCCTTGGAATTTTTTGTACAAAAACGACCCTACCTCAACTTTTTCCCAAAAAGTCCTGGTTCATAGAAAAATCTTCGGAGACTGAGTCAACATTCTTAAAATGACTTGTGACATGACAGAACTTTCATCAGATTCAAATTCGCAGTTAATTTTGATTTGGCACGATTTTAGCGTGACCTAGGCTACCGGGTAGCTTTTAGAAATTTTTAATACAATGACCCGTGGTCGATTTTATTCGAGCCACAATGAACCTCTTTGACACATTAGCGACTCTTGGTGGTCATGAAAATCTCGAGGTTTCAATTACGAACACAGAGTACCCAAACAACAAAAAAATCAATCTCGTGCCGATCAATGAGAATTTAGCAATTTAGTGGAATCACTCATGTTTAATCATGCATCTTAGTCGAACCGACATATCTCTGATTTCTAATCGATCTTACTGTACCGAAATGATCTCTGCAAATGAGCACGGTTGAGTAGCCGATTTCTGGTCGAATTCTCAAATCTATTACATTAAAATCTCTTAATGACTTCCCCAGATAATTTAGTTATCTCATGAGTGATCGGCTTTGAGAATAGCACTATAGGTGTGTCGATAAAAGGCTTGATTTATTCAATTGAAAATAAGAGTGAAAATCCAAGATGTCACATACAAAACTAATTTACCATCAGCACTGATCATAGTAGATATTAGTATGAAACACAACTTTCGTATTATCAAAATTGCATAAATATGTTTTCCTAACACTTGATACCATGTGCAAGGGACTTGCTTAAGATCGTAAAAAGCCTCTTCAATTGATATATATGATCGAGATGCAACTAATTGATAGAACCTATTGGTTGATGCATATAGACTTCCTCCATGAGAGTGCCATGTAAAAACGTGTTGTTAAGATTAGACAAAGGATGACCCATATTATGGTGAGTTTAATAATTAGATTAAACATATGATCATAGTCAAGTCCTAGTCGTTTCATTGGTGACAAGTCAAGCCTTGTATCGAGTTATGCTACCATATGAGTTTCATTTGACTCAAAATTTTACTTGCAGTCAACGATATTAGGATGAGGCTTAAATGGTACAAGTTTCCTTGCGCCATTTTAGAGAATTGCATTAGATTCCTCTAACATAGCAGCCCGCTACTTTGTATCTTTAAAGGTCTTGAAAACGCACATTGGTTCCAATGAGGAAGGTAAAGGATGTTTGGTGGCTGAATGTATCTATTTGAGTTTGTTAATGTTATTCTAGGAGCAAGTGATCATCGGAGGAGAACATGGAGGCATTGATATAATTGTGATGGAGGGACCAAATGAAGTGTCTAAGTTCGTGGGAGACGTAGATGGAGTTTTAGTGGTTAATGATGGATTTGGACTAAAGGACATTATATTGGTGTTCTCCACCGAAGTTGTGAGGCTATTCAAGTGTTAATCTAGAACTTCTTTAACCATCTAACTTGAAGGACTTGTTTAAATGTGCATGGTATGGCTTAACGGTCTAGTATTGGAAGAGGTGGCTGAATTCTTTATTTAAAAAATGAGAGGGTGCAATTTAGTGTGTTTGTAGTGCAGTATGGAAAAAAAGGACTCATCAAACACCACATGATGTGAGACAAAGACTTTGTTTTGTTGAGAATCATAACACTTGTAAGCACTTTGATTGAGAGAGTAACCAAGAAAAATACAAGGTTTGAATGATCGAAAATCTCTCTACATTCAAATTATTAAAATGCCTACAAAACTGTTATTGGTGATGGCTCAAGTTTGCAAATAACACATAGGTTCAACTAAATTTTCCTCCCCCATCATTTCATATTCATTGACAAATGTTTTGTGTGTTCTTGATATTAGTAAAAACTTGAATGTTTGAAATTTTTGCAAGATTAGCTAAACGTCCATGGAACTTTTTCCCAACCAATTTTTGGTGAAGGATCTACTCACGAAGGCAAATCTCACATAAGGCTTGAATAACAATGATGCCCATGATGTGACATCCTGATTTTCAGGTTCTATTTTTGATTGAATAAGTTGAGCTTTTCATCGACGCACCTATAGCATTTTTCTTTGATTTAGCCACTTACGAGATAACTAATCTATCTGGTGAAGCCATTAAGGGATTTCAAACGCAATAATAGACTTGAGAATTCGACTTAGAATGAACTGCTCGACCGTGCTAATCTACAAGGGTCACTACAGCACAATTAAAAATTGATTAAAAACCGGAGATAGGTCAATTCGACAGAGTCATGTGATTAAGTGTGGGTGATTCTACCTAACTGCAAAATTCTTGTCGATCAGCACTAAACAGATTTTTCTGTCATTTTGGTACCATATGTCCGTATTTGAAACCTCGAGATTTTCACGACAACCGAAAGTCGCTAATGTGTCGAAGATGCATAATATTGCTCAAAAATAATCGACCACATGTCAATTGCACTAAAAATTCCTAAAAGCTACCCAGTAGGTTAGGTCGCGCTAAAATCGCACCCAGTTGAAATTAACCGTGAATTTAAACCCAATTTCAGAAATTAAATGTTCTATCGTATTACGATTCATTTTAGGAACATCGACCATCCTCTGAAGATTTTTCTGCAAACCGAGATTTTCGGCAAAAATTCAATATAGGGCCGTTTTCGATCGGAAAATTCAGGGAACCATTTTTTATTGCTCTTTTGGGATGCAAGTTGGTTCTATTGGCAAGGAAAAATGTTAATTTGATAGAGGACATCTTGGTGGAATTTATGGGGACCGATTTAGGTCCAATTGAAGAGAAATTTGGTTCAATTTGGGGAAAATGGGACCACATTCGTAGGCCATGGTCTCCACCATTTTTTAACCACTTCATTGGCTTGCAAGGGAAGTTTGGGGGTTGCCAAGAGGCTGAAGAAGACAGCCAATGTAGGTGGGGCCTTGCCAAGAGACAAAGAGATAAGAGAGAAGGCTTTAGAAGCCAATGAGGGACCCTACTATCTTTAGTCGTCCCCTTCTTCCTCCCAATACCTTGAGAGAACCAAAGAAATCAGCCCTCACATCTCTCTCTCTCTCCCCTCTTCACCCCCAAGGAATTCGCAGCTTTTTCTCCGATGTTTTCCCTTCCTATTTCTACACCAGCTGACCTTTCTCTAAAAACCCGAGTTAATAGTTGCCTTCCCATGTGAATTAGCTCTCGTGCCACCCACCACCGTGTCCAAGAGGCCTAGCACGTATGGACGAACCCGGCCGCTCGTCGAATGGAAGTCGCCGACTGACTCGCTGGCTGGCCAGAAGCCAGTGCTTGCCAGACCGTCGTTTTGCCCGCCCGCTTGCACTGTTTCGCCTATTTCAGCCATTTTCTTCCCATTTCAACCCAGCCTCCACCCAACCTAGCCATTAGCAGGTCCCCTTTGACTCATTTCCTCCTTTATTGTTCGGTTTCTAGAGTTGTAGTGTGAAACAGAGGTTGTTGCTGCTGTTTTGAGCTTGGGACCGCCTTGGATCGTCGTGGTTGAGGTTCCCGAGTGTAGCCTCTGTCATCATCGTTGTCGTCGCGTCCGTGTCTCCAGCTCGTTTAACGGGTGAGTTTAGCTTCTAATTCATCGATTAATGCCTAAACTTACTTAAGATTGGTTTAATTAGTGTTAATTCTAGTTTAAGAGATTTAATTAAGCTATATTAGTCCAAAGATAGGTGGTTAGATGAATGGCTAAGATTAGTTTAGCCAAATCTTGCTTTATTGGCTTAATGATGCTTATGTGCTTAATTAAGCTTATTTAGCTTTAATTGATTTATTGTTTACTTTAATTATTTTTTAATGAATTTTGGATTTAATTTATTAGTTATTAAATTCTGGAAATTCACTGTTTATACAAACACCATTCACGAAACACTATTCATGAAACACCCCGTTCACGAAAACACTGTTCACGTGCACTATTCACCCGAGAATGAAAAGTTATCTAAATTCATGTGTTTTAACCTTATGAGGTGATTTGAATGTATAAATGCATGAGCATCCGCATGAATTGAGTGATTTTCAAAAAAGGGAAATATGCTTTGTCTGAGGGACACCGAAATGGACCGCCTTTAGGGGAAAATGATTTGAAATTGTATTTGCAAGCATTGTGCATTGGTTAAATGCTCAAAGATAATAAAGGAGTCTTAGTGGTATGCTTGCGTGATCAAGAAGTGAAATTTGTCACCCAACAGGAGTTTGGGGGCGATGCGTAGTGAGTTGTGGTGGTATGTTTGTGTGATCAAAAGTGGAACCATCACCCAATGAGAGTTTGGGGGCGATACCTGGCGGGAGTCGAAAACCGATCGCAGTAGATTCTGGACTGATGTCCCTCTTTGGGATACCATCTAAATGGGAAAGTTAGCCGTGGCCGGGAGGTCATTAATAATTGGAGCACGCATATGTGTTGAGGTCAATAATCGCTCACTAGAAAGTTAGCCATGGCCGGGAGGTCATTAATAACTGAAGCATGTATGAGTGTTGAGGTCGAAGATCGCTGACTGGAAAGTTAGCCATGGCCAGAAGGTCATTAATAATTGGAGCACGCATGAGTGTTAAGGTCAATGATCGCTAACTGGAAAGTTACTATGGCCAGGAGGTCCTATATAAGTGGAACACGAGTGAATGTTGAGATGGTTGAGCCTTATTATGGGGTAAAATTGTGTGGCATTGTATGGGACGTGTCATAACGATTTTACCTTATAACCGGAACTCATGCGATCGATTGATGCATGATTGGTGGCGCACTAATGTGCAAGAACGTATGAGAATCATGGCATCATTGGTTTTGACTGTGCATGAGTTGAGCACATTATTTATGACACGCACACATTTATCGATAACATGCAGGGTGTGGCAATGGCCAGGTGAGATTACTTGTGACACGACTTGTATGTGATTGATGAACTGCATCATCTAATGGCCATGTGCATTGCGTGTATTGTGCTAAGATTCAACATGCAGGATATACCCAGTAATTAAAAGAAAGGGGTCAGCAACGCATCCTACGATGTCACAATTACAACAACCACCGAGGGATGTGCGCATGCTCGAGATTCGGGGTGTGACATCCCCACTCGAAGTGGTATCAGAGCAATGTTAGTATTTGGAGTGATAAGGTGCAATGGGTTTTGGGATAATTAGTAAGAAAGGCTTTTTCCTTATGCAAACGCCTGTAATTGATTAGCTGATCAATGGTTGTTTTGTGTGGGTCACTCAATTTTCCTAATTCTGTGTGGAATTGGGAGACAAGTTCTATAGAGATCCTGTAAAATGAGTGATCCGGATCAGACGACTCATCGGAAGTGGACTATCGCGTCCATTTCTCGAGGTAGGACACCGACTAAGGTTGGTACCCAAGATAAAGCGCTAGCTCAGGCCAACACGAGAGAGAGAGAGAGAGAGAGAGAGAGAGAGAGTACCGCCACAGGGCGGTACTGATGTAGCAGCACCTAGAGATTCGAGAATTGATGGGATCGTACAAGCACTTGACACTTTGGGAAATTTGATGGAACAGTAAGTACAAAATCAGGCCACCGCTACAGCCGCCGCCGCCGCCGTAGCTAGGGGTGTCAAGAACCGAACCAATTTTTCGGTTCGATTCGGTTCGGTTCTCATTAAAAACTAATATTTTTTTATTGGTTCGATTTTTATCAGTTAACCGAACCAAACCGAACCACAAACCGATAACATCAAACCATTAAAAATTCGATTTTCTTCTCTCCCGACTCCCGTCTCCTTTGGCTTGATTTCACGCGCCTCCCTCCATGGTGGCCCATCTCAAGAGCCCCCAGCCCCCACCCCAGCAGCAATAGCAGCTGTTGTTTCTATGCTCTTTCTTCTCCAAAGAAAGCAAAGTGGTCGTCCAAGTATAGCGTATAGGTAGATCAGTGGCTGAATTTCCTATGTCCTAGAAGACGCTCACGCTTGATATAAAGGTCAGTCCACTCCCTTCGAATTCAAATGTTTCTTCAGGGAGAAAGAAGCTGGTTGTTCTTTGTTTCCATTTCTTCATGTGGATTTGGATGGATTATGTCTGGTTTTGGGTTACCGAGTTGTTCTTCTTCCCAAAGCTCTAGATGGGTTTGTATTGGGTTTGTCGTTTTGGGAATAAATAGGATCGTTGATTCCTCAATCACTTCCGTGCACTTTGATGCTACGTCGATGTCGTGATTTTCATTGTAAATGGTTGTTTATCAACTGTTGGCGTTGCTCAATTTAGCTGGTTCGTGTTTCGTGGCAGGGGAACAAGAAGGATCTTGTAATTTGCAGGTACAATGACCATATCATGGTGAGTTAGAGACTTCCCAATTCCTAGTTGCAGTTTTGATGGCGAAGATGTTGTTTTCAAACTGCAAATGCGACATTAGGTTCCGGAGCACGCTTTGCACACTCTTCAGCCTCGACGACGATCGAAACCCATCGAAGCGGGACTCGACCCAAAGCAGCAACTCGGAGGGTGTCCAGGCCAAGAACTTGGGCCCGACTGGCATTCGGGGTTTGGTCCTCGAGTCCAAAGAAGAAGAGGACGTGGGAGCAGGAAGCGATTACCAGTAGAGCAAGGAGTACATTGTGCAGAAAGACAAAGAGGAAGAGGAAGACGACGAGATTAGGGCTTAGGAAGAGTCCAATGTAGCACCCGCCGTTGTCGAAAACAGAGTGCAAAAGATCATGGAATGCCCCTGTTATAGATTTCGGTGACCGGGTTGGGGATTTTTGTGAATTTTCAAAAAAGAACCAAAAACCAAAAATTGAAAAACCGAACCAATTTCGGTTCGGTTTGGGTCTTATTCGGTTTGGTTCGGAATTTTTTTCTAACGGTTCGGTTCGGTTCGATTTTTCAAAAAAACCGAACCGAACTGAATCGTTGACACCCCTAGCCGCAGCAGCACCTACTGAAGTCCAACATGGGAATGTGATCAGGGCGCAACCGAGGTATAAGTTAGTGGAGCAATTTTTGAGGCTGAGACCACCAAGGTTTGCTAGATCTGGTGATCCCGAGGCTGCAACCCTCTAGATCTAAGAATTAGAGAAGGCTTTCGACCTGCTGAGGTGCTCGGAAGAAGATAAGGTAGTCCTTGCAATCTATCAGCTGCAGGGTAATGTAAGCACTTAGTGGAAGGCCACCAAAGGAATAGTGTTCCCGGAGGCATGGTTCTGGTGTAGAATACCCTCTTGGAAGTCTTCAATGGAAAGTAATGGAAAGTACTTCTCTGATTGCGCCAGAGAACAAAAAATGGAGGAATTTCAATGCCTTCGTCAAGGTTCGATGACTGTGGACAGTACGAGGCCAAGTTTGCAGGGTTATCGTAGTACACCCTTGACCAGTAAAAGATCCAACTGACAGAGCTAGGAGGTTCAGGAACGGCCTCAGACCAGAGCTGAGGACTTCGCTAGTGCCGTTTGATCTGAAAGATTATAATGAGCTGTATGACAGGCCCAGTTGTTAGAGAGGAACTTGAATGAACAAGTTGCCGCATCTGGGTCGCAGTTCAGGTCAAGCAAAAATTGTAATTGGTTAGGGAAAAGGTCGATGACTAGAGGAGAATATCCCATTTGTCCCAATCAAAAGGGTGGAATCGGAAAGCGGGCACCCAACCTGAACGGCAGATGCTAAATTTGTAAAAGGAAGCATGGGCTAACTCTGTGTCCTGGTTTAACCAGCATGGGCACCAGGTGAAGGATTGTCCACGCAAGCCAATGAGACCACAGCAGTTGCAACCGCCGCCACCAATGGGACAAAATAGAGGGAATGCATTGCAGATAAGACACTACAAGGATGGCGAAGAAGACAGGAATGAATCGAGCCATGCACCAATCAATGAAGAATGTTTTTGGGATAATTTTATCAAAATGGCACACCGGAATTTTAGTTAAGCTTGTAGAATTTCAGTTTGTTGAAATGAAGTTGTAAAAAGGAAAATCACTGGTTAGAGTGGTACTTGGCTATTTTTGCTTATGTATAACTTTCAGGTTGTACATGAAAAAGATTGGCTGAAGGAGCATCTTGTTGTAATGAATCGTTGTTATGCAATAATCTAGTTTAACCCATTAATGAGAGAAAAATTCAAGTTTGTCGAAAATCGAGAAGGACCCTCGTTTATTTTAATGTCATCATTTAAGGCAACCGATTATGGGATGTGAGTTGCCAATGTTATTTGGCAACCGTAGTGGATACGACAGTTGAGGAGCCGAAAGTAGAGAGCATCGCCGTGGTACAGAAGTTTTCTGACGCATTTCCTGAGGAATCATGAGCTGTACACCAAGTTCAGTAAGTGCGAGTTTTGGTTGACTCGTGTGGCGTTCCTAGGTCACGTGATTTTAGGTGAAAGAATCTCCGTGGACCCGACTAAGATTGAAGCACTTATCAGCTGGCCAAGGCCGACGACAGTGACAGAGCTCAAAAGCTTTTTGGGTTTGACGGGTTATTACAGAAGGTTCGTGGAAGGATTCTCAACATTAGCTTCACCATTGACTCGACTTTTGAAAAAGGAAGAGAAGTTTGTGTGGACGGACAACTGCGAGTGTAGTTTTCAAAAGCTTAAGCAGAAGCTAACTACCGCACCAGTGCTGACCATACCATCTAGTCCTGAAGGGTACGAGATCTATAGTGATGCGTCATTTAGAAGACCGGGTTGTGTGTTCATGCAGCATGGCAGGGCCGTTGCATATGCGTTCCATCAGTTGAGACCTCATGAATTGAATTACCTGACACATGACTTGGAACTCGCAACAATTATTTTCGCTCTGAAGATTTGGAGACATTATTTGTGTGGAGAAAGATTCTAGATCTTTACAGACTATCAAAGTCTCAAGTATCTATTCTCTCAGAAGGAGTTGAATATGAGACAGTGTCGCTAGATGGAACTTTTGAAGGATTATGATTGTGATATCTTGTATCACTCTGGGAAGGCGAATAAGGTCACAGATGCGTCGAGTCGGAAGTCTTCAGTTGCACAGATGATGGTTAAGGAATGGATTTTACTCGAGAGAGCTTGAGATTCGATTTTCAAATTTGAGGTAGGCCACCCTTCAAATCTTATGATCACCCTCAAAGTTGAGCCGGAAGTGCAAGTTAGAATTAAGATGCTTCAATTGATAGATCTAGAGATTTAGAAGATCCTGCAAAAGGATATCGAAAAGAATAAGGCTAATTTTCATATTTCTGATGATGAGGCACTAAGGTTCCGAGGACGATTATGTGTATCAGACGGCGCAGAGCTTAAGGAGGAGATTATGTCAGAAGCCCATCGCAACAGTTACAATATTCATCCAAGCAGTACAAAGATGTATTAGAATTTGCGTCAACACTATTGGTAGACCGGTACGAAGGTGAACATTGCCAAGCATGTTGCCAAATGTCTAATGTGTCAGCAAGTGAAGGCACAACATTGTAAGCTAAGAGGACTTCTACAACCTCTCGAGATTCCCGAGTGGAAATAGGAACACATCATAATAGACTTTGTGATAGGCTTACCGAGGAGTTAGAGGGGTAATGATTCCATATGGGTTGTGGTTGACAAATTGACGAAGTTTGCTAACTTCATCGCCGTATGAAAGGACTATGCATTAGACAGATATGCAAAATTGTATGTGCGTCAGATTGTTCGTCTTCATGGAGTGCCAGTGACGATTACATCTAACCGAGACCTGAAGTTCACAGCAGCCTTTTGAGAAAGTTTGCAGACTGCCTTGAGAACGAAGCTACAGTTCAGTACGGCTTACCATCCTCAGACAGATGGCCAATTTGAAAGGACAATTCAGACTCTCGAGGACATGTTTTGTGTGTGTGTGTGTGTGTGTGTGTGTGTGTGTGTGTGTGTGTGTGTGCGTGCGTGTGTGTGTGTGTGTGTTGGATTTCAAGGGAAGCTGAGAGGAACAGCTTCACCTTGTCAAGTTCGCTTACAACAACACTTACCTGGAGAATATTCAGATGGCACCCTTCAAAGCGTTGTATGGCAAAGCGTGCAGAACGCCAATGTGTTGGGATGAGGTCGGAGAACGAAAGATTACAGGTCTAGAGTTGATTCAGTAGTTAGTGGATGTAGTCGTAGTTGTAGTTATCAGAGAAAGATTAAAGACCATTTAGAGCCGCCAAAAAAGCTATGCTGATAAGCGTCGGAGACCATTGAAATTCCAAGTTGGTGAACACGTCTTTCTGAAGGTGTCACCAATGAGGGGTACTTCGCGCTTCGGTAAGAAAGGGAAGCTACGTCCGAGGTACATAGGTCCCTTTGAGATTTTGGAAATAATTAAGATCCTAGCATATCATCTTGCATTGTTACTGAGGTTGGTGCAAGTGCATGACGTCTTTCACATGCCGATGTTGAGGACGTATGAGTCTAACCCGATCCACGTGCTAAATCTTGAAGAGTTAGACATGGACGACAGAGTGTTGTACGTGGAAAGACCGATTCAAATTGTAGACCAAAAGGAACAATTTCTGCGCACCAACCCCTTGCCGGAGCTCCAATCAACTCGCCCAACTCCTTTCCTCCTCTACTGCTCGGTTTCTAGAGTTGTAGTGTGAAGCAGAGGTTGTGGCTATTGTTTTGAGCTTGGGACAGCCTTGGATCGTCATGGTTGAGGTTCCCGAGCGTAACCTCCGTCGCCGCCGTCGCGTCCGTGTCTCCGGCCCGTTTAACGAGTGAGTTTAGCTCCTAATCCATCGATTAGTGACTAAACTTGCTTAGGGTTGGTTTAATTAGTGTTAATTCTAGTTTAGGAGATTTAGTTAAGCTATATTAGTCCTAAGATAGGCGGTTAGATGAATGGCTAAGATTAGTTTAGCTTAATCTTGCTTTATTGGCTTAATGATGCTGATGTGTTTCATTAAGTTTGTTTAGCTTTAATTGATTTATTGCTTGCTTTAATTATTGTTTTTAATGACTTTTGGATTTAATTTATTAGTTATTAAATTCTGAAAATTCACTGTTCATACGAACACTGTTCACGTGCACTGTTCACCAAGTACTACTGTTCATGCGCACTGTTCACGTACGTTGTTCACCCGAGAATGAAAAGTTATTTAAATTCATGTGTTTTGACCTTATGAGGTGACGTGAGTGTATAAATACATGGGCATCCGCAAGAATTGAGTGATTTTCACAAAAAAGGAAATATGCTTTGTCCGAGGGACACCGAAAAGCATTGTGCATTGGTTAATGCTCAAAGATAAGAAGGGAGTCTTAGTGGTGTGCTTGCGTGATCAAGAAGTGGAATCCGTCACCCAACGAGAGTGTGGGGGCAATGCGTAGTGAGTTGTGGTGGTATGTTTGTGTGATCAAAAGTTGAACCGTCACCCAACAACAGTTTGGGGGCGATACCCGGCGGGAGTCAGAAGCCGGTCGTAGTAGATTATTTATAGATGTTCCTCTTTGGGATGCCGTCTAAACGGGATTTCTAGATGTTGCCGTGCTCAACAAGGTGAGACGAAGCCTGATTTTTATCGGTAGCCCAGCAGGAGTCGAATGATCGCTGACTGGAAAGTTAGCCATGGCCGGGAGGTCATTAATAACTGGAGCACGCATGAGTGTTGAGGTCGATGATTGTTGACTGGAAAGTTAGCCATGGCCAGGAGGTCATTAATAACTGGAGCTTGCATGAATGTTGAGATCAATGATCGCTGACTGGAAAGTTAGCCATGGCCGGGAAGTCATTAATAACTGGAGCACGCGTGAGTGTTGAGGTCGATGATCGCTAACTGAAAAGTTAGCCATGGTCGGGAGGTCATTAATAACTGGAGCACGCATGAGTATTGAGGTCGATGATCACTGACTGGAAAGTTAGCCATGGCCGAGAGGTCATTAATAACTGGAGCACGCATGAGTGTTGAGGTCGATGATCGCTGACTGGAAAGATAGTTTTGGCCGGGAGGTCCTATATAAGTGGAACACGCGTGAGTATTGTGATGGTTGGGCCTTATTATGGGGTAAAATTGTGTGGCATGGTATGGGACGTGTCATAACGATTTTATCTTATAATCAAGACCCATGCGATCGATTGATGCATGATGGGTGGCGCACTAATGTGCAAGAACGTATGAGAATCATGACATCATTGGTTTTGACTGTGCATGAGTTGAGCACATTATTTATGGCACGCGCGCATGAATCGATAACGTGCAGGGTGTGGCAATGGCCAGATGAGATCGCTTGTGACGTGACTCGTATGTGATTGATGAATTGCATCATCTAATGGCCATGTGCATTGCGTGTATTGTGCTGAGATTCAACGTGTAGGGTATGTCATACCGGGTAAGGTTGCATGCGAATCGATTTGTTGATATTTGGTTGTTAGTCGTGGTTTATTTGTGGGATGGTTCTGAAGAGATACCTCGAGTTGAATTGGTGTTCTAACCGGGGGCTTAGGGGAAGAACTCCTGAGATTTTATCTCACTGGTTATTGTATAACCATTTTCAGGTTCTAGTGTGAAGAATCCAAAGCTTGAGGCAGTAAGGTAGGAGCATGGATGGCTCAGTAGTTCTTTTCGGAGATAGATCTCCTGTACATAGACCTTAGAGTTGACCTCTATGTATAAAGTAGTTTGTTTATGAAAAGTATTTTGGTGAAAATGGTATCCATCTTTTCTATCCCATATTTGTGTTGTCTGGAAATTTTATTATACGTTTCCGCATGTGCAATTAAAAGAAAGGGATCGGCGACATGTCCTGAGATGTCACAATTACAACGACCACCAAGGGATGTGCAAACGCTCGAGGTTCGAGGCGTGACAAATGAACTTTCATCTTCACTCCATGCCACTCATACGTCACCCTATAGTAGGAGTGGTGTTTGTGCTTCCTCTAGTGATTGCTATCAATGTCTTGGTCATCCCTCTTATCAGATCTTATAGTTTCTTTCTAAATTGAAGTCATTTCCTTCTCTTTCCAAGTCATATTCTAGATTTTTGTATGAGTCATGTTAATGTAATAAATGTCATAATGTCTTTGAAATGAGTAATATGTATTATGTCTTTGATGATCATCTCTTAAAATTGTCCATTTCAGCAAATTGGTTTGAGCATCAAAGTTTTTCTTTTTATTGATTATATTTTACGGGCATGCGAGATGAAAAGTCAAGATTTGTCAATGACTTAATACTGGTTATTTTGATGTGAAATCTATTTTACGTTTAGGGAGTTATCTTTACATTTATTATAGTCTAAGATCTATGTAGTCATGCGGAACTCGTCTATACATGATTTATTGCCCTATAAATTATTTAGCATAATATCGATGTAGTTGAATACACAATATGCTTCTCTCTTACATATCTTGGAGCTAAATAATCTAAGGTGACTAAAATCCCCCACACATGTCCATTGGTAGTGGCCATTTTAGCTTTATAAAATTTATTTTGATGGATACATGAGTTGGACTCTGCTTGTTTCATGTTCTTTTAATTTGTCTAAGGCATATACAAACAATGAGACTATACTTTTGTTTCTCTTTTTTTTTTTTTTTTGGTCTAAAACCTATTATAATGCCACTTTGATTTGTGCTTTACTAGTTCATTTTGATTTGACTTTAATTCAATTGCTGAATTTTTTTTCTTTATTATACCTCTCAAATCTGTTTATGGTCATATTATTGGAGGATGGCAAGTTCAACTCTAGAAAATGCATATTGGACCGCTGAAGATGTGGAAACATTTTGTAAGTTGTGTTGAACAAATCAATAAAGGTAATCATCATCCAACCAACAAGAGGAATGGATGGATTGTTATAATTAGTAAGTTCGAGAAGTTGAGGTACAAAAAGTATGATAAAAGTCAAATGAAAAATAAGTGAGATAATCTTAAGAAAGAATGGAAAAGATTGATGACATTGGTTTACAATGAAACAGGACTAGGATGGGATCCAACAAAGAAAACCATCAATGCGAGTAATGAATAGTGGAAGAATAGCTAGTTCCCAATGAGGCCAACACTCGCCAGTCACAGCCTTTGACCGGTCTTCATAGGCTTGGCAACTGACAGAGGAAAGAGAGAGGGGGAAAAAAGAAAAACATTTAAAACATTTAAAAAATTCTAAAGAATATTTTAAAAAATAATAAATTTTGTCAACGTTAACGCTAGTCGTATCATGTAAGACGGCCTCGTGTCCAAGTTAGCAAATTTCGGCCAATTTTGGTTAGATGGACTTAATTGGCAAAAAGTCAAATAATTTAGGACTCAATTGGCAAAATTGAAAAGTTGGAGACTGAATTGGTAAATGTGCAATAGGTTTATGACTTTTTAGATAATTTTCCCATTATAATGTAGATGCAGTCAATATCAAGATTTTTCATTTTAATGAGTTGACAAGTAAAATGCCATGTATTTGGAAGGAGAGGGATGGACATATGCTCTTTGTGATTTTCTTCGTGATTAATAATATCTTCACAAACCCACCAGTGGACAGTGCAATTGGTTGAGCTCTACTACCTTACCGCCTGAGGGAATGAGTTTGAATCTCTACGTTGTCAACACATCTTAAATGGGGAGCCATGATGGTGGGGTCCCGTGCTAGCTTCCCCCCAGGTATTAACGCTTGGTCCGAGGTGCACCGCGCACTCTACGGGCCATGGGCTACCCGACGGGCCCAACGGATCTTTGGCATTAAATATATATATCTTCACAACCTTAATAGCTTCTTCCACAAACGTTAAGGAAATGTTTTGCCTATTAAGGTTCTGTTTGTTCAGAAAATGAACTTTACTGGAATATTATTACAAAGAGACTTATTTGCATTTTATGTTTGGTTGTATCGAGCAAATGAAATGGATATCATTTTTTACGTTTGTTGCAGTAAAAATATGAAACACACTTTCAAGAAAAAGTTTCGAGTACAACCAGGTCTTGGAGACCAAAGCTCGAGCACCGGGCCCTCGACCCTGGCCTCAGGTGAATTGGGGCGCAAGCATCGACTGTCCAGGTAACCTGTTCCTAGGACCGACACCCAAGCTCAGCCTTGAGAGTCTCGTGTCTAAGCCAAGGTCCTTGGCCTACCTTGAAGTTGGGGCACCTCGGTTGTTCACTAATTTTTTATGACCGACACAAATACCACAAACTGAGCAGATGTTTTCTGATAGTAAATCTTCAGTAGAACGAATGGATCTCAAGTTGTGATCTAACCATGAAAGAAGTCATTATGTTATGAAAGAAAATATTCTAGATACTGAGTTGTGACTAAAGTTATTATTAGTGCGTAAATATCATTTTTCCTTTTTTTATAGGTTTAAAATGATTCTTCAGTCTTTGGAATATTACTAATGACCAAGGGCTGCTATGGCTGGGTGGAGAAACTCTTTCTAAATATATATTAGTGAAATGTCAATATGATAGTGTGTATTTAATTAAATATTGTTTTTTTATAACACATGAAGAAATCACAGGAAGCAAGGACACAGGATTGAGCATGTGAAGTGAACCTTCATAGGAGATTTGTTTCTAACCTAGCCACATGGAACAAAGTGAACGAAATCAAATAACTTGATAATAATAGAGAATTAAATAATATGTCTATAAATTATGCATGTCAAATCCATTTAAATCGGTTGATCATGTGGGCTCTACGATGAAATCCACATAAATAATTTAGGGGATATGATCTGCAAATTATTTAATAACTTCTTGTGGTGGAGGAATTGTTGGTGTCCAAGAGAAAATCATACAAGAAAAACCTAAAGATATAAAGCTCGATACTTTATCCTTGATTTAATAGCTAAATTCTAATACTCTCTTGGAAGAGGGAGATCAAGAGTACAAATCATAAGGAAATTTGAAAGTACTAATATGAACACTTAGAGGGGGGTAAATAGGTGTGAAGACAATTTTTCGCAATGAACAGTAGAAATATTTTTCTTCTAAAACTAAGTCTGAAGAATAATAGACTTTTGAAACTGAGTCTGAAGAACAGCAGACTTTGAGCGAAATCAATTCTGCTGCTCTTCAGACTTTAGCAATTAAATAGAACTACGAAGAAAATAAAAGAGTTCAAGGAAGAGAATAAGACACAAGGTTTATAGTGATTTGGCTTAGATCAAGCGTATGTCCACTCTCCCACGCTAACAACCTTCTAGCTGGATTCCACTATACAATCAACAAGAGATTACAAGTTTGAGTGCAAACACTTAGTAGTAGATCACACTATCTCACCCAGTCACTCTTTTGGTATTTCTCTCATGATCACAAACGTTTAAACTCACCAAAGATAAGTGTATAATCGAAGGTCGCTCAGACTTTGAAATTATAAATTCTATACTCCGTCTCTTACTTACTCATCGTCCTTGATCTCCTTAAATACTCCTCCACTTCCAAACTAGCTATTGGACAGTATCTTGAGGATCGTCTTCCAATCTACCCATTGAACAGATATGTATCTAGAATATTTGGTAGACGTTGAGTGATAGAAGTAGAATCCCAAATTGATTCCGATCGCCCATACAAATAGAATCTTGGTTTCCATAAGTAGAGTTTCTTCGTATAAAAAGTTCTTGTCTTCATGATCCATTTGTCAATCAATTAGGTTGAGTCAATCAAATCTATCTTGATGTAGAATTCAAACCAGATCACTAGCCGTTATATGTTTAGGGCTTGTGTCACGTTCTTTCAAGTTGTTTTGTTCTGAATCTGCTACGTTCTATCTGAAGTAAAGTATGAGTGCAATAGACTTTACAATCCGGGTCTGAACATATTCGGCTTTTGAACAGATTTAGCTTTAAGGTTTGAACACAATATGAATAAGTTCATATTCAGCATAGAATCTGTCTTCTGGTTTTTCATTCACGTTCAGTCTGGAATTTGTCAGAGTGGGCAGACTTCTGATGTAGAACAAACTTTGACACTAAAGTTTGGCAGTCTTTAGACTTTGACACAGAAATCTGGAAATCTTCAGGATATACTTTGGACATGTATTACGTTCAGTCTTCTAGCCGTCTTCAAACTTTGACAATATCCTTTATTTGTTCTATCATCTGCATAATCTATTACTCAACCATCAAACATGTTAGTAGCCTTTGATTTATTTTATCATCTTCAAAACATCATAAGGGATTTCCCTATCAATCTTCCCATTTTTTATGATGACAAAATAAACTCTGAATATGCAGATGTGTAATCACACTTTCTAAAATAATGATAAATCAATCATCAAATTTTAGATTTTAAAAAAGTGTGATTTGAATCAAAAGACAGCAAATAGATTGAGCATAATAATATATAGAAAAATAATCACAGCTCAATATTATCAACACATATGCATATTTATATTCTCTCCCCCTTTTTGTCATAATCAAAAAGTGATAATAATGGAAATAGTAACACATAGAGAATATAAAATGATAACAAATATATCTTGCATGAAACACAATTTCTAAAAAATCATTTTGTATAAAGTAAATCGAATTTTAAAGATATGCAATATAGCTCACTTCAATCATATATATCAACAAATATCTAATAAAAATCACGGATGCATTATAAAATTCACTTGACCCGTTTTGTCATAATAAAATGATAATATCAATAAGAGATTTGTTAATGACAAAAGGTAGTAAAAGATACACTAACTAGATCTTAACAAATTCTATCACATTTACCTTTTCCTTCCTTCCATAATAATTAAGATCACGATCGATTCAAAAAGATTTTTCCATAATTGATCAATGCTCCCCCGCAATTTGTTGCCTTTTTGAGTTTGATCACGAATCTTTCTCTTTCCTTTCTCTTGGATTTGCGAATAGCACTAATTGTGGCTTGCGCACATTGAGCAGAATATTTTTCCATTATTTCCTTCGTAGCAACAATATCCACAATGATCATTTACATTTTGAAATTCGAGGCAAAAATTTATTTTCTTCAATCAAGCTCTTCTCGAATTCAATCTGCATAAACTTAATGAACTTTTTGCACAAATAAGCTATAATAGTATCCACATAATATATAATGCCCTTTCTTCAAATAAATAAATTGAATAGCATATATCAATTATTAAAATTCAGAATTACTCAACCTTTCGTACGACACATTAGGGATTTCCTCAACAATTTGTAAAATTTTTGCACAAGGAAGGAAATTTTTTAGCTTCCAAAAAATAGTATAGAAACTCCACAATTTTTGAATCGAGCTTTCCAAAATCCATATTGAAGATTCTATTGCAACTTGCAAAATCTTGTATAATAGATAATAATGTTTGCAAAAATGTCACGTAATACCTTCATCTGATTTGCGGATCAAACTTACTAGATATAAGACATCTTCTAAGAATATAGCAAGAGTATCCATAAATATGCAATAACATCTTCCAAGATTAAAGGGATTTTCTTGAGCGTAAAACTCAAAAATATATTATTGATGCATTTTGCAAGAAGTAAGTAGATATTTCTATCACGCGCCAAATCAAGTAAAAACTTGCAATGTCTTATATTTATGACAAAAGATATTTGCAATATAATAAACAATCATTCAAAATTATGATAAACGCATGTAGAAATTTGTAAGGCGGGATGATAAAAAATATTCTCTTACCCATGGTATATGTTTGAAATATACAATTGAAAAAAATCATTACCAATCTTCGCAGGAGATATTTTTTAGATTGTACCAAAATCTACATAGATTCGCGATCGTTCTTTCCTTATAGAATTCCGTGCAATCAACTCATTTCCTTTTTGGTATCCATCAATTTGGATCCTTCCATTTCGTTAGAGCAAAATAGAAAATCTTCATAGATAATCAAATATACTTTATAAACTCATCATAACAAAGTATTTAAGGAAAGAATATTATGCATAATAATATCTTGAAAAAGAAATTCTCACTTGGTCATATTACAATAAAATCAAGGAGAATGAAATCTTTGAGTATCTAAGAATATCTTGCATAATAAATTAATATCACAGATTTTCACTTTGCAAAATATGATAAAATCTGATAGCATAAAATTAAACCAAATAAATTCAATTGTCTCTAAGCAAAATATCAAAAATAATCACACGTATTAAATTAAATCTCAACTCACGAATCACAAGAACAAATCATACGAGTATTTCTTCAATAAAACAAAATATGATCATTATAAAATCTTAATCAACCAAGGATATATTGAATATCAAGTATAATGAGAATTATTGCCCAAATCAAATTGAGAAAGAAAAAAAAAATTCCTTAACAAATTCTCTTTCTTCTTCTCCTTTATTTCCTGCAAAAACAGCTCATCCTTTCTTTGGTACCCATATTTTCTTGGGTCCGTGAGAGTTAGTAGAGTATGTTGTTTTTACCAAATCCTTCTTAACAGGTCTCCATACTTTAGGACATTCTTTCTCAAAGTGTTTCGAGTCTCTACAATTTGAACACTTGAGAGCATTTCGACCAATAGGTTTTGTAAAAATCCTTTCAAAATGCTTCTTGTACGCAAGTCTATGAGGTTTTTGTCTAAGTCTCTCTTTGACTTTAGGCAAATCTATTAGAGAATCACTTTCTTTTTTGAAACAAAGTCCCGACTTATTATAGTAAGATACTTGTATAGAAAGGATATGCTCTAATGTTTTTGATCCATTTGAAAATCTTGTCAAAATATTTGAAAATTCTTTCTTTAAAGAATCATTTTCTTTGACAAGTAAATCTCGACTTTCTTTTGTTTGTAGAAAATCTTTTTGCAAAATTTCAAACTTTTCTTTTCTAGAAAGATCATGTTGCCTAAGCCAAGAATTTTCCTTTTTAAGTTCGAAAATTATTTTAAGAGAAGATTTGAGATTTTAGCAAAGCTCATTTATATACTTAAGAACTTTAGTAGGAATTTCTGAATGACTTACCTCAATTTCCTCATCGGATTCTGAATCTATGTTTGAGTCAAACTTTAATTCTGAGTCTGTGTTTGAGTCAAACTCTGATTCCGAATTCGAGTCTGAGTCTGAATGTGCCATCAAGCATATATTTCCTTGCTCATCATCTTCTTTCATTGTTCTTTTCTGCCCATTCTGCTTGTATTGTCTTCTTTCACTGAATTTCCTTCCCTTTCTACTTAGATTTTTGAATTTCTTGATCATAAAAGCAAGTTCTTCGTCATCCATGTCATTTTCTAAGCCTGTATCATTAGAATCAGCATTAGATATTAAAGCGATGGACTTCTTACCTTCAGGATCTTCATCAACAATTTGTTCCACTTCATAGAATTGAAAAGTGCCAATCAATTCATCAACAGAGAGTGGCATAATTCTCTGAGTCTCCTGGATTAAGGTCTTGACATGGTTCCAATCTTTTGAGAGACCTCGCAAAAGTTTGTTGACCTTCATTGGGGAAGAAATTGGATGACCTTGATACACCAAACCATTTACAATTTCTGTAAAATGGCTGAACATATCTCCAATTGACTCTCATTGCTTCATCTTAAAGGTATCATATCGGCCGAGCAGGAAGTTTACTTTTGTCTCTTTTACACGATCAGTCCCTTCATATGGAACGTGAGGTCTATCCCAAACTTCTTTTGCTATTTCACATTAAAAGATTATATTATATTCAGCAGGAGACAAAGTACAATATAAAGAATAAATGGCTTTTGAATCAAGAGCTTCTCTTTTGGAAATCTCTGTCCGAAACATAGGAGCAGGGGGTTTGATTTCTTTGTCTTTGCCAATCTTATTTGATGTAGACACAGCAGTGGGATTGATTCCTTTTTCCACAACATCCCATTGCAAGGGATCTCTGGATCTTAGAAATGCCTTCATTTTTTTCTTCCACCATTGTGTTCATTTCCATTAAAATATGGTGGCCTGGTGTTGCTTTGCCCTTCCATAAGTCTTGGTGCCAAGATACTAGCCATAGAAGATCTTTAGCTCAAAAGTAAAAACACTTTTATAAACCGAGCACTTGGCTCTGATACCAATTGAAAGTGCTAGTATGAATACCTAGAGAGGGGTGAATAGGTGTAAAGATAATTTTTTGCAAAGAACAGTAGAAATATTTTTCTTCTGAAAATGAGTCTGAAGAATAACAGACTTTTGAAACTGAATCTGAAAAGCAGCAGACTTTGAGCGAGATCAGATTTTAGCAGTTAAATAGAACTACGAACCAAATAAAGGAGTTCAGGGAAGAGAATAAGAACACAAAGTTTATAATGGTTCGGCTTAGATCAAGCCTATGTCCACTCTCTCACACTAATAGCCTTCTAGCTAGATTCCATTATACAATTAACAAGAGATTACAACTTTGAGTGCAAACACTTAGTAGTAGATCACACTATCTCACTAAGTCACTCTTTTGGTATTTCTCTCACGATCACAAACGTTTAAGCTCACCAAAGACAAGTGTATAATCAAAAGTCGCTTAGACTTTGGAATTATAAATTCTACGATCCGTCTCTTACTTGCTCATTGGTTCTTGATCTCCTTAAATACTCCTTCACTTCCAAACTAGCCGTTGGACAGTATCTTGAGGATTGTCTTCCAATCTATCCATTGGACATATCTGTATCTAAAAAATTTGGTAGCCGTTGAGTGATAGAAGTAGAATCTCAAATTGATTTCGATCGCCCATACAAACAGAATCTTGGTTTTCATAAGTAGAACTTCTTCGTATAAAAAGTTCTTGTCTTCATGATCCATTTGTCAATCAATTAGATTTAGTCAATCAAATATATCTTGATGTGAAATCCAAATCAGATCACTAGCCGTTATATATTTAGGGCTTGTGTTATGTTCTTTCAAGTTATTTCGTTCTAAATCTGCTACGTTCTGTCTAAAGTAGAGTCTAAGTGCAATAGACTTTACAATCTGGGTCTGAACATATTCTTCTTTTGAACAGATTTAACTTTAAGGTCTGAACACAGTCTGAATAAGTTCAACTTCAGCATAGAATCTGTCTTCTAGTTCTTCATTCACGTTCAGTCTGGAATTTGTCAGAGTGGGCAGACTTCTGATGTAGAACAGACTTGACACTAAAGTCTAGCAGTCTTTAGACTTTGACACAGAAGCCTAGAAAGCTTCAAGATATACTTTGGACATGTGTTACGTTCAGTCTCCTGGCCATCTTTAGACTTTGACAATATCCTTTATTTGTTCTATCATCTGCATAGTCTATTACTCAACCATCAAACATGTTAGTAGTCTTTGATTTATTTTGTCATCTTCAAAACATCATAAGGGATTTCCCTAACAAAATTAAGGGGAAAAATGAGTCCACTAGGAAAAATGGGGTATTATGAATCGGACTTTTATATAGTATAGATCTTGTGTAATCTATTTGCTATAAAAGCTACCTTCAGCACCATTGATAAGGTAGTTACGAAAATTTGATCAATTATCCAAATCAATTGAAATGAATAAGGATTGCATAGAAAAGTTACACAAGCTGTGTTTTTAAAATTAATCCAATTGTAAAGAGAGTACTTGAGAGATATTTTCATTATTTTCTCTCTTCATGAATGAGTTTGGAAATTTAGATGAAATTAAAAGAATATAAGGAAAAAGCATGCACCTTAAAATTATAGCGAATTGAATATAGTCCAAGATGGAAAAGAGATCTACTTGTGCCCCACAAAAAAAATATACAGATATATATATATATATATATATATATATATATATATATATATATTCTGAAGAGCGTAAAAGTAGGGGTAGTGGCGCAAGAACAATAGGACAACTTATGGAAGTGAAAGAGGAGATTCCGTGCATTGGACGCTTGGAAATTGAAAAGGGTTTCTGTGTTGATTGACTTCCAGATGATGTGAATCATGTTTTGGATTTATTTCAGCCCTAGAATAGCGAAAGTGGAAGAGACTTGAACGTGTGTCCGGTGTCTATTCGACGCAGTAAACGGTCTATCAATTGCTTTTGACTAATCCTTAACCTTTTTATACATCTTCCTATCTTTATCACTACAATAAGTGAAAAATATATTGAAATCGACTAGGCTTTATGAGGCTTTGATGATAAATATCCAAGTATTATCTCTTGAAAAGATTTTCAAAGCAATCAACTGGAGGTATAAGACTACATTTGCCCTCCATCCCTGGTTGTAGAAAGGTTCATTCCATAATGGGTAATTTAAATTAGTCATGTATATTGATCGCATGCAAAGATGACTAAACATATATGTAAGTGATGTCAATATATGTGTCCCATCAATTAAGAATTAGTTACATGAACTTTCTCCTAATCAGGGACGAGGAAAAACATCACCAAAAGATTTGGATTTTTGCAATTAAGGCATTTCGTTGATTACTCATACACAGTTGCTGATGTGATGCGCTAGAATCTAATGTGGCATTTTGTACGTACTTTCAGCATATGTAGTGCTGACTTGCCGCTAATATGGGGCCACACCGGGAAAAGGTCAAATTTTTCAAAAAGAGAAAAATGAAAAGTTTGCAGAAAAATAAAATAAAAAAAGGCCAAAGCATTAAAGGGCTGCTCCTTTTTGGGAATTCAGAACTTCAGCTCGATTAATCTTGATGAGTACATATTCTGTTTGGGGAAAAAATGGGCATCAATTGAAGTTAAAATTGAATACCTCAAAGTTGCATGAGAAATAAGCTTAACGGAGCCCGTGCCTAATCTAGGGCAGTTGGTCGCTTTTTAGGCAATACACCTAAACTCATGTCTTTTCCCTTCCAAATGGAAAAGGTAGGTCACAACAATATTCTATTTGGGTACATTGGGTGAGACCCCACCCTTACGCTCTTGCACAAAACCCATCTGCCTTGTGAAGTCAAATTTTCAAAGGGATTTACTTCTCGAATTGCAATATGTGGAAAGCAAAGAAAGGCTCTAGACTTTTCTGGGGATGGCAAAGTATTCTAATGGGGAGAGATTTAATTAGCTCGGAAACTAGATGGGTTGTTGGGAATGGAGAAAACATCAAGATTTGCAAGGACAAGTGGCTGCCTTTACGAGTGTTAGGGGGACCAGCGAACTGAGAGGACCCTATTGTAGTATTTGAATTGATAGAGTTGGGAACCATTAGGTGGAATGAACGAAACCTAAAAGAACTTTTTCAAGAAGATGTGGTTAAAAAAATGCTTTCTACTGCAATTAGTCCATGCTTAGAAAGAGACAGATTAGTCTGGACCGGTAATAAACAATGCCCATACTTAGATAAGAGTGGCTATCACAGTATCTCATCATTAGTATAGTAGCAAAACATAGCACAAGCAACGACATCATACCAGCCTCCCCAAAGCCTATGGACAAATATATGGGAGCTTCCTACCCTCCTCAAAGTTTGGTTTTTTATGTGGAGTGTGTGCCAAAATGCTTTACCATCAAAAGAAAATCTATACAAAAGGAAAATGGTACTTGATCCGCTTTGTCTGTTCGGCCAAAAAAAATCCCAGAGACCATGGAACACCTCTTCTTACTCTGTGATTGGTCCAAAAATATTTGGGTAGACCGACTTAAATTATCAGTATCTCTAGTGAACATACAGATAATAAACAAATGGGTGTTGAAAGTGCTCACCCCGGATTCGAATTTCCCCCCTCAAGAGCTGACTGTGAATGTACTGTGGTTGATATGCGAAGGGCGAAATGGCTTTGTATTTCAACAACGGCAGCCAAGACTGGAGTTAATTGTTGACGAAGCCATTCTGGCAAGTAATCGACAAACTCTTGCCACCGATCTCTCTTGCTCGCCTTCGATCCAAGAGCAATCGACATTGAATTTCCAGTCCCCAAGTTTCGGAAGCATCCATTGCCTAGGTAAAGCATTCCTTTTTCCTCGCCTAAACATCTCACTGGGGAGCCATTGATTATGATTATTACTTGCCAGAACGGCTTCGTCCCAAAGGAACAAGCGTTGTCTGTACTTGAGCTGGAAACCCTAGCTGCAAAGAGAGCACTGTTGACTTTGAGGGAGGAACCTGAATTCTGACTACACCCCAATCTGCACGTGGACTTGCTAACTAACAACACATCAGTTATCTCATGCTTATCAGTTGTTGACAGCAGACCATGGGCCTTCAGTCATCAATTCGAAGAATGTAACGCCCTTCTAGCCCAACTTAAAAAAGTGACCGTAGCCCACTCTCCTTGAGAATCCAATCAAGTGGAAAATTGTGTAGCTAAGGTCCATAGAAAAGGAAGTCTCCCATCTAACTAGCTAGTTAATCCTCCCCGATTCCTTTGGGATTTGCTTTGTTTTGAGTCTTGTCATCATAGCTTTTGTAGCACTTCAATGGAATGAATGAAATGGATCATTTTTTCGACAAGAAAAAGGTCTATGGAGTTATTGTGCAAACACGGTTTTTGCTTGATGACAAGATGCATTGATGTAGAATAGACTCATCCCCTTGTTCTGTCTAATCTCAAATATTTAAACCAAGTTTATCAAGTTCATCTCAAGAAATTACTTCTTTTTAACACTCGATAATTGTTCGATGACCCGTGAGTTTTCGCTAACTGATATTCTCATAAGTATTTGTAGAATCATTCCATGAGCATAGACCATGATAGCTATTTAATTAATCTGTGATTTATCATGCATTTTGGCCTATATTAAGCAAGAAATTACTTAATTAAATTTCTATCAAAATTTAAAAAATGATCAAATTTTAGAATTGCATAAAATAAATATGAAGAAAATCCAGTTGTCAATATTCATACGTCTTGTTCAGGCATTTCTCCTTAAATAAATGTCAATTTACGTGAATAACAAGTTTTTATTTTTGGTCTGTCGTGAATAACAAGTAGAAAAAATAATCAAAGTTAAAAATGAAAGTCGGTTCCACACCTAAAACTTTCTATCAATATTGAGCATTCTCTTACAATTAGATCTCTCTCTCTCTCTCTCTCTCTCTCTCTCTCTCTCTCTCTCTCTCTCTCTCTCTCTCTCTCTCTCTCTCTAAATGTCAATTTACGCGAATAACAAGTTTTTATTTTTGGTCTGTCGTGAATAACAAGTAGAAAAAATAATAAAAGTTAAAAATGAAATTCGGTTCCACACCTAAAACCTTCTATCAATATTTAGTATTCTCTTACAATTAGATCTCTCTCTCTCTCTCTCTCTCTCTCTCTCTCTCTCTCTCTCTCTCTCTCTCTCTCACCATTCCTTTTTTTTTTCCAACAATTCCCGATAAAGTTCAAGCATGTGAACTAACCAAATGGGTTGACTGACCTTTAAACTTTGAATTTGAGGGCATACTCCGTGATTGTAGTATCCACCCCGTGATTGTAGAAGCAAGAGAGACGACCCTGTTGACTTGACTTTGAAAAGCTAAGCTTTGTGTCCAAATTATACCCATGCCCGATTCAATCCCTTGCTAGAAAGGTCCCTGTGAGTCCGGATAAAATTCTGCCCATCTAAAAGAAAAGAGAGTATGACAACCTGTAGAAGTGAAAGGGAAGAGATTCCGTGAAATGGACGCTTGGAAATTGAAACGAGTTTCGATATTGACTAACTTCTAGATGATGTTACATCATGTTGTGGAGTTACTTAAATTCTAGGAATGTGAAAGGGGAAGTGGCTTTGAATTTGTGGGTCCCATGTTAGCTTGACACACGGGATGATTCTTGTCTTTGTCCCACGTCTATCTATCTTAATCACTACAATAAGTGAAGGAAAATATGGGGATCAATTAGGGTATATGAGGTTTTGATAATAATTATCCATGCACTGTCTTTTTAAAAGATTTTCAAAGCAACCAAAGTGGAGGACGTATAGGGCCACATTTGCCCCCCATCCCTCATTAGAGAAAGTTGAACTCTCCGATTAGCGGGTTAAAGTAATCATGTGTATTAATCATATGGAAACCTTGACCAAAATATTTGTGTTGTCAACGATTGGAACCCATCAATTAAAGATTAGTAAGATGAACTTTCAATTAATGGAGGTTGGAGTAAAAGACGACCCTATAATTAATACCATCTTGGAAATGGAACACTATAGGCATCCATTTGAGCTAATTATTGGTACCATTGATTAGTCTGTCATATATTGTGTGTTTTGGCTTACTTTATTATCAAAATTCGAAATACTATTAAAGTTTAGAATAAAAAGAAAAAAAATCATACGCAAATCTAGTTGTCAATTTTCATAATTTTATAAAGTTTCGGAAGTTTTTCGTTAGATAAATGTCTATTGAGGCACGGAAAACTTTTGATCAATATCGATCATTCACTTACCATTGTTTCTCTCTCAGTCGTCTCCCTTCCTTACACACATGCGCACAATCATCTCTCTTCCTCACACGTTACTTTTGCTTATTTTTATCAGTCTAGGTCAATAAAGGCATTGAAATGTAGAAAGGTGCACGAAGAAAAGTAAAATATAATTAGGGACATTTTCAAACCAATCTAGTTCTGCTTAGCTTTAAAAGAACCTACCGAGTAAATCCTCAAGCTGTGCACACCATGGTTACAGAAACCCTAAGTGAAGCCAGAGAAAGATCAAGGACCATACAAGCATCTTTCTCTTTAGCTTTGGACATCATGTGCAACACGCATTCATTAAGTAAACAATGACATTCACCATGCTCTGTCACCGACTTTCTTTGCCCTTAAATTGCTCAAATAGATTAATTTCATATTCACTTCTATAAGGAGGCAACTACACAAATGGACTTTGGACGTTGACCCAATATACATATCATCCCTAAAATTTTGGTAACTATTTAATTTAGCCTCTAGATACACAGAAATTTCCAATGTTTTCCTTCCATTTATTCATTTAATGGAATTTGCTAATTTGGCTTCCCATTTAGTAAGTTTGAGTCGTGGATGAAGAAATAACGTTACATGTAGATTATTCATATAAGATATTCAACTCAAGATATAATAATTTGTATCAACAAATTAAATGAAAAATCATTTGTCCAAGTTTAACAAGTTAAACAACTTAAAATGATTATTATATTCTAATTTGAGTAGAATATCTTATGTGGATAATCCTGATGTAACGTTATTTTTAGTCTACTATTCAAACATACCAAATTGGAAGCCAAATAGCAATTTTCATTAACTTGAATTAATAGAAGGATAACATGAACATTTTTATATAATTTAGAGACTAAATTAAACATGTACAAAAAATTCAGGCACCGCATTAAACAAATTAAAAATTCAGGGACAATATTGCACATTAGGCCAAAATTTAGGATTCAATTGTGTAGTTTTTCCTTCTATAAATACACCTAACGCATTCACTCAATCTCTGCACCACAGACAAATCTATTCATTAGAAAATGGGTTTGAAACTTGCAAAAAATTTCTCCATAAGGTTGATACTTGTCTTGTGTGCATGTGCATGTGCGTCAAGTGTTGCATCTCGTGCCCACGACATTCCATCCGCAACTAAAAAGTTCGAGGAGTGGATGAGTCGGCACGAACGCGACTATAAAGATGTCGCCGAGAAGGCGAAGCGTTTGAAGATTTTCTTGGAAAACCTGCGGTTCGTCGAGGAGTTCAACGGTGCGGTGAACCGGACTTACAAGGTTGGATTGAACAAGTTCTCGGACTTGACCAACGAGGAATTTGTGGCAGCATATACTGGATACAAATTGCCATCATCAACACGCAGGAACTCCTCCCAAGTCAATTCTTTCAAGTACCAAGGTTCGAATAGCATCCCGGAGAGCGTCGATTGGGTAAAACAAGGTGCTGTCAACCCTATAAAGAACCAAGGCCAATGTGGTAAGAAATTTACTGCTAACTATTGAAGCCTATCCTAAGATATGCAAGCAATTGCATTGCCCAGCTTAAGTCCACTTGTCATAAAAGATTACATTGTGAAACACTAAACAAATTAATTTTTCTGAGAAGATTTCTTGATTGAATTATAATCACTGCAGGACTCACTATCTTATGTGTACAGGATCTTGCTGGTCGTTCTCCGTGGTGGCGGCGGTCGAAGCAATCACACAGATCACCACTGGCGTGCTACCAAAACTGTCCGAGCAGCAACTCATAGACTGCGCCACTGACGGGAACCAGGGCTGTCAAGGCGGCTGGATGGACAATGGCTTCGAGTACATCATCAACAACAATGGCATCAGCTCCGAGACGAACTACCCGTACACTGGGGTCGACAGCACCTGCGATGTGCAGGCCTCATCTGTTGCCGAGGCCAAAATATCGAACTACATGGACGTCCCCCCGAACGAGGACGACATGCTGAAGGCCGTGGCAATGCAGCCGGTGTCGGTAGCACTCGACTCGAGCGGAGCAGAGTTCCAGAATTATGCAGGCGGTGTCTTTACTGGCCCATGCGGGACCAATCTGAACCATGCGGTGACGGTCGTCGGGTACGGGACGGACACGGATGGGACCAAGTACTGGTTGATAAGGAATTCTTGGGACGTCTCGTGGGGCGAGAGTGGGTACATGAGACTTCAGAGAGATTCTGGCGTTGAAGGTGGGCTTTGTGGAATTGCCTCGAAAGTTTCCTATCCCGTTGCCTAAGTATTTATCTAAGAGATCATGGCTTCGAGTTCATGTGTGTTAGTAGGCTCAAATCGTTCGATATGAACTGAGCTCAGTCTAAGTGGAAATATTTTGGGTTAATTACTACAGTTAATCTCGTGTCTTTACTATTTTAATTTCAGCTAGACCCCTGCGACCTTTGCCGGGTTTCTTATAATGAAGTTTCTTGTGTGTGTTTATGATAATGAGAATAAAGAGGATTTGAAGACGGTCCTTGAATTTTTTATTGTGAGCAAACACTTCGTAGCATTGTTTGATACTTGGAACCATGTGTATGGGTGGTCCTCAATACCGGATGCTTCCGACTCTCATCTGGGTTACTTGACAAAATTTACTTGGTTCATTTAAATTCATTAACATATATTGTCGGAGTATTATTTGTCTTTTTTTTTTTAAGCGCATTAAACCTCTCTCTCTCTCTCTCTCTCTCTCTCTCTCTCTCTCTCTCTCTCTCTCTCTCTCTCTCTCTCTCTCTCTCTCTCTCTCCATAACATGGGACTTGTGTGCTATACTTAAATATCCACTTGTACAGTTTATTACATTACTGAATGTATAAATTATATAGATTTATATAAAGTACATTGTCAATGTAAAATATTGATTACATAGATCGAAATTCGCATTTACTAATGGAATGAATTCATTTGCCAAAATAAAATACCATTTATAGATTGCTTGGGTAATTAATCTTTTGTACACCATTAGGGTAAGAATCCCCAATTCATAGAGACTAGTTTTAATATGCTTGGCACTACTCTATTTCATACCATCTACCCTGTGATTGTAGGAGCAAGAGGGGCAACCCACGTTGACTTTGATTTTGAAAGGTCAAGCGCTGTGTCCAAACTCTACCGGGGCGATTCAATGTTCTCTTGCTAGAAGGGTCCTTGTGAGTTATTGTGGATTTAATTGTGGTATCGTGAATTTCATTGGCCAACCTATGATGTTTTGTGGAATAAGTTGCTGTATGCTAAAAAGTTCATAGATACTTTTGTCGACTCGAGTAGCAAGAATTACAAAATGAGTTTGCAAAGGGTTATGATCAATTATAATAAATTAGTATCTAAATCAAACATTTAAAACAAAAATATGTGTTGATTTAGAAATTCAATGGGTAAGTTCATTGTTTTTAAAGAAAGGCCTACATAACTCCTCTTGTGTGCATATGGAATGAAGTTGTCAACTTCAGATCGGAAACCGAACAAGTTGCCATGATCTATTCCGTATGACATCTACACAGAAACGCACCCATACATCCGCTTGGCAAGCGAATTTTTGTATCTAAAAGAAATAACCTTACGGTATAAAACTTGAAAACTCTGAAATTTACAAAAGGTTTTCCTTTGAACCAAGCATTCCATATGGCATTTTTTTTTTTCCAAAAGAGAAGAATCAAAATGAACAATATGGGCTTGATTTATTAATTTTATATTTATTTTTTTTCCGCGAGAGGATGGGCTTGAGCTAAGAAGTCCCAACTTCTTTACTTTAAGCCATATCACAATCGTTTTGGGGCTAACATTCTAACAAAACAAAATTATAATTAATTGGGTTTCAAGATTTTATCTCAGTGAAATTTGAACCCATATAAAGTTTTGAACATCTATCTGAGGAAAAAAAAAAAGAGTATGACAACTTGTGGACGTGAAAGGGAAAAGAATCCGTGCATTGGACACTTGAAAAGGGTTTTGATATTGTCGCGACCTCTTTTTTTCCGGCGCCCGCAATCGGGTACGAGCGCCTAAGGAGGCTAATGGCTCGGCTGAATTTATTAAGCCCGGACTCTCCCAAGTCCACCAATTCACGATTTTAATAGTCTGAGTTTTTAACCTGTAAATCAATTTTTAAAATGGAGTCGCCACTAATCAATTTGGAGTGGGTTGATTAGAACCCAAGTGAAGTATCGGGAGAAATACTCACTCCTGCGCAACCAGAGAAATTAGGATCGGGGACTTGATTACACTAGTTAATCACTAATGCCCTTTCGGTACCTAATCTTGTTTAAACCTTGAGATTTTTTGGATATTCGAGGGATTTTCCATGCATTTTTGGGAGGAAAAACAATTTTTGAGTCATTTTCTAATTTTTTGGACACAAAAGGGATTTTTTGGTATTTTTTTTGGAAAATACAAGTCTTTTTGGCTCTTTCATGAATTTTTGATTTTTTTTGGATTTTTGGCATTTTTTGAAATATTTTTGATTTTTTTGATTTTTCGAAAAATAAAATATTTTTTTAAAATATTTTTAATATTTTTGGAAAATAAATTATTTTTTATTTTTTCGATTTTTTGGAAAATAAAACATTTTTTAACATTTTTTAAATATTTTTTGAAAATAAAACATTTTTTGATTTTTTGATTTTTTTGAAATAAAGTATTTTATTATTTATTAATTTATTTAAAATATCATTTTATATTAAAATAAGATAAAAACTGACCCGGGTCGGATCCGCGGGTTGGGTTCGACCGGGCTAGCAATCCAAAAAGAGGACGGGCCCGACTCGGATTTTTTTTGCATTTTTCCCTTTTTTTTTTTTAAAACGACGCCGTGGTCGGGCATTTGGGGACGCCCGGCCCGGCCCGACGACCCAGTTCCTTACGGAACCCTACCCAACCCAGATCCGGTGCATGACCCGACTCGCGGCCGCCCCCGATCGCAAACCATACCCGATTTTCCGAGTTCGGATCCGCTTCGCGACCGGAAAATCGCAAACCCTAGGGTTTGCGAATCCGCGACGCCGGGGAGGAGGCCGAAGCGATACGACGGCGATGATGGCCACGGCGGCGACGGCGACGACGGTTTTTACCTTTTCTTGGGAGGAGGCGACGACGGCGACGACGGGAGTTGGTCTACGATGGTGGCGATGACCGCGGCGGACGACGACGGTGTCGGTGGGTCGTGGGAGGTTAGATCCAACCAGATCCATGCCGAGTTAGCTTCTCTCTCCCTCGGTCTCTATCCCGGTCCCTCCTCCCCTTCGCCGGGGATGAAGGGCCTATTTATAGGCGCGGGAGCAACCGGTCGGCGAGGCTTCGACCCGCCGGTTGGACCGCCGTCCCATCCGCCATCATCGCCTCCTCCGGTCACGTCCCGTCGACGCCCCTGCTCCTCTGCTCCGCACGCAACCGTCTCTGCTCAAGCTTCTCCGGCGTCGCACTTGCCCGCGTGTGCTCCTCAATGATGCGAGGAAGAAGATGACGCGGAGGGGGCCGGGCTAAGGCGGAAATGGGCCGAGGGCCCATGCGGAGGCTGCTTCTTCTTTTCCGCTTTTGCTTTTCTTTTTTTTTTTTTGCTTCTTTTTTTCGTTTCTTATCCGAAAAACAAAATAAAATAAAGCCTAATTTTAGGCGTCAACAGCTACCCCTCTTTGAAGGTGAGCTCGCAGAGGTTGCATTCAAAGACAAAATGATGCCTAAAATTTGGCCATATATGCGTAGCGGATTATATTTTATTTGGAACCTACTGTTCTATGTAAAAAGAGCAATATAACATTATATATTCTAAGACAGATAAGAAGATACCTGTAGTTACTTACCGGGAGTGAGTGAGATAGGGTGTGAGCCCTGAGTTTGGCAAGTATCAAGGCGTCATCTTACCTGGTATATGAGGAGATTGCTTTTCCAGGGCTCGAACCATTCTTCGATCGCCTGTCGAAACAATCAATGATTTGTCTAGGACCCAAACTTTTCTTCGGTCGCCTTGACGAGGAATTGCCTCTCCAGGAACCGAACCATTCTTCGGTCGCCTGGTGGAGTAATCAGTGGTTTGTCTCGGACCCGAACCATTCTTCGGTCGCCGTGACGGGAAAATTGTTTCTCCAGGACTCGAACCATTCTTCGGTCGTCTGTTAAAATAATCAATGATTTGTCTAGGACCCGAACCTTTCTTCGGTCGCCTGTTGGAGTAATCAGTGGTTTGTCTCGGACCCGAACCATTCTTCGGTCGCTGTGACGAGAAATTGCTTCTTCAGGACCCGAACCATTCTTCGGTCGCCTGTTAAAACAATCAATGATTTGTCTAGGACCCGAACCTTTCTTCGGTCGCCTTGACAGAGATGCTCCTCCAGGACCCGAACCATTCTTCGGTCGCCTGTTGGAGTAATCGTGGTTTGTCTCGGACCGAACCATTCTTCGGTCGCTGTTAAAACAATCAATGATTTGTCTAGGACTCGAACCTTTCTTCGGTCGCCTTGACAGGAGACTGCTCCTCCAGGACCCGAACCATTCTTCGGTCGCCTGTTGGAGTAATCAGTGGTTTGTCTCGGACCCGAACCATTCTTCGGTCGCCGTGACGAGAAATTGCTTCTTCAGGACCCGAACCATTCTTCGGTCGCCGTGACGAGAAATTGCTTCTTCAGGACCCGAACCATTCTTCGGTCGCCTGTTAAAACAATCAATGATTTGTCTAGGACCCAAACCTTTCTTCGGTCGCCTTGATAGGAGGCTGCTCCTCTAGGACCCGAACCATTCTTCGGTCGCCTGTTGGAGTAATCAGTGGTTTGTCTCGGACCCGAACCATTCTTCGGTCGCCGTGACGAGAAATTGCTTCTTCAGGACCTGAACCATTCTTCGGTCGCCTGTTAAAACAATCAATGATTTGTCTAGGACCCGAACCATTCTTCGGTCGCCTTGACGGGAGATGCACCGACCTTTCTCAGGGCATCTCATTTTGTGGGTGCCTGATTTGTATCGAGGACACCAGTTTGTACTCGACCTTTCTTGGGAGATGCGTCAACCTTTCTCAAAGCATCTGTTTTGTTGGGGGTGCCTGACCTCAATCAAGGACACCGATTGGCACCCGACCTTTCTTGGGAGATGCGCCGACCTTTCTCAGAGCATCTGTTTTGTGGGGGTGTCTGACCTTTGTCAAAGACACTGGTTGGAACCTGATCTTTCTCGAGAGGATGCGCCGACCTTTCTCAAGGCATCGATTCTAGAAGATACCTGGACATTCACAGGCATATCAAAGAGTACATGGATATTCACAAGTACTAACCTGAAGGATATTTGGGCTTTTGCAGGTGTCGAATGGGTACTTGGATGATCACAGTACAAACTCTTGGAGAGTGCCTGGATGTTTGTAGACATTGAAGGAGTACCTGATTGCTTGCAGGTGTCGAAAGAGTACTTGGATAATCACAAGTATGAATTCTTGAGGGATACTTAGACATTAACAAGTATCGAAGAGGTACTTGATAATTGAAAATATTGAGAACATACTTTGGATATTTGTGAAGGTGTCCCACCTCTTGGCAATTGGGAAATATCGAGGGCGTACCTGGGATATTCGCGAAGGTCTCTCACCTCCTGGTGGTTGGAATATCGAGGACGTACCTTGGATATTCATGAAGGTCTCTCACCTCCTGGTAATGGGAATATCGAGGGCATGCCCCGCATATTGATGAAGGTCTCTCACCTCCTGGTAATTGGGAATATCGAGGGCGTGCCCCGCATATTCATGAAGGTCTCTCACCTCCTGGTAATGGGAATATCGAGGGCGTGCCCCACATATTGATGAAGGTCTCTCACCTCCTGGTAATTGGGAATATCGAGGACGTGCCCCGTATATTCGTGAAGGTCTTTCACCTCCTGGTAATGGGAATATCGAGGGCGTGCCCCGTATATTCGTGAAGGTCTCTCACCTCCTGGTAATGGGAATATCGAGGGCGTGCCCCGTATATTCGTGAAGGTCTCTCACCTCCTGGTTAATTGGGAATATCAAGGACGTGCTCCGAATATTCATGAAGGTTTCTCACCTCCTGGTAATGGGAATATCGAGGGCGTGCCCCGCGTATTCGTGAAGGTCTCTCACCTCTTGGTAATTGGGAAATATCGAGGGCGTACCTAGGATATTCACGAAGGTCTCTCACCTCCTGGTGGTTGGAATATCGAGGACGTACCTTGGATATTCATGAAAGTCTCTCACCTCCTAGTAATGGGAATATCGAGGGCATGCCCCGCATATTGATGAAGGTCTCTCACCTCCTGGTAATTGGGAATATCGAGGACGTGCCTCGCATATTCATGAAGGTCTCCCACCTCCTGGCAACATAAACTTGAATGTAGCACGAGGCTTACCTGGATGGCCGCAGGTACTCAAAAGGGCTAGAATACCTGGGTAGCCGCGGGTGTACAAAGTACTGGAATACTTTGATGAACACAAGTATTTAACGATATGATCTGGGACTACTTAGGCAGGTCCAAGTGCTAGAAAACATACTTGGACGGTGGTGCCAAGCAAAGCAATGGAATGCTTGAACAGCTGCTATATTATTTGGGGACAACTCGGGCAGGTTGAGTGTCATGAAAAGGAAGTACCTGGACAATGGTGGGTACTTGACGATATTGGGATACCTAAATAGCAGTAGGTATTCAACAATAAAAGGGATACTTGGTCAATCACAAGCATTAATACTCCAAGGACAACTCGAACAGGTCGAGTGTCAAGAAAAGGGAGCGTCCGAATGATGGTCGGTATTCAAAGACAATGGGGTGCTGAGACAGTTGCAAGCATTCAATGATAAAGGGATACTTGGTTAGTCACAAGCATCAATACTCTGGGGACAACTCGAACAGGTCGAGTGTCAAGAAGAGAGTACCTGGACAGTGGTAGGTATCTTAAGGCAAATGTGGATAGGGATATGCTTACCTGGCAATATCTCTGATCTCTGAGAGTATGCTTGCTATTTGCACAATATGCACATATGATTGTATATGCTGTAAATTCATGAATTCAAATGAGATTCATGCATGATAATTTTGTCAGCTTTGCATCATTTGATTTCCACTGGGGAAGATTTTGAAAGACAACATTTATTCGAAATATAGATGCTTTGAGCATGCCAGATAAGGGACTTTCAGTCTGAAAGGACTTTTCACTCATTCTCATGGAGAAGGCTATCCGACCATTGATGCAGGATTTATAAGGACCGCACTATCTCACTGTCATCATGTCAGTAGGGGTTCGAGTATTCTTGCAAATGGTATGACTTTACCAATGTGAGAGGTCTTTGTTGAAATCGCGATGAAGTCTTGGTTAGCAGCTGGTCAAATGGGACCATCAAGGTCGAAGCCGATGGACAAAAATGCTACACGATCATCTCCGGGTTTACAAGTCAAGAATCCTGCGAAAAGAGATAGAGTAATCTTGCTCGTACTTCTTCGAGCGATGCTTATGCACATATGAAATCCTACGTTAATTGAAGTGCCCCTAGTCTGAAGAGACTTTTACAATGGGAATGTGACGTAGACTTGGCTCTCATGTAAGTGGGTGAGAGTTTGTGACTGTCTTGGCATTTGTTACTGATCTTTCTTCTCACTATCAAATGGAGGCTCTATCAATTAGACCACAACAGTAACTTCTCTTGAGAATATTTTTGGCTGGAGGGCATTGGCCTTGCTTTTACCAGGCACACTGCTTTTTCATGCCCCTATTTTTATTCCAGTTCTTCATTTATGGGCATTGACCTTGCTTTTACCAGGTACACCGCTTTTTTATGCCCATGTTTTTTCATTCTTGTTGCTCGAGAGCTGATCTTGACAAGTTCAAGCAAAACACATTTGTTAGACTATTGAGTCTTCATCTTTTGCCGGCGCTTTTGATTATGCTGCTCAAACGGCAGTAGCTTCTTGCTTTGCCTCCATGTGAGGGTGAATTTACAGACTCAATTGAGTTGTACAATAGATACAAGTGCATAAAGAAAGAATTGCTCTTCATGACTCTAGGGCACTTAAATTAATGTGAGTGTTCATATGCAATAAAGACACCCAAAGATTGATGCAAGTGCGAGCAAGAAAATTTTTATCTCTCTTCTCACTTTGTGATGCTGCTTCGCCTCCGATTTGCCCCAGTGTGGGGTGGTTCTTGACAGGGATAGGACAGAAATTTCATCAGTGTATGGGGCTCAATGGGGTGAGCAATGAAATGCCTCTCACTGTTTTGGTTATCGTACCATTCGTGAGACAACTCTTTACCCTGCAGTCATGGAATCTTCTGCACTCATCTCACAAGTGTATAGATGGGGGACTGTGTGTAGGATATGGTTTTCCTTTCATCATTCTGATGTGCCTCATCCAG
This sequence comes from Eucalyptus leucophloia subsp. euroa, assembly GCA_017140325.1. Classification (NCBI taxonomy): domain Eukaryota; kingdom Viridiplantae; phylum Streptophyta; class Magnoliopsida; order Myrtales; family Myrtaceae; genus Eucalyptus; species Eucalyptus leucophloia. Next base: position 28,862,401 of record CM029472.1, on the reverse strand, counting down.
CATGCTTAATTAATCTTGTATTCTTCACTTAGTTGTCTATTCTAATAATCCTCAATGGAATCAGTGACTTAGACAGACAAAATCATCATGCAGAATTCATCTGGATGCAACATTTTGAATATGATGGAATTTGAACTCTTCAAAACAAGTGAATAGTTTTGACTCAAAAAGGACCCTATTGACAACTTTAGGGGCTAACATAATGATGTTTCCAAATATGTTAGATTTTGAACATCAAAAGGGTTATTCACAAAGGGGTGTCGATGGTTGTCCCTATTGATTAGGGATATGACACATGAATGATCAGCCAAGGATTAGGGATCTGATTGGGCATCTTTGCTTTTGCCCCTGCAGAAGAGAAGATGTACAAGTAGATCAATTAGTTTGGCCAAAATCGAATGTGAGTTGAGGCCTGAAGATTTTCTGTCATTTGCTTTGGTGATTACTCAGGACGTCACTTCACTTAGGAGAGCTTATCAGAGTTTGACATGTCTTTCTTTGATTTGTTATCCGCATTTTTTTACGATCAAGTGATCCTGCAATAGATAAAAGGGATCATGTTAGTCAGAAGCTCTTTCAAGAGTCGAATAACTTGGAAGTGATACAACATTACCCTTCACTGGATTGGATGGACCTGAAGTGCAAGTGGGACATGGAGTCCTACATCTTTTGCTTCGTTAGGTCACCTGCTCTCTCGTAATTTGCAAGTGCAAGAGAAGCAAAAATTTTTATTATTATTATTTTTTTTTTACCAAGCGGCTAACTGCCGCGTCGGGGATTCGAACCCCCGACTTCGGACCTTTTTGCTTCCTCCGGATACCACTCGGCTAGAGGCGCCAACGGTGTCCGTAGGATGCTTCTTTTTTCATTTAACCGAACCGGCTCCTGGACAACACGTCATTTCATACCAAGCTAGGTAAATCGATATGGGTTATTTGATTTGCCCAAATTAACCATTAAGCTTGCTTCTTGAATCATATACTTCCTGTTAATAGGAGAAAATATGTCAAAAGTGAGTTCAGATACTGAGAGTATTGGAAACGATACCAAATTACTTTTTTCCAAAGCTTGTATTTGTTGACTCATAGGGATATTTGAATGTCGATGTTGGCCCTTTTATCTTGGCCTAGTTCAATGTTTCCTTCAGTTGGCCTTCCTCATTTGTGACCATGTATACATGATTGTTGGTCATTGATTCATCTTCAACGCCTTTCTTCTATGGAATTTCTTCTTCCGTCTTTAACTATAGCATCATTAGCAGCATTGAGCAAAGTCATGTACCTCAAGCTTCTATGGAATTTGAGATCAAAATCTCAAGCTTTGTGATGGCAACTACTCCTTGGAAGAACATGTGTCTGGAGTATGAAGTGAGATTTCTAGGCCCTAAGTCACAGTTTGAGATAAGGGGTTAGAGACTGCCTCAACTGACTAGATTTTCTCCCTGTTGACAGTAGCCAATTCGAGAGGAGAAATTCATTTTCTGTGCTTCTTGGCTTGTCAAAGCTGGAACTGTAACATCTAGCTGTTTGGGCGTATCGTGCGACAAGATAGTCCTTTGGCTCAGGATGGAGCTGGGCAGGAGTGAGGCATGTCATGGATGCTTCGATCTCATCTCTATGCCTGTACCTATTATGTTTCATCTTTTGTATCCTATAAATAGAAGAGAGAGGACATCATTTCCAAATTATATTCAGAGAATAAGACTTACCCTCTTTTGGTGTAGGATGATTCTTTCTATTTGCCCCTGCTTTCTTGGCAGGGTGTCTTTGAATTTGGCGAGTTCACCTGGTGCGCTTGCTTCAAATGTCCCCTATCACACTGAGTCAAAGGGGACAGGAATGATCTTCTGAGACATGAAGTAAATGAGTCAGAAAGACAAACATGATTAAATTTATCATCTTGTTTTAACAAAAGCTTTTGGGTGATGAAATATTTTTTATTTTCAAAATACGTTTTTGGGGGAGAAAAAGCATGAGGAAGCCCAACCCTCAGTATTCTCCTTGGATAATATTTTCTTTTCATGGTTGGATAACATCACTGGGCTGGTTTGGAGTACCGCCTCATGCTCTTAAAACAAAATATTATAACTGTACAATAGAGTACTTGGAATGGAAAATACAACAGTAGCACACTAGACAAGATAAGGAACATGAAATTATAAAAACAAGTAAAACCCATGAAAACTCCTGTGTAAAGGAGTGCTTTGATAGTGTTGGTTCCGAAATCAAGCGCCTTTGAGTTCCTCGCCTCCAGTAGACTCGAAGTATTCGCATGAGAGGACCACTTCATTGAAGCTATGAAAGTGCAACCCATGCAACCAACAACGATGCTTACGTGGTAAAGCCCCTATGAACTGCTTTATCATTTCCTCTTCGGCCAGTTGAGGGTAAGTTTGTATCATAAAAGCCTCCCACCTCCTTGCATATGCTCGGAAATCCTCCATTGGTTTTCTTCTGAAGTGAACCAAGTTCTGACAAGGCACTTCAGTCCCAATCTGGCTTTGATACTGAAGTAGGAATGCAGAAGATAGCTCATTCCAATCTCTCGTGAGGTAGATATCTGCTATGATGAACCATTGTAATGCAGACTCCGTAAGACTTTCTTGGAAGGCCTGAGTTGTGAATGACATTGGGCCATAGTACCGACTCATTTCAGCATGGAGGTACTGCAAGTGGGCCACGGGGCAAGTCGTGCCATTATATTTGCGGAGGTTAGGTATCCACATCTCTCCAGGGGTCATGATCCTATGAGTGCAAGACGGGCTTGATGTATCTTGGTTAGGCCACTGGTTTTCCCATTGCATATCTGTTGTAGTGGTGGAATTTTCTGTTTTAGGAAAGTTGGATTCTACTGAGATTACCCCATTGCTTTCTTCTTGGTCAAAATTTCCGAATGAGGATGAAGTATTGAAACTATCCTCATGGTCAGAGGACGAGCTTAGTACTTCATTAGGATCGTAGCGGATAAAGACGTATGCTTCCTCTTCTGACGGACCTTCATCCCCGGATGAGAGTAGGAAACAGTTATACGATGAATCGTCAGTTTCATTGTCGAAATAATGCTGGAAGTCCTTGGGATTGTATTCTAGGGCCGGGAAGTCTTCAGGGTTGTACTCTAGAAGATGGTGGCCTTAAAAGCTATATTCTTGGGAATGCTCGAAGCTTTGGTGCGATGGCTCGTCGATAGATGCTGAATCGATCTGCTTAGGCTTTCTTTTCTTGGCTTCTGGTCCAGACCTTTTGAGTAAGGCCCTTCGTTTTGCTAACTTGATTCTGTCAAGGGAAGTGAGAGACATTAGAGTTTCACTGTCTGATTCACTTCTCAGGTTGATAGGGGTTGGTATTCTTTGGACCCTAGCTCTTGGAGTAAGCTTGGGGAGTTGTCCAGTTGTGCCCCGCTCTTGAACAGGCTCTGAGTCTATGATCTCGTACAAAGGCTCCTTGCATTTCCTAGTGGGAAATTTTCCAGTAACAGGATGTTGCTTAGCCGCCCATTTATTATGCAATGCTTCATTGACACGCTTCTCTCCTATCTCAGCAACTAACGGCTCTTCGTGCTCTGCGATCATCGGCTCTTCGTAAGGCAAGGTGATGTAAGGGGTGATGTCAATATTGTACTCTTGGTGAAAGACATGAGTTAGTTCCCTCCAGGTTTTAAGGGGACTAATCTTCCTAACAATGTACCATCGCAAGGCAGGGCCAGTCAAGCTTGATTGGTACGATTAAATCATCCTTCGGACCAGGTAGGCTTGCAAGTAGGTCTCTGGGCGTGAGGTATCAGCATACCTTTCACATTCAGGTGCTTTGAGCTCTTCAGGGATTTCAATGCCGGCATAATTGGAAAGGTCCATAGGATTCCGCCCTTGCAGCTTATTTAGCTTCTTCATGATCATTTCAAACTGTCCATGGTACTGGCTATTTTCTAGCAAATTTGCGGGCGTCATGACGGTGTTTAAGGCAACTACAAAGTTGGGTTCAGCTTGAGTGGATTTCATTTGTCTCGAGAGCTGCTGAAGGACAATAGACATCTGTCCTACGCCGTCTTCAATGTTAATGAGACGATTTTGTACATCATTCTGATCGGGTCCTATTGCATGAGGCCAATCACAAAGCGATTGGTGGCCGGCGATTCATAATTACCTGTTTGTTGTGAAAACAATGAATGAGCACGAAAGTAAACAAAGATTGACCCATGGCAATGGTCTAACTGCTTTTTTATTTATCAAAAGAGGATTTAGAGACTGCCAACTCCTAACATCTAGAACTTGAAGTTGAAAAGACGGGATGAAATACTAGATATTAAACAAGAGTCCCTAAACAATGGGACAAAACTTTCACACTATTTACACTAAGGGAGACACGACTGCTAATTTATATGCGATAGGGAGCCTTGTTCTTGCAAAGCTGCCTGCTTTCTTGGACTGGCTCTGAGATGAGTATCTGGCCTATTCCCATATCCTTTGCATAAGCCATGCTTGCTCGTGCGGGCTGCTCTCTCTGATTGAGTGAGGGACCGATGGCTTCCATCTGGTCGGGATGTGATGATTGTGGATATAGGCTGCAGAGGCGTGGTGGGCTTTTTCTTCTCCCTCAAGCCCTTCAGGTACCACGATCCTTTTGCGATGGCACTTGTCCCAACCTTCTTCAACGATAGAAATTTCGACCGCATAGTCACGGCTTGTGTTGAAAAGAACTGGAGGAATTCTCCTCCTGGAAGGCGGTGGAATTTCTTGAAGGGCTCCAAATTATCGTGCCACCCGATATGGGTAATAGGGAATAGCACCGGTGCAGCCGAGCAACGGAATTGGGTGGGTGCGTTTGTAAGCAAAGCGGACCCTCTTTTCATGGAACCAACCAGCACACCATTGGAATGCCTCAGGAGTTGGGTTTCTTAGGAAGTCAACCCAATTTAAACAGCTTTGATTGGGAATATACGGTCCTAAAACCATAAATTTTTGTAATGGATTTTCGAAAGCATTTGTTTCAGACGATCGCATGAAGTCTCGGAATTCACTTAGGTGAGAAAAGAACCAGACTTGTAAAATTTCAAGAGAGACCCGCATGATTTTCTCCGTGTTGTCTTTAAAACAATTAAAGGACAAGAATGTTTCAGTTAAAATCATGAGAATGTTTCAGTTAAAATCATGTTGACATAATTTCCCCCCCTCAATATCTGATCAACTATCCATGCCATCTTAGGACTTATGGCATTTCTTTGATGAGGGAAAATGATGAGTCCGAAAAAGGCCAGGAGGAAAATCTCGTTTTATTGGGTCATAGGCTGATTTTGAAAACAAGCGTTCATAAATTCAAATGGGCAGGTATTATGGTTGTTTTCAAGAATTTGTGTCATAACATGGACTTCAGTTCTCAAAAGTCGCGCCAACCCATGCAATGGGATGATGCCTGTTGATGGCCTGACAAGCTTTTTCTCAAGAGGCATTCCAATGATGATGCTGTATTCCTCCAGGGTTGGGGTTAACTCAAACCTACCAAACATGAAAGTAAGTGTCCTCGAGCACCAGAAATGTGCCATGGCTTGTATGACTTCAGGACGAACAGTGATTTGAATCAGTGATAGGAGATGACCGAGTTTGGCCTTCACGCGCTCTTGGGCAAACTGATCTAACTGACCCCACCATCTGAAGAGCTCCGCCTTGGGAGCAGGAATGAATTGGATATCGTCTTTCCCCATCGCATATAAATTGGGACTTGAAAAGCTTATCCTAAATTGCCATGGGCCAAATAAAAAGACTGAGTAAAAGTAAAGAAGTCACTTTGCTTTTAAATAAAATGGCAAGCACAAAGACATACAGATGGGATGTGCGGCTCGATTTCTAACTCAGAAGGCTTGATGAAATTAAAAGGGTATCCGCCCGTCGCAGTCTCGCGTTAGCAGCATACCCCCTTAACCTCGGCTAAGAAATTCGGGGAAAAGAAAGGCAACCTCTACATCGCAATCTCGCATTCGAGGTCGTATCTTTCTTAACACCATCCTAGAAATCCTATGGCGGCCCAGGTCCGGCGGCGGGGTTGTGTGTGCCATGTGTAGTGTTAAAACAGTAAAGCATGCACAACAATTTATAATCACAAGATAATCTATTTTAAACAAAATTAAAATAAATTATCTAAACTACTGACCTACATAAAAAAAACAAAATCAAGTCAGTAAAGTGCTTAAACAAGATAAAAATGGCCTAAGTCCTCAAAGTCCCCAGCGGAGTCGCCAAGCTATCGCGACCTCTTTTTTTCCGGTGCCCGCAATCGGGTACGAGTGCCTAAGGAGGCTAATGGCTCGGCTGAATTTATTAAGCCCGGACTCTCCCAAGTCCAGCAATTCACGATTTTAATAGTCTGAGTTTTTAACCTATAAATCAATTTTTAAAATGGAGTCGCCACTAATCAATTTGGAGTAGGTTGATTAGAAACCCAAGTGAAATATCGGGAGAAATACACACTCCTGCGCAACCAGAGAAATTAGGATCGGGGACTTGATTACACTAGTTAATCACTAATGCCCTTTCGGTACCTAATCTTGTTTAAACCTTGAGGTTTTTTGCATGTTCAAGGGATTTTCCATGCATTTTTAGGAGGAAAAACATTTTTTTGAGTCATTTTCTAATTTTTTGGACACAAAAGGGATTTTTTGGTATTTTTTTTTTGGGAAAATACAAGTCTTTTTGGCTCTTTCATGAATTTTTGATTTTTTTTTTGGATTTTTGGCATTTTTTGAAATATTTTTGATTTTTTTGATTTTTCGGAAAATAAAATATTTTTTTAAAATATTTTTAATATTTTTGGAAAATAAATTATTTTTTATTTTTCGATTTTTTGGAAAATAAAACATTTTTTAACATTTTTTAAATATTTTTTGAAAATAAAACATTTTTTTGATTTTTTGATTTTTTTAAATAAAGTATTTTATTATTTATTAATTTATTTAAAATATTATTTTATATTAAAATAAGATAAAAACTGACCCGGGTCGGATCCACAAGTTGGGTTCGACCCGAGCTAGTGATCCGAAAGACGGGCCCGCAACGCGGGCCCGACTTTTTTTGTATTTTTCCCCTTTTTTTTTTTAAAACGACGTGTGGCCGGGCCTTTGGGGACGCCCGGCCCGGCCCGACGACCCGGTTCCTTACGGAACCCTACCCGACCAGGATCCGGCGCATGACCCGACTTGCAGCTGCCCCCGGATCGCAAACCATACCCGATTTTCCGGGTCCGGATCCGCTTCGCGACCCGGAAAATCGCAAACCCTAGGGTTTGCAAATCCGCGGCGCCGGGGAGGAGGCCGAAGCGATACGACGGCGATGATGGCCACGGCGGCGACGGCGACGACGGTTTTTACCTTTTCTTGAGAGGAGGCGAGGACGGCGACGACGGGAGTTGGTCTACGACGGTGGCGATGACCGCGGCGGACGACAACGGCGTCGGTGGGTCGTGGGAGGTTAGATCCGACCAGATCCGTGCCGAGTTAGCTTCTCTCTCCCTCGGTCTCGTCCCGGTCCCTCCTCCCCTTCGCCGAGGATGAAGGGCCTATTTGTAGGCGCGGGAGCGGCCGGTCGGCGAGGCTTCGACCCGCCGGTTGGACCGCCGTCCCATCCGCCATCATCGCCTCCTCCGATCACGTCCCGTCGACGCCCCTGCTCCTCTGCTCCGCACGCAACCGTCTCTGCTCAAGCTTCTCCGGCGTCGCACTTGCCCGTGCGTGCTCCTCAGTGATGCGAGGAAGAAGACGACGCGGAGGGGGCCGGGCTGAGGCGGAAATGGGCCGAGGGCCCATGCGGAGGCTGCTTCTTCTTTTCCGCTTTTGCTTTTCTTTTTTTTTTTGCTTCTTTTTCGTTTCTTATCCGAAAAACAAAATAAAATAAAGCCTAATTTTAGGCGTCAACAGATATTGACAAACTTCTAGATGATGTTATATCATGTTGTGGAGTTGCTCAAACCCCACAAATGTGAAAAAGGGAAGTGATTTGAATCCGTGGGTCCCGTGATTGCTTGACACGCGCGATGATTCTTGCCCATGTCCTACGTCTGCCCATCTTTATTACTACAACAAGTGAAGAAAAATGTTAGGATCTATTAGGGTTTATGAGGTTTTGATAATAAATATCCATGCAATGTGTTTTGAAAAGATTTTCAAAGCAACCAAAGCGGAGGGGGTATAGGGTCACATTTCCATCCATCCCTCATTAGAGGAAATTGAACTCTCCGATTAGAAAATTAAAATAATTGTATATATTAATCATATATGTAAACTTGACCAAACACACACACACACATACATACATATATGTATCTACATTTATAACCCATCAATTAAAAATTTGTTAGATGAACTTTCAATTAGTTGGGATTGGAGTAAAACACGACCCTATAATTGATACAATCTTGACACGGAACATGATAGGCCTCCATTTTAGCTAATTGTGGAGATATTGTTAGTACCGTTGATTAGTCTAGTTTTGTCATGTGTTCTGGCTTATTTTAAGTGAAAAATATTACCTAATGACTTTTCTATCGAAATTCAAAATACTATTAAAGTTTAGAATAGAAAGAATTTTTTATTTTTTTTGCAAATCTAGTTGTCAATATTCATAATTCTGTAAAGCTTATGAAGTTTTTTGTTAGAAAAATGTCAGTTGAGGCACATAAAACTTTTGATCAATATTAATCAGTCACTTAATTCTCTCTCTCTCTCTCTCTCTCTCTCTCTCTCTCTCTCTCTCTCTCTCTTCCTTACGCACGCAATCGTCTCTATTCCTTACACACACACACACACACACACACACACACACACGTTACTTTTGCTTATTTTTATAAGTCTAGGTTAATAAAGGCGTTGAAATGCAGAAAGGTGCGCGAAGAAAAGTGGTATATAATAAGAGACATTTTCAGACCAATTTAGTTCTGTCTAGCTTTAGAAGAAACTACCCAGTAAATGCTCGAGCTGTATACGCCATAGTCACAGAAACCCTCGTTGAAGCCAGAGAACGATCTAGGACCATTCCAGCACCTTTTTGTTTAGCTTTTGGACATCCTGTGCAACACGCACTCGTTGAGTAAACAATGACATCGACCATGTTCTGTCACTGACTTTCTTTGCGATCAAATTGCTCCAATAAATTAATTTCATGTTCACTTCTATCAAGATACAACTACAAAAATGGACTTTGAACTTTGACCCACTATACATGTCATTTAGGAACTTTTAATTTGCTTAATGTGATTTCTAAATTTTTAGTAACCATTCAACTTAATCTCTAGACTACATAAAAAAAAAATTATGTTATCTTTTCATTAATTCAAGTTAATAGAATTTGCTGATATGGCTTCCAATCTAGTAAGTTTGAATGGTGGGTAAAGAAATAATGTTACCAGTAAATTATTCATGTGAGTTTGAACTTAGAATGTAATAATTAGTATCATCAAATTAAAATAATTTTTGCAAATGGAACAAGTTAAACAAATTAAAATGATTATCATATTCTAATTTGAGTAGAATATCTTAAAGTGATAATCCACATGTAATGTTATTTTTTGTCCACTATTTAGACATATTCAATTGAAAACCATATACCTAATTCCTTTGACTTGAATTAATAGAAGAACGACATGAACATTTTCATATAGTTAAGGAATTAATTTGAACATGTAGCAAAATTTTAGGACCAATGCCTCGTCTCATGTCTATGACATTCCATTCATGAAGAAAAAGTTCGAGTGGATGAGTCAGCATAGACGCAACTACGAAGACATCGCCGAGAAGGTGAAGCGTCTGAAGATTTTCTCGGAAAACTTGCGGTTCGTCGAGGAGTTCAATGGCGTGGTAAACCGTACTTACAAGGTAGGATTGAACAAGTTCTCAGACTTAACCAAACGAGGAATTTGTGGCAGCATATACTGGACACAAACTGCTATCATCAACACGCAAGAACTCCTCCCAAGTCACTTCTTTTAAGTACCAAGGTTTCAACAGCATCCTGGAGAGCTTCGATTGGGTCAAACAAGGTGCTGTTAACCCTATAAAGAACCAAGGCCGATGTGGTAAGAAATTTACTGCTAACTATTGAACCCTATCCCAAGATATGTGAGCAATTACTAATTTTTTGGACAATTTTCCAATAACTAGTGTCCGGTTGCCAATTCTTGTCTTAGCTATTTATAAAAATTCTCTAGGTTCATTACGCAGCCAAAAATATTTTTTGTATTTATCTTTATTTTTATTTTTATTTCTTTCTTGCATTGTCTGGCGAACCTGGTCCAAACGGACCTCATTCAGCTAAAGCCAGGCCGGATGGGCCGGTCTAAGCAACTGAGGCCCAAAACTGGCCTGATGCGAATCAGGTGCATTCCGGCCTGGAACAGATGATCGGGTCCAAATGAGCCCGATTCTTCGTCAAAAGTTGCCGAGATATCCCCTTCAGTTTTACCAAAATTTGCAAGAATGAGTATTCATTCTACAGGTGCAAAATCACGCCTAATTCCCAAATCCACTGAAGTAAAATCAATTTTTTAATTGGTTAGAATAATAAGGTGGTTAGAGAGATTTAGGGGTTATTCAAAGGGTTATTTGGGGGTGAAATTCAAATTCAATTTTTACAAGGAAATATAGGAGGTCTAACCCCATAAATAGGGAGTCTCACGGAGTCTAAGGGGAACAAACAACAGAAAGAGAACAAGAATATGAATGAGAAATGTTGCACGGAGGAAAGAATTCAGAGAATAGTATAGTGAATCGAGAGTGTTCACCGTTGTGTTGGTGGCCTGCCATGTTGCCTTGAATTTACGTTCTAGCCTGATCAAGCTTGGAGTTGTCCACTTAATCCTTGCATGACATTCCATTTGAGGTAAGTGATTCGAGTTATACCAAGTTATTCATGAAGTGAGCCTATTAACCATCTCTTAATTCTTGTTGGAATGCTTATCATCGTGAATGTCACATGATTTGCTATGTCTGAGTAGACACTTTTCCACTTAGTTTCCAACATATTATTTGCAATTTAATTTGTGCTACTTATTCATGTACACACAACAGGATTGATTCCATCTATTTTTGCTTTTTGGTATGTTTTAGTAGTTTGACCATTAGCAATGAAAAAGAACATAATATTGCATGACAAAAATTCATGTGGAAATTTAGAGTTTTCCATATATAAATGCTCCGACACCTATTTATCACTATTTTCACATTTGCACATATGCATATATTTGGTTTCTGCTTTTCTTTCAGCCATCTTTTTGTTTCTTCTTCCTTTTTTGCCTTTCAAAATTTGTTGATCTTTAACCAATTCAGGTACCAATAAGACTGAAAAGGGAAAAAAAAAAAAGGTTCATATATATTTTTTCATTTATTGGTGAGTTTCAAATCAGTTCATTTATTACTATTTTCATGTTTGCACTGCATTAAAGAAATTAAAAAAAGCAAGAGAGATTTAGATTTCTCCATAAATAAGTGCTTCGCTACACATTTAGAATCATTTCGGTTATTTATTTATCTTATTATATTTTCACAATAGCCAAGTCTGTATCTGCACGGTATTAAGGAAATAAATAAATAAAAACCATGCGCATGCTTGGTCATTTATAAAGCATCTCCATTAAAAAAAAAAAAGAATCTATAAAAATGCATATAGATTAAACCATGCAGTATTTTATCATTTAGAATAGTTCTTATTTAAAAAATGAAATATAAAAAGCGCATCCGTTGCATTAGATTGAGGCTTGCCTTACACGTAGAATAGTTTTAGGTCACCTTCTTTAAAAATTTTATCTACTTGCCTTGTACATTGCACCTGCATGTTTGGTATGATTAATTCTTCCTAAAGCACTTGTTGCTCTGCTCATAGGGGTCTTGCATTGGCGCATTATAATAAGGTCTTGTGTTAATTCTGCCCCATACGGTTTTATTGTTTTCTTATATTGTTTGAATAATCTATCCGATTGTTAACGATGGCTTTATAATATTGTTTGTGCATTTATGGATGACCACTTTACACTTACGTGTTTAAACATAAAAATAAATAAATAATGATTGCATGAAAGAGTATTCTCGTAAAAGAAAAGAGGGATTGATAATGGGCGTTAGCTAAAACTAGTCTTCCTTACTTGACTCTGGTTCGCAACGTTAAGGCAGACTCCCACACTTTACTTGGCTCTTAACCAGCCTAGTGTAGATAAGTGACAGTTCTAGTCTCATTCAAATTAATGATGTTTGAGAAATCAAGTTGCAGGTCTATAGGATTTGATTAAGAGTCCGTGCAAAATGTAAGCGTAATTTCACGATGTTTGTATAGGAAAATTTGATGTGGTCAATTGGTGCATATATCATGTAATATGGAGATGTGATATTTTTCTCTAAGTAGTCAAAAAATGTGAGGAAGTCTTTGCCTGCGGTGGTGTTTGCGCAAGAATCACTCGGATTAGAACATGCATGGCTTTCTGCTTCATATTTCCATAGAAACTATGGAATTGGGAACAAATTTCCACCTTAAAATAAACGCAATTTTTTTTTTTTCATATGGCCTGATTATGAAGAGCCTAAGAATATAAATCTCTGGTGCAGTTATCTCATCACATCCACATCAAAATATCGCACTGAGAAGAAGAAGAAACACATTCACAAAAGAAAGTGTTCACATCCACTTCAATGGCTTTTACGTTCAAGAGTGAATCCATCATCTCTCTTGCTCTAATTCTTGGCGCTTGGACGAGGCAAGCGATGTCAGTCCGCATGTTGCGCGAGCCCAACATTGCAGAGCAGCACCAGCATTGGATGGCCGAATATGTTCGGACCTACGAGGACCCACAGGAGAAGGCAAAATGCCAGGCGATTTTCGCCCAGAACTTGCGGTTCATTGAGGATTTCAAAAGGTCTGGGAGTCGAACTTTTGAGTTGGGTTTCAACCAATTCTCAAACCTGACCAATGAGGAGTTCGTCTGAAACCATACGGGATACTTGGCATCCAAGCAACCAGAGCCTGCCGAAACGACGTCGTATAGCCACAAAAATCTGGCAGATGATGTTCCCGATAACATTGACTGGGTAGAGAAAGGTGTTGTGAACCATATTAAGTATCAAGGCAGAATTGGTAAGCACAAGCATTGCGATTGCGTCTTAACTCTTTTTCTTTTTCAAGTAAATGAGTAGGCATTACACAAAACATATAAACTTCTGGAAAATTTATGTCATATGAGTGACTTAGAGTCTGTTTGGTATAGTTCTCTTTAGGTAGCTACAATTTTGAAATAGTTCTGCATCTTTTATTAAATTGTTTGATGAACTCGAGATAGCTGCAACAATTTATAACAGCTTTTAGGAAGATCTTTCACCCAGTTTTGAGGTTCTATAGTTTTAAAATATATGTAACTACTCATCATAGCACAACTACAGTGCAACGCAACTACGTCACAGCCACAGCTACACCAAACAAATGCCCGACATATTATAATGAGAAGCCAGACGTCAATGTATCACAATTACAGAAATAGGGTAATTTCACATACTTATAAGGTCAATAACTATTACGTAGGATCCTGCTGGGCATTCTCAGTCGTAGCAGCAGTAGAAGGAATCGCGGAAATCACAAGCGGCAAACTATCGGTGCTCTTTGAGCAACAACTGATAGATTGTGATGCCACAAGCTACAGCTGTAGAGGCGGTTACCCAGACAATGCTTTCAAATACATTATCTGAAACCAAGGAATCGCATCCCAGAATACCTATTGTGACTTCTTGAAAATCCAATTCTAATTTCGATTGAATAAATTGGGCATTTCATCGACGCAATTATAGTACTTTTCTCTAAGATGGCCACTTACGAGATAACTAGCCTATCATGTGAAGTCATTAAGAGATTTTAATGCAATAGACTTGAGAATTCGATCAAGAATCAACTACTTGGCCGTAGGGGTGTCAAAAAGACCCGAACCGACCCGACCCGACCCGACCCGAACACGACCCGAACACAAAACATGTATTAACGTGTTTCGTGTTTGGGTCATGTTCGGGTAGCATATATAAAACAAGCAAACAAAATGTGTTTCGGGTTGGGTCAAGGTTCAAACATTGTTCGACCCAAAACAAGTTTTCTAAAGTCCAAACACGCCAAAACACAAAAACACAAACGCTTTAGGCTTTAGCCCCAAAAACACGAACAGTCGAACACAACCTCGTCGGCTCCGCCTTCTTCTCCGACGAGTGCGCCTTCTCGTGGAGTCCGTTGCCGCCCTCCGATCGACGCGCCTCCGCCTCGCCATCGCCGTCGCCACCCCTCGCCTCCGCCTCGCCGACGCCGAAACCCTTGCCGCCGTGTGCAGCCGACCATCGTCGACAGCTTGGGGACTAGGTTCACTCCGCGATCATGGCTCTCGCTTCTCGCCTCGTTTCCAAGTTTAGATGTATATTTGCTTGAGGCTTGAGCTAAGACACCGGATATTGTTCCTTTTCTTTTCGAGCTACGAGGGTGATTGTTCTTTCGCGTTGTGTGCAGACTCTGTGTTTACTTCAATTCCTGAGTGAACTGCGGCGTACAGTTTTTGAGCGATCGTGACACTTAAGTTAGCGGGTTCCCCGTGTCGGCATATCTCGCGAAGCTTGCTCGCATCTCCGTGAAACCATACTGAAGTGAGGATCATCCACGGGACATGATGGGTTCGGAGGTTGAAGTCTTCTTTGCTCCAGCTCCATGCGGAAGGTGCCATTCTTGAAAGGTGCCATTCTGATTTTTTTCTCCCGAATTTGTTTGTCATACTTGTTCTGTTTTGTCCAAAAAATCCTAAGCAATTGACTGTGAAAGATCATTTTTTTTTTTGGCTATGTTTGTTAAACTCGAAAAATCCCAAGCAGTTGACTGACTACACCTTAACTAATTACTGTTGCTAAGGCCTGTGGGTTGCTCGGGGTAGGGAAACTTAGTGAGCAGTTGCAAGGGTTTATTATCAAGTTTGGTCTCCTGGCCAATGCTTGTGTGGAAGCAGCTTTGCTTGATATGTGCACTCATTGTGGGAGGATGGTGGCTGCAGGAAATATGTCCAAACGATGGCCTTTTGAGTGGGATAGCTCTATTATTTGTACTTCTATGATATGTGGGTATGCACAAAATGGGCTGCCAGATGAGGCAATATCACTATTTTGCCGTTGTAAAGTAGAAGGGAGCATAATTCTTGATGAAATTGCATCAATTTCAATACTTGGTGTTTGTGGAACTTTAGGGTCTGATAGGATGGGTGAGCAGATTCACTACCATGTTCTTAAATTTGGATTATTTTCAGGTTTAGAGGTAGCAAACGCATTGATCAGTATGTACTCAAAGTGTTGGAATATGGATGCTGCTAAAAAAGTCTTTAACATTATGCCTGCCCATGATATAGTTTCATGGAATGGCTTGATTTCGAGGTTCATTATTCACAGGCGGGGAGATGATGTCCTCACTGTCTGGTCAAACTTACACAATGCGGGGATAAAACCTGACAAGATCAGCATCCTTTTAGTTATATCAGCTTACAAATATACAAGTGCTCACTTAGCTTTTCAATTCACTACTTCATGTTTTATGTATCGGATTTTGGTAATAACTATTTAAAGCCAATGAATGCAAGTCAAAACATGCGGTATATGCTGCTAAGCTAGTTCGTGGATTTGGGTTTCCTTGTGATGTATTAGATTTGTCAGACTGTTCAAATAATTTGCTTCTTTTAGACAAATTATGTGACCATAAGAAACTTTTTAAGGTGATGATAAGAGAGACCTGTTATCTATTTTGAACTGAAGATTTCTGCATACACTAAAGATGATTGTACTAAAGAGTATGATTTTGCCTTTAGCTTCTCATATCACCATCTCTTTTTCTTTTTCCTTTTTCTGCAGGGAAGTCTCGAGGACATCAAGTCAAACCTTGTGAGGCCAGTCAAATGGTAAAATGCAGGGACAACCAAATAGAGAGAACATCAAAAGCCCCCCCCCCTCTCCACACACATGAGTAGGCCAGTGCCTATATCCTTGTTCAGCGGGGAAAAAGTAAGGTGAAACCGACACTTAGGAGATATTCAACAGCAGTGCCGGTGATTTTTCTCTCAGCCCTTAAATATCATCTTCTAGGATTGCTAGATGTCTTCATCAGGGGATTCTAATGTCACAAATAGGAGGAGGAGATCTACAATGTGGGAGCATTTTAAAGAGATTCCTAATCAAGAAAAGGCTGAGTGTTTATATTGTAGCGCCCTTATTGGTTGTGCTAGTGGTCAAGGGACTAGCTCAATGCATCATCATCTAGCTAGATGTAAGGAATATCCATATGCAGATGTTGGAAAAAGGCAAAGAAGTGCCTCGAGTCAAGTTGTTGGGGGTAGTAGTTCATCGGGTGCTTGGAAATTTGATCAGGATGCTAGCAGAAAAGAACTAGCAATCATGTTTATTCTTAGTGAATTGCCTTTTAAGTCGGTAGAGCATGAGGGATTTCATTGATTTGTGAATAGAATTCAGCCAAAATTTTTAATCCCGTCACGCAATACATTGAGGCATGATTGTTATGACTTATACATGGAGGAAAGAAGTAAATTGAAGAAATATTTCTCCGAGACATCTCCTAGGGTATGTCTAACAACTGACACATGGACATCTTGTCAAAACTTAAATTACATGTGTCTGACTGCTCATTTTGTTGATGCTGATTGGAAATTGCAGAAGAAGATATTAAATTTTTGTCAGATCTCAGGTCATTCTGCTGAGATAATAGGAAAAGAAATTGAGAAATGTTTGACTGATTGGGGGATCCACAGTGTTTTTTCTATCACTGTAAATAATGCTAGCTCGAATGACTTAGGAGTTCAATACCTGAAAAAGATACTTAATTCTTGGAACTCTCTGTTGTTAAAAGGTGAGTTACTCCATATGAGGTGCTATGCCCATATATTGAGTTTGATTGTTAGAGATGGGTTAAAAGACATAAACGATTCAATTGCTAGAATACGTTCAGCCGTACGTTACATGAGATCTTCTCCTAGCAGGCTAAGAAAGTTCAAGGCTTGTGTTGAGTTAGAGAATATTGAGTCGAAGAGCCTTGTATGTTTGGATGTGGAAACTCGTTGGAACTCAACATATTTGATGTTGGAATCAGCTTTAAAGTTTGAAAGACCTTTTAGCAATATGGAATTTCGGGATAGCAAATATGCTCAAGAGCTTTCTAAGGGGAAAGGGTTGCCCACTAGTGAAGATTGGAATTATGCACGTCGCTTTCTTCCTTTTCTGAAATTGTTCTTTGATACAACTATAAAAGTTTCAGGTTCTTCTTATATCACTAGCAATAATATGGCGAAAGATGTGTATGGGATTTATATGATGATTGAGAGATATCATGGAAATGAGGAGCAAAGCTTGCGTGAAATGGCTCAACGAATGAAAACGAAATTCCATAAGTATTTTGGCAATGTAAACAACATTAATCTCACTTTATTCATTGCTTGCATACTTGACCCACGACATAAGTGGGATTATGTGAAGTGGATGATTGGTCATGTTTATGAAAGCAGGGAGGCAGAAACTTTACAAGAGAAAGTGATAACATCTTTGACATTATTGTTTGAACAATATCGCACGGGTGTATGCCCTCAAAGCAACTTGAGGCTAAAGAGCACAAGGATGGTAAGCATGTCAAGATCCCTAGTAGTTGGTGCTGATATTATGACTGAAATGTATTTTAGTCAAACTGGACAACAATATTTGGATGAAAAATCAGAATTGGATAAGTACTTGGAGGAGGCATGTGAACGTTATAACTCTGAATTTGATATATTAAGTTGGTGGAAAGGAAATTCATCGAGATATCCTATACTTTCTACTGTTGCTCGAGATATTTTGGCCGTTCTCATTTCAACTGTAGCATTTTAGCACGGGAGGTCGTGTGCTCGATGTGTTTCGTAGTTCCTGGACCCCAACCATGGCAGAAGCTCTTATATGTGCTCAAGATTGGTTGCGCTCCGCGCCACTTTTACGTTCAATTGAGGAGGACTTAGAAGATCTTGAAATCTTTGAGTCAGGTGAGAAAATATGATTGTAGAATATTTATATCTTTCTTTATTTTAATCTATATGTTAGTGTTCTCATTTTCATCGTGAATTTATTGTAGAATTGCCAAATACGACCACGGAGTCAAGCTCGATGTTGTCTTCTCTTGATGATTGACGTATTAGAGGTTAGCATTTTATAATATGCAACTTGTGTAAGTCCTCCGTCTCTTTTTGCGCTCCTAACAATGCTGCCCTTCCTGAATTTATTATTGGAAGCTTTGGACAGAAAAGGTTATCTTTTCACTTGAAGATCCCATGTGGCCAAGAACGAGTCTTTGGTCTTTAGGGTGGATTTGGCCACTACAAGTGAGGTTCAAGATCATGGTTTGGAAGACCAAGAGGTATAAGGTAATAGTGGTGGGTGCTAATGTGACTCTCAATGATCATCTGCTAAGAATTTAGGGGTTGTTGCTTTTGGCGGTGGGGACTTCTGTTGTTGCTTTAGCTTTGATTTTGCTTGACTAAGGGCTGAGTTGGACTCTCCCTTGCGTGAGGAAGGCTGAGAATGAGATTAATTTTCTGGTATTCCTGGATAGTGGGCAGTGTTGGTTAATGTTTGCATTAGAAATGAGTGCTGGTTAGCATTTGGATTGGAAATGATTTATTTAATGGAAGAGGGAAAAAAATCATTGTTTTGGGATGGTTTCGTTGAATGACGATTTGAATGAATCATGGTGTTTGGTTCTTATGATATGTAGTCCTTATCCTTCATTACATTGAGTTCTTCGGGGTTGTTCAGATCCCTGGTCTTTGCAAACAGAGTGAATTTTGTTTGCCTTCTTAAAATTCTCGTGTGAAAGACTTCATTGGGAGGAGAATCTGGTTTTGTTAATTTTTGTGTATCTTTGGTGTGTGTCAGATCAATAGCATGAGATTCTTACTGCACAAGATGTTACTACAAAATTAGACAGCTCAATTCTCCATGTATAAAACCCTTTTCAGCATATTTACCGAGCTCACCATACCTTATGAATTCTTGGGCATTGGCAAGAAGTGCAGCTTTTCTTATTTCCGATTCTCTAGCATCTTCTTTTTCAATTGTATGAATGTATTTCTTAAATATTTACTTCTCTCGACCCCATTTTAACTTCTTTCTTTTCCCCACATGCATATGCTTGTGCTCATTTGTAGAAGATACATTCATTTGCGGCCTAATGCCCGTTCGACTCTCACTGAAAAAAAAAAAAAAGGGGAAGACCCGAAAACCCGACCCGACCCGAATTTCCTATGCGAGTTTAACGTGTTTCGAGTCGGGTTGGGTCACAATATGTGACCCGTATGTTTCGGGTCGGGTCGGGTAACATCAAGACCCGATCCGACCCGACCCGTTTACACCCCTACTTGACCGTGCTCATCTACTAAGGTCATTCCGACATAGATATAAGTCGATTAGAAATCAGAGATAGATCAGTTTGATAGAAATGTGTGGCTAAACATGGGTGATTCCACTAAATTACAAAATTATCGTCGACCGGCACTAGACTGATTTTCCTATCATTTTGGTACCATGTGTCCATATTTGAATTTTCGAGATTTTCACGACAGCTGAGAGTCATCAATGTATCGAGTAGGTTCATCGTGGCTCAAAGAAAATCGACCACGGGTCATTTATACTAAAAAATTCTGAAAGCTACACGGTAGCCTAGGTTACACTAAAATCGCATAAGATCGAAATTAACCGCGAATTTGAACTCAATTTCAAAAATTGAAAGTCCTATTATATCCCGATCTATTTTAGGAACGTCAACTCATCTTTTGAAGAATTTTTGGAAATTCCAAGATTTTTACAGAAAATCGATTCGGATGATTCGGAAAACGAACGGAAATTCGGATGGGCCTAGTCGAAGGGAATTTTGACTTCCAGACCGAGCTACTTGATGACAGGGAAGTGTGGGAATTTTGTGGGCTTTTTCCTTGGCAAAATTAGACGTCAAATTGGGAAATTTCATGAAGAAATTAAAGTCAAAACTTAAGAAATTCGAAGCTATGGTTGGTGAATTGCATTTTGGCCTCAAATTGGACAATTTGTGGAAATTCTACTCAAAAAAGTATTAAGGGACATTAAGATATGCTTGAAGACCAAAGGAGTACCAAGCATTTAAGTTTTTGGCTAAGATTGTGGACTTTTTGCCTCTCTCTCTCTCTCATCCATCTTGTTGGACAAGCTTCTGCCGGTCTTCACCTTCTTCGTGCGCCTCATCTTCACCGCCGACTCCATCAATTTCTGCTTCGCTTTCATTTTCCTTTATTTCCTTCGACAAACCTGCAACTCCACCGCTTCTCTTCTGTGCAGTCCACCCTCACTCCACCGAGCTCCATCTCTCTGCCACGTCCGAGCTTCCTCCACGCTCAGTCATCTAAAGGAATTCTCCACCAGCCGAGGTCAACTTCTCCGTTTTAGGCCACGTTTCCCTGCAACTCAACCCACTGAACGGCCTTGCATCTTCACCGTCCCTCACGCCTTCTGTTCCATCTTTGACTGAATTCTTCCCCCACTCGCCTGTGTCCCTGTTCAGCCAGCATTGACGCCACATGTCCATCCCCCTTGAAGCTGCCGAAGTCCATCCTCTCTCGATCGAGTCACTCCCCCAATGGTGTCCTCCGAGTCAACCTCCAACTCCATAGAGGTCTTGCGGTTGACCCACTGTATACCCACAAAAGTGGGAAAAAACATTATATTATGTCGGCTCGATAACTAAGTATGTCATCTCGAAGAAAGACGTTATAATATATAGGCTCGGTGACTAGGTATGTCATCTTGGAGAATGCACGTGGGCTCGCTGACTAGGTATGTCATCTTGGAGAATGCACGTGGGCTCGTGATTAAATATGTCATCTTGGAGAATAAATGTTGGCTCGGTGACTTGATATGTCATCTTGGAGAATGCATAGTATTGATTAGAATGACCAGGGAATGGTTTGATTGACATGTAATCGACTAGGTCGATTAATCAATAAGTCGATCTAAGTGAATAATTTAATGTGTTAATGTAACTCGATGAGATTATGAATTGTGTTGAATTGCAAGGAAGAACTGAGGCCAAGGTAAGTCCTTCGACTTATGATTGTGTTTAGGCAACCCTTAGGGTGTATTTTTTTCCTAATCGAGATTATAAATTGTGCTCAATTGCAGGGAGGAACTGAGGCCAAGGTAAGTCCTCCGACTTATGATTGTGTTTAGGCAACCCTTAGGGCGTATTTTCTTCCTAATCGAGTCTTAGGGGGTTACATCGTCTCACTGGTTATTATATAACCATTTTCAAGTCCCTAGGATGAAGAACCCGGAACTTGAGACAGAAGGGTTAGAAGCATGGATGGCTCAAAAGTCCTTTTTGAAGATAGACTTACTAGACTCTAGTGTTGACCTCCATTTGTAAACCAGATCGTTGTAAAAGTTATGCTAATTGATTTGAAAATTGTAGCCCTATTTTTCTATCACATCTTATTATTGTCTGGGGATTAATTATTTGCTTCCGCATGCGCATTCAAAAGAATGGTTCAGCAACGCGTCCTAGGACGTCGCAATTTAATCGACCAAGGAGGGATGGGCACATGCTCGAAGAATCAAAGCGTGACACCTATGCATACCATGGGATGGATAGGACCTGCAATGCAACGAAAGCAGTAGAACACACGGCGCGAATCAAGGGTTTTGCAGATGTGCCGCCCATTAAGGACAAGCTCATGAAGACAATCACCCAGCAACCACTCACAGTCGTTATCGCAGCAAGCGGGCGGGAGTTCCAGATCTATAGACATGGTGTGTTCGATGGGGATTATGGCTTGCAGCTGGACCACGTTGTCGTCGTCGTGGAAGAGCAAGGATGGAATCAATTTCTGGAAGATTAGGAAATCTTGGGCCGTGGCATGGGGTGAAGGCGGTTACATGAGAATTCAGAGAGGCGGTGGTAGTTCTAAAGGAATGTGCGGACTCACATCAAAAGCTTCTTATCCATTGCTTAAGGATAACACTTAAAACATACATGCCCAGAACTTAAGCGTCCCACGAGTACGAGTTGCTATTCATGTTGCTTCTTCTAATCATATGTTTTTAGCTATCGTCGTCTGCTTTTAAGTGTACAGTCTAGCCACGGAGTTATGAGGCAAACAACATATTAATTCCCACAAAATGTGAATCAATTTCGTGTTCAATGTACGATTTTCTCTATCTCTAGAATGCATTCCTCACATACAAATGCCATGGGTATAATGCTAGAGAAATATCTATGGTATTTGCGGGGTTTTGGAGTTGGGCCGCCCTTTATTGGGCTTGACCCAATCCCAACCTGTATCCATCTAAAAGGCAGTCCTTAGATCCCTGGTGTTGGTTATTAGGTTATCTCACCAAGAATCGGGATTTTCCTCTAGCAAGGGCCATTTGTACTTGCCCATTTATGTGGTGGGTTATCGGACTACGTTTCTTATTTTTACGTGCGAGTGCTCACATGTCCTGTTCCTCACAATTCCTCTCTGTATTTTCTCTTCCCTAAAGGAGAGAATACCCTCTAGGTACTTTACATCTTGGAGCTCTCAGAGTTTTTTTAAGAACTTGCTTAAGTCCAATAATGGGTATTATGCTTAGGTAATTCGTATTGTATATATGGGGTTTTGGACTTGGCCCACCCGTGAGTGGACTTGACCCAATCCCAATCCATTTCCACCTGAAATTTCCTTTGCAAAGAGCAATCAAGCAGTTAAATAAGTCCTCTTACTCTGACAATTAAGAAAGGGAAAGAAAGAACAAGATATGCATGCATGTGACAGTATTGGACTTGCAAGTAATAGATTCGATGTGTGTGCTGGTGTGTGTTGGGTTGACAGAGAAGAAATAAAGAAAGAAACAAAGTGAGTTCTCGGGTACGTGTGTAAGACCGACATCACATAAGAATCGCAAGCAAAGTATGAGATCCAAGGACATGTTTAGTCCGAGTGCGTGATTACACTTCCAAACGACGCGGATAAACGAGCATTACGTGCAGCAACTTCGGTTCTTAGGATATGAGGTGGGATTTTGCAACCCGACGTTGGTAGAGTAAGTTGCTTGTCTCCCGCTTTTCATTTGCGTCCGTTTTGAGAATGCGCTCCTTGTTTGCCACCTTGAAAAATAAAAAATGGCATGTTCTGAAAATGGTTTTACTTTTCATACGATTTTCATCTATGTTGTGGCCAATATGTCATTGAATGATTTTGGAAATTTTGAGCTATTTTAACCAACAATTTGCGAGAAAATCATACTCGAACTCAAAGTTGCCAAAACTTTCTAGGCATATTTCTTTACATACAATTATTTTCATACTACGAATTCTGTAACATTATAAAGTGCATGACAAGCTTTGTGACGGCATAATAATAATAATAATAATAATAATAATAATAATAATAATAATAATAATAATAATAATAATTAATTAATTATTATTATTATTATTATTATTATTATTATTATTATTATTATTATTATTATTATTATTATTATTATTATTATTATTTTGAAGATCTACATGTTACTTTATGGATTACGGAAGTTTGCATGGCAAACTATTAGGATGAAAATACTAATGTGGTAGTGACATCATTGTCATATCAACAGTCATGTTAGCAAAATTTTAATGTGTGACACTGTCGCAACCCGATCTCGCCGCCCTCGAATCCCTCATCATCACAAGGAGAGAAAGGGGAGAAACGTCAAATTTATGAGTACTTGATCACGAAAGTTCCCTCACGGCTCGCGTTCCAAAAGACGTCATGACCTTGCCTTTTGGATCAAGCCTATCGTGAATTCCCTCCACGAGATCGCGAGCTCTCCCAAGCTCATACCCCACATGATAGCGGAGTGTTGTGATCCATACCCACATGGGCAACACACCTTAGAAGAAGGGGTAGGGTGTGGATATCGAATTTAAGGATGCCTTTATCATGGTAGCCCTCTCGACAGTACGCTTCGCCCATAATATGAAATCCTGATTTTCCAATTCTGTTTTAGATTGAATGAGTTTGGTTTTTCATCGACACGCCTATAGTTTTTTTCCCTGAGTTGATCACTCACGAGATAACCAGTCTATCAGGTAAAGCTGTTAAGGAATCTTAACGCAATAGATTTGAGAATTCGACTAGAAATCGACCGCTCGACCGTGCTAATCTGCAAAGGTCAATATGGCACTATCAAAATCGATCAGAGATCGGAGATAGGTTGGTTCGACAGAGGCATTTGATTAAAGTGTGGGTGATTCCACATAATTGCAAAATTCTCGTCAAATGACACTAAACTGATTTTTCTGTCATTTTTGTACCCTATGCCTGTAATTGAAACCTCGAGATTTTCACGACAATCAAGAGTCGTCAATGAGTCAAAGATGTACAATATGACTCAAAAATAATTGACCACATGTTAAATACATTAAAAATTCTTAAAAGCTACCCGATAGGTTAGGTCACGCTAAAATCATGTCCGGTTGAAATTAACCGCAAAATTGAACCCAATTTCATAAATTGAAAGTTTTGTCATGTCACAATTTATTTTAGGAATGTCGACTCGTCCTCCGAAAAAATTTTTGCAAACCCGAGTTTTTGGCGAAAATTCAAAGTTGGGCTATTTTGAATCAAGAAAATTAGAGGACCGTTTTTTGTTGCATTTTTGGCACTCATGTTGGACTAATTGGCAAGGAAAAATATGGAATATGATGTGGGCACATTGGCTGAATTTATGGACACCAATTTGAGTCCAATTGAAGAGGAATTGAATGAAATTGGATGCGGAATGTCACAAAATTTATAGGCCAAGGGGGGAGCAATATTTCAGCCACCTTGGGAGGCTTGTTGGAGAAGCCTTGGTGCAGCAAAGTGGCTGAGGATGAAGGTTGAATATGGTGGGGGGATAAGTACACTAATGGTGCCATAAGTTGTGTACGGCACTCACTTTGGTGCCAAAAGTTTCTGTCGAATCACTTAAGTGCCAAAAAATTTGAAAAACGCTCACTTTGGTGCCAACTTCAATCCGGTTGACCGAAAATCTGACGTTGCACTTTTTTATTAATTTTTTAAGCTGATGTGGCTCACCGGAGAACACAGTCAGCATCCTAACACCAAAACGACACCGTTTGGTGTCTCCCCCAATTCAAAACCCTAATCTCCGGCCGTCACCGTCCTCGACGGTCTTGCGCTCGGCGGCCATGGCTTCAACCCCGACCTCAACCCCAACCCTGACAATGGCCACTCAACGGCAGCGGCTCCGACCTCGACCCCGACCCCGACCCCGACCCCGACCTCGACCGCGGCAATGGCCACTCGACGGCCGTGGCTCAGACCCCGACCCCGACCCTGGCGATGGCCACTCGACGGCCGCAGCTTCGGCCCCAACCTCGACCTCAATGATGGCCACTCGGCGGCCGCAGCTTCAACCCTGACCCAGACCCCAACCCCGACGATGGCCACTCGGCGACCAAGTCGAAACCCTAATTTCAATCCCTAATGAGTTAAACAGCGTCGTTTTTGTGAGGCCATCTATGTAGGACGGCAAAACGACGTCGTTTAAGGCCTTGTTGATTTTAAAAAAAAAAAAGTCACGTAATTATTTTGACCGGAATCTTTCGCCGGTGGTTGGAATCTTTTGCCAGTGGCACCAAAGTGAGCGTTTTTCCTCCGATTTGGCACTTAAGTGATCCGACTGAAACTTTTGGCACCAAAGTGAGCGCCGTACACAACTTATGGCACCATTAGTGTACTTATCCCACATGGTGGGGCAAGGGTGATAAGTGTTTGGATATTTTGTGGCCCCCTTTTCGTAGTTGTCTTCTTCTTATTCTTCTTCTTCTTCAACCTTGCTTTCTCCATTGTTGAGGTTATTTGAGCTCAAGAAATCCAGAGAGAGACCAATAGCCAAGCCGCACACCCACTCGAGCTCCACCGCACCCATCATGAGCCATCACTGCCGCCCGGAGCAATCGCGCCATCCTGCTTCCTCGCTCGCGCATCTGCACGTCCTCGCGAGCCCAGCCGTCGTCCCATGCCTGTCACCGTCCGCCAGGGCTGTTCCAACTACCATCCATCCCCGTCCAGCTGCCGGAGGTACCGTCATCGCCCACTATAGCCGCTTGGTCCGCCTCCTTGCCTTTTCTATGCCAAGCAACCACTCGAACCACCCCCTTCAGCCGCGACCGGAAGCTGAAGTTTCAGCCCAACTGAGACTTCAAGGCCCATTTTAGGCCCCATTCAGACCTCGCTTGGTGTTGCCGTAGGCTTGTTTTCCACTCGCCCCCACGTCGCCGTCGCCGTGAATTCATCGGCTTGCAAAACCGGTGAGTTTACTTGCTAAACTCTACTTAGGAGTTAATGGCGTTTAATAGGTAATTAGATTAGCTTAAGTATGGTTTTATCAAACTACAATATGTATAATCTGAAGAGATAAAAAATCATACAAAATCAACCACAGTAATATTCAGGTGTTTATCATTTATTCTTTTACTTTTTGATTAAGTTCTCATTTTCAATTATACAACTTACTCAAATGCTTTTTATGATAGGCCGATTCTAAAGTTAAGGTTTTTAGGATGAAATGCATACCTCCTAATCTTGAAGTGTTGTTAAATAGAATATTCAATGATACAGTTGCTATTGGAGGAATTACTTGGAATCCTGCACAAGGTTTATGTGTTGATGAGAATGTTAAGGTCACACAATCTGATATTGGTGATGCTGTAGGATCTACTAATCATAATTTAGAGTGTCATATGGGTGAAAATATTGATGAACCAATTCAAACTCGGGCCAGTGAAAGAGCGATGCAGACTTCAATGAAGCAAGCTCAACAAAAAAAATAAAAAAAGACAAGAATTTGAACTTAGCACAATTGCTTGGAAACCAAATTAACAAGTTTTGTTCCACTATTGAAAGTAAGAGTGTCACCGCTGCTGCATTTCTAGCATATGAGGGATTTGTTCCTTACAATGACCTCATATCTATGTTGGGTGGCATATCAAAGATTATACAAGATGAAAAGTTGTACGTTTTTTTAAATCAAACATTTTAAGGAAATGATAGACAATTGGTAGGTCTTCATGAGCTTGAATAATGATACTCTGAAAGTCAAGTATCTCAAGCTTTAGATAGAATAACTTAGTCATAACTAGGAAGTTGTTATAGTATTTTATTTGAATTCTTTAGTATGTTATTTTATTTTTATGTATATACTCTATTTAAATTATGTATGAACCTAATTTCTATTAATGTTTTAATGTGAAAATTGTTTCCAATTGGGGTTCTCTTTATGTAGTTAAGTTTGCATATATATGTTGATTTATACTATTGTTTCTCTAAATGGATTGTCAAAATTATTCATCGTTTCTCTTACTCTAACTATATATTCTGTTAAGTTAGGCAATTATGGATAATTATCAAGAAAACCAAAATCGTGAGCAAGAGGAAGATGAATTCTTGGGTTTTCTCTCAATCACTAATGCTTTAATTGTTTATCAAGCAACGTACCTTTGCAAACAACCTTCTATAACATCATATAAGAGTCATACATAGATAAGAGAGTTGATGGTCAAAGATACTAATCCGATAAGGTGTTATAATATGTTTAGAATGCATATTGATGTATTTTATAATTTAACATGTGATTTAGTAATATGCTATGATTTTAAAGAATCTAGGAATATTAATGTTGTAAAAATAGTTGGAATGTTGGGACACGGTATCGGTAATAGGGTAGCACAAGAGTGCTTTCAATGCTATGGGGAAACCATAAGTACATACTTTAGTTTAGTTTTAGATAAAGTATGTGATACGGAAAAAGATTAAGAAAAGTCTACATAAATCATGTAATATTTGCATTATTTGTTTTAGGATTGCATTTGAACTAGAATGGTACACATATCTTAACAACGGTACCGACGTATAAGTAAATTCGCTTTATTGGTTGGAAAGAAAAGAGCACTCAAAATGTGTTGACTGTATGTAATTTTAACATGAAATTTATTTATGTTTGTGCCGGTTAAGAGAGATAAGTTCATGATACCCTTATCTTCCATGATGCCATTGGAAGACGTAATGCACAATTTCCCCATCCTCTTCCAGTTCATTAATTAATGGTTTATGTACATCCATATGTATTTATGTGGTATATTTTAATTAGATTTATATTATATTTGTGTAGGTAGATATTATTTAGTAGATGTTGGATATTTAAATCCCATGAGTTATTTGGTGCCATATAGAAAAGTTAAATATTATTTGCCAGAGTTTCAATAAGGTCCTACACCTATGGATCATCAAGAAGTATTCAACCGTGCCCATTTCTCGCTTCACTTAGAAATTGAGCAAGCCTTTGTCATATTAAAAATGAAGTGGAAGATTCTAACTACTATGCCAAGTTATTCTTATGAAAAGCAAGTGTAGATTGTCATAACTACAATAGCATTACATAATTTTATAAGAAAAATGCCGTAATTGATATGGATTTTGAAATAGCATATTCGAATCTCAAGTATGGATATTTAGTTTATCATGATGTTATAAATGAGGGGTCAAATACTTCAAATGATAATGCATTCCCTAATATAGTACATGTACATAATGAAATAGCTATGAACTTATAGTGTGTTTGGGAATGGCTTTCCCAAGCCACCTTAGGCGTCTAAAGCCCCTTGGGCTGAAAATAGGTGTTTGGAGAATTATTTGTAGACATCCTTGAGGGAAAGTAGGCATTTAGAAAACTGAAAACCCAAGACAGGTATGAGCTTGCATTGGGCATTTCAGCATTCTCAACAAGCCGATGGCTCCCATTAATGAATTTTGTGTAATTGTCATTGCTACCCTCACAACTTAATGAAATTCCAAGTTTAACCTTTATTTAGCTAAAAACCTTAAATGAAAGCCATTTTCTCACTATGCTCATATGGAATTCTCCTCTGGTTTCACTATGCCTTTAGTTTCGCTGCTCTATCTGGTCCCCACTTTATGGTCGTCTCCCGTCTTCGCTCATCAATCTCCAGCTTCTCTTGTGGTCGCCTCTATCTTGGTGTCCTATCTCTTCACTGAATTGAATCACTCAGCTCTCTTGTGCTTACCTCCCTCTTTGCTGAGAACCTACTTGCTCGTCTTGTCCTAAATCCAGGTTCTTTTGATTCGATTCCTTCTTATTATACTTTTTCTAGTTGTGATTGTAAGCTTGTGGTGATTTCATGAACTTTCAATGTCATGCTTGATGAGTATATATCGATGCTTGACTAATGGAAACTTTTTGAGACAAAGTGAGAGAGGACTTGAGGGATGAGAATGGAGTGAAATTTCATGAAAATCGAAATTTTTGCATTTTTCTCCAAAAAAGGAAGAAATTTTAAGCTGCAATTCTTCCGATCAAGAAAATATGGCATACCTATGTGGAAGATGGTGCATCTAACAAGAGGGTGGGGTAGGGGGGAGTTTGAGGGAAGGTTCCAAAATAGTGCAATCGTAAAAAGTGGCATGAAAAACACTAGAATGGTAGTTGATTTCATGCAAAAACATAAATAGTTTACTTCTCAAGTGGAACATGAAGATGGAAGATAAAACCTGAAGACATATCGTGTCTTTTGTTGCCGTATACATATAAAAATCAAAACTTGGCTTCTTTGAAGCAAAATGCTTACAAGACGTGAAGAAGATAGGAGTATGGTCCTAATGGGTGTATCTTTAGAAAAAAAAAACCCGTTTTTCTCTCATTTAAATTGAAACCAAGGTCTTTCTAGCTTTTGGGTTTGAGGAGGGCTGTTTTTTTGCCGATTCAATAGGTTGGCAATCCGTGTGTGACCTGGATGAGAAAAAAGTGAAGAACGAAAGCTACACATAACTATTCACATTAAAAAATTGGTTGTGGTTAAGACAGTGCAGGACATGCCCCGACCCTTGGGTACATGACAACCCTCGTTCACTTAGGCCATTTGATTGCGATGTCCCAAGAGGCATCGTCAACCCATTCGTGTTATCGTTTACTTATACACAAGCGGAAGCGAAAATACAATCACCAAACCATTTAATAGGGATAGCATAAAACACGCTTCTATATATATATGTACACTCAAAGCAATATCATTTCATGCAACTTAAGTAACACAAACTTCAGTATCACCCGCTACGCCACTTCATAAACACTATCCAAAAGCGCGACTACACACTTCCAAAAGATTTTGAAAGTAAGCCTAGTACCTCTAGTACTATGAGGACAACTTCAAAAAGTGGTGGAGCACTAAGCTCTGAAGCCCCTCATCTACCTAGATTGTGGTTATGTAGCGTTCGTAAGAGGTGTGGATCCCTTCAATAAGATACTCAGTCACCTCCTAACTCTGCTCGATGAGGACCCTAAATGGGATGTGGCGATAGAACTCAAACATGCTTAGGCCCTTAAAAACATTTAAACAAACAACAATGAGATAACCCTCTATAAATAAGCTCCATAATCCTTGTGTAGAGAAGTAATTTACCTCGGAGTCGGCCTAAATGTGCAAGTTATCCATCAATGAAAAATCAATAGCAAAGCCCTTGCTTTGCCTTAAGTATTAACAGGAATAGTTATCTCACCTTCTCTAAGCCATCATCCCATAAGTACATAAACAGTTCTCACAATAAATCACATACGTATGAGGCAGAAATAAGAATGTACAATACACAAATACCATTAATAATCTAGACATAATCAAATATCATTCCCATGCATGATTCACACATATATGTCAAGATTATTACGACTGCTCAAGGCCATAGCCAACCCGAAGGTTGACGATCTTCCGGCATAATCAGGTATCATCCTGTCCCATCAGACACGGCATCATCATGCATATGCATACGCCTCAAGATGGCCTTCCAATTAAGGAGTTTCATTCTAAAATCCATCCGCAAACTTCATCCCGTTGACATAGGGGCATCTGAACTTAATTAGGTACCATCCCGCATAATTATACACATCGGGATAGTTCCATCACCCCACATAATCATATGCATCAAGGTATTTAAGTAATCACACGAGCATACCATCACTTAAGCTCATTTCATATCTTTTTCATTAGTTGATGCAAGAGTGTATAATGCCCATATAATATGCGATAACATTTCATACTTGTATCTAATATCACATCACATCATAACATCACTTAAACACTTCAACATATTATCTTTCCACATGTCCTTACATATATATTAATTGGCTACAATCATTGAATGCCATAAAAATTTCCCATTTTCAATTATAAGAGTTACATGAGCATACACCATGTCTAAATTTAGCATCCAACAATGCACAAATTCACTAATATTCATAGCATAAAGAATACTTACTAAAGGTAAGGTAAGTCATTGCATTTAAGTATAACTATTATGACAACCTATCACGTGTCAATATAACCCATTCGATAACTTATCTCATATAAACATATCATATCACAATAACTTATCGAATAATAAAATGGCTTATAACCTATCGAGAATCACAATAACCTATCAAAAACTACGATAACCTATCGAAAACTTACAATAACCTATCACGATGACTTATTGGAAACCTACGATAACCTATCGAAAACCTACAATAACCTATCACTTAAACTTACTTATTACATAACAAAATTATCACTTAGCCTTAATCTAATACTAATCCTAGTCCAAAGTGCAATCACAACCTTAAACAAGGGTTAGAAAGCCACCCGCTCCCAATTCTAAACTCGATAAGCAATCACAAAGGAGTGGTAAAGGCTGGACAATGGTGATGGTGCTCGGCAGAGGCTAGTCGCCCCTCAAATAACTTAGGTGGGGCTGTCGGTGGCGTCATGGCTGAGGATTGGCAGCAACGACAAGGATTGGTGAACAGTCTCTAAGCTTACGACAATCTAAACGAGAGGAAAAGAGGAAGAGAGGCGGCAAGTGATAAGAGAGAGAGAGAGAGAGAGAGAGAGAGAGAGAGAGAGAGAGAGTGGGCGTGTGATTCAAAAGGGAAAGAAGAAGAGGAGAAAGAGAATGAGAGATCTTTGCCATTAATGAAATGTACCTCTGATCCTCTAAAATTCTCTCAACCTAGCATTTACTTAGAGGAGAAGGCTTCATGAAGACAACTAATCCAATGCCATTAATGCCTTAGATATGCACATGAAAAAATAGGGCATAGGCTAGGTTTAGGTGTGACCTCATCTTCTCCCCTCAACCCCTGTGGCTGCCCCCTCCCTAGTGCATATCCACTCTTGCCCTTTTTTCCAAAACTTAAAGAAAGGTTAAAGGGTCAATATACCAATATATGGCACTATTCAAGCACATTGAGCATTCAATGTAGAATCTTGCAAAAATGGTCAAAATGGGCTTGGAGGGTTTGTGGGCTCCCTAGGCGTGAGGCCCATTGGGCCACCTATTCTTAGGTGTGGGGCCCATTGGGCCCACTTGTGGGCTTGGGCCAACATCACTCCTCATCCGCGGCCTATTTCTACCTTTCTAAATTTTTGCGATCCATCAATGAAAAATCGAGTTTTCCCCCAAAGTAGCCTTCTCGGTGTTTTCATGATCTACCAATCCTCATTGTAATCCCGCTTCGAAAATTAGAATGGGATTGAGGATATCACAGTGCATGTGTCATTCATGGAACAATCCCATTAGCTAGCTTTAGTCAATTCTTGAGTGCTCTTCTTGCATCTTTGGCTATGTATTGTTGGCTACTTTAATCATTCATTTTCTTTGCCTTGTGTTAGAATAGGTCATCCTGGCATAGCACGACAAGCCCTCGGTTGTGATTCCTCCTTTTGCAATTCTTGCTTAGTTAGAACTTGATTGGAATAATAGGAAAAATTAATCTTTGATTAAATAATCATAGTATGCATGTGCCCGTAGAGTTGTGTTTGCGAAGAGGTTCGTGTGCTCTTACTAATTGACTAATCATATAGAGATATGTTTCTTTTAATCTTAGTTTGAGGATGTTTTGCTTTACGGTTGAGGTTTGTCTTAATCTTATGTCAAAATCTACATATGTATGT
The DNA here is from genome assembly GCA_017140325.1 of Eucalyptus leucophloia subsp. euroa. Lineage (NCBI taxonomy): Eukaryota > Viridiplantae > Streptophyta > Magnoliopsida > Myrtales > Myrtaceae > Eucalyptus > Eucalyptus leucophloia. Next base: position 28,829,346 of record CM029472.1, on the reverse strand, counting down.
GTCCGTTCATGTTTTGCTTTACCTTTGGTTCGTGTGCTTTTACTAATTGACTAATCATATAGAGATATGTTTCTTTTAATCTCATTTGTTTTCATTTTTCAAATGTGTTTGTATTCATTTTATTGAAAGATAGAAAGCTCATCAAAAGGTAAATTGGAGCACAGAAGATGTAGAAACTTTTTGTCAATTGTGCATTAAACAAATTGAAAAAGGCAATCGTCCTGCAAGCAACAAAAGAGATGGATGGACGATTATAATCAACAAGTTTGAGGAGCTAATGGGCAAAAAATACAAAAAAAATAAATAAATAAATGAAGAATAAGTGGGATAATCTAAAGAAAGAATAGAAAAGATAGAAGCAACTAGTTCAAAAAGAAAACAGGATAAGGATGGAATCTAAGGAAGAAAACCTTTGATGCCAGTGATAAATGATGAGAGAGAAAAATTCAAATATTTATCTATTCCTTTATCACTTTTTTTGTAAATTCAACTTTTATGATAGAACTCATGAAAATATTTTATAGTCTTGTGAATGAAAGGCATACATCCGAATATTAAAGTTTTGTTCGATAAGATATTCTAGGGTGCGGTTGCTGCTATAAGTGTTAACTGGAATCCTACACAAAATTTATGCAATAATGAGAATCTTGAGGTCACATAAGCTAATATTAGCAACCGTGCAGGATCTACTAATGATACTTTAGAGTGTGATGTAGGTGAAATGAATTTTTAACAAAGTCAAAGTAAGAGCCATAAAAAAGCGGTACAAAGTTCAATGAAGCAAGCTCAAGGAAAGAAAGAAAAAAATTGACCGGACCTACTAAGTTAGCATCGCAAATGGACAGATTTTATTTAGTTGTTGAAAGCAAGAGCAATGCAATATCAGTTGCAAGGAAGTTTGATCATTACAAAAAAATTATGCAAACATTGAAAGCTACACTTAAGATTAATTAAGACAGAAAGTTGCTCTTCTTTGTACTCTCACATTTTGCTAAAAAGAAAGATAATAGGTAGATTTTTATGAACTTGGATGGAGATGAAAAAAAGGTCAAGTGGCTTAAGTTTAAGTTGGAAGAGCAAAAAAGTCATCATATTAATCTATGTTGTAATGTGAGACTTATTTTCGATTAGTGATTTGCACTACTTGTGAACTCTATTTCTAATTATGTTCTAATGCGAGACCTATGTTCTTAGTTTGTATTCTTTTGATTGGGTGGAGTTTACATATATATTATGGATGATAATTGTTTGATTAATGAATAATTATTCATCACTTTTTTTGCTATTTTGTTACTTTAGATAAATATAGACGATTCTCCTAAAAGAGAAATACATAAAAAAGAGGACAAGGAATATTGCAACTTGCGGAAATTACTTAATCTGTAATCGCTTATTAGGCAATATACAATCACAAAAAACCTTGTATAACATCATCATAAACATAAATGCTTGGTTAGGAGAGTTCAAGAGCAAAAATAATAATCTGACAAAGTGTTATCAAATATTTAGAATTGATAAGATTGTATTTAATAATTTAATGCAAGTTTAGTGATACGCTTTTGCCTTGAAAGATCTAGGAATATTGATGTTATAGAAATGCTTGGAATATGTCTTTATATTTTAAGACATGGTATAGGTAATAACTTAACATAAGAGCGCTTTTAACATTCTAGAGAAACCACAACTTAGTATTCGATAAAGTATGTGAAATAAGAAAAAATTTGATCCAACCAACTAATTGACAATTTAGGAATTTTCTAGAGAAGATCAAAAATAGTCAAAAATTTTATTAATTTTTTAAAGGTACATTTCAATTATACAATAGAAAGAAAGAACTAAATGTAAATTTTGATTATACAATAATATTTGTATTCTATTTTAAGATTGCATTGAAACTATTGATGGCACACATATCCTAGCGGTAATATCTACAAAAGATCAGATTCCTTTTACTGGTCAAAAATGTACATCGACTCAAAATGTCTTAATAGTGTATAATTTTAACAGAGAATCCATTTACATTTGGGCTAGTTGGGAGGAACAAGCCAATGATACTTGTATTTTCTATGAAGCCCTAGGGAGACGTGATGTGCAATTTCTTCATCCTCCTTCGGTTTGTTAATTAGTGGTTTTTGTACGTTAATATGTATTAATATGGTCTATGTTGGTTAAATTTATATTAATTTGTGTAGGTAAATTTTATTTAGTAGATGTTGGATATCCAAATCCAATACATTATTTGGGATTATATAAAGAAGTTAGATATCATTTGCTAGGATTTCAACAAGGTCCTACACCTATAGGTTATTAGGAGATATTCAATCTTGCTTATTCCTCACTACAATTTAAAATTGAGCAAGCCTTTGATGTATTGAAAAAGAAGTGGAAGATTCTAAAGCATATTCTAAGTTTTTCATTTGAAAAGCAAATAAAAATTGTTATAGAGTGGGCGTGTGATTCAAAAGGGAAAGAAGAAGAGGAGAAAGAGAATGAGAGATCTTTGCCATTAATGAAATGTACCTCCGATCCTCTAAAATTCTCTCAACCTGGCATTTACTTAAAGGAGAAGGCTTCATGAAGACAACAAATCCAATGCCATTAAAGCCGTAGATATGCACATGAAAAAATGGGCATAGGCTAGTTTTAGGTGTGACCTCATCTTCTCCTCAACCCCGTGGCCGCCCCCTCCCTAGTGCGTATCCACTCTTGCCCTTTTGTCCAAAACTTAAAGAAAGGTTAAAGGGTCAATATACCAATATATGGCACTATTCAAGCACATTGAGCATTCAATGTAGAATCTTGCAAAAATGGTCAAAATGGGCTTGGAGGGTCTGTGGGCTCCCTAGGCGTGAGGCCCATTGGGCCACCTATTCTTAGGTGTGGGGCCCATTGGGCCCACTTGTGGGCTTGGGCCAACATCACTCCTCATCCGCGGCCTATTTCTACCTTTCTAAATTTTTGCGATCCATCGATGAAAAATCGAGTTTTCCCCCCAAAGTAGCCTTCTCGGTGTTTTCATGATCTACCAATCCTCATTGTAATCCCGCTTCGAAAATTAGAATGGGATTGAGGATATCACAGTGCATGTGTCATTCATGGAACAATCCCATTAGCTAGCTTTAGTCAATTCTTGAGTGCTCTTCTTGCATCTTTGGCTATGTATTGTTGGCTACTTTAATCATTCATTTTCTTTGCCTTGTGTTAGAATAGGTCATCCCGGCATAGCACGACAAGCCCTCGGTTGTGATTCCTCCTTTTGCAATTCTTGCTTAGTTAGAACTTGATTGGAATAATAGGAAAAATTAATCTTTGATTAAATAATCATAGTATGCATGTGCCTGTAGAGTTGTGTTTGCGAGAGGTTCGTGTGCTCTTACTAATTGACTAATCATATAGAGATATGTTTCTTTTAATCTTAGTTTGAGGATGTTTTGCTTTACGGTTGAGGTTTGTCTTAATCTTATGTCAAAATCTACATATGTATGTGTCCGTTCATGTTTTGCTTTACCTTTTGGTTCGTGTGCTTTTACTAATTGACTAATCATATAGAGATATGTTTCTTTTAATCTTTTTAATCTCATTTGTTTTCATTTTTTTCAAATGTGTTTGTATTCATTTTATTGAAAGATAGAAAGCATTTGTTTTCATCAAAAGGTAAATTGGAGCACAAAAGGTAAATTGGAGCGCAAAAGATGTAGAAACTTTTTGTCAATTGTGCATTAAACAAATTGAAAAAGGCAATCGTCCTGCAAGCAACAAAAGAGATGGATGGATGATTATAATCAACAAGTTTGAGGAGCTAATGGGCAAAAAATACAAAAAAATAAATAAATAAATGAAGAATAAGTGGGATAATCTAAAGAAAGAATAGAAAAGATAGAAGCAACTAGTTCAAAAAGGAAACAGGATGAGGATGGAATCTAAGGAAGAAAACCTTTTATGCGAGTGATAAATGGTGAGAGAGAAAAATTCAAATATTTATCTATTCCTTTATCACTTTTTTCATAAATTCATCTTTTATGATACAACTCATGAAAATATTTTATAGTCTTTTTGAATGAAAGGCATACATCCGAATATTGAAGTTTTGTTGGATAAGATACTCCAGGGTGCAGTTGCTGCTATAAGTGTTAACTGGAATCCTACACAAGATTTATGCAATAATGAGAATCTTGAGGCCACATAAGCTAATATTAGTAGCTGTACAGGATCTACTAATGATACTTTAAAGTGTGATGTAGGTGAAATGAATTTTCAACCAAGTTAAAGTAAGAGCCATAAAAAAGCGGTACAAAGTTCAATGAAGCAAGCTCAAGGAAAGAGCGAAAAAAATTGACTGGACCTTCCAAGTTAGCATCACAAATTGACAAATTTTGTTTAGCTGTTGAAAGTAAGAGCAATGCAATATCAGTTGCAAGGGAGTTTGATCCTTACAAAGAAATTATGCAAACATTGAAAGCTACATCTAAGATTAATTAAGACAAAAAGTTGCTCTTCTTTGCACTACCACATTTTGCTAAAAAGAAAGATAATAGGTAGATTTTTATGAACTTGGATAGAGATGAAAAAAAGGTCGAGTGGCTTAAGTTTAAGTTGGAAGAGCATAAAAGTCGTCATTAGGATGTTAGGTACTTGTTTAAGCTCTTTCATATTAATCTATATTGTAATGTGAGACTTATTTTCGATTAGTGATTTGCGTTACTTGTGAACTCTATTTCTAATTATGTTCTAATGTGAGACCTATGTTCTTAGTTTGTATTCTTTTGATTGGGTGGAGTTTACATATATATTATGGATAATAATCGTTCCATTAATGGATAATTATTCATCACTTTTTTATTGTTTTGTTACTTTAGATAAATATAGATGATTCTCCTGAAAGAGAAATACATAAAATAAAAAAAAATTAAAAAAAAAAAGAGGACAGGGAATATTAGCAACTTGTGGAAATTACTTAATCCGTAATCGCTTATTAGGCAATATACAATCACAAAAAACCTTGTTTAACATCATCATAAATAGAAATGCTTGGTTAGGAGAGTTCAAGAGCAAAGATACTAATCTGATAAAGTGTTATCAAATATTTCAAATGGATAAGATTGTATTTAATAATTTAATGCATGTTTAGTGATACGCTTTTGCCTTGAAAGATCTAGGAATATTGATGTTATAGAAATGCTTGGAATATGTTTTTATATTTTAGGACATGGTGTAGGTAATAAGTTAACATAAGAGCGTTTTTAATGTTCTAGAGAAACCACAACTTAGTATTCGATAAAGTATGTGAAATAAGAAAAAATTTGATCCAACCAACTAATTGACAATTTAGGAATATTCTAGAGAAGATCAAAAATAGTCAAAAATATTATTAATTTTTTAAAGGTACATTTCTATTATACAATAGTAAGAAAGAACTAAATGTAAATTTTGATTATACAATAATATTTGCATTCTGTTTTAAGATTGCATTGAAACTATTGATGGCACACATATCTTAGCAATAATATCTACAAACAATCAGATTCCTTCTATTGGTCAAACATGTACACCGACTCAAAATGTCTTAATGGTGTGTAATTTTAACATAGAATCCATTTACATTTGGGCTAGCTGGGAGGAACAAGTCAATGATACTTGTATTTTCTGTGAAGCCCTAGGGAGACGTGATGTGTAATTTCTTCATCCTCCTTCAGGTTTGTTAGTGGTTTTTGTACGTTAATATGTATTAATATGGTCTATGTTGATTAAATTTATATTAATTTGTGTAGGTAAATTTTATTTAGTAGATGTTGGATATCCAAATCCAATACATTATTTGGGATTATATAAAGAAGTTAGATATCATTTGCTAGGATTTCAACAAGGTCCTACACCTATAGGTTATTAGATGTTCAATCATGCTTATTCCTCACTACAATTTAAAATGGGAAAATTCTAAATAAGAACTCAAAGTGAATCTATTTTCTGAAATAAGGACCTAAAGTGAACTTTGTGTCATATAAGGACCCGAAGTGGACCTATTGTTTCAAATAAGGACCCGAAGTGAGTTTTGTATCAACTAAGGACCCGAAGTAATCAAGTTAATCTCTATTGAGGACCTTAGTAAGACAGCAAACATTTTTTGGTGATTAAAATAGGGGCAATTTTGTTAGAAATTTGTGATTGGAAAAAAAAAGGAAAATTCTAAATTAATTAAGTTTAGGTTATTCATTTAGATGTTTACGTTTTCTTCTTTCTTCTCCCTCACTGCTCCTCAACCAAAAACGCTACCTGGTCATCATCGCGACTCAATTCTCATCGCTCCTCGCCTTGCTCAACCAGTGGAGAATTTGAGTCTCCGCAAACAAAGAAAAAAGCATATGGTTTTCTTCTTGTTTTTGGATTCAAGCCTCAACCAGCGGAGAACTTGGGTCTTCGACTTTGCGGAGGAAGGGTACAAGGAATGGGAGAACTTCGGTCTTTGACTTTGCAGATGATGGGTACAAGGAACGATGAGACTGTAGAAAACCTAGGGTTTTTTTGTTTTTGTTTTAGGATTTGTTAATTTTCCCTATATTTTTTTTGGACAAAATTATCCAAACTCTGGTCATCGGAAATGTCACATGCTTGATAGCCGGCGAATATTTGGCTGACCAGCAAGCTCGTGTTCTTATTTGGAATTAATTCAACCATTTAAGGTCTTTATTTGAGACAATGGGTCCCCTTTACGTATTTATCGACACAAAATTCACGGATCCTTATTTGAGAAATTTGGTCAATTTCGGGTCCTTATTTGGAATTTTCCCATTTAAAATTGAGCAAGCCTTTGATGTATTGAAAATGAAGTGGAAGATTCTAAAGCATATTCTAAGTTTTTCATTTGAAAAGCAAATAAAAATTGTTATAGCAGTAATGACTTTATATAATTATATATGATGAAACACCGTCAATGAGTTTAGTAAATACTCGAGGATGCTTGTAATTTTCAATGATAACTTATTTCTTTCTTTAATGTATATGTAACCATATTTATTATAATGAAATTACTCTTTTCAATTGAGAAAAAGTTGGCTTTGATGTGAGTTTTTACTTATGAATTTGTTTATATATCTCTTTTACATTACACCTCAATGTGAAAATATAAAAAATGGTCATTGTTTTTATTTTCAAATTTAAAAAATAAAATTAAAAAAGTTTAAATTGGCTATACCAAAAGACTTTCGAAATGTGTTTACCAAAGGACATTTCCCCAAAATTGCTTTTCAAGGCACTTTTCAATTACAGTTTACTAAACAGACTTCGCATTTCTTCAAAAACCTTCTAAATAAAGGCCTTTGCATTTCTTTAAAAGTTTTTTCCAAAAGTCTTCCCAAAGGCATCTTAAGTATCTTTTAGTTTATCACTTTATTTTTCGAGTTCTTACATTTACTTTCATTTAGAGTAATTAATTTTAGTTCTTCGTTATGTATTTTGTTTACTGTCCAAATTACCATGGAATCCGATTCAATAAAAATCGAAGATCAACCTTCAATGAAAGGCATTTTGTTGCATAAGGCTATTTTCAGCAAAACTAAGTAAAGCATATCTTATCGCTTTCATATGTGATTTTCTCTTTACAAGTTTGGTTGGAAAGGAAAAGAAGGGAAGTGAAGTGAAACAAAAACTTTATGGAAGTGCTTTTCTTCGTTGCATTGAGAAAAAGAATGGAAGTGGAAGTAAATGAATTCGAATACGAGGGAAGTATTTTTTTGTGGACTCACCACTATTATTTCCTTCCAAAACCCAAAGGAAATGGAGGAAATGGAGGAAATGGATTTTTCACAACCTTTTGTTTTGGAATAACTATTCCTCGCTTTTTCTCCATCTAAAGAGATGACCCAAAAAACGAAAGAAGAGGATGAGGATGCAATTCGTGGCAAATAAATCTTACCCAACATTATCCAACCGCATCGCAATCCCTTACAAATAAGTAAATAAACCAATCAATTTGAGAATCCTCCAAAAAATTGTCCAATCAATCTAGTGTTTTTCTTTTTTTTGGGGGGGGCTGCAGTCAATCTAGTGTTTAAACATCCGTTTCTCTTTGACTCGACCCGAAGATATGATAAGCTTTCTCAAAGCTTCCTTTTCTGTCCAATTCGGTTTGCATGCATTGACCGGACCGGATAACTGGGCTGAAGTCTGAGTCACTGAGAGAATCAACCAATCTGAGCCCTGCAAGCAACGGTCAGTACACACGCTACAACAAGCACGTGCCTTCCGCCCAAATCCAAATTACAAAGTAGAGGCAAGCGGTTCTGAAGTAAGTCTAAACTCCACCCAAAACATGAAGCTACCCTATTAGTTCTGGGAATCGGCCAATTCTTTTTATTTTTTGTTTGTTTCGTTTTTGTTTCTTTTTCCAATTAGAGCAAAAATAAAAGTTCCCTTCTAATAGATAGAGTCCAACATGATTACCCATGCCAAACAAAATCATTTATTTGTGAAGAAATATGCCAAACCTAACAAAAGAGGTCGGATTATGTCATCATGTAGGGTAAGGGAAAAGGGTTGATCCAAAAGCAAACTACAAACAGGCATAAAAAGGTGCTAACTCATTAATTTGAGGCTTTCAAAGAGTATACTGAATTTTCCCTACATATACATATTGCAAGTGCATTCTAATGGATACATATCGACTTACACCAAAATAAGTTTAAAACTAATCCTAGTAATAAAATAACATATTGAGTACTATTGATAATAACGATATTTCAAATTCTGAAAGTTTAATACTACTACCATGAATTTTCTCTCTTATTCTCGATCCAATTAGATACGATTCTCGCACAAATACCAAAATATAATCGCATTATACCGGTTGAACAGACCAATATCTAGGGTCGTTCCGGCCCGGTGCCCAATTCTACCTGGACCGATGCTCATCATTCCTAGAAAGTGTCATATGAATCCCCGAAACCCACGAACCGACAAAAGGCCCGAATCTCCCTCTCATCATCTCGAGCAAACAGACAAAAAGCCCGATCTCTCTCACTGACTCTCCGCTCTAATTAAATGCGACCATTCGGCGCTTGATTGATCATCACCCTCTATTATCGCACTCCCTCTCTCTCTCTCGTCAACTCGTATTGAATTCGCGGATCATTCGGCGCTTGACTGTCACCGCCCTCAATCACCGCACTTGGAATTTCTCCCGAACAGCACGTTTACACAACCGAACCACTCTGTCTCCCCCCATCTCTCTCTCTCTCTCACATGTCAATGCCTGTGAGTGCACGCGCTCTTCTTGTCGAAGAACGTCAATGAATCCAAAGTCCCTCTCGACATCGGATCGCTCGTGACAGAGTGAGAATATCGATCGACCCGAGTCGTCCTTTCGGCTCCTCGCTTCGTTTTCGGCGTTATTTTTTGGAAGGGAACTCTGTTTCCTGGTCTGCTTCCCCTGTTTCCGCACTCCCTGTGATGAGCTCGATTCTTTTAGTTTGATGGGTTTGGCGTAATTCGATCGGCATAGTTAGTGTTGTGGACGTGATTTTGGGTGGTGGTAATAACACATCAGTAGGGAGAAGGAGCCTCTGCTTGGAACTCTGTTTCCTATTCTTTTTCCCCTGATTCCACAGTCCGTGTGACGAGCTCGATCCTTTTAGGTTGATGGGTTTGGCGTAATTCGATCGGTAAGCATTGCGGATGTGATTTTGGGTGGTGATAATAATAGTGTGTTAGCATGGAGAAGGAGCCTCTGCTTCCGTACTCGAGCCCCAGGAGGAGGCCGCCGTCCCTCTCGTCGCTCCCCGAGGATGGCGAGATCTCCATCCCTGTTCCCCTCACGCCGTCGGACCTGAAGGACCGCCTCATTTTCGGGCCGTCTCCGTCTCCAAGGGACGCTTCGCAGATCGTCGATGCGTTGACTCTGTCCGGGAGTTCGTCCAGACCATCCTCTTCTCAAGACCTGTTCGCATCATTGCCTTTTTCTGCGCAGGAGCCTCGCTTGGCTGATTATAATGCGGTGGGCCGGAAATGCCATTTGCACCGCGCCAAGACGGCACCGGCGATGGTGGTTTTGAATGAGGCTACTTGCCAACCTGCTCCGCCGAAGCCTCAGTCCAATTCGCAATCGATTGTCCGTCAGGCGGTGGTACTTTTAGTTGCTTATTTGTTGTTCGGTGTGGCTATATACTGGTACAACCGTGATAACTTTACAGCTATTGAAACTCACCCTGCTGTGGATGCTCTGTACTTTTGCATTGTCACTATGTGCACGATTGGGTATGGTGATATTACGCCGAATAGCACTGCAACCAAGATGTTTTCTATAATGTTTGTATTGGTGGGGTTTGGATTTATCGATATATTGTTGTCTGGGATGGTTAGTTATGTTCTTGATTTGCAAGAGAGTCACTTGTTGAGGGCGGCACAGGATAGGAAGGAAAACAAGCATTCCGGAGGATCCTATTTAGTCGATTTGAAAAAGGGGAGGATGAGGATAAGGATGAAGGTGGCATTGGCCTTAGGTGTTGTGGTTCTTTGTATTGGAATTGGTGTGGCTGCGGTGCATTTTGTTGAGAGGCTTGGCTGGTTAGATTCCTTTTACTTCTCGGTAATGTCTGTCACCACGGTTGGGTATGGGGACCGTGCATTCACATCAATGCCTGGACGTATTTTGCTTCCATCTGGTTATTAGTATCGACACTGGCGGTTGCGCGTGCTTTTCTCTATTTGGCTGAGGCAAGAGTTGATAAGCGACAAAGGAGGATTGCAAAGTGGGTGCTTGGTCATGATATGACCGTAGACGAGTTCCTGGCAGCTGACATTGACAACAATGGCTTTGTTAGGTATGCTTTGTTCCCTTTACCATGATAAATCTTTATGGCACATTATGAATTCCTTTACTAAATAGCAACACAACGTGTCCATAAGTCTGCTTTCACTTCTGAGCATTATCTAGCGTTGAGGGTCATTCTTAGAAGGCAACGGAGAATAGCTTATTAGTGCTGATTAAGTTATTGTACTATGACAGATTTGTGTCCTGCTCGCCTTGGTTTAGATTGTGGAAATTATTCTTGACACTGTGTTTATGTGTGAATGTGTAACGCATGAAAAGGTTTAGTGCTCTGCAAGTTCATGCGCATTCTGAGTTGAGTTTCATCTGGGTGGGCACTATATATCTTCTGGGAAAAGTTATTTGATAATTGGTCGCAGTAGCTATCTTAAATCTCCCCTTTTTTTCATGCTTTACAAAGATTGAATTTCTATTAGAAGATTGTATATCTTTGTCAATATCACGATCAATATTTAGAATTTCATGTCACCAATTCCGATATTTTCATCCTTTAAGAAAGGTGCAGATTGTTGTATATTCATGGGAGTTATGCAACGTCCAACATGAGGAGAAGTTCCTCAGTTCTTCTGTTATCCAGCTTAAGAATTTTTTCCAGTCAAGTTTACTCTTTGGCATCTTTTTCAACATAGTGCCGCTGACTTTTTTTAATCTCACTCCTCACTCCATCTCAACTTCCCTTCTCTTGGATTGGTTGAGTTATCTGAGATGAGTTCACCATGAGCAGAAATAATACGAAATCGAATGAACTGTATCTCAATGACCGGACGATGTTTTTGCACTTTTCTTTCTGACAATTGCCTACTGTCTATCTGAAACAATTTGCAGTTTTAGCAATTTGTTTTTCAGGTAAATAACATACTGACTGAAGATAGTCAAAATAAGATGCTCATAGCGTGTTTAATGCCAATTGACTTACCTTTAATCGGTACAATTAATTTGTCCATGATTGTTTGAATTGTTGAATAACTTTAGAGTTCTCACTTTGTCTTTTGTTACGTCTGTTCTCTATGTGGTTATACATTGATGCTTTTAGAATTTCAGCTATTCTGGTTTGTGGCTATTATCTCTTTGTTTGTTTGTGATTATGAAAATTGAACTTCCATTACTACTTTTAGACAGGTTGTAGTTATGTGTGTATATTTGTTGTCTTTCCTTTTATGGCTTTTTGTCTTCATAGATGAGGAAGTCATCAATGATATTATTCAATGGAAGTAGTAGTTCTCCCACAGAAAGTATTAGTGTTTCTTGAACGTGTTGAATTTGATCATAGAGAGAGATCATAAGTTCTTTACTAAAAGTGCGTCACTTTATCTTTGATGGTAAGAGGAAAAACTGATTTTCAACATGAATGGCTCTCTAGACGAGAGCATATATTAGCTCAGGAGAATCTTTGGACTTTGCTAACTCCATTAATTCAGATGTTTCTCACTTTCATCGATTGAGATTTGCACCGGCAGCTTTTGAGGCAGCTTCCACATTGCCGCTATTTCATTCTATCCAAGTAACGTGCAAAAACCTTGCCTGCACCCGGCTCCATTGGACCAGGTCCATTTGAGCCATTGATCATGTGGGCCCTACGTGGAACCCATATGATCAAATGGTTCAGATGCACCTGATCCAGCATTCCCCGCTCCCCAGCTCTAGACAATTCCTTCTTGGGTAGTGAGTATGTTTTGTGTCAATCACCCAAGTACTAGTACCCAATTTCACTTTACTGTTGAATGATTAAGTCCTTGTCTTCATCATAATCCTCTTACATCTTCCGGGTGCCTTTCCGCTGCATTCGTTATGGATCCTGTATAGAGCTGCCGTTAATGTGAGTTTGTCTTTCTTGTGTTCTGCAGTAAATCTGAATATGTCATATACAAGCTTAAGGAAATGGGGAAGGTATCAGAGAAAGACATTCTGCAGATCTGCAACAAGTTTGACATGCTGGACACTGGCAATTGTGGGAAGATCAGTCTTGCTGATCTCATGGAAAGTCACCATTGACGTGCTGTTCCTAGTTGACCAGCTGATCGAACAAGACAAGACACGCTGCAAGAGAAATCTTGAATTCCTAATCCATGCGAAGTCGATATTTGGGGCCTAATCAAGTCACAGAAGATGGTGCTGCAATCATACTGCTTGACTTCCCAGTTCATATGCTTATTGACAGGTTACCGTTTGGCTTCGCCCTCATTGAAGTTTGTGAGGGCTCGTTGCTCTTATAACACTGGTATATCATATTGCTGGGTAGGGTTGGAGGAAAAGTTTTGCTTTTACTTGTATTATGGAGTAGTTTTGGTAAGATAGGTGACGAATGGGTACGTTTTCTATCTGTATAGGTTTCGTTTGATTCATTCTTCGTAGAAGCTTATTTATACAGGCAGTTCTTTCTTTTTTCCGAGTAATGCTAGGTATACTAGATGGTACGATGCAAGTGTGGTTTCAAACATGATTCGCAGTTTGTGTATAACATGAAATGGATGCATGTGCATTGGGTTCTTTTGTCAAACAAGTTGGCACTCTCGAACAGCCATCAATCGGTATATCCTATTCCTCAACATTCTCGGCCAGGTCGCTTCAGGAGCTGCATTCACTTACCATGCTTAATTGAGATGTAAATATGTACTGACAGCTAATGATTTCGGTTTATGCGTTCAAGCCAGATTGAGTTGAAATTTAATTGGGCATGAAATAATGACAGATAATAAACCAGAAAGTGGTTTTAGCGGCGCTTGTGGAGATATTGCAAAATGTGGTTTTACCGGCATTGACTTTGCCTTAAGCAACTGTTCAAAAGGGCCGAGAAATCTAGAACCAAAAACTCGATTCAATTGAATGTAGTTTTCGGTCCTTGCCCAAAACGAAATAAAGTGCTTCGGTGAATTGGGTGCCCTATTGATGAATAGTAAGGCCCGACCTCTATTCATGCACCAGAATTTGTACGATCGTCTGAAATTTGACCATTTGAGGTAACTCCTAGTTTTTGCTATATTCTTGTCAAAAGCATACCTTGGTGTCCTTAGGGGGTTTGAGCTACGAAGAAGTTTGCATCTACAAATTGTTGAATCCTCTTATACTCAAATTTGCTCTTGTGGTCATCAAGTGACTTGAATGTACTTGAGAAATTTGCTCTCAGTGGATTTTAAGGATCCTGCCAAGCAAATTTGGGGAATGCAGTAGGCTAGTTCAAACCATACAAGTCACTTGAGCAGACTTTTGCATCACTACTCTTTAGTATTTCCACAATATTATTTGTTTTGCATGACAGATTATTTACTGTAGAAGAGTGTTTGCGTATAAACTTACATTAGCTGCCATTTATTTTGGACAACACTCATGTCAGACACCAAGTTCTTTTCTATCCAAGTGAGCTTGAAGGAGTCATCTATTGACAGCATCAAATTCAAGTCGTCATATCCACCGATGTTGTGTGACCATGATAAACAAAGACCAGCAAGTAAATTAGGAAGACGGACCACAACTTCAGCAAACATTAACTTCATCAAATAGGTCATTGGCAAGTGCACACGAACATTGAGGAAAATAACCAAAATGCCAAGAGAGCAAAAATAGAGCAATGGCTATTTGATTTCAGAGCACAAAGAATTCTTGGTTCATGAATAATCACCGGTAGTATTCACGTAGGCTAACACTATATATATGGCTCGTGAGAAATGGAAAAACTTTGGAGGACAAAATTCAGGGTAAAGGCATAGGAGGTCTCCACCTAGAGAACTCAACCAAGTCTCTGTTAACAAATGATCCGTTGTGCAGCCAAAATGTCTCGGTAGACTGGTGGAAATATCTCACTTTTCTTTGAAGTTCCCACAAAATTGCATTAGTTGCTGAGCACGGGTTCGATTCAGGAGCATAGACCCACAAGCACCTTACCTGCCTCCCATTGGCTATCATCTCTTCTATGGATTGATCTGACACGAAATAGAATCAACATTTTAACTGATGATCGATTACAAGGGGAGAGACCTGAAAAAAGGTGTGAGACGCCAACCTGGTATGGATTCCAAATACTCCAACAACTCGGGCCCTATTCGAGAAGATGGCCACTTGATCGATATCTTCTTGTAGTCAATAACATTTTGAAAAGGCAGTTCTGCATGATCTGACAGGAGCACTGGGACGCACTCCTATAAACCAAATCATGGAGATTGATTCTCTACATTACACATAGTAAATGCTAGTATCTATGCCATGTGCCAGTGTGAGGGTGTTGGACTGGACATTAGCTTACAGAGAGAGAGCACCTACCACAAAGAAAGCCTCGTAAAAGCGAAGAGTCCAGGATGACTCCCCACGTGGAGCAAGGCAGAACTTAGCATCCCGCAGGTGTTCAAAATACTCTTGCCTGCCCAATTTATCTGGCCCTTTGAACTTCAACTCTGGACACTCCAGCTGTTTATGAAATTAATAGTCATAATACAACATACACTTGCATTTCTACGTTATCATACTATTTTTATTGAAGCTCTTTTTGCTATTCATTTTATGCATATGGAGTTTTACTATGTATTGCACAACTTCATATGCGCATGGAACACAGCAAAAGATGTTTTCAGTTGTTTCTCAATAATATAGCTGAAAACTGCAAGCCACTTCATATGGTTCTCTTGGTTTTTCATGCCATACATTATCCACGCTATACGTTATCCATCTATATTAAAATACATATCCTCAGAATGTTATGACAGCAATATAATTATCCACTGAAATTGTCAACTCCTTAGCAATTTTCTGAGGGGCTGTCCTGCTTCAAGTTCCCTAATCATGATGATGTTTTACCTGACGGATAATCTTAGTCCACCACCCATGGTTCAAACTATACTGTGAAGTCTACATGAAAGTGATGAAAACAGAAGACATGAGACAATCCAGAGAATAAACCATTTTAGTTTCCATCACATCGATTTCCTAACCCAGATTCTATTAATTACCAACTGGGATATTGCAGAAGAGTTACCTTCTCTGGAAACTGCTTTGCAAGTTCTATCAGCCGAAGACGGCCAACCTTATTCTGTGCACGACCAAGATAGTTCGCCAAGTATTTCCTTTTCTGTAAAGGCAATGGCTGGACCACAGCATCACTGGTCATCTTGTCATCAACATTGCCAGGAATGATGATATCTTTCCAAGTATTAAAAGCACTCAAGTCCCGCTTATCAGTCCGATCACCCTGCACTAACAGATAAAATTCAAAATTGCCATTGTCAAAACTCAGGTCTGCCAAATATTTGGTTGGTTCATCTCAAGTAACATTACTTTAGAATCACTAGAATCGTCAAAGTGCAATTCCTTTGAAGGAAATCACCTATGTATGAGTGTGATAGCCAATCACTCGACCACAAATTCTAGTATTTCTAAATACACAGTCCCTCAAAAACTTTAACTAAGATAAATCTCTTCAAGCATTCTCATCTTAAAAGCAAACAGGACACAGTTGTATTTTCTTTCCTTCCGTCAGCTACTCAATTTGGTAGAACAAGGACAATTACAAAAACAGAAGCATTAAGATGTTCATGTTCTGGCATGTAGAGAAAACCAACATCTGATAATTTCCCAGAACATTGATGAACATAGAAGTATAAATGGACGAAACATCCGGTTACTATTATCAACTCTGTGTCCTCCTTGTACATTGAATACAGAAAAAGACTGTGCACTTATTCCAAAAGAAAATACTAGATGCGCGAATAATTTCACTAAAATATGTGGCAAATTTAGACTAGATATTGAAATAAATGAGGCCCATGCTTTGAATCATTGGCTTCTTAACCCAATAAAAAATGCCATATCACTTAGTAAAAAGAGTAAGATTTCTTAGCACATGCAGCATTGCTTATTCTAAAATTCATCCGACAAACTACAAAGGAGAGCATCAAAGGCAGTACCAAGCAATCACAAAAGATTAAAATTGAAATGTGGAGCTCAACTTTAACAAAAAATTGTTCTCATGTCCCTTTCAGTTACCTTAAGAACAACAAAGAGAGCAAACCACATGTCCACGTGTCCACTATGCTCACGAGAAAATGTCAACCACAAGACACAAGCAGCAGAAATTCAATTATCCATGTTTACACAGTGGTTCACATCTTTTGCCTTAGTATGATTCCGAGATCACCAAATAAGTACCCTCATTCTGGGGCCTTTATAATACGCCAGGAAGAAAGAGTTAAACTCGCTAATAGAACCAAATTACACCATTGTCAAGAATAGGGAGCATAAAGAGAATGCTTTACAACAACAATAAGGGATGTCATTTGACAAAAGCTAAGTCCACTAGACACTTGAAACAAAATCCATGTCCCTAACCCAGACAAATTTTGAAAGAGAAAAACATACTTCATCACATGGCTAGTAAAGTCTAAAACATAAAGAAAGTACAAGAAGCCAACCATGTGGCTTCTGAATCCTATCACAAAAACCATTTCAGAGCAACATGTCCTGGAAAGTAAGTAATGTACCTCAGGGGTGAGAATTATAGACCTATTAATGTATGTCGCCCAAGATTGAAATAAGTGAGCTCCAGCACCACTGCAGTTGCACAAGAGAACGACAATTGATCACCACATGAGGAAGCTGACAAAGCTGAATAAGTGAATACTATCATCAAATTTCACTGAAGGCTGGATCATCGGTAAAGTAGCTCTAGATCTTTTTAAGTTTCAAAGCAAATTCATGAACCACTGCCAAATTGAACATCGAGAACACAAACTTTAAAGCTAAATGTAAAGAATCAGGAAAGCAAGATAAACACTACAAGTGAGTCTCAATTCATGATACAACTTTGAGCTACAAACTCAACCAGCTGCCTCACACAGAGTGCAAAGAACCATGGGTACCTGGGAAAGACAAATATGTGGTTGCGACCTCCTGATAACCTGAAATAAGGCATCTGACTCAGAACCTGCACTGAACGAGGCAAGGATCAACTAAACAAAAAGAGCAATATGCATCCACACAACCATGTCAACTTAAAGCCACTGAAAAGCAACAAAGGACCCTTTTTTGAATTCTTTACCAAAATGAGTTTCCTCAGAACCAGCAAAAGAAAATCAAAGTTACTTTGAAATTAGTTCTTTGCCAAAAAATTCCAAATGCTGCTTCTGAAAACAAAGGTTCTTTTCAGACATAAACTGCTGCTTTCAATTATTTTCACCTGGATAACTAAAAACATTAAACATCTGATGCAGGACCAATTATCTCGTCAAACAAGGAGACATAACAAATTTAAAATCCTCAAAATCTCATACTCATTTAGCACTACAAACAACTGCAATTAATTTTTGTTCTTCTTCTCAAAAATGTTTTCCTGAATAAACAACAGAGAACTCTTCCAAACGCCGACAGAGTTTTCACCTTCACGTATGTCTGGTTGATCTCTTTGTCATTGAGGCCTCCAATCATCCGAACACACTTAACATAAGCTGGCACAAAGAAAAGATCCGCTTCCTCTTTCTTTCTCGTACGAAATCTGGATTCTAGAAAGAGCTTATGTATTTTCACCTGCGTTGTTATTGGAAACTTCTACTAATTAGTATCCCCAGCATTGATGATGAAGAAACCACAAAGCCCCATAACTGATAGATAGACATTCGTAAACTACAGGAACACCGAACACAATAGCTCCAAATACTGCATCGCCGTCATAATTTCTCTGTAAAGACTGCTACCTTCCTTCATGATCGACGCCCTCGGAGAAATGGTCCAGAAATACCTCATTAACGAATCCCATTTCCTCTTTCAGATAAAAGTTCCCACAATGATCTTTAAGAATCACTCAGACATGCAAATATCGCAGCGAAACCGAAATCAAGAACAGGAAGCAACAAAAACATGCTGGCTGCTACAGGACCAGGCTTCTTCCATCTAAAGAAATCTATATGACCAATCCTGAGCACCATCATTTAGCAATTGTAACCGCATGCTACGGCCATCAGGGAGCAGAATCGCCAGATAAGCACTAAAATGACATTTGAAAACCGAGATTGAAGTACCTGGGAGCCCCACTGACCCCTAACACAGCTCTCCGGCGAGATCCGGCCGTCTCTCCCGGACAACAACGCCTTCAGCCCGTCCACCTCGTTCTCCTCGTAGACGTAGATCCTGAGCGACAGGCGATCCCCGTAGCCTCTGCGAGGCCACGCGAAGGCTCCGCCGCCATCGAACCGCGCGACGGTGGATTCGTGCGCGCCGTCCCGGCCGATCGCGGCGGTGGCGGTGCGGGCGGTGGAGGTGGAGCAGGGAGCGAAGGAGTGGTCGAAGAGCCTGGTGAGGAAGAAGGTGGCGACGACGAGGAGGAGGGCGCCGATCTGGTGCGTGCGGGTGCAGGGAGTGCTGCGGAGGTGGTGGTGTTGCGGCGGACCGAGGGCTCTCGGCTTGAACATCGCCGGCAAGCGGTGGTCGTCGGGGCCCTCTCGCTCACCGGGAAGTGGCGAAGTCGGAAAGGAGGGAGAGTGGAGTTTTCCTTTTTCATTCTTCCAAGCAACGTAAGGGGGAGCTTTGTGGGGAACGCAGCAGCAGGGGGTGCCTGGGATTCTAACCTGTTTGGATCCGGGAATTCGATTGGACCGAAGATCTTTTTCTTTTCTATCCTACTCTAATTCCTACTCTAACACCTACTTTCAAACTTTTACCTTACTTTCTTAACGAAAATCGAAACTCGCGTGGCTGCCGGCCGCCCGCCTTTTTTAAACTAAATCGTTCTCACCCCAACCCCTAAAAATAATCGAAATCCATTCAAACTAAATCGTTCCCACTTCAACCGAACCAAATGAAGAAGAAGAATAGGAAAAAGGGAAAAAAAAAAAGAAAAAGAAAAAAAGGAAAAAAACCCCACTTCTCCCTTTCAAATAAAAATAAAAAGAAATTAAAAGATATTTGGAACATAATCAATTAATACGGCATTCTCAAACGCAGCTCTATTCTAATCAAAAAATTTTACTTACCAAAACAAATCTAGTGGTTCCAAACCAATCAATCTTGGAACCAACCAATTTTTCTTTTTTCGAAAGTGGAGATTCGAACCCTTTTTTTTTTCAACCTAATCCTAATTTCAAGTGAGATCATATTAGACCAGCTGATACATAGAGGGTTGCAAAATAGACCGTCCGATTTCAATTGAGTCAAACCAACAAATTGGGTTTAATTTCTAAGAGCATCGATTTGGTTTCCAATTCCTAAAATTGGAACTAATATTCGGACAAATAAAAGGGGAAATCGAACTAACTACATTTAAAAAAATTCTTAAAAAATATGAAACTGGCTATCTTTTTTTTTTTATTTCCTAATAATAGGTGGCATCAGATAATGAAAAAAAAAATATAATTTCGTTGGATCGGACCAAAACGCAATCACACCACCGGTCTAATTCGATTCCTAGTCCTAAGACCAACTAATTTGATCCCTGGAAGCTAGTCTGGTCCAGTTCTCAATTTTGGGAATCAAACTAGGAACCAATCACCCCCTTCTTCAAATATATGTTTTTCAAGAATAAATAAAAGGAAATTATTGAAATCCTAAATCAGGCTACTCCAATTCGAGAATCATACCAATCTAAGGATCGAATAGGTCCAGTTCTTGATTTTAGGATGAAATCGCCCCAATCTAGGAATTGATCATCCCCTAATATGAGACTCAAATGCAAATGTTAGATGGGAGTTCGACCCATCCCAAACTTTGTTATTGAATTTGATGTACTATTCCAAACCCGTCTCATTAAAGTGATCGGCAAGCATGAAGTGCCGAGTACTTGCGTCCCGCCTCAATACTTTTTAATAAGCAAATTTCCCGCACTAAACATGCAATAGATTACACCAAATTAAACTCGATGCATTGTGCATCTCTCTTACTATAATGATAGAAAATTGCATAAAAGTTTAATAAACGATTTATTAAGTTCAGGTCTCGATTGTATTGGCTGAGTGAATTTTAAAAAGTCCTAAACTTTAGTGGAGTTTGAACAAGTGTGTATGTTTATTAAATAACCTGAGGACGATAAAGGACACAAGGACATTTTCGGTATTCATATGTTTCAAGTGTTTTTTTATTTTATTTGTCGAAATATATATCGAGGTCAAATGTCAAGTTTTCATACTATAAAATTACTAATCCACCCATTCCAACCTATATGGTTATATTTGGTCATCTAGATTTCTAATCAAGATAGAACTAAATGAGATATGATATGAAATCAAGAGATTCCACTATATTAAATCTACTAATTGGTGATTGCAATAATAAAATCAGATAAATTCACGAGATATTATATATATTATTTGGTATAAACACTTATATGAATCACAAATTTTACAAATAGAGATGGTAAAAATCTCTTGTGATACTTTTATCTACTTTGTTTTTATTTTCTTTTTTATTTTCTTTTTCTCTCTTATTTAATTAATTTTTTTAAAATTTCTTCCCTTTCCATCATTCTCTAATAAATATATATTTATATATTGAATTTATATTATAATATAGAATTAAATTCGAATCTAAAAATAAAAATAATATTAAATTTAAAAAAAATTATTTTGAATTTCTTATATTAGAATTCAAATATTTATCTTGAAATGTAATATTAATTTGTTAATTTAAGGAATTTTTTATTTGAAAAAAATTCATATTATAAATGTTAAAAATCCTATCCACCTTTATCTAACCTCCTCATAAAATAATGTTATTTAGTTTATATATCTCCTTTATATTCGACTTTATCATATCTTAAGTAGACATTAAATGTATAATAAGATAAATTTTATCCTATCTTGAATTTTATCATGACCACTAAATGCAGCCTATGGGTTTTTAACAATTGGCTTTGAGTTCATCTTGCTGCCTACAAGGCTACAATCCGTTTATGTTTCATCAAAGTTTGGGCGAGTCGGGTGCCCGATCATGCTCCGATTGAGGAAAGAGCGAGGAGCGGCTCTTGAAGTGATCATGGGGCAAACTCAAACCAAATCAGGCCCTAAGATCGGGTTTTAGATCGGTATTCAAGCCCACGCATCTTTATAACTTTATATATGTGATTCCTCAAGACAGGGCTCGGTTTAGCCCGAACCTCGAAGGACTAAGCTAGGCTTTCTAACTACATGGCCTTAGCCCAATATTTCCCCTTAAAGCTCATCTTGGCTCCAACCGCACACTGAACGGGAGGAAGGATTCCTCATTAATTTTTAGGGCAAATACCCTAAAAAAATTAATATCCTAAAAAACCTAAAACTGATACACATATATTAAATTAACTTCAATTTAATTTTTTGATTTAATATCATAAAAAAACCTAAAATAGATACACATATAATAAATTTACTTCAATTTAATTTTTTGATCATCAAAAAATCTAGTACACATTTGATAATTTTATCTTTTGCTAATTTCCGTTAAATTTTACCATCAAATTATTAATTTAGATAATATGTGATAATTGATTGGTGCATCAATTTGAGGCTTTATCCTCCGTTTGTCACAAATGTATTAGTTCAATTTAATAGAAATTAATGAAAAGTAAATTTATATCAAATGTACTAGTTTGGAATTTTTAGTGATGTAAATTTATCATAGATATATCAGTTGTATTTTTTATGGTCAAAAAAATAGTTTAAAGCAAAATTTTCATAGATATATATCAATTTGGGGTTTTTCATGGTATTAACCCCTATAAAAAAAAAAACTCCAAACTATATCCACTATACAAATACCCTAATTCTTTTTATGCTACCAAAAACTCTAAACTAATGCCCTTAACTTTTTTATGTCATAAAAAAAAAATCCAAACTTATACATGTGTCATATATGCACTCCTTATTTCAATTTCATCCAAGATATATTTGTCACATTGGTATAAATTTGGGTTTTATATGAAAAAAAAAGTTTTGAGTATTTATGCCGTGGGAATTTTATGGTTTTTAGTAATATTTAAAAGAAAAAATTGGGGTATTTGTGTAGTAAGCGCAGTTTAGGGTTTATGTAGTATCAACCCTTATTTATATGAAATTGAAATTAACTCAAAAGAGGGACCTTTTTATGTAATAGCATTAAGAGTTGGAATTCTAATTATAAGCATATTTAGGTAAGCGCACTATTAGAATGGAATATCTTTTAGAAATGTGCTTACTTGTACACTAAAACACAAAAACATAAGTCATGACGTAGAATAAGTTGAGGTGAACAGTATTTAACTTTTTTTTCTTTTACGTAGGGCTATATCACATCATTTATGTAATCATTTCATCGTAATCCACTAAACACTTCACAGACAATTATTAAGTGATCCAACATATTTGTCTATTGATTGATAATGAAGAAAAATATATGGGGCTGCATGTTTTTGTTTCTAAAAAGTGTTTCTGGAACACTTTTTTGTTTTTTTGTTTTTAACAAAAAAAACGTAAACGTTAGATTTTTTGTTCTTTTTCGTTTTTTTGTTCCTCTTTAACATAAAAAGAAAAGAAATGTAAAAAAAAAAAAAGTTATTTTCATTAAAACAATTTTAAAGAAACGTTTCTTTTCTCTCTTCTTCTTCTCTTCTTCTTTTCTTTTTTTTTTTCCTCTTTTTCTTTCGCGCCGTCGCCTCGCCATGGCCGGCGATCGCCATCGAGGGTTGACGCCCGTCGAGGTTCGGTGACCTCACGGAGTGTCGTAAGCCGGCAGGCCGAGTCTCATTGGGCCGGGCGAGACTGACCCGGCCAAAAAGAAGAAAAAATAAAAAGAAAGGAAAAAATGTAAAATAAAATAAAAATATTAAAATTTAAAAGAAACAAAAAAAAGAATAAAATTTACCAAACGTGTTTTTGTTCATTTTTTTATTCTCGGAACAAGTTTACCAAATGCGTTTTTTATTCAAAAATTGTTCCCGAACAAAAACACTTTTTTTTTTTATTTCTATTCCTGAACAAAAAAAGTAAATGAAAACATGCAGCCCTATCTTTCTTTCTCGTTGGAAAACATCTATCTATTAAAACGAGTTATTTTGAAGGTTAGGAATAAATATTGCATGCATTGGATGCATGTAAGTCCATTATATTTCTCTGATCAAATCATGTAAGTCTCACATGAGACTCACATTATTTAAAGGTTAGGATGGAGTGGGCTCACATACTCCGAGTGTATATAAGAATTTTCCGAAGAATATGAAACTCTTAAAGAAAATGCTAAAGCCAAAATTGGAAGAAAAAGTGTATTAGCATTCCGAAAATGTGAAAGACAAAATTTCCCAGATCTGCCGTTACTTAAGGGATTTTAGAGGGCTTTGGAAATACATTACATATTCTCAAAACTCTCCACAAAAACTATCAATCGGTACTTACATCTGCCTAAGGAACTTTAGAGCCCCAGAGGCCTTTAGTAAAAACTACACCAAAAATATGAAGGCCCAATGCAAGTTCGAAAAGCACGATTCACTTGTCTTGGGCCAAGCTGGGGATGCGATCTCGACTATCTTAAGAAAATGGACCTTGCAATTTGCATCAAATGAGATGTAATGATAGGAGTCTCGTCTCGGGCAGCTTTAAGGCTTTCGTATGGAAGGCCCAATTAGTAATTCTTCGTTAATTGGATGCATGCAATCTCGAAAAACGGTTTTTCCCCCCTGAAAATGGCCTTTTGTCTCATAACGAGCCCCGATGCAATTTCTTAAAACTAAATGCGGGATGAATGATGAATCCATTGGCCAAATTCAAACGAGAAAGCACTCAAGTGCGAAAGGCAAACAGTATGAAACAAAAGGAACCTAGTGATATGAAAAACCACGTAAACGCGCGCATGAACTTGTGAGGTCCAACACTTACAGGATGAGTGGGTGTTGTGTAGAGGTGTTAAACGGGTGGGTCGGGTCATTAATGGGTTGATTCCAAATTTAAAGGACTTTGCAAAATCGTCAAAGACTCTGTTTGTTTAGAGAGAAATAAATAAATTTGAATTTAAAAAAAAAATAATTACTTGCATCGCTTACGGAAATAAATGAACAATATTTTTCATCATCTTAAAAAAAATTATATATTAGTTACATTCAATGATGAAAATATTTTTCATTAACTAATTATTTATAACAATATAAGTAATCATTTTCAGGAAAATATTTTTAAATAATTAATATTTCAGTGAAATAAACGGAGCTTTAGTATGAGATATTTGATTATGCACCGTGGATAAAGCCAACTTTCAAAATTGGTATCCCCTTTAAATAACAAAAGTATCATTTCTTCTCAATAGTAAAGATTTAAGAAAAAAAAAATAATTTTCTTCTCGATATTCTTGGACAGCTACCTTTCGACCAGGAAAAAAAAAACAGTTACCTAAAAAATCTCCAATGCATGTTCAATAAAATATACATTTGAAATTCTTATTTCAATCCTTATATTAGTGTTAAAAAAAAAATACCCACCTCTATATCCAATCAGATGCGCAGGGATAAATAGAAAATACTTATGCTAATTAAAATGAAAAAGTTTGCTAAGATGATGAATCATTCTTGTTATAATTGATAGGAAGAAATTTTTGTCATAATTTGAGGATTACACATATAAGTAGAAAGACAAAAACATTTCTAACACTTACGTTTCCTTAGAAAGTTGTTTGTTAAATTGTTAGATAGAGAAAATTTGAAGTTTAAAATGGAAGTACATTAGAGATAAGATATAATTATTGAATTTACACACTTGACCATCGACAGAGTACTCATAACATAACTAATAGATGATATTTTTGGGGAAAAAAAAAACCTGATCTCTTAAAAATAAGAGATATTGTTGGTTTAATATAGTAATATAGAAAAAAAGGGCTGTTATATCTGAGAGGTCTTAACCTTAGATTTGCATTTTCTTGGTCGACTTGGCAACCTCATATGAGTCATATCCACTATTTTCTCACCAAGAATCTCCCACCCATGCTGACACTAGAGCACGCCACTTGCGGTTGGATGGCCTTATCTAGTTGTCCTGTTCGAGGACCTGGTCTTTTCCTAAACCTTTACATTTATTATTGACCAGATAACCACATCAAAAATTCTAAAACTTATCAATCAAAGTACGACTGAATTTTTAAAACTTTTAAAATGCATAATTAAGTCTTCAAATTTGTCAAATTGATAACTCCATCCAATTAAGCTAATGAAAAATGCCGGCTTGTCTTTTTTTATTATTTTTTCCCGACTATGGCCTTAATCTCACTAACAAGTGAAGCCGCCTCCCATGATCGAGCCTAAGCTGGATAGGGAAATCTTACAATTTTTAGCACCATTTTTTCAATCTCAGTTTGTGTTTCAGAAGAGTAGAAGGAAATGATATGAGTAGAAAGCAGCTGGATTAGATTGTTTTTCTCCATAACAGTTGTCTGCTTAAACTCTAATCCTTTTATTTCCACAAAGAAGAAGCAAAAAAAAGAAAATGAATCACAGAAATGCATAACCCAGAGATGCAATGACTTTCTCTGCTAGCGGATTTTTGCACGACAATTCCTAACATGAAATGAAAACACGATTTAAAGACAAACACAACACAACTTAACTTGAAATTAATCTAAATCGGTAATCATGGCCATTTGTTTTCATGATGATATATATCGATGTAAATAAAGGATGCAAATAAGATCAACGCGGCACGATTTGCCACCCGTCAATTGATAAATTTGATGGAGATTAAAAATCATGCAGTAGTTACTAATAGCTCCAAATAAAATATCTGACCGATCGATAGTGTTAAAATCCTTGAATTTGCGAGCGGACCAATCAATCACGGCATCACATGCAGTCAACAGCCATCAAAGAAATCGAAAAAAAATCTAGGAACGACTGATTTGGACCGCACGAACTGGTGGAGTAGAGCGAGCCACGTGGGATTAGAGCAAAGACAAGGTCGGAATCTTGAGCAGCCAATGAAACGAGAGATAGAGATATCACAAGATAAGCCTCATATCGCTCCAATCCCAGTATTTATATTCCACAAAACTTAGCCAAATTCATATCAATTCTCAGTCACCGAACCAAGCCTTTGCATCCAAAGCGAAAATGGCAGCCTCCACCATGGCCCTCTCCTCGCCTTCGCTCGCCGGCAAGGCCGTGCAGCTCTCCCCGTCGACCCCCGAGCTCTTCGGCAAGGGGAGGGTCACCATGAGGAAGACCGTCACCAAGCAGGTCTCATCCGGCAGCCCGTGGTACGGCCCCGACCGCGTCAAGTACCTCGGCCCCTTCTCCGGCGAGCCCCCGTCCTACTTGACCGGCGAGTTCCCCGGTGACTACGGGTGGGACACCGCCGGCCTCTCAGCCGACCCCGAGACCTTCGCCAAGAACCGCGAGCTCGAGGTGATCCACTGCAGGTGGGCCATGCTCGGGGCCCTCGGGTGCGTCTTCCCGGAGCTCCTGGCCCGCAACGGCGTCAAGTTCGGCGAGGCCGTGTGGTTCAAGGCGGGCGCCCAGATCTTCAGCGAGGGCGGCCTCGACTACCTCGGCAACCCCAGCCTGATCCACGCCCAGAGCATCCTCGCCATCTGGGCCTGCCAGGTCATCCTGATGGGCGCCGTCGAGGGCTACCGCGTCGCCGGCGGGCCCTCGGCGAGGTCACCGACCCGCTCTACCCCGGCGGCAGCTTCGACCCGCTCGGCCTCGCGGACGACCCCGAGGCCTTCGCGGAGCTCAAGGTGAAGGAGATCAAGAACGGGCGGCTTGCCATGTTCTCCATGTTCGGGTTCTTCGTGCAGGCGATCGTGACCGGAAAGGGGCCGCTGGAGAACCTGGCCGACCACCTCGCCGACCCGGTGAGCAACAACGCCTGGGCCTACGCCACCAACTTCGTCCCCGGAAAGTGAGGGGTCTTCTGTAGACGAGAGGGTCTTTTTTTTATGAAGATTCTTGTGGTGGTTCCTCATCTCATGTAAATTCATGCAAAAATTACCTAATGGAGAGCTGAGAATTTCGTGACCTCTTTGCGTTCTGCCTAAATTTCGTTGATGGTCTACTGTCGCTGATATGGAATTTGCCCATATTTCTCACTGGCCAATGGACGTATAAACTTTTTGTTACTGCCTGAGAATAGCTTAGTTTGGTAAAATTGATATATTATATTTATATGAATTCAAGAAAGAAGAAAATTAACTCTGGAACGCCCAAATTATATTTTGATTTGCGCACTTTTGACTTTTCTGCAGTTTTAAAAAGAAGTTCGTTAATCTCTATTAAATTTCATATAAATTTTAAAACGAGAAAAAACTAAAAGTGAATTACAACATGAGAATACTAATGCAAATATGATTTGAATTTGTTAAGAGAAATATGAAACATGATCCGACAGATATTAGAATATTATTGAAACGCAATGTGAACTTGTGAAGAGAAGTTGGAATCCTAACTTGAACTAAATATGACAAACACTATAAGCTTGACTCAAAAATGTCGTGAATTGATTGGTTTTCATCAATTTTCATTTATAAAAAGAAAGATTTTGATGATGTTAAATCAATTGAGACATGACACGAAACCGAGTTAAATTCTAATGAACAAACATTCTAATTACAGCAAAAAGAAAAAAGGGAAACAGGGATGTGATGATACACAGGAACATCACCCTTATTTTATAATCATCTAAATTTTGCTCGTTTCTTTAGGTTTTCTATTTCTATATGATTATGTCAAATTATTACTTCTAAATTATGTAGTAAATACCAGTCAGTGGTATTTGCCAAAAAACAAAGCCAACTGAAAGAAGAAACCAGACCAAATTTCACCAGGAAAAGTATCAAAAAAGTCCCAAACCTTTTGTATTTTGTCTCAATTTAATCATAAACTTTTTTTTGTATCAATTTAATTCTAAACCTTTTTAAGTCTCAAAAAATTCCCAAACCTTTTGATTTGCCAATTTAATCATAAACTTTTTTTGTTGGTCAAATTTTTTTTTTGTGCTCAATTTAAGTTCTAAACCTTTTTTAGTCCTAAACATTTTTATATTGTCAATTCAATTATTTCCAATCAATTTTGATCGGATTTTGTTGATTGAGACTATCAGACTGATGGCATGATCAATGCTGACGTAAATAACTTTTAATAATATTTTAATTATTTTGAATTTTTTTCTTTTTTTCTTTTTCCTTCTACTCCTCCTTCCTCCGGCTAGTTGCCGGCGCCCGGCCAGTACAGGAGCTCCTTGCTCTTGACCCCGGTGAGCCGCTTCATCCAGCGGTCCCCGACGAAGGCGGTGATCTCAGCATCGTAGGAGATGCTGCAGGAGATGGCGCGGAAGCGATGGACCTTGGGCTTGCGCTGCTGGACCCAGACGAAACCGGTGGAGCGGTTGTAGCCGACCTCGACGATGCCATCCAGGGGGAGAAGGCCCTTGGGGAGGTTGATCGCGGAGAGGAGCTCGCGGGACTTGAGCTTGCACAGAGAGTCCCCTTTGTAGACCTCGGCGTTGTCCCGATGCGTCGCTATGAGCTCGGTCGTCATTTCCTTTTCCTCTTTTCGGCTTGCCTTGGAAAGTCCAGATCTGCTCTTTCTTTTGCTATTTGACAGAGAGAGAGGAGAAACAACGGAGAAGGGGTTCTTATACTCGTTCGGATTTAATGGTCCGGATTTGGATTAAGATAAAATAAGATAAGAATGAATAAAAATCCTCCAAATATGTTACGAATCATTAAAAATCCTATCTCATATTTGGTACAATCCAATTTATGATAAAAATATTAGAAAATTTTATTTGTTCAAAAAAATCTTCTGTCTTTATCTAGAATTCACCACTTTGGCTCCCTCCATTGCATCTCAAATCCCTCTCTACTTTCTTCCGATCCCTTCCTTCACCGCCAGTTTCGTCGGATCCACCGTCATCTCCACCTCCAAACTGGCATGGAGGTGAAGGGTGACGATGGGGTGGTGGGGGACACCATGCACGAAGCTCAAGTGCCACTTGATGTCGAAGCCAACAATCTAGGATAGTGAGGGGCAAAAAGGAGGTGGATGGCATTGAGGCACTGAGTGACAAGGGCGGACACACTTATGTTGTGGACGACGAGATCCTTCATGGCGCAGACGATTCTTAATGAAGGAACATATCATGTGACAAATTAATGAATCATGTCATTTCGAAACACAAGCAAGAACTGCCGAATTCAAGGTGGCTAAATAAGTGGTTCACTGACCTAAAAAGGTGAAAGGCTCTTGATTCTGCAGAAAAGATTAGTAGCCGGTCAGATGCTAAATTTAGGGATGGTTATGAGGCGGGGCGGCAATGGAGTTGGGGGATCACATTCCCTCCCAACCCCGTGGATGAAAATCTTGCCCCGGCCTTCACTAAGACAATGGAGCAGTCACCACTCTAAGACTCCATAAGCTTCTGCCCAGAAAGAACTAAATATTACTTTCGTAGTGGTCATTTGACATTTTTCTTATGTTTACTTTTCAAGAATGACATCTTAGGCGACTTTAGGAAAGAATGGTCGGTTTTATAGAGTTAAACAAGTTCCAACTTTCACAAGTTAGATGTTGCCCAGGACAATGTGAACAAGTTGCTTACCTGAAGAACTTTCTCACTTTGTATCTCTTATAAAAGCAAGGTATTTTTATCATACTTTCATTTACCACAAATATATAAATAATATCAAAGACAACATATTTTTTTTCAAAGAATATACACGGGACAGGGCGGTACCTAGACCAGCCAGGCGCCACCGATTGCCCCGCCTAGTAACACCTGGGGCATTTCGGCAGGAAATTTGCCCCATCTAGGGTAGTACTCAACAAGGGACGAATTCCCTGCATCCCCTGCCCATCTCTATGCGTGTTGCGTGGGTTAAATAGCAAATTCAAAGTAAATCAATACCCGCTAGCACGGATAACTTCGTGTTACCCAATTCATTCAACTACATGATCGTCATAAATAAATAAATGGCGCACACATCCATTCTCTAATTGAACACGACTCTATTATCAGCACTATTGAAACCAATTTATTAATTTTTTCAAACTCGTTTAGTAACTTTCAGTGAACAGCCAAAGGCACAACATTTGACCGGTCAAAGAGCATGCCAAAAGGAAAGACCAGTTGGGACCGCTAGATGGCAGGATCAGTACCGCCTTTTCCCGTCACGACCTCCCATGCCTGCAAGATGTGATTAACGATTTCCTCCACTCCATGGCCATGCTTTACCTGCAAATATATAGTTCATAGATCCATCATTTCTTTCAAGAAAGTCCAAATTCAGTAATTTGCATGCCCTCATGTATATACAGAATGTGCATAGAAGAAACTCCAGAAACAAGGATGTGTCTAGATGATAAAAACCACTCATCATAAAAACTTTCCCAAAGCTCTCTGTTCCGAGTGGTCTGAAATGATCCGTGTGCGTGAGAGAGAGAGAGTGGGAGAAAAGTCAGATGGATATAGAGACAGAAGGAACTAATGCAAAATGAGGTGGAAAGTACTGGGTGAGATGTGGTTGCGAAGTCACACTTCCTCACCTGTGCAAAGACAAAGGGTCCTCCATCTCGCATCCGAAGTGCATCTCGCTCCATCACAGCCAAGTCAGCTCCAACAGCTGCTGCAAGGTCAGTTTTGTTTATCACCTGGAATATTGAAGTAGAGACACATGGCAATAAAATCATTTCCATTACACAAATCACCTGGAGTGAAAGCAAGATGCCATTGCTACTTGCACAGAAATAAGATATTTCACCAAAAAGGGAGAAGAAAATGTACCAGGAGATCAGCCTGGGTGATGCCTGGGCCTCCTTTGCGGGAATTTTATCACCTCCAGAAACATCGATGATGTATATGATGAAGTCTGCCAGTTCTCTGCTGAAGTTCGCAGCTAAATTATCTGCATAAATGGTATAAAACCATCTTTATGCCTTGATCAGTTGAATTTAAAGGATGCAAGTCTAATCAAACAGTAGTGTAGCCACCACTCGTTTCCTTTTTAGGACCAGTCTAAGGCACCATTCTTAGACACACCGCATGTTCATCATATGTGCATGCCTTTGCAATCTTCCAAACCCAACTGTAACAAACTTTGACTACAAATATTTATCGTTATCCTGTTTTTCCAAATCTTCCAACATGGCATGTCATTTATCAACACTTGGAGCTCGGTCCAATAACCAGATTGAGTGCAACAAATGAAATAGTATACTGTTGCAAAGAGTGCCACATGTTATCATTATGTTTACTAAGGCAAGATGGCACAAAAGAATTAATGTAGGCATAGCCAACTTTACTTTGTGAGAGAAAAACGGGTTATCTTGTTTCTGTTTTTGCTTGAAGTGAAAGCAACAGGGCTAAGTTACCTCCCCGATTCACATAGCAATATGTCTGCTTTGTACAAGTTTGAAAGCTCCTCAAGAGGACCCAAATTAATACTAATGTCCTCACGAATTGCCGCATGTGGGCATCCTCCTGTTTCCACTGCCCGTATCCTTTCCTCAGGAAGTGCCCCATGCTTTACCAAGAACTCACCATCCTCTTTCGTGAAGATATCATTTGTCACCTGGAAACAAAAAAACTGCTTTTGGTCATTCTTTTAGTGCAGTCTTGATAAAGCAGACAAGCAGAGACAATAGAGTTCATGCATAACAACGTAATGGGAAAATTGTTCCATTGTCCTAAACCTTTTGTATGGAATGCAATCAAGTTTTAAACATTTCAACTAAACAAATGTAGTACTACTCGCAAAGAAATGTGATTTAAGTCGTCAAATTATCACCAGGATTTTCTTACGCGACAGTCCATTCACATTTGTCGGTTTGTCAGTCCAATGTATCATGGCAATTTGGTGATGTGACCATGATTAAATAAAACAATATCGTTTCCGTTTTCTATCCTTTTCTATTTGCTTTTCTTTTCTCTTCTCACTTTTCCATTTATGCCCACACTCTCTTGACTCTCCTTTGTGCCTTCGCTCTCTCTTCTCTCTCTTTCTCTTAGTTCATGAATAGAGCTCGTAAGAAACAGAGCTTCATCAGAAGTCCTCGTCTTCTCCAATCAAAGCCATGCAACGCCCCGCAGTAGTCGCCGTGCCTTGCCGGCACAGGCCCAACTCCTTCTAAGACCCACAATTTTGCCACCCATGCCACCAAGCCTCTGTGGACACGAGCCGTGCCCCCTCTCTCTCTAGCCCCATCAATTTGTTGAGCCTCATACTTGGGCTTACGACATTGGATCTGAGGTTATGAGCCAGAGATATGATGTCACCCTAGGCTAAGACATCCTTTCAATGGTCACAACCTCAGTCCCTTTGTCTTTATTAATAGAGGGCGAGACAGTGGGAAACTTTGTCTCTGGCTGAAGGTATATGAATGAAGGGCCAAAGGTTGACAAGTCACGGGCAACGAATGACAGCAAGTGAAATCTGAAGGGTGCAAGAATATGAACAACAATTGCAATGCAGTGGTGGCCAAGGCCGCTGGATGGTGAGAGAGATGTTAATGTGAGACTAATTAAAAGACAACATTGTTTTATTAATCTTGCACTAAAAGCAGCCAAAGAAGTTTATTCCAGAAACACTAGAATCCAACTAGCTGGAAATTCTGAGCAATTACTAAACAGGAAAGGACAAGATCAGTCTCTTCTTGCTCCTTAACTTCAAGTCACAGATCTGACATTGCTTGAAGCTCAGAATTGTCATTGGAGAAACAACTTTGACAGAGGTTATCATTCTATAAGAAATCTTCCAGAAGTAGGTGATAAAATTGATCAAGGTAAAGTGGCAGATCACAACAACAATGTAGTACAGCATGAACAGCCCACAGAACAAAGTTGTTCTAATGGCTCCCAGTTACACAGCATACTCCATGATCATGGATAAACATCTGTTCATAGAGAATACAGCTCTATATGATTCACCAGAACTATCCGCTGAGGATGTCATGTCAGCAATGGCTAGTAGGAAAGCATTGAACTTGTGTAAAGCAACATCAAATTTGTTGATTCCTAAAGTTTCTCATATCACTAGTTTTCATGGTTTAGATCAGCAGCTTTGAATTCCATAACACCCTGTTTGCCAGTTGTTATTGGATAGAGCTCATTTTGTAACTCACTGATCCGAAAGGTTTGATAGGATCCCATTCTCTTCTCTCTAACTTTATATTACTAGTTTTTTCATGGTTTTAGATCAGCAGCTTCGTGAGAAGCTTTGCTTGAATTCCATAACACCTTTTTTGCCAGGTGCTATTGGATAGAGCTCATTTTGTAACTCACCTTGTTTTGCCAGGTGTTATTGTATGGAGCTCATTTTGTAACTCACCGATCAGAAAGGTTTGAAAGGATCCCATTCTCTTCTCTCTAACTTTATATTTATGCATTCCGGGTCCTCTTTGGGATGAATCACAAAGAGGTCCTCTCCAAGTTCATGACGAGGCATGGTAGAAGGAACTTCTTCCATTACATCCAAAATGCAAAGAAAGTTGAATTTGCTTTTCTTTGCTAAGATGGTGATCTAGTGGTCCTTTTTAGGGAAAGCTTACAGGCTGTTGAGGCAGAGACTAATGTCTGAACTTCTTGCAAAAGTCAGAATCAGACCCAACTGTTGAAAAAATATTGAATTGAAAAGCACTGTAAGTGCAAAGGCTCCATGTTTGTGACTTATTCAACGGGCACTGTGAAATGGGAGAATTGTTGTCCAGCTCTCATGTTAAATGGAGGGCAAAGTTTGTTGGCAACAATGCATAAGACATGATGACTAAATTTTGGGGGGACTGAAGAGTCTTAATGAGAAAGAAGTCCATTGGGGCCAGCGCATCGTGCTTATGGTTATTGCATATGCAAAGCCAGAAACCTCATAATAAATCAAGAGAGCTTGGGAAAAAAAAAATCTTAAAATTTATGTTGTGACAGAATGTAGTACTAAGGAATATCAAGTATGCTAAAGAGATTAATTGGACGACTCACGAATATCACGGGTGCTCTGCTATGGCCAGAGCATTAGTTGATCGGATGTACATTGAAATTTCAGTGTTTCTTCGACCACCAAATCTTGATGTTTTAATTATGTTATTGAATAATAGTATTTTGAGGCAGAGGAGGTCCGTTATAATTTGGGGCGTGTGGTAGGTTGTTGGGCGGTTGAGCATATCACGATTAAGCAGAAGAAGCACAATATAAAGTAACGAAATTGACCTAATGCTGTCCAATAGGTCAAGCAAGAGACATTTGATGATGACAAGTCAAACAAGAGATGTAGTCGATCAAATTCGGTTATTTGTGTCTGAAAATGAGCTCTCTTGGCTCATAATTGCCGTACCAAGAATTCACTTCTCACTTTCTTAAGGGGCAAACCTCTAGCACAACAGAGCTTATCATCAA
Organism: Eucalyptus leucophloia subsp. euroa; assembly: GCA_017140325.1. Taxonomy (NCBI): domain Eukaryota; kingdom Viridiplantae; phylum Streptophyta; class Magnoliopsida; order Myrtales; family Myrtaceae; genus Eucalyptus; species Eucalyptus leucophloia. The sequence continues at coordinate 28,794,249 of CM029472.1, read as the reverse complement.
AGCCATGAACTTCAAATTTTCAAACCGTTCTTGATGAAAGGATACTTACCGCGGCAAGACTGTATTTATCTCTCAAGAATTGACACAAAGCCAGCATCAAAGCCGTTTTCCTACCCAAAAAAAGAAATTTCAGTAAATTAGCACTCACAACCGAGTTTGAATTCTTCCGGAGTGCCGATTTGAGAGCACGGTTCCAATGCAATTAGACGAGAAAAAAAACAAAAAAGACGGTCAATCAGCAACATACCCAGTACCAACAGGTCCTCCAATGCCGACAGTGAAGGCCCGCTCGTTGAAATCCCTGGAGGATCGGCGGGGCTCGCTTGGGGAAGAAGCCGGGCGAGTAAATAGGCTCGTGGGAGTGAGGCGCGAGACCGTCGTGGCTGTGGTACACCCTCCCGTCCGGCCCCACCCACGAAGCTGCTCCTGCGGATTCACTGCAGATGGAGGAGGAGGAGGGGCCAACGTTCTCGTTCAGCAAGGATTAAGGAGTACGCAAGAAGACTGAATAAAAATGGCGAAGGACAAAAGAGAAACGAGACAGAAAAAGTCCATGGAGGTGGATGGGGTCGATTACTCGTGGTGGTGGCCGTCGTGGTGGTGGTCGCCGTCGTGGTCCTGATCGTGGCGGTCCGGACGGGTTTCCCAAGACATTTGACCAGAACTGCAGGGGAGAGAGGTGGTTTTTTTTTTTTTGTGGTGTGGGGGAGCCGCTACTCTAGCCGCTACTCTAGCTGGTGTTATGTATTTCAGTGGACTTTTGTTGGACTGTGAACGGGCCGGAAAGTTCGGGCTTAAATTCAAGCCCGGCCCGAAAGCAGTGGAGCGGGTGCTTCTGATCCTGCACGGAAGGTGCCATCTAATTAACTTTAAAATTTTAACAAATAACTGCTTAATGGTTTAAGTACAACTTGATATTTTTAATATAAAAGGGTGATGTTGGATGTTCCACAAGGAAGTATCCACTCTAAATAATACGTAATAAATTAAGCATTGTCTAGTGCTAATACATTTTTCTCATTGCTAAAGTAAATAAATTTAGGAAAGTATTTATTAGGATGCATTTATTTGATGGATCGGTACCAATACAAACAAGGCTATAAATGGAAAAATACAACAGTAATGCATGCAATATTCTGCAATATACGCTTTAGGAAATTTAAGACGATTTTTTTAATTCATTTATATTGAATAATTGCACATCTTCCATCTATAGTTTTGAGAATTGTTGGTGAAATCCAGAGGAATAAAAATCATTATAGAAAAAAGTTCCTTCAACTTTGAGTTTAACTTAAATCTTGCATAATGCAAGGAGAAATGTGTAATTGATCGCGTCAATTGGTATAGGGGCCTCGTGAGCAATTTGACTTTGACAAGCCACGATTGTAGTGGTGCTAATAGTGGCAATGGCGACACAACTTAATGACAATTCAATGTGGGATACACTTCAAGATTATTATCAAAGATGACAAGGAAAAGTGACTCCTTCCACTGGATCATGAGCAAGATTATCATACGCAATAGCATGTCCAAGTGTAGAAAAGCAGATAAATTGGTCCTACTTACTTATCAATTAAGTTAAAGCAAGAAGCTCCAAAAAATTAGTTTTTCACATGATATTTCTAAAGAAATCAGCAAATTTATGCTTTCGCGATTTGATTTCAAAGGATGATGTAGGATGTCCTATGAACAATTCCATGAAAAGATTGGTCTTGCTAAATAGAAGAAGATTAAGGCTCCGTCATTTCCAGAAAATAATTTCTAGAAAAATGTTTGACTGTTCGACATTCATTTCACAAAAAAAATGAATTCAAGGAAAACATCTTTTTTATTAAAAAAAAAAAACACCTTCAAAAGTGGGGAAAAGTTCTTCCAACTCACTTTCTTTCACCAAAACATTTTCATTTTATTTTTTAATTATTTCTTTTTTCTTTTCCTTTCATTTCCTTTTTCTTCTTCCTTGACCAATCGTTAGCCACGGGCCAACTTGAGCCTTGCCACAAGCCGGCGAGGCTGAGCTGGTCGACCTATGGCAAGGTGGGCGAGGCATGCAAGCAGAAAGGAGGAGGAAAGGAAAAAGAAAGAAAGATTAAAAAAAATAAAAATAAAATAAAAATTCTATTTTTAAAAATAAAAAATTAATTAAACATTCATTTTTAATAAAAAAGATATAAAAATAAAAAAAATAAAAAAAATTGGTCAAATAAAAAAATGATTTTTTTACAATTATTCCTATAAAATCAAATCGTATTGAATAGTGAAAATATTTTCCACTTTATTTTTAAGTTTCAAAAAATATCGAAAAATATTATTATTTTCTTTAAAATGACTCCTAAAAATAATTTCGTAAAAACATAATGTTTTCCACAAAATGAATGAAGCCTAAGTTTTTTTGGGTGTCATCTTGTTTGTTATGTTAGATATCATGGTTGGGAGTGTTATTTTTACAATATGCTTATTATCTTATTTTTGGGAATATTATTTAGAGAGGAATATCTAGCAATTTACAAATTCTTTTTTGTATGAAAAAGTTTAGGTGGAGGGTAGATTACCCCATGCCAAGGCCAGGACATATCATAGGCCTAGGAGGTCTCGTAGTGGATTTATAGATCATGGATTTACAGATCGCCTACCAAACAGGGCTACTAATAATGACATTCAAAACTTATCAATTGAGCTAAATCACTTTGGCAATTTTATTTATTTATTTTTAAATTATTTGCTTGGTGATCAAGTTCTAATACCCTGTAAACTAGTTACTTTGTCCATGCTTTTTCCAGACATGTCATTCCCAGTTTTCAATTAAAATGTCAATTATGAATGTAACTTAATAGAATACCATAGTTTTTAGTGGTCCAAAGATCAATGAGAGGAAAAAAAATGTCACAATGCTATACATCATAAGTATGGAAAATAGTAAAAAGGAAATTATGATGCTTTACTAGATAAAATTAACCTAAGAATGCGAAAGTAGGGAATAACAGTAATTTAAATGCAGAAATTAAATTCTATGGCAATTTTTTTATTTGTAAATTCTGTGTAGTCATGGAGCTTAGCCTAGCGCTACATCGTACGGGTCGGGCCTGGTGCAAGCTCCCTTGCTAAATAAGCCTAGGATTCAAAAATGCACTAGTTGGGGCTCTCATTTGCAATTTGTCTCTCAAGGTTAGTGCTCTCTCTCTAGACATCTATCATCTTAGATATTTGACTCTCCACGCTTCGTTTATTTCGCGGAAAATGACTCGAAAGAATCGTTTGTATCGCTTTTTACAAAATTGAATGAATGAAAAATATTTTCTTTATTCACAAAAAAATGTTTAAACGTAAATTGTTGTTGGTAATGGAAAATTTTTCATTGACTAATTATTTCAATGATACTTTTTACAAAAATAAACAAAGCTTGGTTTTATTCTTAGGGAATTTCAATCAATGAAGTTAGGTCCAAGGAGGGTATGTACACGTTGAGCGATTGGGTAGGGCCTAATTTCCTTTTCTTCTAAAATTAGTAGTCGTAATGTCAAAATTAGCTTAGACATTCGAATAATATAGTTGAAAATCTTCTCTTAACTTAGAAACTAGATTCTGGAAAGAAAAAAAAAAGTCCTTGTGTTGCTAAAATAGCGTAGCTATTATATGGATTATCTAAGTAATGTTACATCGATTAACTGAAATATGAAGTTATTGGGATTGAGGAGAATAATTGAATTGTTTGCATCTCAAATTAGCCGATCTTAGGTTTATAGACCCAGTAGGGCCGTTGGTCCGAGAACCGAAAACTCGTTCATGTGGTTATTTCTTAATACTTATTTTGGAAGCCGACTCCATCTTTCGAAAATTGACCATACATGTTTTTAAACCATCGATTGAATTTTTTTAATGCTGGTTTGAGACATGAAGTTAGATGATTGCACAACTCTGCATTATGAATTCATTATTGGAATGGAGCATGTCGTGACAACCCATGTCGTTGTGAAAAATAAATCTGAGGTGTGACGTGCATGTTGTTGTAAATTGCGCACTGGTACTGAAATTGAATGCTACTTTGATAAGATTGGATTTTTCCCCTTAGTTTTTTTTTCATATTTGCACATTGTTTGGATACACAAGGTGTATTTTTCATTTTTATCAAAGAAACATTTCATTCATTTCCATAGATATACAACAAAGAAACATAGTCCAACTAATCAAGAAAAATACCGACAAATTCAACACAAAACAAGCTCTCGGATAAGAAGATTAGGAGTTAAGCCCTCAAAAAGCAGATTTGTGATTTTTCAAATGAAAAATTAATGACCTAATCACTTAATCCACATTCAATAATGAGCATACGTTGAGATCTTCATTTGTTGGCGGTGTAAGCCTAGGTTCAACGTCCCTAACATTATCATTGTTCAAAGTTGCACGGTTGAATGCATACAAATTTAACACTTGTAAGTATGAAATCTTCACTAAAACTCTTGTGATATCCTCTAAAACTGGAGTTATATGCCAACAAAATCTAAGGAAAGCAAAACCCCAAAATTTTATACATATTATCGGGATAGAAAACTCCTCAAAAACTGGATAGAGAAACTTCTACATCTAGATTAGAACAAAAGAGGAAAGCTCCTTGAAACAGGAGGAAAGCAAGAAAAAAAACAAAGAACCAAATAAGCCAAAGAACAAGAAAAAAGGAGGGGAGGGAGAATCTAGCTTAAACCCTCCCCTCCATAGAGATTAAAAAAGAAAGCTAGGTGAAGTCATTAGACATTGAATCATGCCCATTTGATTGAATGCTTTTTTTGTTGGGATTTGATGCGTCCTGCGTTAATAATTTGTCTTCACTATTGATACCTAAATTTAGATGACCCGTTTAATCGGTCATTAAGCGCACATAAAATTAAAGGATTAGTTTTAACCCCTAAAAAAATAATTTTCATTAAATTACATGGCATATAAACATTAGGAGCATTTGCATTACTAGTATTAAAATTTTGAAAAATTATTATTGTAATTTATTTAAAAAATTAAGAAGAGAAAAGAAAATGGAAAAGCGAGGTCGGGCCACCGGGCGGGGTAGGAAGCCTGGCCTCTTTCTTTTTTCTTTCTTTTTATTTCTCTTCGCTTGGGCAGCCCATTTTTCCATTATTTTCGGTTAAGACCGGCCAGCCTTCTCTTCCCCTCCTTCTTTTCCCGCTTCCTCTCATTTAAAAAGAAAAGGAGCAAGGTACACGGCAGGGAAGCAAAGTAGGGCGTCGCGATGAGCTACTTTGGCCGGGATTAGGCAGCCGCGCGCAGGCCGATGGGTGGCCGAGACCATGCGCGCTTTGTCGCTAGCCATTTAAAGGAGAGGGTGAGTTCGAGAGGAGGGGGATGGTTTTTGAGGGGGTTCTTTTGGAGGGCCTCGGTTCGGAGAGAGCCCAGAGAGTGAGAGCTAAGATTGAACGGAGGAATGAGAGGAAGCCCTAAGCTCATACCTTGGCCGCGCGTGAGCTCCATCCGATGATCCCTCTAGTAGACGTCCTCAAGCCCAAACCGCTAAGCCTTCGTTTTCCTTTGTTTGCTGCCCTTTTGTGTACGTCGGGCCGGGGCTCGTGGCTATTCGGCTCACGGGAACTCCGGCGCCCGTAGGTCTTTAGCTAGGTCGCTGGCGTTGTTGGTTGTTTTGCTGAGAATCTCGGTCGTTTCGAAGTTTCGGCCGCCAAAGCCCTCACTCGATGTCACACACCACTCGCCGACGAAATGCTTCACCGACATCTAGTTTTGCCTTTTGTCCTTTTTGGCCAAAACCGAGTGTCCACGTGTTGATTCGTTCTGTTGAGGTGTCGTTTGTGATTAGCATTCTAGCATTAGTCGTTCGGTCGTTTTGCGCCCGCCACCGCCATCTTTTACATCGTTTTGTATTTCATGCTTTGTGGCCGATAATGGTCGTCCGATGACCTAGAGTAAATCACGGGCTTGAGATTTGGACGAGTTTCCTTAAAAAGCATAAGAGCCTCGAAGGGTGGAGCGTGTGAGGAAGACCGCCCTAGGAAGAAGTCGACCCGCAAAGGGGAAGAGAAGAAATTAAAAAAAAATAGTAAAAGAAAACAGAAAAAATTAGGGTTAATACCTAAAAAACCCCAAAGCGGTACATTTGTGACAAATTTACCCCAAACTATTTTTTTTTGACCACCAAAACCCAAACTAGTATACATTTGACAAATTTACCCCAAACTAGTACACTTGTGACAAATTTACTCTCATTTAGTTTTTCGTTAAATTTTATTCTCAAATTATTAAGTTAAATGACATGTGACGGTTGGCCGGTATACCAATTTAGGATTTTACGCTCCGTTTGTCACCGTTTACAATTTTTGTGATTTTTTTGTGGTATTAATTCAATTTAGCATAAGGTATATTTGTCACAAATTTACCATTTTGGGGTTTTTTCCAGTCAAATAAATTAGTTTGGGATAAATTTGTCATAAATGTACAAGTTTAAGGTTTATAGTTAGTCGGGTAAATTTGTCAGGTGTATGCCGGTTTGGGGTTTTTCATGGTCAAAAAATAGTTTGGGGTAAATTTGTCAGCAAGTGTACGAGTTTAGGGTTTTTAGGGTATTGGCCCAAAAATAAAATGGGCTAGATTTTGAAAACTATTAGGAAAATGCAAAGCGGTTAGCCTTAAACGACTTTAGGCAAATACAAATGCCATTTGATAAACTATACTTTGAAAAGCAATTCGAGATAAATGCCTTTTGGTAAAACATGTCTCGAAAAGCTCTTTGAGTAATTAATATTAGTTTTTTTAATTTTATTTGTTTAAATTGAAAAAAATAATGTATGCAACTTTTTAAATATAAATTTTGACAATAATACTAAACAAATCGAATAAATTTATATATATATATATTTTAAAAAGACCAAATTCTTCATCGGAATTTTTAAATTTTTTTTTTATTTTTTTTTTGTGACCTAGGGAATCCCGCATGGCCGTGACGGGAGATAAATCAGGGTGACACGTGCTAACCACCACATACGTGCCACCGGAGTAAGTTGCCAAGAGTCTCAAAGCTAGCCTTTTCGCAACGCAAGTTGCGTGGAGTTTCAACACTAGGAAGGAGGTTTAGCGCCTACCCGGTGACCCTCTGCGGCGGGTGGTGGAATTTTTTTAATTTTTATTTGCTTAATAAAAAAATACTGTATGCAACTTTTTAAATATAATTTTTCACAATAATGCTAAAAAATCAAAATATATATAATTTAAAAAAAAAAGATCAAATCCTTAGTAAAATTTTTTAAATTTTTATTTGTTTAAAATTGAAAAATAATGTATGCAACTTTCTAAATTTAAATTTGAAAATTATGCTAAAAAATAAAATACATACATATATATATATTTTAAAAAAAAGACCAAACCCTTTCATCGAATTTTGAAATTTTTAATTGTTTAAAATTAAAAGAAATAATGTATGCAACTTGACCAAATCCTTCGCCGAAATTTTTTAATTTTTAATTTTTAAATTTGAAAGAATAATGCATGCAACTTTTTAAATATAAATATGAAAATAACGCTAAGAAATCAAATATATATATATATATATATATATATATATATATATATATTTAAAAGACTAAACCCTTCTTCGAATTTTTAATTTTTATTTGTTTAAAATTGAAAAAAATAATGTATGCAACTTTTTAAATATAAATTTTGACAATGCGCTAAAAAATCAAATATATATGCTAAAAATCAAATATAAATATTTTTCAAAGAACAATATATATTTAATTTTTTTAACATTTATATATATTTGATTCTTTAGCATTATTTTGGCATTAAAAAAATAATAATGGGGGCAAAATCAGAAATTTGAAGAATGAGTGAAGATAGTTTTGGAAGAAAAAATAAATTTGATTATTTATTCAAATGAAAGCTTCAAGCTAGTCTACTACTACTAGCGTTGACTTTTGCCTTTCCAAATACTAACTTTCACTTAGAAAATTACTTCCAAAATGGTTATCCTTGATTCAATATTTCCCTAATAGGCTTTGCGGGCTAAAGGCTCGCTAGACCATGTTGGGCCAAACTGCACCCAATATGCCATGTGGACGTTTGGGAGAAGGGGATTTGAAGTTGGGCTTAAGTTGAATTTTAGTGAGTTCGAGCAAGGCTTGGGCTTAATTGGGTCCAAATTTGGGGTGGGTTTCGTTCAACTTTTGAAGTTGCTAAGTTGTTGGGTTGGGCTTTAGCATATAAGCCCATTCTCTTTTAGTTCTAAGTATTGGGCTTTGATTGTAGTTTGGCAAATTGGGCGTAGTTTTATTAAATGGGTTTGGATTTATTTTTTTGGGGGTTGGGTTTGAATTTTGTGAAGTTGGGCGATGAATGTCAGGGCGCGTTTGGTAACGCATTTTATTTAGAATAATTTACGATAAGAAATGATTAACTTTTTTATTATCTTCAGAACAATTTCTAAGCATTTTAAAGGCTATCGAGAATCCGTCCAAAATTTCTGATTCTGGAATAGAATTGTGTTTGGTATTGTGCTCAAAATTTATACTCCAAATCATTTTATTTTAATTTTTAAATAATTTTTTTACTTTTTTACTTTTTTCCTTTTTTTTCCTTTTCATTTTTTCCATTCTCTCTTCTTCAAGTGGCCAATTAATCGGTCAATGAACGGCTAGACAAGGCCGACGACCTCATCGGGCGTTGCGCCGGCCCTTGTCGGTCAAGCCTCACTAGCGGTTAGGCAAGCCTCGCTGGTGGCTAGGCTTGCCTCCAAACGAGCTCGCCGGATCGGTTGCTGTCAAGACCGGTGGCGACGGCGGCACGAACGACAATCGCGATGTGACAATTGATGAAGAAGAAGAAAATGACTTGATTCTTAGATTTATTCCTAGTAACAAGAATCAACTTATTTTTTTATTTTTTTATTATACCACCGGCCGTTGCGGCGTGGATGGCAGATCCTTTATCCTCCCACCCGAGGAGGCCAGGTTCAAACCCCTGACGAGCAGAGGCCGAAGCGCTGTGTGATGACTTAAGCGTGGCGTTGGGGTGGTGGTTTCCCCGCCAGCGACACGCAGGGGTTACGTGGCGGTTATCGGCCAAAAGCTGGTTCTCTCCAAAGAAAAAAAAAAAATAAAAAAAAAAAAATTATTATTATTATTATTCTTGACTATTTCCAAATTTATTTCTCGGGAACAAAATTTTTACTAAACACGATTCCCGTTTCAAAACTATTATTGGGAACAAAAATTAGAATCAGACACTATTTGGATAATTAACAAACAGCTCCTAAAGACTGGACCTAGGTCCCATTTTCAGATTAAAAAAATAATATAATATATTTTATTAAAAAATATTAAAATATTAAAAAAATTGAAAATTTTAAAAAATGGAAAAACTTAGAAATTAAATATTAGATTTTTAGTGTTAATTCTATTTTAGAACTAGCTTAGCTATTAAAAAAATGAAAATCCTTTTTATAAAAAATTGTACCCAAATTTGAACAAGCCTTTAGGGCTTTTACAATGTGGGTTGTTTTGTTTTGTTTTCTTTCTAGAGATTATGCTAGGTCGTTATTTGTGCATTTCAATTTGATTATACTTGATTGCATAATTTTAATATATTGATTGTTATTTTCATTTTTAGAGTAGTTCGGATGAATCCTATAATTTTCACTAGGTTGCCCTACCACTTTGATTAGCAAATAGTCGAGTTTAGGTACCAAAAAGGCTTTAGTTAAATAACTAGGGTAGTCAAGTCTTCGATTCGAAATCTCTTATTGCGTATGCATTAAGACGACACTTTTGCATCTTGACTAAAGTTTCTAGCCAACCCTCAATGATGGCTAGTGGCTAAGAGTGAGCATGGTTTTAGGGTAGAACTTGGAATCGAGAATCAGGCGGGTGGGAACCTCTAAGTTCCCGGGTTCCAAGATATGTAGGATAGGTTCCAAATTCCAAAAATGAGGAATTTGTTTTAGTGGGTTTCGGGTTCTTAGTTGGAGGAACTTAGAATCTGAAATCGAATCTATAGACTAGAACTTGGAGCAAGTTCTAATGTTTTTCTTAATTCATGTTTCTGTGTGATTCTCGATATTTTATGCCGTTCAATAATGAGTGTATAAATATAAGTGAAACCGGGTAGATCTTGAAGCCTGACCTTAGAACTTGTGACATGGTAGTTTTCAGGTTTTATGGTATGTAGGATAGATTCTAAGTTCTAAAAAATGAGGAACCTATTTTAACGATGAGGTTCTAGGTTTCGGTGGAATCTATATAGAACCGGAACTACTCACCCCTATTAGTAGCGATTCCTTTTGAACAAGTGGATTAGGAAAGCCAATGTCACATGAGGTAAGTACTTGAGAGAGCCGCATTTTATAAATAAGTACCTCTAAACATATTTCCTTCCCTTACGAGGGGTAGGTCACGACACTCACCCGTTATTTGCATACATTAGGGGTATTGATTGGATTGGCGTTGGATTCTTTCCCATTGAACACTATGTTGAAGGGATCGAATTCATTCACGCTAGCCATTTTGCATTTGAACATAGTTCTTGCATGCACATGCGGGAGTGTATGGACTATTGTTTGTCATTGGATGAGTATTACATTAGCTTATATACGAGCTTTGTGAGATAATTATCTAAAGTAATATATATTAATTAAGATATGCACAATCAAAGACGCGGATCAACAATTCCGCCCGTGATGTTGTCGGAGAAACAAGTTTTTGTGGCATTGTTTGACATTAATTCAAACTCCAAGTGAATATTTTGATATCACCTTGAGTTTGAGGGGATGTTAGCGATATTATATTGGAGATTCTTAAGATATTATATAGAATATTATCCTATATTAGAGACAATTGCAACAATACTATTGATTATCTATATTAATCAAGATCACACAATCAACAACGCCACGAATATAATATCATAATTGTCTCTAATATAGGATTATATTCTATTGAAAATTTTGAGAAACTCTAATATAATATCACTAACATCCTTGCTAACGGTGACATTAAAGTAGTCAACTAGAGTTTGAATTAATGTCAAACAGTGTCACAAGAACTTATTTCTTTAACAACATAGCAAGACAAGCTTATTGATCCATGGTGGGGCGATATGTGAGGTAGCGTCTTCTAGATTTAGCTTGTTTGAGGGTGGTGAGTTTGGTGGTGGTGTCGGCTTCTCAAAATGACATTTGAAAGGTCGAGAATCAAGGGAAACCAAAAGCGATCGATGCGATTGGCTTGCAAACAATAAGTGAGCTACGCAACTTGTCATTGTACCATCAAGCAGCCTATACAGCTAGTTTGGAAAATAGTTATTAGGATGCCGCCTATGCAACTAGCATTGAAAGAAAGCCACCTCCATGAAAAAAGCTTGATCGGAAGACGTGGTCAGCGCAATTAACGTCAAAACATGACTATTATGGAAAGGACTCAATTAAATGCTTCCTTGCATGAGACTTGTTCACGCAAAACGAACACGGTGAGCGGCAATGACGGGGATGGATTTATTTGAATGTGCACGGGCTGCACTTAGATTTCCACAGGAACGAAGGCTCTAATCCCAAGTTAGAAAATAAGAAAGATATGCGAAAAGAGGAATTTTTTATATTACGATCTATGATAATAAACATTACATTAACCTTTATATAGGCCTTATGTGTCATGCAACGATCCTGCACGTGCACATCCTCATTGGTCAATTTTAAAATGTGATATACAGGATCTTGTATCGCCGAATCTTTCATTTATATATGCACATGCGAAAGCGATTATAAAAATCCCCAAACAATAAAGCAATGTGATATATAAAGTAGGACTAGAAAATTGAACTTGAAAACCAACACCCTTATGTACATTTATAATGACTCGGTCATACATGTACATATACAAATCATGCTAAAAAGGTTGGTTTCTACTCAATTAGATTCTATAGCGACGATCCTCGGGATCCTGCGGATCATCATCGGGGTTCTCCTTCGTATACTCCTCTTTGGGTTCCTCAACAGGGATCTTCTCGTCAGATTCCTACTCCTTAGGCTCCTCATCTGGGTCTTGAAATGGTTATTCAATAACCAATGAGACAATGTCTCAGCGAGTTCTACCCCCTAAAACATGATTAGTAAACTAATATACCTTAGGGCTACCTATGCACAACATGAGTTAGAGGACTTACCTTGGCCTCGCATTCCACTCCGCATATTAGCATAGATTAAATAGAGCGCCCAAGCAATCACATCACGTATCGAAGCATCGATCTAATCGACTTAATCGATGCACGCCAACAGGCCACTCAATGGCCATTTCAATTATTCCAACTCAATTCCCAATTATAAATCACGGTCCTTAGGACATAATATCTATAGGTGGTAATCATGGCCCCACTAGCAACTTTCTTAGATTTAGTGGCTTTTACGATCCCACCGACCCTTCCAAGATTCAATGGCTTTACGGTCCCCACCCGACCTTCTCTCAAGATTCAATGGCTTTATGGTCCCACCCGACCTTTCCAAGATTTAATGGCTTTACGGTCCACCCACCTCTCAAGATCTAGTGGCTTTACGATCCCACCCGACCTTTCCAAGATTTAATGGCTTACGGTCCCACCCGACCCTTTTCTATGATGCCATACATTGTCATCGAGTCACGTGCATTCTCCAGAAGACATGCCAAGTCTCCGAGCCACGTGCATTCTCTAAGGCTACCTTTTCGCCAAGATGACATATCCAATCACCGAGCCACATATCTTTCCCGGGTGACATTCCAATTCACCGGGCCACGTGCATTCTCCAGGTGATTTACCAACTCACTTTCAATACTGACAACTGATACCCGACCAATTCTCAATCACATAGCCAAAATTGCCTTATTTAAGAATATAACTTAAAAATGCATCATTAAATCAATTCAACACGAATTAAAGCTCAAATAAATAAATGGACTGCTCCCACGACAATTAGCACGAAATTCGGTCATCGACCATCCAGTTGAATTTCCGGAAAATAAATAATTAAATAATTAATTTCGAAAATTAAATAAATAAACACAATAATTCCAATTTAGCACAATATGAAGTTCAATTAAATAAACGGACTACGCCAGATCATCAGCATAAAAATCCCGATCATTGGCCATCCAAGTTGACTTTCGGGAAAATAAATAATTAAACAATTAATTTCAAAAATTAATATTTAATTCCTAAAAATTCCATTTAGGACCCGAATTGCCTAATTAACACCCGATTAGGTCGGGAAAAATCTCATGAAGCATCCAATAAATACTATAGGCAATTCTCTATCTAAGTACACTAACCAAACAACTAATATGCAATGCAATTAACTAATAATCGCTAATCAATTCTAATCTAACCACCTAATTACACTTAATTAACACTAATCAACCTTTAAGTATAATTAGCAAACTAAAAGGCATTAGTGAGTAAAACTCACTCAAAACGACGGGCTCGATGCGAGGATCACTTTCCTCCAAAGCGGGCCGAGCATCCGGGCTCGGAAGACGGCCAAAACGGGCCAAACGTCCCTGCCATACCCATTTCGCAACCTTCTACTCGCTGCTAGTTAGGGAGGATCCGGGTTGATTCGAGTTGGACGGGGGCCGGCGGAGGGCGGCGGAGGGCAAGGCGGACTCCGGCGGGTCGAGGTGGCGGCGCACGGTGGCCGAAGATGGTCGAATCGGACCGTGGCGGCTGGCCAAAACGAGGCGGAACAGAGGCGATAGTTCAAATGGATGAGGCGGACGGCGAAAGAGGAGAGAGGGACGAACGATGGCATGACGGCGAGGTGACGCGAGGTGGGGACGACATGTGGCATGAGGCAGCGAACGGTGAGCAAGCTTCTCCGGGTCCTCTTCCTCGCGGGTTGCAAGCTTCGAACAATGGTTAAGGCACCGGGAACTAGGGGAAACAAAGAGGGAGAGGGGGGGGTGGAGTTGCGTGGGCGGCCGGTGGAGCAATGGCGGCGACTCCGACTTTGGCCGCTTGCTGCGATGGTGCCTTGGTCCGAGGACGATGGTTCAGCCTGTTGGTTCACTAGTCTTCGATTTCCATGGAGTCACACAACCGAAGAAGAAGATGGGGAAGAGAGAGATAGTGACGGAGAGAGAAGGGGGGAAGAACCGGAACTCTCTTTCTCTCTCTCTCATGGCCCACCACCAACTGCCTTCCACTCTTCATTTCCAAGCCCCAAAATGCCCCTTCTAGAAGCCTTTAGATAATTCAAAATGTTGGGTCCATGGGCATACGAATTTTGCTAGGTTTTCTTCTTCAATCTTACTCAAATTTGTTCAATTCTCAAACAAATAATTTCAATTGAAGCCTAAATAAATCCATCGAGGTATCCTTGATCATTTCATGACTTTTACCGTCATATAATCCAGCTTGCATCCCAATTTCCCAATAATAACGGTCATATGCAAATTCGATAAAAAAACGTCCTAACTCAACTTTTTTCCCAAAAAGTCTCGGAATCTTCGAAAAATCTTGAGACCGATTCGACGCTCCTAGAATTTATTGTGACATGGCGGAATCTTCAGTTTCTAAAATTGGACTCAAATTCACGATTAATTTCCATTCGACGTTTTTAGCGTGACCTAGGCTACCATGTAACTTTCAAGCATTTTTAGTGCAAATGACCCGTAGTCGATTTTCTTGGAGCCACTATGAACCACTTGACTCATTGGCGACTCTTGATTGTCATGAAAATCCTAAGATTCAAATACGGACAGGGTACTAAAATGACAATAAAATCAAACTAGTGTTCGACGAGAATTTTCCAATTTAGTGGGGTCACCCACGATCGGTCATACATCTCAATCGAACCGATCTATATCTCGATCTCAAATCGATTTTATATTGTGCCGTAATGACCTCTAAAGATGAGCACGGTCGAGAAGTCGGTTCTCCCGATCGAATTCTCAAGTCTATTTGCTTTAAAGTCTTTAATAGCTTACCTAGCTAATCTAGTTATCTCGTGAGTAGCTAACTTAGAGAACAATACTATAGTCACGTCGATGAAATGCCTAATTTATTTAATCGAAAATCAGAACCCTAAATCTGGATGTCACATTATGAGCCAACTATCTAAAATAACATATATTAATTAAAATATGCACAATCAAAGGAGATATTCATGCAATCTTGATTGATATAAATAATGAACGGTAATGTCATAATTGTCTCTAATATAGAACAATATTATATAGAAAAATTTAAAAATCTATAATATAATATCAGTAACAAGATGCATGTCTCTTTGGACTTGTTCTTTGATATGAATAACATTTATCTGTTGTGTTTCCAATTTAGTGGAACCAGTGAGTATTGGTTTAGTTCCGATTATAGACGTGGACTCGCCCATCCACCCACCAATCCGGACTAGACCCGGTATATATATTTAAAAAATAGAAGAAGAAGAAATTTTATCACAATTACTTAATTATTTTGTAGCTTTCAACCAAATATATGTGTGTGTGTGTGTGTGTGTGTGTGTGTGTACATATATGTTTATTTGTAGTTATTAGATATTATTGACTAATTCTGTCTCTTAGGTGTGTGACAGGATTAACTCTTTACTATTTTTTTTTTTCATTCTAATAATCAATATACTTACTTTCTCAACCAAAACAAAATAAACAAATGAAGAGGAAGGAGAAGACCAATTGGAGATGTCCATAAATGTCGTCATGATACGAAATTAAGAGCTAATAGCTCATTTTAAGAGCATAATTAGATCTCTTTAGCTATTACCATGATTAAATTAGGTTGACGTTGAAAAAAAAATGGATCAAGTGATTAATGTGTTAACTTATGTGGAAGTTATGACTTTTAACGTAAAGCCTAAATCTCCACATGTTCCTAGTGTCGAGGAAATCCTAAGAGGACCATACCATGATCTTCAAAGAAATTAAGTTTCTAGTTAATAGGTATTGTCTATTCGTTTCGCTCTTTGTAGTTTTCAATCCTTAATTAAAATCAATAGCTCACAATCAACCCAAATATAATGTCGACTAAGTTTTGGTGTTCTAAAGTAGAAACTAGGTTCAACATGATATTAATTGATGAATGTGATTTTGTAGGGATTAGGGATTAGTTCCATGGATCCACTTGGGAACCACATTGGTCCGATTCTCGTGGGTCTATGGAACCAACGAGCAATTCCCGATTCCAAATTTTTTGGAACCGGTCCTTAGTGAGTGGTTTTCGATTCTAAGGTGGAAACCGCCCACGGATCATGCTCACCTCTATCGCTAACCCTTCTTCCCATGTAACCGAAATCCAAACCTAGATATTTAATTTTCATAAAGCAATTGATCTATGGGGAAAGTATTAAAAATAAACAAATCTAAACCTATTGTATCAATACCTATTTAGTCCTACATTTTTTCATATTAATACAAATTCAGTCGATCAATATAGGTTAAAAATTGCTGATGTGGACACATAGTCCGACATGGATGGTCGGCATTGACATGGACATTTTAAATAATATTTTAATTTCTTTTTTTGAAAATTCACTTTTTGTCTTTTTCCTTTTTTCCTTTTTATTTTTATTTTTAATTCCTTTGGATTGTGTTCGGTATTGGCCATGGCCGGTGAGGGTGTCGCAGCCCTTGTTGGCGAGGACATGACCCTCGTGGCTTGGGCAAGGGCAGCCCTCGTTGACTTTGGCGAGGGTTGAGTCTAATGAGGGCTTGACCCTTGCCACTTGGGCATGAGGGCGGCCCTTGCCAAACTCGGTGGGGGGCAATGAGGACGACCCTCGCAAGATCCAGCAAGGGCTACTCTCGCCTAGGCCGTGAGGGTTGTGCCCTTGCTAGAGTCGAGGAGGGCGATCCTTGCTTGTGGCCGGTTGTTGGCAATGGTCGGTACCGGCTATAATCCAAAGGAAAAAAAAAGGAAATAAGGAAAAAGAAAAAAAAGGGAAAAACAGAAAAAGAAAAAAGATTAAAGGATAAAAAATGTTAAGGAATTATTTTAAGATGTGCATATCGAGCACGTCGTATTATGTAGGAAAGGTTGACATGCATGTTGGCAATTTTCTAACCTAAATTGGTCGGATGAACTAAATAGATATTAATGTGAAAATGTTTAAGACTAAATTAATTTAATTGAAAAGTTCAAGACTGAATTCGCGTACAAATACAATAGATTTAGAACTTTTTTTGGAACTTTTCCCATTGATCTATAGATGATTAGTCGACTTCCTCCCAACACCTAGGATTAAAAGTTGTCAATTGACCTAGGAAATGATTAGTGGCAAATTTTAAAAAAATCAACCTGAATACCAGCAGCGCACCCTGAAGGAAAGACTCTATAGACCTTTGACTATGGGACAAATTTCCGAAATTGCATTATTCATTTCATATTTCGATGTCGATCGCTCGAAAGTAAAAGATGTTTCTTTCAAAAATATTGTAGATTACGAGGTCGTAAATGGCGAGGCGCTACCGTTCCCATTATGGGATTTACATAATGACTGGTATGAGATTGTATTGATCCGCATAATTCGTTGACCATGCAAATTAGGTCAGAGAGAGAGAACATAACAGATATATAAAATCATATAGCTCTTTTGATTTGCTATCTTATTTAGCAAATACCTTTCCACGTCAAGCATCTCATCATAGCTTGTAAAAAAGTATCACTCAAATTCATTTATTATGACACATGCTAATATTCTGATTGCTTCATCGTCCCACACGCCTTCTGCTAATTACCACATCTGACCTCACGATTATCCACAAGAAAGAAAATCTCTAAACACAAATTAGGAACCAATACAGAAGAATATCTCAAATATGTACAGATACCATGACGTGCTTTGCTCCTATTGAATTCCCTTATTCAAACAAATATCATACATAGGATCACATGTTGCACGAATCCGATTCATGTGAATTCACCCAACACACAAAAACCCTTGAATAATTTGTTCCTCTGCTTCCAAGGATTGATGTGTATCGCAATATGCAAATGAGTCGTACTCGTGCTATTTTGGAACTTTGAAGAGAGTCTCTAGGAGATCAAGCCCTAAAATAATTTACTATTGTAGAGAGCAAACAATCAAAGAGAAGAACTTAGGGTGGATGCTCCCAAAAACCAAAAGAAATAAAAAAGAAAAAGAAAAATCAAACATTTTGCATTTGTGCCAATTTAGTCATAAACCTTTTTTGGTGCTACTTTAATTCTAAACATTTTTTTTGGTGACCTAGGGAACCCGCTCACCGTACCAACATGGACAGCCCGAAAGGCTCGGGGTAACGGGGTAAACCCGGGGGCGACACGTGCTAGCCACCACACATGTGCCACCGGGTAAGTCACCCTCGCAACACCGTAAATCGAACTCCTCCCCTTGCGTTAGGGGAGAAGCTCGCCGCCAGCAAATAGCCGCCACCTAGGTGGGTGGTTAATTCTAAACATTTTTACGTTGTACCAATTCGAGTCATTTTCGGCCAATTTTAGTCGGATTTTACTAACTGGATGCTCACAGCTAACATGAACAACTTATAATAATATATAACTTTTTTGAATTTTTTTTTCTTTTTATTTTTTCCTTCTCCTCCTCCTTCCTCCAAGTTGGCTGCGGCGACCGGCCAAAGGTGACCGCTAGTGAGGGTCCTCGCCGCCACCTCGCTAGTGGCCGTAGGGCGACCTCGCGCTAGGTGGTGAGAAGCCAGCTTGAGGCCGCCCTCAAGGCCTGGGCGACAAGGCTCGACCTCATCGGCCCGCGCAAGGCCGCCTTGCAATCCGGCTGGCTTCTCACCGCCCAAGTGCGAGGTCGCTCTCGCGGCCACGCAGCAAGGTGGTCGGAGGTCGACCTTGCCGGCCGGTCGCCCGGCCGGCCGCCAACGATCGACCGGAGGAAGGAGGAGGAGAAGGAAAAAAAAGAAAAGAAAATTAAAATTATTAAAAATTCCACGTCAACACTAATCGGGTTACGTTAGCCTACTGACGTCGATTTAGCAAAATCAGTCAAAATTGGCCGGAAAAGACTGAATTGGTACAAAAAATGTTTAGGACTACATTGGCACAAATGCAAAAGGTTTAGGATTTTTTAACGCTTTTCCCAAATTTCTTCTTTTCTTATAAATCAAAAAGGCGAGCAAAGTGGTTCCTCCAAAGACCAAAAATGCGAGCAAAGGCAGAGAAATCTCACACCCGCTCCGAATTTGTTTGTTTGGTGTCATAACGATCCAGCACTAGTCGCGACAAGCAGGTTCGAGGTAGACGGGCTGTCCCCGTGACACCAATGTGGCACCAGAGATCAACCACCCATTCACCAGTTTGAAAATGATTTAGAAAGAAAAATAAAGAGAAGTTCGTGGGCTTTACCCACTAATTTATTGTTCCACGGTTTTTTTTTAAATTTTAATCTTACAATTCAAATATAATCTAAATAAGGGATGGTCTTGAGTTTTAACTGAGCTATTAACGTGCAATGAAAAGAAATTTACATACTCTGAAATAGTGATATAATTGTCCAAAAAATCATAAATTTATTGTACGACAGTAAATTCAATTTTAAACATTTCAATTATATCAATGTACTCTTAAACTTTTAATAACTTGTCAATTTAGTCTTGAACCTTTTAATAATTTATACATGTTATTTGGATACTTAGCCGGAATGACTATATCAGCAAATTGTCAAAATGTTTAGTATTAAATTGGCAAATCATCAAAAAATTCAAATAAGATTGAAAAGTTTAGAGCTAAATTAGTAAATCATTAAAGGGTTAAACTAAATTGGCACAATTGAAACATTTGTTATTTAAACGGTCTCCATGCAATAGATTTAGAACTTTTTAGACAATTTTTCTTTAAGATATTTGTAAACTTGAATTTGGGAAGAAGCTGCTTGTAGACAAATTCTTCTTTTGCTACTTTTTCATTAAATACGTCTATTTTAGCTAAATTGGAAGTTTAATGCTTGTATGTCGCATTATGCATGTCCAATTTGACCAAAGTTTTTACTTGGTATTTTCTTTGCTCAATGGGTAACAGCTCCAAATAATATACAAGTGAAATGATTGAGACTTAATAACTAGAAGAAGAATAAGAAAATACATTGTCGAATTCTTGTCCGCCCTACGTTACTAGTTCCACATCAATGATACCGTGACAAAAGAAGACATTCGTCTGAAGGTCATGGCTATAAGAATCTGAAAAAAATGGATTATGAATTACTAAATGAATTGATATTATTCATGAGGTTTACCTAAAGTGGGTTTCTTTGTCATTGAAAAAAATAAGTATTCTGAAGCGATATCAACTCACATATGTGTCTTAAACTTTTTCTTTCTGGTTATTTTTAATTGACGTTTGTGAATTAAGGCGGCCCAAACACAACCTCAGCCGGCTCGAAAGACAAAATTGAAAAGGACAGCTAAGAAATTCTATTTTTAGCCGACTTGCCGCCTAGGCTAATCGAGACCAGTCCAAATCTTATCGATTTTGTAGGAAAATTTACTAATCTTTTTAAGCATGAATAGTCTTGGAAAAGGATTTGGAGGCTCGGTATTAATTTCTGGCTGTGGATTGGTGGTCTAAATAGTACTCTTTTACAGTACAAAATTAAGAGGCGAGTATGCCAGATTAGATTGGTCCAACACCTAATGCGGAGACCAACTCGCATAGTATTAATCCTAATTTTTTAGACTGAGACCAACTCTATTAAGTTTGGGACTAAGAATCAAATTAACCATATGGGTCCAATTTGGTGACCGGGACCAATCAATTATTTTTTGTTCCATTATTTGTATTCCTTAAAAGGAGAAAAATACTATTTTAAATATATATCCATTACCAATACGATATTGAGCAACTAAACTATGATTACTAATACATATCAAACATAAATATAAGATAAAAAAAACAATAGAATTTTCATACTTACTAGAAGTAACAAACCATAAAAACAAACATGCTAGGCAAGCGACAAGGCACTTGAGGCCAAGGTGAGCAAGCTAGCTTAAGGCAAGTGGAAGGTTTTTTTGGGCGCGGGGGAGAGGGGGGGGGTTGTGGTCAAATTAGAGCTGTGTTCCTTTCTATTTTCCAATTTATATAGCAAACTGAACTATGAAAAGAATAGAGGAGGATGCACTAGGGTTTAGAGTAGATACAAGTATATAATATATTAGACGTAAAATATATAATTGGTTTGGACTAATCCTAAATTTTCAAGACTGAAAATTAATTAGCACAATTCAAAGATTAAGGGTTTTGAGACAAATGACCGACCCAATTCTCTTAAAAATTAGTGGATCAGTTTAGGATTGACCAACGACCAATGCTCACCCCTAATAAAACTATTTGGTTAGAAATATGCTTTTTTATATTTATCCATGGATCCTTTACTAATACTCATTAAATTGGGATGGGGAAGAAGTTCCACAATTACCCCTTTTCCCTTGATAAAGTTTCGGGGAATGGAGGCCTCGGAGCAATGAATTTGGAATGAATTGTTTGTGAAATTACGTATTCGACCTTAGGAGTATTCTTCGTTACATTTTTCTTTAATTTGGCCATGCGTAGCTCCTACGCTCCCCTGTCGGACCGGACGGCGGCGACGGCGTTGCAGATCGGCATGTGCAAGGACCCGATGCCCGTTCTCCAACAGGTCTGCGCTCGTGCTATCCTTTTTCCATCGAGAGATTTCAATTCACGGGATAATACAGGGTTCACGACTTGTCTCTTGTTCTTCTTGGAATCGCCAGTTCAGCTCGCGTCATTTCGCGCTCTTGGTGTCCCTGAATTTGACCGATCCCTCTTTCGTCTCTCCGTCGTGACCGCGAGGAACGATCCCACGGTACTCTTCTCTCTTCGTGGGCCGATTCTGGTTTCTGTTTTTGCGGATAGAAGTTCGCTGCAGTTCGAGCGGCATCTGTTTCGTCGTAATTTATGACAAGTTTTTCGTATCTTGAGGAACTGGATTGTAAAATGAAAACCCAATTGCGAAGTCTGCTTTTGGGCCTAAAGATCTATGCAGTTGTAGTGGTACTACAAACTACAAAGTGTGATCTTGAGTTTTAATGTCGTCAGGGCATGTTTTGTTACTCCTTTTCAATTTTATAATTCAACTAAATTGACAATGTATGATCCTGCAGGTCAGCTAAGGGGCGCTTATGGGAAATAAGTTTCAATCTTGAAGTGGCAAAGGAAGCACACGCCACTCCAATTATGGCTGTTGGGTCTGTTGTAGCTGCTCTTGCTGCTCTTGTTCTTCTGATATTGATCCGCTTTCTATACATCCTACGTTGGAGTGGGAAACCGCTCCATGGGAAATCTCGGAGAACCTATAGTACCCTCATTGTTTAGGCTCAGGTTAGCTAGTAAATAATTTATTTGTTAGCTTCTTTCTAGTTTTCATTAGTTGCGAGCATGTCACGGTAATAATATGTGTATTCATCAACTTTTGCAGGCGGTCACACTGCCGAGATGTTGAATCTCTTGTCTGTGTTGCAGAAAGATAGGTTTACACCAAGATTCTACATCGCGGCTGCCACTGACAATATGAGTCTCCAAAAAGCTCGCGTGATGGAGGACTCCTGATCGATGCGGTAAAGTGATAATAGCTGTGCTTTAAGGATAAGTCAACCGCTTTCTGCTTTATGCTTGTGATAATTCTCATCGCCGTTATTGCTCTTGTAGAACTTCAATCACTCAGTTGTTCTTTCAAAAGATGCTTTAGAACATGGATTTTGTGAATTAGGATTTATATTTGAGATTTTTGATTGTGCTGAGACCTTTTTGTGGTGTAGGAAAGTAGAATGAGGTTATTTGTTTATTTGTGGGTCATGATAGAGCATTGACATTTGTAGCAGTTGGGAAACGATACACTTTGAAGGACTAGCTTTTTCGAGGAGAGTGGAAACCAGTTCCAGCTGGAGATGTGATAGTAGTCATCTTATGGACCCTTCACTTATTTTGGAATAGACTTAGCTATATAAGGGCCCCTGGGCAAAAGGAGCTAATTTAGTCAGTTTCCTGCATGGAGTAAACGATATGCAAGAGTCACTAAATCATTGGGGAAGTTAGAGTTGGGGAAAGAATCAGTGGGCAGAAAAGGTCAAGCTAAATCTTCTAGCTACATTTCTAGGGAAGTAGTTTTATTTCAAAGTCTTGGTTACCATACTTGTTCGCTGACTAATGATTTGTGATGTGCATTAGAAGATTGGGATTACCAGCACATGGTTCGATGCCTTTAATATTCTGAAGTTATTGCTTGGAATGGTGATGCTGTTAGAGTATTGCGTATCAGAACCCACACTTCACATATTTGTGTAAAAAGTACTGGAAGAGGTCTTTTGTGAACTGAGTGGCATGATAGTATGTCGAGTGCCTTTGATTAAATGAATCTGCTAACAAGGAATAAGACTTTAGATATCATTACTCTCAACAGTGTCCTCTGACAGAGCATACGCAAGTGCATTGCAACCTAGATTTCAGGGAACCCTGTTTCTAAAGATTCCTTTATGAACTGTTCCATGGTAATGCTGTTTATGTTGCCACTTTTTGACTCATGTAATAACATACACCTATCTAAACATGATTTCATAGAGCAAGGCAACCTCACATTAAAACAATCCATACCGAAAAATTATTTGGGTTTAATCTGAATAAAGTATACTGTAATGATCATTTGCATGGCTTTGTGAGAGTCCAACTGTCTTTTGTCTGGAATAGTAAGGCAAAGATTGATTGATGTAACAGATAAACCACTGTGCTCGAATTGCTAGTTAGATGATCCAGTTTGGTTTGAATAACCTTTGGAAGCTAGGACAAACTTTCAAGATTTCATCTTCCATTTTGTTGTATTATATGTGCAGCGTTGATAGCATGTCTGGTTCAGTGTCATCATCTTCTTATTGTGACTCATTGTTGCTTAACAAAGATATGGAGAATACTTCTTTTGCAGGATTTAATCCCCATGGGTTCATTTTATAAATTAGACTTGGGGGGGTCACATTTCAGTTATCAGCTAGTTTAGTTGGACAACATTCGCACGTGTGTGGATATGCACACATGCACATACGCAGCAGGGATGTGACACCAAAATGTGGGAAAGCATGTGGATCCCGTTAGTGCAATTGTCTGAGCTGGAGCCATACCTCTCTTTCGTTTTATCTTTTGTTGATTGCAGCTGACATTGATGATCTACCACAATTTATTGAGAAGTCTCCTTCATGTGTAGGCAGGGGTCAAGGTAGAGGAAACTGCAAAGTATTTGCAGATATACCGGAGCAGAGAAGTTGGTCAATCGTATGTTACTTCTGTTTGGACGACATTAGTTGCCACAGCTCATGCACTGTACCTCATGATTCAACTCAGACCAGAAGTGGTAATGTCAAACATAAACTTTAATTTTCTTCTTGTCTTTGTAAGTTATAAAATTTGTTCTGCATACTTGACGGATGACGTTCACATTGGAAGTGCAGATCCTCTGTAATGGCCCCGGGACATGCATTCCACTCTGTGCAATTGCCTTCTTATTTAAGGTTTGGAATTCCGCTCTGTCGGTGCTGTCTTTTCTGAATATGTCAAGGATTCATTATTGATCTGTTTGTCATTAGAACTGAAGGACAACGATTGAAAAACCATGGCAGGTTCTGGGAATCAGATGGTCATCTATATTTTACATGGAGAGCATAGCTAGGGTGAAAGACTGTCTCTAAGTGGATTGCTTCTTTACAAATTACAAGTTGCTGATCAGTTTTTCGTGCAATGGCCAGAGCTGCAGAGAAAGTACCCTCGGGCTGAGTATGTTGGTTGTCTTATGTAGGTGATTAAGATTGTGTCTTACACAGAGAGAATCATATGTCTAATCCATAGCAACAATCATGAGGTGGCAGCAGCGTAAATACAGACTTATTAACAGTATTCTTGCTCTGGAATAAGATAGGCTGAATAGATTTTATCAGAAGGTGCACAGCAAGCATATTTGGTAGTTCTTGCTTCCAAGAGGATGTATTCGGCTAGGCTCGAGTATGTCATTAGAAGAGGATATGGTAATTATCTAAGCAGTGTAAAGGCTGAAGTACATAATCATCGGCATGTTGTGTCGATGGAGTGAACACTGTGCCTCTGAATTCATTTGAATTTTGCATGCTGGTTTAGCGAGAAAGATGGTGTTTGGGTAGCATTTGTTGCAATCCGACCCAAATCAGATCTTTGTGATTCCAACCCTCATTATCACATTTTTATTAAAAACAATTTTTAAGCAATACAAATTAAGAGAATTACTTTTCGAAATCTCGGTTTTTCATGAGAACATGGAACTTAAGAAAATCAGCACATTGCTCATGCTTGAGATGACCATTCACTTGCAATTTGTCCCATTAGAAAAACACAATTAAGGAAACTACTGGGTGATTGACCAATATATTCCGAAGTCCGAGTTAAAAAAGATACAGGATGTTCTACGAATTGCATCAATTTTGGTCCTCAAACTGGTTCTTGCTTCATTCTGTTTTGGTCAGACAATCGAGTCGCAATGGGGATTCTCCATCACCCAAAATTCAACTAGCGAATCCTTTTTTTGAGTCAAAAAGGTTTCCTTTCATTACTTCAAGTGAAACTTGAGTACAAGATACTTGAGGCTTCGAACAAATAAGGTCCCAAAGGACTAAAGGAGGATTAGTAGTCAAATTAGAGGTGAGATGCTTCCTTTTGTTGACCTTGACAATCCAGTCTCTGCCACTTAATTTGCTTCTCTTCCACGGTGGCCCATTCTCTTACATTTGGTGATAAGTGGGGCCACCTTCCACGAGCATAGATTTTAATCTTTAAATACGCTTATTACTTTTAGATAGTTTGGAAGCTCTTACATTTGGTGATAAGTGGGGCCACCTTCAACGAGCATAGATTTTGATCTTTAAATACGCTTATTACTTTTAGATTGTTTGGAAGGCCTTCGCTTTTTTGAAACTAGTGAACTCTATTTAGGTAGATCTATTTATACTCCTAGTCCTATTATCTTTACATATTCGGACATAAACATGAAGAAAAAATTGTACATATAATCTATGGTTATAAACAAATTAACCTTTACATCTATATACATGTCTAGAATTATTTTGCAGAAGATTATGAACATAATGTTGCATTAGAAACAATAATTATATCGATTTGCAGGTCTTTTTGATATGTTTTAAATATACGGAACGAACCAAAGTCGAAACAGAAATTTGATCACGTTGCAAGCAATAAAAGATCATAAGAGATTATTCCCAAATAAAAAATAAAAAATAACTGTTCATCTTTGTCAACAAGGAAGCATAAGAATACTATTCAGACATGATTTTCACTTCGCCATCATGCCTTGACTCCCAAAACTTTAGCCCAAAATTTAAAGGCAATAGGACTTGCAAAACAACAAAATGAAGAATTTATTTACAAAGGAATCAATAAAATCCCAAGTTATATGAACTAAGGAAGCGGATTCTGTCGAGACCCATTAACAAGAATACTGCAATTCAGCGAGGAACGCGGCATCCAAGTCCATACCTATGTCCATGTCCGTCGCTAGCAATCGGTCGTAGAAATCCGAATCATCGCATTGTCCGACCCTATCGGCGACCGACTTCCTTAAACGCTCCAGCGACGCCACGTACTGCTCCAGCTCCTCCTCTTCCACGCCGCCGTCCCCGACCGCCTCCTCCCACCACCGGTTCCTCTTGCCGGCGATCTCTGCAGCGATCCTCTCTGCCTCTCTCTTGGCCTCTTCGAGCTTCGCGACCGCGTCCTCTTCGAGCTTCCTGTGCGCGGTGGCCGCTTCGGATGCGGTGGGCCGGGTCGCCCCGCCTGAGAGGTAGTGGGCGACGAGGGCGTCCGGGGTGGACGGTGGGCGAAGGTGAAGGGGTTGCCGTGGGGCGAGTAGGTGATGACGGCGACCTCCGCGCCGCAGAGGATGGAGAGCTCGGCGGCCTTGCGGAAGAGGCCCTGGTGGCGCTTGGAGAAAGTGACCTCGCGCGCGCTCTCCTTCTCGATGAGCCCGCACTCCACCCCCGCCGGCGCTTCGGCTCTTCGCCTCCTCCATCGTGGGTGAAGGCAAGTCGCAAAGAACAGATTCAATGTTCTTTAGGTTTTGTTATCTTCGAGTGAGAATGCGGGGTGAGAGAGAGAGAGATGAAGAAGAAGAAGAAGGAGGAGGAGAGCTCTTGAACTGGTAATGTCGGTGCAAGAAGAGTCAGGCTGCGCAGCTTTCTTGAAATAGATTTCTTTTTTATTTTCTTTTTATTTTTTCCGTATTTTGGAATTCCTCTGTATTTGAAGAAGAAAACAGAAGGAGGGGCGACGTGAAGTGGGAGAGGGCGATACGTGTCGTCCGGTGAATGGAGTGGAATTTCACGGTGGAATCCCCTCTACCCTATATTTCTCGGAATGTGACGTCATCAGTGTCCGTCGACAAGAGCCGTTTTTTCCGTTTTTCGGAAATAATCTTGTTTCCTTCGTTTTTTTCTCGGACTATTGACTGCAATGCACGTGCTTCAGGCACTAAAGAGGGGATTGAGTAAGGAAGGATTTTTAAGTGTCAATTCCACGGGTTCTTCTTGGGTTTTGCCCTTAATTTCCCTGAATTTGGAACGATTCCAAATAGCGTGCTCTTCTTTCTTGAGGGATCGGTTTTGGTGTCTCTTGTTGTATATAGAAATTCTTGAGTTGTGTGTCCGCACATTCCAGTTCAGACAGTTCCAGTGGCATCTGTTTTTTAAAATCTCGTCTTGGTTTGGAGTCAAGAGGAGGAGAAGAAGATGGGCAGAACGAAAGGCGTTGGACAAATATTAACCCCCAGATTTCGACCCTTCAGAGCTGCGTAGGTCCGGGAGGCCCAGAAGTCAGCAGACTAAGGTTCGGATGATGCTTTCAATGAGCATCCGATGCAGTGCCTGCGGTAATTACATCTACAAGGGGACCAAGTTCAATTCTAGGAAGGAGGTAATCGTCGGCAAGATGTATTTGGGGATGCAGATATTCAGATTTTACTTCAGATGCAATCGGTGTTTCCGTCGAGCTCACCATCAAAACCGATCCGCAGAATCTTCGATTACAACGTGGAGTTAGGGGCGACGAGAGATTTCGAGCCCTGGCGTAGGCAGGATGAGGAGGCGGAGAATGAGAAAAGGAAGAGAGGGGCTGAAGAGACGGGTGACGCGGTGAAGCGCTTGGAGAATATGTCGCTGGATACCAAGAGGGAGATGGATATTCTTGCTGCGTTGGATGAGAAATCGATGAAGTTGGGACGTGCGACTGTGGACGTGATGCAATGCTGGAGGTTCTACAAGGTACATGTGCTGCAAAGGAAGTGAAGCTGGTGGAAGAGGATGAAGCGCTTCTCAAATCAGTCGTATTCCACACGTCCAGAGGTTTTGTCAGTAAGATTGAAGATGAAGATTCTGAGGATGAGGAAGATTGACTCGACCAGCGAACAATACTCAAGAAGAGAAAACTCCGTGAGGAATTTCTGGACAAGCCAACGAATGCGTTGACAAAAGCTACTTGCTCAGTGCCAATTGTTGTGGTGAAGAGAGCTGCTCCACTCTACAACATTAGTGCTAAAATTGAAAGACAGAACATGTAGATGAGCATAGTGGTGTGAGCATTGGGCTACAGTCACTACTTCAAAATTATGGGAGTAGTGATGGTGATGATGATTGAAGTGTGGTTTAGTTACAATAGTATTATTCATTGTCTCTCTATATTAGCGGAAAACTTTTGATTCTATCTCAGACTGTAATTTTTGGCCCGAACTTGGCAATTTTCATGTGGACGGGACCTGGAAATTTGACCCACATTGTTTTACATGAGCCAACAAAATTAGGCTCGAGTCTTCTGGCGGAGCCTGAATTTGGCCCATATTTGAACTTGGCATTAGGGCTCGGCCCGGGTCACTATTTTCATATTAAAAGTTAATTAAATTTTAAAAATTGGAAAAAATATTTATTTTCTAAAAACTAGGAAAAACTAACAAAATTAGTTTTTGAGTAGTTTTCTCTTAATATGTTTGAAAATCTTTGATAAAAAAAAAATTGTACTCAAAATTAAACAAGCTTTTAGTGCTTTACCATAGGATTTAGGTGTTCTTAGAGACAAATGCTAAGTTGTCATTTTTGCACATTCCTATCTCAATTATCAATTGATTGCGTGCTTTCAATATGTTGATCGTGGTTTCCCAAGCATAGTTAGAAATAACATTTATCTTATTTGTAATGTTATATCATTTCTTTTCCTTGCAATTTATTTAATACCCTTTCCATTGCAAATTGTTATTTTAATAATTGCGCACCCACATGATCATTTCAAACGTTAGTGGATATGTTCAAAAAAAAAAAGATTGCCTAACAAACATTTTTATGAAATAAATAATATTGTGAACCAAACGCAGCTAGTTGATCAATTAGTGTAATCAAGCTAGGGATGTACAAAAGAACTAGGACCTATCCAGGGCCGCCCAAAACCAGACCGAAACACTGGAATCTGTGGTTCTTGGGAACCAGTCTGGTTCCCGATTCCGGTATGGGAATCGGTGGGGGACCCGATCCGGTTCGGTTCCATGGGCGAATCTACCCGCCCGCCCACTGACCAGACCGGTTATGGACCATTCTCTTTTAATTCCAACAACATATCACTAGGCCATCCTCCACACCTTAATTTTTTTTTTTTCATTTTTTCCCCTTGGCATAGTTGTTTGTCTCTCGATACTTCTATCGGGAATATTATCTCGTGGAGCCGACAATGCAATCTTTCTTAATTAGCAAAAAGAAACTACACATCTTCCTTTCAAGCATTCCCCGGTATTTTTACGAGCTCTCTCTTTCTCCCCGCAAATCTTGAATCACTTGCTCTTTTCTAGCTCAACTTTGTAGACATACACACGTAAGACGCACGTGCACGCCATGCACACGGAGGTTACAAAATGAAAACGAAGCTTCTTGTGTTTGTTTTTCATAGTGTCTGCTCAAACCATTCCGATCTTGGATGTTGAATGCTTCTTCGAGCCATCCAACTCTACCGAAAATACACAAGGACTGAAAGTTCCAGGTAGTGTATATGTCATTCTTCATTGCCACTCATTAGTGTCATATAAATTGCCGAAGCTACCTTTACTTTAGTGGAAAATGCTGCAGCAAGTTATTCAGGTTTGAACAAGACCCATTAAATCTTCGTAAAACGCCGATGGAAGGCTGGTGAATTCCGTTATGAGAAAAGGTTCAAAAGGGAAGGTATCTCGTTGGTGGTTGGGATGGAAGGGGCGCGAGGGTCGCGACCGCCACCGCCACCGCGCTAGTACTCGAGGAGAATAAAGTTACCATAGTTGGGAGAGCTAGAATAAGTAAATGTGGGGAGGGCGAAAGGGGAAGGCGTGGAGGTTGGATTGGTTCTATGGATCTACCTAGGAATCGTAACTCAACTGGTGGTCCTGTTCGGGTGGATCCATGTAACTAGCGGGGCGGTTCCCGATTCCAATTTTTCGGAACCGGTTTTATGGCGGTTCCTGGTTCTATATTGGGAACCACCCACCCGAACCATGCACACCCTAATCAAGCCCCCAACCTTAGATTTTCTGGTTGTGTAGAAAGTGAGATTTATTCTTGTACTTCACTTGGTTTCTAGCCAATCCTTATAGGCTAGTGACGACTTCTCATTAGAACATTCTTATAGTGTCAATTTAAGCAAAATTGAATACCCCAACACTACGTGAGATAAGGCAAAGTGTTGGGATAGCTCCTGCCCAATCAAGGGTTGTAGACCCGCCTTTTAGGTAATATCCCTAAAGTCATGTCCTTTCCTCTTCAAATGGAAAATTTATGTCTTGACAGTCGGAAAATCCCACCATGTTGATTTAGCCCCAAAAGAAAGCCCATTAGATCCTCCAACCTATAGGTATAGTTTAACAACATTGAAGCCCAACTAGTTTTACAAGTGAAGAAATGTACGGTCTAGTGGGTTAGTTAACAAACAATTCAATTTTATTATAGACAAGAGAAGTAGTATTGAGCCTTATAGAAGCACCATAATGTACAAATGCATCGAATTATAGTGGATCGGTGTATGATTTAGCCTCAATTAATAACATAATTAAGAAGAATCGTAATAACTATGATGGATAATATGTGCAGAGTCTTCTTTTAAGTGCATACGACCCCATTTGATCAATTAAGAACGTATTATTCAAATACATAGATTTTTGCTTATGGTTAATGAAAAATCACGACGAAACACCAAGCTATTTCACTGCGAGACAATCCTTGAAGAAGGATTTGAGTCACACCACCATTCACTAAGGGTACAATTCAATAATTGACATGCTACTTGTGGATTCCTTCTATTCAAGCTTGTTCATTGGGGGCAAGCTTACTTTAGATGAAGAAAGCTGGATGGTGAGGCAATGGCGGGATAATGGAATAACTGTTGAGCATGAGAATTGGTGGGCCATGGTGGGTCTAATAGTAAGATCTCCTTGAATGCATGGTAAGAAAATGTGCAAGCATCGAAGCGCTTGAATATGGAACTATGATAGTTGCGTCCAACACTTGCAAGGGTGTGCCCTCCCTCCATTGATTCCACACTTGCAAGAATAAGTTTAGAAAATCGTCATAGGATTGTCGCACTGATTCAATGACTCATCATGCAAGACATTTGAATTTTGTAAAAAATCACATATGAACAAGGAACATAACAAAAACCATAAGTATTTTTATAGGCTAAAATGACTAAGTTTTTTTACATGGGAATTTCAATTTCACTTGACCAAAATTAAAAGAGTGCGGTGCTAATATTTGTCGCAAAGAGCATGGTAAAACTCATAACTAGCAAGATATTCATCCCCATCCAATTGGTGGTTGAAGTTACTCCTCTTGCTGCTGATCTCTAGTAGTATGCCGAAGTTATAAACATCGGATTTCGTTAAGAACTCTCAATGCATTGCATATTTTGGAGACATGTAAAAACTGCAAAAACGGACATTAGTCACATGTAAATTAGGATTTAGATTCAAATCGTGCAGCATCCTTAAATAGATCAAATGAGCAAGTCCAAGATCCAATCACAAAGTCAAATTTATTCAAACACTAAGACTTACAAAGTCACCACAATTTTATCTGTGTTAGTTTGAGTTTAATCAACTCCAAAAATTCTATGCCATACCAAAATATGAAATCTTTGGGTTCCTTTCTTGTCTAACAAGGTATTGCTATATTTTAGGTCATGATGGATGATCTAGAGATGAGAATCTTCATGTCGAGTAGAGTATTTATGGAGCAATCCCATATAATATTTTATAACATAATGACCAATCCAATTTGTCCCCCATTTTTCGAGATTTGCATCATTCACCAAAATTCGTTAATGTTTTAGGATGTGGCACCAATTCAAAACTCAAGGTGAACCTCATCACACAATACCAAAATATATTTAGGGTTCGTTTGGTTGGACTTTTAAAAAAAGCCATTGGAAAAAATGCAAAGGACTTTAAGTTAAAGGGCCTTTTTAGAATGCAAATTGTATTTATTAAATTATAATTTGAAAGTCATTGTGAAATACCTTTGAGAAAAATAGTGTTTGGAGAGATTATATTTACAACAGACTTTTTTATTAATAAAAAAGAAAAAATTCATCAAAAGAAAAATAAAAAATTGGCCGATGATTGAAATCTATCGTGTTACGACATCTAACTTAAGCGCGCCCGAAGATAACAGGGGAGGCCACTTGGGGTTGTGACCCCGGTGAGGGTCGCTGGAAGTTGGTCAACCCGCATTTGGAGACAACGAGGTTGCGCGGGACCTCTAGCAACCCCACCACGACCTAGATCTAGGGCAGTGAGGTTGTGCGATCTCTGGCGACCCTAACCACGACGTGACTAGGTCCTTAAAGGTTGTGCGACCCAAATCTAGGGCAGTGAGATCGCACAACCTCAACCTAGATCTAGGTTGCGGCGAGGTCTTTGGTGACCTAGATTTGGGTCACGGGAGGTCGATGACCTAGACCTCCTTTGCGATCCGGATGGCAACAGGGTCGCACCACCCCTTGGCGACGGGCACTTGCACTACGACCATGCCGACCTCTTTCTAGCCATCGCTTGTCACTCACAGCCCTACGCAACACGTCGCCTGACCTCAACGAAGAAGAAGATGAACAGTCCAATGACAAGGGCAAAACCAAAAAAATTGAGAGTAAGTGAAAATAATTTTGGAAGAAAATAAAAGTATGAATAATTGTATACCGAGAAAGCTGAAAGCCTAAGGCACCCTCAAACTTACCTAGGGCTTTCAACCCTTAGAAGGCCAACTTTGGCTTAATAGGATTCAAATTTGTTCCCAAACACTCAATACTTGGCCCAAAGGGCTTTGAGTGGTCCAAAGTGCCTTATAAATGGCACTTCCAAACACACCCTTACTCATTCATCAAATGTAGCTCAAGAAAAATCAATAATCAGTTGAAAGAACAAAAACCAAAAATTTCAAGGTTTCTGTAGCTAGTGAAATTTTGAACATTTTATTTCAAGCAAATTGTACATTAAGCACATAAGAACGTTAAACTGCAACGTACCAAATAAGAAGTAATCAAAGCTTATATTTGGCACAAACTCGTAGGCAAGTAGTTTTCATTTCCCTCCAAGCAAGAATAGAGTAGTTGAACAAGGTTTCTATGTTGAAGCTTCACAACCAATAGAACTTCATTCTTAAGTTCTTCATCACCCTATCTTGAGCTTTGAGATAGCCTCCTCACTGCAATTTGTTGTCTATTAGGAAGTCTACCCAAAGGGTTCTGTATTTTCGTTTAAATCCTGATCACAACTTCTTAGAACCTAACATACAAAGGCTTTCCATGTTTCTTTTTCTTCAACATCATTATGTTCAATTCAATTTATATGTAACGCATTTTTGAATTGTTTCTAACAGTTTATAATATGTACCTGGAAAACTTCACCAAATCCACTTTCACCCAACTTTTTTTCACGAGAGAAATCATTTGTTGCAGCTTGTGTTGTAGCCAAATCAAACTGCAAGGGCTCCACGATGGTAAGTTCATTTGCACCAACATTACAAGACAATTCAATTTAATTAAAAATTAAAATAATAATGTTGCTTTTTATAAATAGTAATGGATATAGAGTTGCGATTGGGGACATTTATCACAATGAAGAGCATCGGTTAAGCTGGCATATTGTGTCTCCCTACCTAGGCGATCTTTCCTCTCTAGATCGGTCATGAAGAAAAGCAAAAGAAATAAAATCATCAATACTAAAGGAAACAAATGAGAAGAATCTTATATCACGATCACTTCTTCATGCTAAGGGTGGTGTTCATTGTGGTGCAAATGCTACCCATTCTTGGTAAGAATCCTTAATGGTTAGGACTACCTTGAGGCCTCATTCTAAGGTTAGTAATGGTGACTTTATATCGCGCTGGTATGTCGAGGTGTCCAAAATAATGCACGTGAAAATTTCTCCCTCTTTCTTTGCTTTCTCATTTCTTTTGCATCGAGCTCACTTCCTCTTTTTCCTTGCATTTCTTATCGTCTTCACTAACTTTTTGCCCATATATGGGGAGGCAACTTTGAAAGTAACCGATTATGGCTATTGTGTGGCACCTTCGACACAACCCCGATCCGCTAGGGTCGCCACGATTACTCTGGCCTTTCCTTTGTCCTAATAACATGTCACTCTAATACATTGAATTATAGTGGGTCCATATATCCTGGGGTTCATATATATATATATATATATATTTTAAATCAGTTCTAGCACAAGTTCATATAATAGAAGCATATTCCAATCTCCTATCCCTACTCCAACAAAATAGTGCGATGCACACCAACTACACATCATATATAAGTTATAGTCGAACCACTTTTATTTACATAACTATGATGGACATCACGATCGGTACAACAAAAAGCCAAGGCTACTAAGCTCAGCCTATAACCCAAAAGTACCCGACCCCACATCGACATGTACATCAATCCATCATCTAGTGTCAATATCAAAACATGTCATCCTCTACCGGCCACACGCTCTAATCACACCAAGCCCGGTGCATCAGCCGGTGGCGGCCGGCAGCATCCCATCATCATCCCATCGCGTCGAACATGCACGGACAGGAACTCTGGACTATGGGGCCATTAGGTAGACCCACATCATACATAACCAAAACACGAACACGGATAAACACCATACCACAAACACCAACACAAGGGTGCTCCAAGCACTCAACCTCAACATCGAACGGTAAGGCATAAAATGTACCACGGTGACAGGTGATAGAGGCATCTCTCAATCTGAAATGTTAGTCCCCAAAAGAGGTGAGTACAACCACTTAACAGTAAAGATCCATCAAACTACACAATGCAACAGGCAAGACAACCACAATTTTGTGTGAAATGCACATGTTGTCATCCGTATAATCATGCTTGTATATCCACAAGATTCATTCATCAAGGCAATTTATGTTCCATACCATATGCATATACATTCGCATGATCCATATCACTCACACAATCATATATACATATTCCCATGAGATCTATTCAATGCCTTCATGAACGCATTCTCAATGTCATAGTATCAACTCAATTTCATAGGCAATCATATCCCATGCCATATGCTCACACACGTGCACATGATTCAATTCCCAATTTTAGTTCTCTAAAGGATCTCATTTTTCTTCTAGGACTAGTGTTCGCATCCTCATATCGCTTTGCACCCAACTTGGCATCGCAAGGAACCTCGGCACACACCTCCGGCATCCGCATCAGCATCACGAGGCCATCCAGCACACACCTCCGGGCGTCGGCACACACACTCTTGGTATCTTGAAACTCTCAAGAACATTTGGCACACCTCCGGGCATCCGGCACACACTCCGGCATCTCAACACTCCCAGGGCATCATCGACTCAAGAGTCCGACGGTATCATCAACATCACAATGTATATTCACATATATGCCTCACTTTCAACATAACATTTGATGCAATAATGTCAAAAGTCTAAACCAGCTTCTTGATATTACATGACATGCTAAATGTCACCATATATGCAGTACACATAACCATCTAAGATATCACGTCTCATAGAGCAATTCATTTGTTCTTGAAATAAAACAATTTTTCGGATAAAACAGAATGCACTCCTTTAATTAAAATTCTGGAAAAATTAGTAAAACATCTTAATAAATTATGAAAATTTAACATGTTATAAAAGAGATCTATAAAAAAAGGTTTCATGAAGAACACCATGTCAAAAGAGCTTCATACAAGTCGCTACGGTCCATGCATCACAGCCTTAAAATTTCAGAACATCACCATTGCACAGTTTTATTCATAAATTCGGTACAAACCCTAAATGAACTCATAAAATTCTGAAAATTTGATATGTTATATTCAAGACCTATAGAAACAAGTTTTATGAAGAACTTGAAGTCAGATTCATTATAGATCGTGAGCTACATTCACTGTAACTCCCCCTAACCCGGGTAATGACTTCAGATTTAACACTTTCAAAAAATTATTTCACCGACCAATACTTGTCCCTTTCTTTTTAAATTTTATTATGTTACTCCTCAAGATGTCATCTACAACTTTATCAAGAACACAAAATCAATTTTTTACTGGATAATTTTATAAAATTCACGGAATCACGAAGAGTCGGACTGTCCTTACATGCAACAGCTTGCTCGTTCTAGGAAGACTACCACCATTCACTGAATTTCAGCATTCAACATCACAACTCAAGTATCAACACCCATTACACTTCTCGCACACAACCACAGCAAGCAAAATATAGGCTAACGGACTACTTGCCTCAAGTTCATGAAAACGAGTAAGCAAACGGCGACTTGGGGCTTCGGGCTCAATTGATGGTGGTGTAGTAGCGTGGCGGCTGCTAGTGCACGCACAGCAGGGCTGGTTTCCTTCCTCCTCGCCAAAACACCCTCACGAACAACCCTCTCTCTCTCTCTCTCTCTCTCTCTCCCTCGCTCACTCCGCTCCTCATCTTTTCTTCCTCCTTCATGATTAGCAATCATTAGCTTTGCATGGCATTGGACACTTGAAGAACCCTTCACGCCACTTGTAAATTTCCATGCAAGAGGTGGGCTTCATTCGGCTGGGCTTGGGCTAGCCTTGGTCGACTAAATGGGGGAAACGGTGGGCTGGTTTTGGGCGGTTTTGGGCCTTAGAAATCAGCCTACTCCTTCTCTTAATAATCCATCCTAAATCCCCACTTATATAAATACCTAATTACAATTCATATGGCCATAAAACTTTGTAACATAAATCAATAAAAATCCAACTTATAAAGTTCATGGCCAACAAACTTTCCTTATTAATTCATCCTCCAATACAATCCTTAATCACACATGGACATAGGGTACATTTCCAACAGAATAATTGTCCATTAAATGCTCGACCTTGATTAATTGAAATCCATTGACCTAATGACTATAATATAGTCCGATGGCGCTTCTATTACCTATTCATGGTTCATGGTATATCCAGGGGTTGTCATGAAATTTTAAGATGCCACATATTGAAACATAGGCTAGCTTTTGGAAACATGGGTTGAACCCATCTATAACTATAGTATATTCAATTAGGTTGATCTCAACTTCTACGATGACACGGGCTACAAGAAAAATATTAGGTGGGATCGTTTTTCCATGTCATCAACAAGACACTCCATTAATTGGCTACCATATATCCTAGTGAACCTATTAATTTCAATTCTTCTCATCTCCTTTATTTCTCTCTACTTAGATTACCCTCTCTCTCATTTCCCTTCTTCCTTTTGCATCACACCATAAATCAAGAAATGCTTACACTTCATTAACAAGCTATGCAAACAAAAATATACAACAAGATGATCGAATTTACAAGGAAAATTCACAAGCAAAAATCCCTTGAGCTTTTGTACAATTCATTAGGAATCAAAGTTGAAAAGGCTCCGTTCATTTCATGGAAGATAATTTCCAGGAAAATGTTTTTCATGAAAGGAAAAAAAAAAAGTCTCCGAAATTAGGGAAAAATATTTTTCACTTTTGAAAAGTGGAAAACATTTTCCCTCACTTGATCTTTTTTTATTTCACACCTCTTACAAATCCTCACTTCATCCTCCTTTTTTTTTTCGTCTTTTTCTTTTTTATTCGAATTATTTTTTAATTTTCTTTTTCATTTTTAATTCGAATTATTTTTAATTTCATTTTATTTTCTATTTGTTTTCTTTTTGTTTTCTTGTTTCCCATCTTTTTCTTTTTTGGCTAGTGGTTGGCCATTACTAGGCGAACCTCAAGCTCATCGATCCCAAGTCAGCTTCCTGACTCTTTGCTTATCATTTTTTTTATTTACTCTACTCGTAATTGTACATTGCTCAAACAAATGGCTCTATATGCTTTGCTTCTTTTTCTTTTATTTATTAGAACACAAAAAGACAAAAGGGGAGAACAGGCCACTCAACTAAAAGATTCTCATGAAAGCTATACATGCTTTGCTTCTTTTCTTTTGCTTCTTTTTAAAATCCATACGAACATTTTTTAGAGTAGATGAGTATTTGGCGACAATGAGGGAACAAAGATATGAAGTAAGTTTGCCCGGATTAAAAGGTACGTTCATATTTGATGGATTTATAGGTTGGTAAGTGATGCATGCCTAAGTGGTGAGATTTTAAAAAAATATTTTCCTTACCGAACACCGGAAAATATTTTCGAAACATTTTTAGGTTTTAGCCAAACACTAGAAAATATTGTCATTTTCCTGAAAAATGACTTTTTGGGAAAATATTTTCTAGAAATGGCCAATTTTCTATGAAACGAACGGACCCTAAAACTTAATTAAATTTCTTTTCCAATTCTCTGTTTCTTTTGTAGACAAAATCTCAAGGTTATTAAATGAAACGGAAGGTGAACATGCTTCAACTTGCAGAAACCTTCATAAACTCATAGCTGACCTCGAAAAACACAAACACCTACACTTCATAAAAACCTTAAGCCTGAGCCTTCCTCTCACTCGTTGTTGTTTCTGAGAACATGAAGCGCAACGACGCGATTGCTAGGTTCAACAACCCTTATAGAAGCGCACGTCAGCAACTCCTTGCTCTATGACCTTGACTCCAACCATCACTGTCTGGTCTCCATGAACTTCGATTGGAGGCTCTACGGTGGCGATCTTGATTAGAGTGACAAAACTTTTGATGCCATGAGAGAGAGAGAGAGAGAGAGAGAGAGAGAGAGAGAGAGAGAGAGGGGTTAACGAAGGTAAGAAGAAAATTGGGTCCTACTTGGACACGTCGCATATTATTAATGGAGTGTCTCATTAACGGTGTGGAAAGACGGTCTCACTTAATGTTCTCACCGCTTGTCTTTATTAAAGACTAGTCCACTAAACAATTGGTACAAATTTCCAGAGGATATTGTACAATATTATCTAATAAACGACGAAAGAGAATGGAGTTGATAAGACAATGGCGAAAGTTAAAAATACAGTGTTCAAAGTCGGTGTTCTTTTCCAACGTGGAAAGTTATGGCTAAGGTCAAAGCAAGTCAAGAATATTGACAAGACAATCTTTTGAATTGCTCGCAATGAGTGTGAATGTTAAAAATATTCCGAGTGTTTCCAATTCCTTTTTTCCACGAAAGACATGCCGCTTTTTCAGAACAATTGTTAGGGACTTTGAATTATACTCCTTGAAATCCGCATTTATATAAGAAAAGAAAGCACATCCACATTTCACCCAATAGCAATACTTTGTTCAAACCCAGATGATTAATCACATTTATTGCAAATCCTTATAGTTCCATCAACCATCTATGCACAGTTCTTTTGTTGAAGCCGTCAAATAAAGAAAAGAGTTGTCTGAACTTTTGTTATTTCCTTTTCTTCCACAAATTCTTCTTTTCCTTTTCTCATCTTTCGCTTCTTCTCCAATTCCATGAGTAATGCCACTGCCCTCCTCCTTATGTGATAAGAAGGCGAGCTTGAGCAAAGATGGGCTGATGCAATGCAGAATCGAAATGTCGATAATGGTGAGGCACGGAAATAAGGCGAGGGTCGTGTAAGTCGTGTTGGAGGGGGAGGAGAAGAAAGAGGATGATCCCAAAATATTTTGGATAAGTTGCTGTTAATTAAGCCATCAATTCAGGTGTGAAAGAGAATGATATAAATGGTGACCAGTGAGGATGGTCCCCCATTGGCGTAGTATGGGGGTCATTTACATGGTCAATTGCGTGAGTTGCACTCATGTTCAGCGATCACGTTGGTCAAAGACAGTACTTGATGGCCCTTCGAACTCTGAACTTTCTGTGGCCCTTTAGGAGATCGAGGAATTAAGAAATATGCATGTAAAGTCGCTTTGCCTTACCATTATAACAACCACCAACCATCATAATCGAGTAAAGAAGTCGGAGATGCAAAGGAATATATTTAGAGATGACATTCAAGACCTCGATTTCTAATGAATGTGATGGATATAAAGCGTGCAGATTATATTATCACATATCATGAAAATACTATGAGAAAATCATGACAATGAAGTGAAACTCTAGTCCTTTCCTAATTAATCATTTCTTCAGATGAGGAAGAACTTCCATTCGTCTATCCAATAAAACCACATATACATATGGATAGGTTAATATAGACGACCATCCTTATTGAGAGGATCAAAACATAATTAGCCTCAACGAGAAGACACCGTGTTTACTCGTTGTTCATTGATGATCACCCAAATTCAGCCCCAATGATAGACCTCCCGGTGGATTTGTTTTCGATTCCAGTCTCCCAGTCCTACCGGAGCAGAAAGCCGGTTGTTGGGGCAATTCAAGAGTAACCGAGTAGCTGTTCAACTCATGGACTATGTCCGCCATTGTGGGTCTACGATTTGGATCTTCCTGAGCACATAGCAAACCAATTCTGAGGCATCTAGCAACTTCGGCAACTGAATACGTCTCTCCAATGGCGGGATCTAACACCAACAATGGCGTACCATCTCTCCAGTTTTTCCAGGCCTGAAAATAGTTCATTGAAAAATTTCTCAAGACATCGAATTTGCTTAGTTTAACCATTTTCATTTTAGTTAAGGAGCTTCCATTCGTGCAACTTACATAGCAAGCAATACCTCCGCCTTTGTCTTTTTTGGTCGAAAAAACTATTCTTCTTTACCAATAATGAGCTCTAGAAGTAGGACACCGAAACTATAAACATCGGACTTCACTGAGAATTGCCCATTCATTGCATACTCAGGTGACATGTAGCCACTGCAAACCATTAAATATTAGGTAATATACATAAATAAGCATAAAAAGCAAAGAACAAAGCACAACAACACTTACTAAGTCCCCCAATTCTTTCGGTCATTGCTAGTGTTTAGTCATCCGAAAATCCTTGCTATGCCAAAATCGGAAATCTTGGGATTCATTTCACTATCCAACAATATATTGCTTGATTTCATATCACGATGGATGATCCGAATTCGAGAGTCCTCATGTAGATAGCGCATTCTCGAGCAATCCCACATGCTATGCTGTAACGTATTCGACCCAATTCAAGTGCTTGCTTTTTCAGATCTACATGATTGCGCAATTGAAATGCAGGGTTATTTTTGGTTGATAAATCCTCTTGAATGTATTCTATGCAAGGAAACTAACTTTAGGTTGCAAAGAAGGAAACAGTCAACATAATCTGAGGCTAATCACATATTCGCTCAACAGAAAAGCAATAGCTTAGTAAAATCTCAAAAGATAATGTACCAAATAAAAAGTAGTCAAGACTTTTATTCTGCACAAACTCATAGACAAGCAGTTTTCTTCACCCTCTAAGCAGAACCCGAGCAGCTGCACAATGTTTCGATGTTGAAGCTTCGGTAGCAATGTGACTTCTGTTCTTAAATTCTTGAAACCTTGTCTAGAGCTTTGAGATAGCCGCTTCACGGCTATTAGTAGTCCATTAAGAAGCGTGCCCTGGAAGGTTAGTATTTTTATGTTTAAGTACACGTGAGTAGCTTCTGACCAACTTTTCAAAGTGGCGAAATCAAAGATCTTTTAAGTTTTTTTAACAAAAGATCTTTCAAGTGTGACAACTAGCTATACCAGGAAAACTTCACCGAATCCGCCATGACCCAACTTGTTTGACGAGAGAAATTGTTTTGTGGCGGCTAGTATGGTGGCTAAATCGTACATCATGGACTGGGAGTTCGTATTTTCTGTTAGGCCTACGCAAAGAAATAACACCAGATGGTCATTTCATTAAAAGAATAGAAAAGTACATCCTGCCTACACAGTTTTATCATTCTGTCCAAGTAGATGGCGGCAGTACATATTTCTTACCGATTCGATCTCCTTGGATGACTCCATGGCTGTTGGTCGCATTCCTCCGACTGAAACGCCAAGCGAGGAAGAGAACCACCGTGGTTGAGATGACAGAAAGGGCGACCACGATGATTATCACAGTAAAATATATTGCTTTCGACTGCATATGAGCAACCATATCTCAATGGCATCAGTTTATGGGATATGACTGGATGAGATTTCAAAATTACCATAAGCCAGAGCAAACGTGAAAAATGGAGAAAAAGAAAAAAGAGTACACTATGTGAGCAAATGTCGAGAATAAATGATGTTGAGAGAATGTATAAGAATATGCATTGATCAAGTAAAAGCAACCTTTTACGAATTGTGATCTAAATAATCTATTCTCACAAGCGGATACGAGACCCACCATGTTCAATAGGACAAATATTGAATTTTTTTTCTTCGTCCATCCTATAACGAATTATTTTTTTTTCCCAAAAAATCATGTTGACAGAATGTGTAAGTATTCGTGAAGAAAGATTTAAGGAAGGATATTTAAAAAATTCAGCATCATAATCTCAATCTTTCTGACCTTCTACATTTTATTTTATGCGTTAGTATTTACATTATTAAGGTTATTTTCACTTATCAATGTAATTTAAAAAATACTCTGTACTTGTTTGTGGGTGTCCTTGTTCGGATTTTAAGAGAGAGAGGGAAGACAAAAAGAGAGTATCTAATGAAACCGAAAGTATTTAATTAGAATAAGGTTAGATTTTCCTATGAAGTAAAAAAAAAAATCTCATTGATGAACAAAAATGGTCACTTATTTTTTTAAAACATATTAAGGCTCCATTTGTTTCATAGAAATTGAAAAGCTTCGAGATTTTTTTCTAAAAATGGTTGTTTGCATCTCTTAAAATAATTAGTTAATGAAAATTGCTTTCCACTTTGTGGATGATTTGTTCATTTTTATAAACAACACAACCAATTTTTTTTATAAAGATGCTTTTAGAAATAAATGGAGTCTTAAGTAAAATGGTTTTTCTATAAAATGAAGAAGAAGAAGAAGAAGAAGAGAAATGAAAGGAAAGAA
This sequence comes from Eucalyptus leucophloia subsp. euroa, assembly GCA_017140325.1. Classification (NCBI taxonomy): domain Eukaryota; kingdom Viridiplantae; phylum Streptophyta; class Magnoliopsida; order Myrtales; family Myrtaceae; genus Eucalyptus; species Eucalyptus leucophloia. Next base: position 28,750,871 of record CM029472.1, on the reverse strand, counting down.
GGTGAGAAATGGACTCGAAGGGTACACCTAGGGTATTGTGTGATTGTCGAATATCACCTCAAGGAATTCAATCAATCAATCTCGCCGTTTTTGTTTGAAAAATAATTATATAATTTTAGGGTGGTTGTGACCCTCTAGGTCAAATTGATGGATCCGGACATCGATACGTGCTGCGTCAAAATCTTGATGCAAGTGGAAGCCAAAAGAATTGTGAGAAAGACATACGTCAAGTCGATAAGTGATCATTAGAGAAATCGGTTACATCCAGTAAAATATGAATAGATCTGATTTTCCCTGTAACAATTTGGACAGATCTTCTCTCTCTCTCTCTCTCTCTCTTCTCTCTCTCTCTCTCCCCGTTACCTTTCCATTTCCATTTACCGTCTTTCACTCCACTTTACCTTTTTATTTTTCTCTCTTTCCTGTTTTTTCTCTTTCCCCTTCAGAGTGCCGCCCGACACAATTCGAGGGCCCACGACCCTGCCAGCCTAGGGCGAGGGCCGCAAAGCCCTTGCCGGCCACGAAGCGAAGGTCAGGGCGCTCTCGCCAGATGTGGCGAAGCGATGCAACTTCAAAGCTCAAACTCCTTGGAAGCGAGCTTCATCGCGAAGCCACAGACACTGGTCCTCGCACCATGCACTTCCCAATCCGCCCTCTCCCATGGTGAGGCCGGCCTTGCCCAAATCATGGCAGCCGTGGGCGAGGCTACCTTTGCCCGCGGCTGGTGAGGCCATGGCGAGGCTGGGCAGTCTCTTTTTCTGAGATCGAAGGAGAAGAAGTATTGGGGAAGAGAGAGAGTCTTACTGTCAGTAACGGAAGGGAGAGAAAGTAACGGTGAGAGAGAAGATCGAGTAATTTGATACGTGTCGACCTACCTTGCCACATGTCAGACTAATGAATGGAGCATACATGAAAAATCAGACCTAATATAATGAAAAAGGAGAGTCTGGACGGGGGAAGACAAGCTAGACACTCACATGTAACTTCAAGTCTCAGTCACCGGAGCGGGAAGCGAAGGTGCCAGAGGACGTGGAGTGGCCGGCGACGGCAGGGCCGAGGCATTATAAAGGAGTAGAGCTCGTATCTCAAGTTGCAACTCGGGAGCGAGCAACCTCCCGCCTTGCTTCCCCTGTGGCAGATGAGCGCTCGCAAACTGGAGGCACTTGACACAGTCTGACGCTGTCAAGTCCGGCGTACACTGCGCGAGTGCGTACAGCTTCTGCGAGCTAGTCAAGTTTTCCTGCTTTCCGCTGCCGCAACCTTCTTCTCTGACCCGCCAGCTGAAGCCCTCATGGCGATGTCTCTCGGGGTTTCTCCGAGAAGCTGCATGAACCGGGTTGGCTCAATGACGTTCCCGATCTCGTACAAAACCCGATCTGGCGATTGCTCCATGACGGAGAGGATGGACCAGTTTGAGTACCGCAACATGCACTGGTCGTACCATATTATGGAGACTCGCTGGTTCGGGCATCTTTGGAGGATATCTCGTTCTCCGGCGGCCACGCAGCGGCCGCACGTGGTGCTGTTGAGGTCGCCACGGCAGAGGAAGAGCCCGTAGGCCCGTTCTGAGGGTTTTGGCCAACGGTGGCATTGGCGAAGCCGTTGGTGCCTGGGGCGGCAGAGGAGAGGGAAGAGAGGAGGGCGTGGATGTTGGATCGGTAGATGGAGTTGGGAGTGAAGAGGGTATTGTTTGGGCAATCGTGATATAGATATTCGGGTGCAGCCTCAGTACCAAAACGTGGACGAAGAAGGAGGAGAGACAGAGGGAGATGATGAAGCTTGAATTCATTTTTGGTTTGGCTGATGAATGGATGGGACTTCATGATTTATAGAACCATTTAACTCGCAAGATCCCAATTTTGGTCTTGCCGCACGTTGACTATCTTTTTCTTAACTTTTCTGCCTATTATGTTGGCGGTACGACGGACGGAGAAAATAAGGAAGAGAGGGAGTAAATTTGGGGCAAAAAACAAAAATGAAGAGGAAGAGAGAGAGAGAGAGAGAGAGAGCGTGTCTTCTTTATTAATGAAAGGGAAGGAAAAGAAAAATGAGAGCATGACCATGTAAAACATTTTTCACATGCAATAATGAAAAGTAAAATAATCCATAGAGCGTTGCAATTCAAGTGCAATAAGTCATGACCTTTTAATTGTACAAATGACTTTGACTCCAAATAATTTTGATATAGTTAATAAGATTTGAATAGGTGACTTTTTCAATAACTTAGTAATGTCCTCCATAAAAAGAGTGAGCAACAATCCTTTAGTATTTGATAGAAAAATGATTCGTAATAATTTTTAATCTACTATGAGAATAATAGTCTATTATGAAAAAAATTAATTAATAAATTATTATAGGGTCTTTTTTTCAATAATATGTGACTCTAATAAATTATTATTTTTACAATATGTCAAAAATTACTATGCTAGTAAAATCTTATTTGACATTAAACCATTAGAATTTAAGCCCTTCTAGCGCGTGCCCTAAGACAAACAAGAATGTGGGTCTTGTCCTATTTTGTGACTGCTCGAGTCGGACCTTTGGTCTTCTCAGACCAAGAAAGGATTCTGCTAGCAAATATAGATTTGTGTACTAGGAGACAGTGACGGGAATAGCTAGTTTGTGCGTTTCGTTCACTTCGGGAAATGCAAAGTCATTTCCAAAACTTCTTGGCTCAAGTGTATTTTGCTCAAATCAATTGGCATTTGGCTAGTGACTTTTGGTGCAGTGCTTTGCAAAAGTAATTTGAAATTAAAAAAAAAATGGAAAGGAAAGGTAAAGGGCACTGTTTGTCTTCTTCGTTGAAGAAGAGATACATGAGATTGATTGCAAATCTATCTCCCATCCACTATTTCCATGCAAATCATATCCGAAAGCTCTAATCATCAAAACCATAACTTTCTCATGTAAGTTATGTTGGCTACTATGTGGTAGTTAAGATTGATCGCATCACACTAGAAGATAGGGCCGCTTGCTAAGTTGCACGACCTCAAAGGAAACCTAGAACTAGCCCTTTGATAGAAAATTGTCCAAATAGTCATAAATATGTTGCACTTTTGCCAATTTAATTTTAAACTTTTCAATTTTGTCCAATTTAATTCTAAACATTTTCACATTTTACTAATTCAGCCTAAACCCTTTCACTTTTTATCAATCGAGTCTATTTAACTAATTTTAATCAAAAATTGTTAACGTGGATGGGCAACGCTGATGTGACATTCTTTAAATAATATTTTAATAATATATTATTTTTATGGTTTTTTTTTTTTTTTGGGGTTTTGGATCTAGCCGGCAAGGGTTTGCCGCCCAACCCTCGTCGGCTAGGCAAGGGCGTCGTGCCCCTCACCAGATTTGGCTAGGCAAGGGCGTGCGTGTCCTCATCCAGAAATGGGGAGGCTTGGTAGCCCTAGCCGGCCCAAGGTGAGGCCCCACATGAGGGCCGCCAATCCCTCGCATGGCCAGATTTTGTGAGGGTGTCGTAGCCCTCGCCTAGAACTAACGAGGGTGTGACGCTCTCGCCTAGGGCCCATGAGGTCGTCGGCCTTCACTTGTGGCTAGTGAGGGTAATCGGCAACTCTTGCCAACTAGATCCGCCCCCCTCGGCGGATAAAAGCCAAAAAAAAAGTAAAAAAAGAAAAATAAAAACTATAATAAAAATTGAAAATATTATTAAAAAAGTACCACATCAACGCCGGTCATGCGTCAGTAATTTTTAATCAAAGTTGGATGGACACTAAATTAGCAAGAAGTGAAAGTGTTTAGGATTACATTTGAAAAGTTTATAACTGAATTAGCAAAAGCACAATAAATTTAGGATTTCTTGAATAGTTTTTCCTCACGACGCTAGGCGAGGTAACGTTGAGGTTGTGCGACCTTGGCGACCATTGTAGAAGGGTTGTAGAGATAGATGATGATAGGGTTTAAGAAGTTGAAGGGTCGATCCTCGACTTACGCAACTTCGACATCGACCCTCGACCTCAACCTGCGGATCTCAATCTCCGGCATGTTTTAATTGCATGACATCGCATCTCTCTAGCATGTTGCGCACTCTCTTTTTTTTTTTAGGACAAAAGCATGTTGTCTACTTGGGTTGGTGATAGTAGATACACGGGATGGAGTCGTAGAGTCTCGTGGAGAAAAGTAATACCAAGGCTCAGAACTTTTCCCGTTAACGGAACCCTCGCTCGTATTATATTCGGAAGGCAATAACTGTTGTAGTTATGAACTTGTGAAGCTTGTAATTTTAATATTGATGCTGATACTAAAGAGATTGACTAATTGCAACATCGCGGTTTTTTTTTTCATTTCTGATTTTGAAAGCGTCTAGTACATAAAAAATCAGTGTATTTTCTTTTCTATATTTTTTCACTTTTGAACATTCGCATTCCTAACAACATATTAGATGATCCTATGCATGAGGACGACATATATTAAGTTTGTAATGTTTTCAAGGGACCTTTCATATAACAAAGAGTATTCTACGCATCGGTTATACACGATTGACTTGGTGTAACCGATTGGTTACAATATTCATGTGATAAATTTATTAATCAATTTTCACCACGTTCCTTTTTCTTGTTGATAAACAAATACCCGTCCGTTGCAGACACGGGAAAAAGTGCGGTCAACTCCTGACCACATAAACTTACTCTATTGGGAGTTAAAGATACTGTTTTGCTCAATGTTTGTTAGATTAGAATTCTCAAGGTTTGTTCCGTTTATGTATTATTGCTATAACCGTATATTATATGAAACAACGCATATCATTTACATGACTAATATTACCAAATAATGTGTAAAATTTCCTCACCCGAGCATACCACTAGCACTAAATTTTTTCGCTATAGTCATGATCACCTAATGCACAGTTTCAAAATATGTGCTTATTAGCTTGAGATTTTGGAGAGACTAGCTACCACAACCTAAATTAAATATGAAAAGCTGTGTTTATGTTAACTTTTGTTCTGTATAGATGTTTAATATTGTACCAAATAATGAGGTTCTTTGTGTTTTTCTTTTTTTTCGTTTTTTTAAGTTAGCTTTTATGGCTTTGCGGCATAAGTGCCAATTTTGGCAATTAATTTTTGGAAGCTTTATATTTCGATTGCCAAAGATGAGATCCACAAGAGCACCGTTACAAATATAGCGTAAGAATAGCGCTAGACTAGCTGACTCTTATTACAAAGATTTTCTTCTCTAATGAAATCTCAATGCGATGTAAATAATTGGATTTTCGTTCACAAGGACATAAAGGCTTTCAGTGGTCTTATTGGTGCATACTACAATGGGGTCTTCGAGTGGGGTGAAATTGTAACAAGGTAGCCGTAGGCGAACCCATAATTGAATCGAATCATTCAAAATGGAAATGTCCTCTTCCGCCACAAGCACCCACTCCTAACAAAATGAAAAGAAGTGAACTCCCAAACAAATTCAGAGCTAGTTGGTCCCCCAAAATGCATTGACGGACAGCAATTGACTGGAATACTTTTGGTGTAAAGCACTACTTCTGTGCGGGATGGAATAATATAAATAAGGTTTTCTTGGGGGTGACAGTTGTATACAGTACGGTGGTTATGACATATTGCTAGAGATGGTATTCGTACTCTGACTGACCTAACTTTAAGGCATTGGATGATGTTGAATGCAGTGCTGATCGAGGGACTAAATGAAGTACTTTCTATCAACATCAGTTCCAACTTCTCAAATGCCAGCCCAAAATAGAAGGCAAAAACAAAACTTTCCAAGGGAGGTTCTTGGCAGGAAACTCTTGCTGACTTGCTATATCGAGTGGAAATATAATACTCGAATTCATGGTCAACAATGAGAACAATTTTTCAGACGATTCTCCCTTTTTGATTCAACAAAACTGTTTTTTTTTATCAGAAGATGAATAATATGTCAAAAATTTAAAACCTTAAACCCTAGGTTTAGATTTATTAAAACTAGTCTACGAAGGTGTTTTACTAGGAGATATGTTAAATTGCAAATGATCTTTTATCATTTAGGAAGGTGATTGTATAAACTAAACCTTAGTAAGTCTAGTATTTTTCTAAAACAACACTCTATCATGTTATATTAGCAGTTTAGAATTTGGCTTGTGCATAAGAATCACAGATAGAATCACTCAATTCCTGCAAGATTTATTGATTCACATAATATAAATGGATTTTTACGTCATTAAAAAAGAAAATCTCAAAACCAATGAAATAAGGATTTAACGATGTCCCTGACTCTAAATAAAGTCGGATCTATTTTTAAATGAAGCCGTACATAATTTTCTATGAGGGCATAGTGGAAAGGAAAAGAAAGTGACGTGAGAGTTCTTTCATCCAAAACGATTCCAAGCACGACCCGTTGTGTAGAGATGCAAAGTCGGATTTTTGCACGCTGTTGAATGAATTGGTCGACTTCTTTTGTCTTTAAGCTACCTTTCTAGGGGAATAATTTGACTTGAAGTAAAAAAAGAAAAAAGAAAAATGTATTTTGAAGCCGAGTCAGGACTGGTGATGCTGATTTAAGTAATCGAGAAGTTGCACGAGTTTATGAGGAGATATTGTCAGGGGTATAAACCATTAGAAACCAGTGCTAGATTTACTAAAACTGATATTAAATTTGGTATCTTTTAAAGGGTCAACCGAAACCATGCGCGCGTCCATGGTTTTGTCCTGTATATTCAGGCCAGCAATCGTCTTCTGAATGTACATGGCAGTTTAGTCATGTGATGTCAAGTCACATTTCCAGCTACCTTATCAGATCAACGAATTACTCAAATGAGATGAGCTCATCTGCAAGACGTCATCCTCTTGCTGAATCTGAATACGCAAACACAAAGTTCATGATGAAATCAGCCGATAAGGATGAACCGAAAAAGTCATTGCTTATGAATTGATAGCTTTCGATTCTCGTTTGCAGCATGGAAATAGGAAAGTCGAGACCAGCTTTTCAAATGCTGGCCCCGAAATTAAATAATACAAAAACAAAACAAACCAAAACAAAATTTTCTACCTCAGGTTCTTGGCAGGAGACTTTTTGCTAACAGGGTATATCAAGTCGAAATATAATACTCAGAGTTCAGGGTCCAACTGGATTAAGGAGAGTCCAGGAATCTTAGACTGAGACTCTCTGAGATAATTATTTTGGTCCAAGAAAATACAGCCCTAATAACGGAAAGAAAAATCACCAAATTCAGGACCAATATTCCTTATGGTCGCCCAAAAACTTCGGACTGCATTTCAACCACGACCAGAAAACCTACGCATAATAAAAGAAAAAAAATCAAGTATGAGCACACCGCGGAAAAGAAGAGGCAAATTTCATGTGCTGGTGATTTTTGGTTCTTTGAATGGTTTTAGAGAATAAGAAGCTTGTTTTTTTATGTACCTACATCTGGTTTTTCTTCCCTCTATACTTTTAGGGAAAAAATAGCATTATTAATTGATATGCGAAACAATTAAGATAAGGTTAGGAATTAGAATGATAGCTATTTGCCTCTTTTCTATTAAAATAAAAATTCCCGAGTTTAGGGAATTAGAATGATAACTTTTTTACAGAATAGCAAGAATGCAGACCATTAAAATAAGAGACGTAAATGCATCTAACTCTATATAAAATCGTGTATGGTTTTCCATGTGGATATGCCATAAAGCAAAAGAAGGTAATGTGGGGATCATACTACTCCCAAGCGACACCGAATGACACATCACCTAGTGATGCAAAGTGTGCAACCTAGTGTATTTATTAATATCTCAATACAAAAGTTTTAGATGTCGCTACTTTATGTCTTACGTTACAGAGAACACGTATATATTAATTATTTATATTAATTAGTATATTAATTTATTATATTAATATATTAATTATTTTTATTAATATTTATTTATTATTCTATATTTTATTCTAAATTCCATGGACAGGTATTGGTCATTTCATTACTAAGGAAATATTCCGGCAATGCACAGCTTTTGATTGATTGAATTGATTGACTTCATTCGTCATTAAGTTACTGCACTTTGTCCAATACAATTTTTCATTTAGGTTTTGTTTGCTTCATGAAAGAAGAATGATTTGCAAAGCATTTTTACTAAACATGATTCATTTTATCACTTGAAATAATTAATTAATGAAAAATATTTTCATTATCGATAATTTATGCCTAAATATTTTCATAAACAATGTAAATATTTATTGTTCATTCATTATTGTAAGCAATATGAACAATTTTTTTTAGGAAAAATAATTTCGAATCATTCATTCTTCGTGAAATAAATAGAATTTTTTATATTAGGATACTTTTAGCCCCAAGCGCACTCCAAAGCTTTCTAAAAGGAAAATCGTCTAAAGAGTCATAAATCTATTCGGTCCTAAACCTTTTAATCATATCAATTTTTTTATTAATTTTTTTTATCAATTTAATCCTAAATAGTTTGATGATTTGTCAATCTAATCATTTTGGCTAAATATCCAAATAACAGGTTTATGAAAAAATTAACAAATTATCAAAAGATTTAACATTATATTTGCACCTTATGATTAAAATTGACAAATCATTATAATGTTCAAAATTAAATTGACATAAAAAAGTTTAGAGTTCGTATAATAAATGTAGTTTTTTGGATAATTATTTCACTTTTTTAGATGAGGTTAAATCAATATTTTGAAGGAGGGGCGGGCTGGGTGACGCTGTGGGGCGCGTCACGTGGTGATACTAATTGGAGAAATAAAGATTCTGGAATGCCTAAATAAGTAGTGCCAATCATATTTAATTGATTGGCGCTTTGATTCAGTCAAATTTTCTGAGCTTCTGGCGGATTGCTGTCGTGATGAAAAAGGGAGGAATCACGACATCTACTTTGATATTAAGGCTCTATAAGTTTATTTCTACAAATTGCATTAATTTGCTAAAATATCTTTGCTCATAAAATATATATGTATATATATATATATATATATATATATATATATATATATATATATTTTTTGGTCAGTCAATATATATGTATATTACATATATCAAAGTGAGTAAAGATCGTGAAATTGAGCCACATGGCACACTCACATAAGGAGCTTTACGGTCACTTTTTGCAAATCCTAATCCTAACAAATTTTTTACTGCATCTCTAATTTTAATACATATTTTGTTAAAAAATCTCTAATTGATCGGCAAGAAAACAATATTTTGATAATAAATATTTAAAAATAATCATCCATTTACAAATCAATTCTATTGTGTATTATGATGTGACTTTGAAAGAGGATTAACAATGCCGGACACCTAGTATGATATAATATCTAATTCTTTTATTCATATTTGACAAATAATAATATTAAGAGATGTATAAAAAAAATCATCATCACGAAAAACAAGATTATGCAACATAATTATTAAATGAATATAATAAAGTTACCCATTAGTATATATATAAGGAAAGAACATGTGTTCAGAGGGTTTTGCCACGTAACTGCCCATACTAAAAAAATGTGATGACTTTTGTGATTGAGAAGTTCTGTGCTACACATTATGACATAATATTTGGTTGTATTTCATGAGTAAACGACGAAAAGTAGTATATGTCGACAAGTTAAAACCCTAAACCACAGAGCTGAATTTATTAAAACTAGTTTACAAAGCTACTATAAAATATATCAGATTCTTAGCGATCATTTGGTTATATAAAAAAATACTAATAGCCTGACATATCATTTAATAAATTAATTGTATAAAATAGTCTTAACAAACCTATTTTTTTCCTAAAACAAACCCCATGACATTGGCTTAGCGATTTAAAATTTGGGCCATGCATTTGAATTAGACATATCGAGCAAACTCGATTCCTTGCACAGACTTTTGAATGACATTATCATAAAGGATCTTTTCGTACTCGAAAAGGGAAAAATCAAAACCAAAGAGATAATATCAGGAATGAGAAGAGTCCTTAGACACGGGAGAAGCCCGTCAAATATTCAAGAATAATTGTGCACTTGTAACATAAAAAATGAAAGCCGTGCTTCAAATCTTGGGGAGACTTTTGCGTAGTTTAGGAGGACAAGTTAGCTTACTTGTCAAATCAATTATTAAAATATGAATTTCCTTTCGTTATCTTCCATTAAAAAGACTTTTGGGTAGTTTAGGAAGCCACAATCAAGATATTGAAATTGTGCAATCTAGAACATTGAACTAGAAAAAAAAATTCCAAACTTTATTGCAAAAACCTAAGAGTTTGTTCAATTTTAAACAAGATTTTTTTATCAAAGATTTTTGCACATTTGAAGAGAAAAACTACTCAAAAACTAATTTTTAACTTTTCTTAAT